>CM065638.1:57621605-58253776 GCA_033220585.1 Dipteronia sinensis | reverse complement strand
TTTCACATGATATGATTTTAGTAACCAGACGATTTAATAATATCTGATCATGTTTCATGATTATCATATTTTATACATTGTGATTTTCATGTTATCATTTAGAGGATTTAATGAATCCTAAGGAGCGAATTCTTTTAACTATTTTTGATCCTTTGATTTTTTAATAGTAAGAAATGAAAGATAATAACAAATAGAATGAATGGCATGGATCGTGTATCAATGGCCAATCTTTGGTAGAAGAGAAGGTTCCATTGGAACAATTATTTATTTCAGGGCACCTCGTCTCTTTTTTTGATAAAAAAAAGAGGAAGTATGGGAAGAAATGGCAAGAAGATATTGGAATATCAATTTTGAAGAGATGATGGAAGCAGGAATTCCTTTTGGTCATGGTACTAGGAAATGGAATCCTAGAATGTCACCTTATATCTCAGCAAAACATAAAGGTATTCATATTACAAATCTGACAAGAACTGCTCGTTTTTTATCAGAAGCTTGTTATTTAGTTTTTGATGCAGCAAATAGGGGAAAACTATTCTTAATTGTTGGTACCAAAAATTAAGCAGCGGATTTAGTAGCACGAGCTGCAATAAGAACCCGGTGTCATTATATGTCATTATATTATATTAATAAAAAAATAAAAAAAGGCTCGGTGGTATGTTAACGAATCGGTCCACTACAGAAACGAGACTTCATAAGTTCAGGGATTTGAGAACGGAACAAAAGACGGGGAGACTCAACCGTCTTCCCAAAAGAGATGCAGCTATCCTGAAGAGACAATTATCACGCTTGCAAACGTATCCGGGCGGGATTCAATATATGATGGGGGTACGTAATCGTCGTTGATCGGCAAGAAGAATATACGGCTCTTCGAGAATGTATCGCTTTGGGAATTCCAACAATTTGTTTAATCGATACAAATTGTGACCCCGATCTCGCAGATATTTCGATTCCAGCAAACGATAACGCTATAGCTTCAATCCGATTAATTCTTAATAAATTTGTATTTGCAATTTGTGAGGGTCGTTCTAGCTATATACGAAATCCTTGATTAATAATAAGATAAATCGATTTTTTTGGTAACTACATGGATTTTTGGAATCGGTTACTCTTCTTGAATCGCATAAAAGAAAAGAAATAAAAAAAAATGTGGATATTATGTGATTAACTGGTATTCAAAACAAATAATTCTAATTAAAGTATACAAGTTGAAAAGAAGAGGGTTGAATCAAAATAATTCTTTTTAAAGTTCTATTTCTGTTCGAGGGCAATATGAATGTTATATCATGTTTCAGTAACACACTAAAAGGGTTATATAATATATCCGGCGTGGAAGTAGGCCAACATTTCTATTGGCAAATAGGAGGTTTACAAGTCCATGCCTAATTACTTATTACTTCTGGGGTTGTAATTGCTATCTTATTAGGTCTAGCTCTTATAGCTGTTCAGAATCCACAAACTATTCCGACTGCCAGTCAAAATTTCTTCGAATATGTTCTTAAATTTATTTGAGACGTGAGCAAAACTCAAATTGGAGAAGAATATGGTCCATGGGTTCCCTTTATTGGAACTATGTTTCTAAATATTTTTGTTTCAAATTGGTCCGTGCTCTTTTACCTTTGAAAATAATACAGTTACCCCATGGGGAGTTAGCTACACCTACAAATGATATAAATATTACTGTTGCTTTAGCCTTGCTCACGCCAGTAGCATATTTATATGCAGGTCTTTCTAAAAATGGGTCAGGTTATTTCAATAAATACATTCAACCGATTCCAATTCTTTTACCCATTAACATTTTAGAAGATTTAACAAAACCTTTATCACTTAACTTTTGACTTTTCGGGAATATATTAGTTGATGAATTAGTAGTTGTTGTTCTTGATTCTTTAGTACCTTTAGTGGTTCCTATACCTGTGATGTTCCTTGGATTATTTACAAGCAGTATTCAAGCTCTTATTTTTGCAACTTTAACAACGGATTCGCCTCATTGAATAGTTTTAGAAATAGTTTTTTTTTTTATTTATTTTTTTATAGCTTAGAGTAATGCAATGTATGCGTAACTAAAGATAATCCACTTAGGAAAAATCAATATACAAATAGAAATAGACAAATACGGGATATACGACCAAGAGTCATAGAAAACAAATTAAGATATTAGGGAATTGTAAAAAAGGAAAGAGATCAAAAAGATCTTTTTCCTAAAATTCATGTTTGGCTTTATTATATCATACTCCTGCCAATGAATATTATCATTCTATTGTTTTGTTCATTCAATTCAAATATCATTAGTCATTATTTGAATAAAAATTCTTATAGTATCATAGTATTACAATTTACACGGTGTGAGATTAGAAAAAAGAACAGAGAAAGAAAGATACTTTCTAGAATTGTTCCCATTTCAATTGATTTTATTCAATTCAACGATTGAACAAAAGAAAATATTAATAAATAATTAAATAATTAAAGTGAATGACCTTACCGGAATAAAATACTTATGTTTATTTCTATACAATCATTCACCATAGGAGATTCATAAAAAAATGGTTGATTGGTAGAGGGGGACATAATTGGGTATATGGGATCTAATGACTCTAAGCCAACTCTTGTGTATGGTTCCAAGAATAATTCTAGAATACGATTGACTTTAAGATCCGAATAGTTTGAATCTAGGATATGAAGATATGAATAGTTGGTTTACGTTATGGAAGAAAGATATGTATAAATGATATTAGATATTGATAGTTATATATCAACTAAAGATATATTTAATACGCCCTACTATTGGGAACTTAGATAGAGATTCCAATAGAAATTCTTCGGTTTCGTCTTTACCTGTGAATTGAATGTGAATGAATAAAACGATGAAATAGAGAAAACTAACGAGCGAAGAATTAAAAAAAGGGTTTGGAAAGAAGAAATGGAAGAACAAAAGTCGTATGGATTCACAAAAATCCTATGGATCGGAACTAAAAAAGAGATTTCGAAGTAGCTTTTATGGTTTAAAAATAATATTATTATTACTTCAATTCCGAGTTCTTAGTTATTGCTACTGGATGAATCTTAGCGATGGAATAATTAAGTCATAATTCAATGGACAATTGTATCATTAACTATTTCTTTATTTTAGTGTGAGGAACTTATCATGAATCCACTGATTTCTGCCGCTTCTGTTATTGCCGCTGGGTTGGCCGTCGGGCTTGCTTCTATTGGACCTGGAGTTGGTCAAGGTACTGCTGCGGGTCAAGCTGTAGAAGGTATCGCGAGACAACCCGAGGCGGAGGGAAAAATACGAGGTACTTTATTGCTTAGTCTGGCTTTTATGGAAGCTTTAACAATTTATGGACTGGTTGTAGCATTAGCGCTTTTATTTGCGAATCCCTTTGTTTAATCCTATAAATATGCAAATTACGTATTTTTTTTTAGTCTATCTAAAAGAGGAGATAATATGAAAAATATAACCGATTCTTTCGTTTCCTTGGTTCGCTGGTCATTTGCCGGGAGTTTCGGGTTTAATACCGATATTTTAGCAACAAATCCAATAAATCTAAGTGTAGTCCTTGGTGTATTGATCTTTTTTGGAAAGGGAGTGCGTGCGAGTTGTTTATTTCAAGAATAGGCTGGATCCAACCAGCTGTACTTTTTTTCATTATAACTAGATCGAAAAAGGTGCATGATTCCGCGAATTACTTCTGAATCAATTTCAAATCATATTTAAGAACCATAGCATTTCGTGATTCATTGGTAAATCTACTTTGATTCTCTATCAACCAAACCAATAGTGTGGGGTCATTAACATGGTTAAAGCTAAACCAAACTGTTTGAAGTTCAGATGCAGCATGGTACTCTTTCTACTACTATATTAATATAGAATAGAAATGTTTGCAAAATGAATAATTGGAATTTGTTTTTTTTTTTCGATATAAAACACTCATGTCGATAAAATTATTTGAGCCTTTTCTTTTATTGGAATGCAAAATATTTGAAATATTTCAATCAACCGCTTTTTATGCTGAATCGGTGACCTGTGTATAATATAAAGTAAGAAGAATTCTTTGGATTTGACGAAAAAAAGAAACAACTTTGCTGACAATTCAATATTTTTGTTTTGTTCCGTCAGAAGAGTCCTCAAAATATTCTGGTCTTGGATTAGTGATTAGTCGCGACATCTTGGAATATTAATAGAGAAGAGAGGCTATCATGATTATTATGATTTGTAGTCAAGATGAAGAATCTCAATCTTCATAATCCATATATACCAAAAAAAGAGAGGGCAAAATGCACTAAACCCCTTGAGGTTTGGGCAAGTTACACTCAGTTGGAAAAGTTTTGTTATTGTACACTAACATCCTCAAGACTTAAATTTGACTTTGAAAATACCTAAAATGCCCCTACTTATATTATTTTATACTTTTTTTTACCTTTTAACCAAAAATTTATATTAATAAAATAAAAAATTAAATAAAAGATATGATTCATTATATAAATAAATAGTTTAAAAAATTAAATAAAGAAATATGTTTAAAATAGTAAATAAATAAATAGTTTTAAAAAAATTAAATAAATAAATAGTTAAAAAAAATTAAATAAATAAATAGTTAAAAAAATTAAATAAATAAGTAGTTTAAAAATAAATAAATAAATAGTATTAAAATATTAAATAAATAAATAATTTTAAAAAATTAAATAAATAAGTAGTTTAAAAAAATTAAATAAATAAATAGTTTTAAAAAATCAAATAAATAAATAGTTAAAAAAATTAAATTAATAATTTTTTTTAAAATTAAATAAATAGATAGATTAAATAAATAAATGAAAAAAGTAAAAACATTAATTTTTTAAGGATATCTATTAATAGGGACAAGAAAAGCTCTAAATATCCAAACTTTTACGGTAAGGATGATGGTGAGAGAAGTTTCAAGGTTCCTAACACTAAGAGTCTTCTTGCCTTCTTCAACTACTTCCTTCAGTGTTGGGACACTTGAAACTTCTTTCACCATCATTCTTACCGTAAAAGTTTGAATATTTAAAGTTTTTATTGTCCCTATTAGTGGATATCCTTAAAAAAATTAATTTTTTTAATTTTTTCAATTGTCTATTTATTTTTTTAAAATATTTAATTATTTAAAACTATTTATTGATTAGATTTTTTTAAATATTTATTTATTTTATTTTTTAAAATTATTATTTATTTTATTTTTTAAAACTATTTATTTATTTAACGAATCATATATTTTATTTAATTTTTTTATTTTATTAAAGTTTATAAAGTTTTTGGTTAAAAGGTAAAAAAAAAGGATAAAATAATATAACTAGGGGCATTTTAGACATTTTAAAAGTCAAATTTAAGTTTTGAGGGTGTTAAGTGTATAATAACAAAATATATTCAGTTAATTGTAACTTGTCTAAACCTCAAGGGGTTCAGTTTAATTTACCCTAAAAAATACAAAAGAGCAGATGAATCTCTTGAGATTTGATCAAACGGCTGATGAAAAATCAGCTTCTGATTTGACATGATAGTGACACGTGTAAATTAAACCTTTATTTAATAGCAATTTCCTTGGATTGAGATCAGGACCGTCAAATCCCAATAGCGAGCAGCGAAGTGCAGTCGGTTAATTTTAGCGGGAAAAGCCGTTATAAGAGGATTCTAAAGTCTGCATCTTCATTTGCTCTCTTCTCTACTTGGTCATCACCGGATACGCAGGTAAATTTCTCATCATTTCTCTCGCGCTCCTGTTTGGTTTCCGAGAAAGAAAATCAATTTTCTGGCCAACCAAACAGAGTGTTGATTACATTATCTTTCTCTAAATATGCTTTTACAATTGACTACGGCGTGAATTTTGTTTGGCTGTTGAGAAAATTTTGTTAAGGAAAATATGTCGTAGTTTCTTCGGCCGTTGTCGAGAATTATTGAAACAAACTGAATTGTATATTGATTTTGTCAAATTTAACTCTGCAAGATTTTGTAATTTCGTTTCTTGGTTGTTAGATAAATATGGAGAAGGTGAAGGATTGGAATTACAAGATGATAAAGAAGATTGGAGAAGGAGGGTATGGTCAGGTTTACTTGTGTCGTAATCGGGAGACTCGACAAAAAGTAGCTATTAAGATGATTACTCTTATGAATCAAACTCTGGGTTTCCCAAGCTATATAATTAGAGAAGTCTCCATTCTCAAAGAATTGGACCATGAAAACGTGGTCAGGTATAATAATTATTTCATTTGATACTTTGCTTAATTGACATATACTTGTAAACATGAACTTAATTTGGATGCAGATTGCTGGAAGTACGGAGCAGCGGCAAATATGTGTATCTTGTTTTTGAGTGTCTAGACCTTGATCTTTTTACCTTTATCGAGCGTCAAAAGAAAACTACCAACTCGCTAATAGTAAAAGTAAGCAACTTGTTTCTGCTTAATTTTGTTCACTATATAGAAGCATGATTGTGTTATGTCCTTTTGACAGGCTATCCTGAAGCAAATTCTGGTTGGTTTAGCTTATTGTCACTCCCAGAAGGTCATACACAGAGATTTGAAGCCTGAAAATGTTCTGATAGATCTCAAGAACAACATTGTCAAAATTGCAGATTTTGGACTTGCCAGACCATTCGGACTTCCTATCAAATATTTTAGCTCCAGAGTATTATATCAACATTTGCCTTTTCTGTTTTATATTGATAAGTTGAGCTCGCTTTTAGATTTGAAATGCATTTTATCTGCAGGAAATACCTTACTCGTATAAATCGCCTGAGGAGCTGTTGGGGGGCGTTAACGAATACTCTATTCCTATAGACGTGTGGGGTGTGGGTTGTATATTCGCTGAGATGATAAATAGAGAAAGATTATTCCCTTTTAGTAAACGGTTTGATCAAATGTCACTCATTTGTAGGTAGGTATTGATCACAACCTTTTTTTGAGTTTTGAGTCTTGCTTTCCAAGTATATATAATACTTCAATTCTTATTGTGAAGTCTCATGGGGACACCGACAGAAGAAACTTGGCCTGGAGTGACTTTAATAGGTGACCTTCTTCAGAGGATTCCCGCTTATGACCCTGTGGTAAGCCCTATTTTTTCCTAGAATCTTCAAATTATATGGTTTATTCATTGTTTACATCTTTTGCAAGGCAGGATTTGGCTGATGAGTTCCCTGATCTTGAACCAGCTGGAATTGATCTACTCTCCGTAAGTCTCAAAATGTTCACTGCTACCATTTCTTTGAAAGACACAGATTGTTAATTACAGTGCCAGATTTGAGGTTTTCATCACTGATGCCTAGTTTTGTGTGTTTAATTACCAGAAAATGCTGTGCTTGGACCCGAACCAGAGAATTACAGCAAGCGATGCACTTAAGCACCGATACTTGGAAGGCGTTGAAGATGTGTCTTTTGCATTGCGTCCATCTCCATCCTCCCTTCTCTCTGTCATTTGTCTTGGCCAAACCTAACCAAAGTGCCATGCTTTCCCTTCTGAAGCTATAGTTTTCCCTTGTATATGGTTTCAATTTCAAGCTTGGAACACACCTATTAATGAACTGCTACTACCATTTGCTCTGCTAATTTGTAAATACAAACTTACCAGCTTGTTTTAGGACTTATGCTACTTGTATGTGAATTGTTCTGAAGGATGCTTGCTTAGTTGCTTTGTAAGGACTTTTGCTACCATTTGCTCTTCTGGGAATTGTCACTTTTCGCGTCATCTTCGCTTTCCTTGATGCCCGGCATTTTGATTCTTAGAACAGAAAATTTGAGACAACAGTTTTTCTTAGATTTTTTTTCTAGTTTTTTTGTTAAGAGTGAGCGAGAAGCAGCTCATAATTGTTAATGATTAGTAGCCGTTGGCGCTCGAACTTCAAAGTTAGCCGTGGGCCCAAACAAACAAATAGTGTGGAATACGAAGGCCAGAATGATTATAACTGGGGGGGTGGGCCGAATAATGAGATTTTATAAGACGCCCTGAAGAAGATTTGAGTCTGATGATAGTTCATGAATTGCTTTCAGATTTCAAATTATGTTGGTTATGTTGACTTGATCATATATATTCGAAGATAAGCCTTATTGAATTGTCATGATATATATAGCTTGTTATTAAGAAGGGTGTATTCAATTAGGATTTCAAAAGACTTTTAATGATTTTTTTAAGTGGATGACTTTTGCAGATTTCATGGATTTTTATGGACTTTTATAGACTTTACAGAATTATGAAAAACTTTCATAGACTTTCATTTTAAAAGACTTTCATTTCAAACAACTTTTATAGACTTTCATTTTAAAAGAATTTCATAGACATTTGTTGATTTTTAAATATGATATATACTTTATTTTAGCAAAATTATATAGATTTCTCATATCAATAAAAAAAAATATATTTTTTAAAAAATATAAAAATCATTGTTAATTAAACTTGACAAAAACATTCTTACCTTTATATGTGATTTAAAAATTTTTATTTGTAATTTTATTATATTTTGCATCATAAAGACATTATGCACCTAATTTTTTTTTAATAATTGGTCAAAATTATATTTTTTAATAATTAGTCAAAATATTATAAATTTTCTTTTAGAATAAATGTAGCAAATCAACAATAATATTAACGTTTATAAGTCTCTATGAAAGTATGACAATTGGTATAAAAAATCTACCCAAAATTAATTCAAGTTACTGAAAATAAAACATAAAAACCACATATAGTTGTTGAACAAGATTCACGCCTAAAAGTGGGTGGTTTGATATTGATCATAATTACATAGAGTCACGCTCATACGCGATTTTGATTATGTCATATTGACATGATTGAGTAGTAGATTTTGTCTTTTATTATTTTTAATTAACATAAATGAAGTTCGTTTGATTTGTTTCATTGTTGTTTAGTTGCTTTGAAAATAGAGGAAAAAAAAATGAAATCTCTTGTCCTTAATTGCATAGGCTATGGAGAGTTGTTCTATATTATTTTTTAGTTAATTTTTTTTTTGTTATAGATCGTTAATGTTAGTATTTTTTTTATAATATTTATTCATTTTATTTTATTTGTAAAATTTGTTAAGAATATGTGTTCTTTTACTTGAAAATATAACATATTGTGATGGTTAATGTTTTTCAAAGAGTTTTATGTTTTTCTTTTAAAGTGAAATTCTTTTTATTAAAAAAAAAAATCATTCAAAGTCTTTGGTATGAATGAAAGACAAATTTGTGAGATTTGTTATAACTAAAAGTCATTGATATTTAAAAATCATTAAAAATCATTGAGATTTTGAATACCTCATAACTTTCACATACTGTTAAAAAGTCTTGATTGAATACCACATGACTTTTAAAGACTTTTTTAAAATCTATAAATGTTTGTATTGAATACCCCATGACTTTTATAGAGTCTTTAAAAGTCTATATTGAATACACCAAAACTTTTTAATTCCATAAAAGTTATTAAAAGTCTTTTGAAATCCTAATTGAATACATTCTCCTAAAATTTTGTTCCTGAGTGGCGGGGCAGTTTGACACTTTGACCTATTCACTGTCTAATACTTTTAGCTGGTGATTGTCAGTAGGCTTTCTTAATTATTAGACATGTAAAACTTTCAATGAGTTTCCTGAATTAAATATTATTGTTGGACCATTTCCTATCATCTTAAACTTTTAGGTTTGATGGTTACTAATATGGTACAAAAGCCTTAATTGTCCCAAGAATCCCCCATGTGTCAAGCCCGTCCTGAAAAAGAGTAATCGTTGTCCTTGACATAACTAAATATGGGATCCCTGTTGTTAAACCTATTAAGAGCATCTCCATTGAAAAATGACTTGCATGACAACAATATTAAGAGATTTACTTCCTATGTAATATAAACATGGATTTGATTGACAATCAACTTAACAGTTAGTTTCTAATGCTTCTATTTAAAACACATTTTGTTTTAATGACGTGTACAATTTTATTTTCTATTTTCTTTATTATTTTATTTCCTTATAAAAAATAGATAAAAAATTAATGTCAATTTCAAATGTTTACTGAGTCAACCTAAAAAAGTGTTGTGCAACAGACCGTCTATAGTCCGTCTGAAAGTAGACGGTCATGTTGACAATGTCTAATATTTTTTTTGCCACATCAACTTGAGGTTGAATATGCACGACTGAATTGGAGACACAATTATTAACGGAACGTCTATTTATTCTACGTTGCATCACTTTTTTTTTCCACAAGCCACACTTGCATTAGAGATGCTCTAATAAGATTTCAAAAAATAATACTGAAATCCTCTCAGTATTTATAAGTAATTTATTGTCTTTTTTGTTATCAATGTACTATATAAAATTTCATTTACAAACTAAAACTAGATCAAATATTTGGACTATATTATCAATGAAAAATATGGCATTATTTAAATACTCAATAGACTGTCATGGAATTATTTCATTGAAAAAAATCAGAAAATGCTTCAACTCTGCATGGAGTTTCTCCTGGAATTGGAATTGTATTCGGATACAAGTTTAGAGAAGGCAGAGTTGGTCTCCAAAAGCTTTGAACGCATATCATATTCTAAAAGCTCTCCTGTCAAAAAAGAAAATTACTAAAAGAAATAAGGGATTAGACTTTAAAAAAATATAAAAATAAATGGAGTCAATTCGAAAAAGTTTTGCATCATAAGAAGCTCAATCAGAGATAATATTTAATCGAACTAATTACACCAAACTCCTATGATGTTTGTTTTATTACATACGAAAATAAATTTATCAGTAATTGACACTTATCTTTTCTGTTGTCAGTCAACGTCCATTACATTTAACCTTTGACCATATCAAAAAGGGTAATATTGTCTTTCCACTTATTTTGAACTGGACATGTCATGTCAATCGAATTTCACTTAATGTATGTCAGTTTTTTTAAATTTTAAATATAAAATTATAATTTTTAAAGGAAAAATAATATAAACCAATTGAAGAGGAATTTATTATTCATATGGTGAGATCAAGGCTCCGGATTGGATCACAACCGTCTATTTCATAAGATGTATGGTTGAAATCCAATCTGGATCTACACCAGACCAGATCCATCCTCAATCCTGCAAACATTTCCATCTCTGTTTCCACAAACCACCATCACCGCCCTTTGCGCCTTCCCAAAACCCAAACACCATTCCAAACCAACACAAAAAGTTTATTTCAACTTCTTCGACTATAAAAAAAAATTGAAAAAAGCAAACAAAAATTCAGATCCTGAGCATAAATGGTTGAAAAAATTGAAAAAAAAAACAAATCCGACTGAAAAATTTGAAAAAAAAAAAACAAAAATCCGACTGAAAAAATCACCACAAATCTCGGCCAAAAATCCATCCGCCACCTCCAAACAAAACACCTTAACAACCCACAAAAATCACTCAAACACAGCCTCCACCTCCAAAATCCAGTCACAACTTTAAATTGAAATCCTGTCACCTTCTAACACCCAACACCCAAACCCAGAAAACAAACATCCAAACCCATCAATCAAGCCACCCAACCTCCAAACATCTACCAAACAAACCACCAGTAATTTGAGAAAAGGAAGGAGAGAGCGGCGAGGAGAGAAAAAGAGATGAAGGGAATCGAGGTGAGAGAAAGAGAAGAAGAGAACATCGGACGAGAGGAAGAGAAAGAAGAAAACCAGGGAGACAGAGATCGGTGGAGGAGAAAGAAGATTAATCAGGGAGGGAGAGAGAGATCAGCGAAGGATATAGAAGAGAGTAGAGGTGTCCACGGTTCCGGTTCGAACCGGTTTCGGTTCCGTGGACAGCTCGAACCGAAACCGAACCGGAAAATTTCGGTTTTGGTTCGGTTTTTAACTGCCGGTTTGGCGGTTTAGAACGGTTTTGGAATGAGATGATACTTTCTCTCTATATGCTTCCCTCTCTTGTAGCTTCTTGGTTCTTTGGAATTAGCCACAGCACCACTGTTATCACAATAAAGTGTGATAGGCTTATCCAGAACTGGAACAACTTCCAGATCACTCAAGAACTTACAGAGCCAAACAGCCTCTTTAGCAGCTTCACAAGCGGCTACATATTCGGCTTCCATAGTGGAGTCAGCAATGCAAGATTGCTTTATACTTCTCCACACAATGGCTCCACCACCTAGGGTGAATACTGATCCAGACGTGGATTTTCTAGAATCCCTGTCTGACTGAAAATCAGAATCTGTGTATCCTAACGGGATCAAATCCTGTCCTGAATACACTAGCATATAGTTTCTCGTTCTCCGAAGATACTTGAGAATAGTCTTGACAGCAACCCAATGATCTAATCCTGGGTTAGACTGGTACCTGCTGACTACTCCCACTGCATAGCAGATGTCCGGTCTCGTGCATAACATAGCATACATGAGACTACCTACTGCTGATGCATATGGCACACGTCTCATATCCTCAACTTCTTGAGGTGTCTTAGGACACTGTTCCTTAGACAAGTGAACCCCATGTCTAGAAGGTAAATTACCTTTCTTGGAGTCCTGCATCGAAAATCGCATAAGAATCTTATCGATATATGA
The DNA here is from genome assembly GCA_033220585.1 of Dipteronia sinensis. Classification (NCBI taxonomy): domain Eukaryota; kingdom Viridiplantae; phylum Streptophyta; class Magnoliopsida; order Sapindales; family Sapindaceae; genus Dipteronia; species Dipteronia sinensis. The sequence continues at coordinate 58,241,263 of CM065638.1, read as the reverse complement.
TGCCTGAGACAATGCTATGAGTTTGTTCTTACGATCCCTTATAAGTTGGATCCCTAGAACATAACTCGCATCTCCCAAATCTTTCATTTGGAATTGGCTAGCCAGCCAGCCCTTTACATCAGACAAGACTCCTACATCATTCCCAATGAGTAGGATGTCATCTACGTATAGGACCAAGAAAACTACTTTCTTGTCAATGATGCGCTTGTAGACACAAGGCTCATCAACGTTTTGCTCGAAGCCATAGGTTTTGATCACATCATCAAACCTTATGTTCCAAAATCTAGATGCTTGCTTAAGTCCATAAATGGACCTTTGCAACTTGCAAGCCTTTTGCTCTTGATCTGGAAGCACAAATCCCTCTGGTTGCATCATGTATATGCTTTCATCAAGATTGCCATTCAAGAATGCAGTCTTGACGTCCATTTGCCAAATTTCATAATCAAAATAGGCAGCAATGGATAAGAGAATCCGAATAGACTTAAACATGGCTACTGGCGAGAAGGTCTCTTCATAATCGACCCCCTCTTTCTGGGTATAACCCTTGGCCACTAGCCTTGCCTTGAAGGTCTCTACCTTCCCGTCTACTCCTCTCTTCCTCTTGTAGATCCACTTACATCCTATGGGTTTTACCCCATTCGGTAAGTCTACAAGTTCCCAGACTGAGTTAGAGTACATAGACTCCATCTCGAGATTCATGGCTTTAAGACATTCCTGTTTATCAGGATCTTCCATTGCATTCTTAAATGTCAATGGATCATCCACACTATCAGCAGAGACAAGATCTTGTCCCTCACTTACACCCAAATAGCGTTCAGGCTGTCTCACAACCCTCTCACTTCGTCTAGGTAGTGTATCCTGACTAGGAATTATCTGACTTTCAGATGTTAATGGATTAACAACTCTAGTTGACTGAGTACTGGTCTCACCAGGCTCCAACTCATTTAATACAATTTTAGAACGAGGTTTATGATCACTTATATAGTTATCCTCAAGAAACGTTGCATTTGTCGATACAAATACTTTGTTATCTTCAGGACTATAGAAGTATCCACCTCTGGTCTCCTTGGAGTATCCTACAAACAAGCAGACCACAGACTTGGGATCTAGCTTTCCAGTTCTGTTCTTCAGCACGTGTGATGGACACCCCCATATGTGAAAATGTCGTAAACTAACTTTACGACCATTCCACAACTCTAGAGGAGTTTCAGGAACAGATTTGGATGGCACTACATTCAAAATGTATGCCGCTGTTTGTAACGCATATCCCCAAAAGGAATTCGGTAATGATGAGAAACTAATCATAGATCTCACAATTTCCATCAGGGTTCTATTTCTCCTCTCCGCTACACCATTTTGCTGAGGTGTACTAGGAGCTGTGAGTTGGGAAACTATCCCATGCTCGACCATGAAGTCTTCAAACTCTTGGTCAAGGTACTCACCTCCACGATCTGATCGTAGTGACTTGATAGTCCTACCTAATTGATTCTCAACTTCAGCTCGGAATTCTTTGAACTTTTCAAATGTTTCCGACTTTCGTTGCATTAGGTAGACATATCCGTATCTTGAGTAGTCATCTATAAAGGTGACATAATACTCATAACCACCCATTGCTTTAACATTCATTGGTCCACAGACGTCTGAATGTATTAGCTCTAGTGGTTGTTTAGCTCTAAGCCCTTTTCCAGTAAAAGGTCTCTTAGTCATCTTACCTTCCAGACAAGATTCACAGACAGGTAAGGTGCCAACCTTTAACTCATTTAAAGATCCGCTTTTTACTAGTCTGTTTATCCGGTCAAGGTTAATATGTCCAAGCCTTAGATGCCAAAGATACGTGTCATTATATGGAGAAATCTTATGTCGTTTAGTTTTAGGTTTTTCAACCTTAAACATTTCGGTGTTAAGCAGTGTAGTATGTATTAACGGTCTTAACACATACAAATTGTTTTCATTAATTCCTGAACAAATATTCAGACCATTCTTTCCAATAATAACAAACTTATTATTAAAAGAAACAGAATACAATTGTTCTAACAACTTAGAAACGGAAATCAAATTCCGTGTAAATCCAGGAATATAAAAAACATTGTTCAATAATAAAAAACTATTATTATTACAAAATTGCAATCTTATTGCTCCCACTGCTTTAGGCCGACACGACATCCCCCGACCCCACACGCATGGAGAAGGCTCCCTCCTCTAGCTGTGTCCAAGAATCAGTCCACTGCAAAGAAGAACAAACATGGTTAGTGGCCCCCGAATCAACAATCCAAGGTAAGAATCATCTTCCACTAAACAAGATTCAAGAACAAGTAAATCATATTTACCTTTCTTCTTCTTCTTGGCTACCTCCTCCAGGTACTGAGGACAGTTCCTCTTCCAGTGCCCGACCTTGTTACAATGGAAACATTTTCCTTTGTCTTGGTCGGTGGAGGTGCCCTTCTTTTTGCTTTGGGCCTTCTTGGGTTTGGGCTTACCCTTCGCCTTTCCAGCAGACCTCTTCCTCTTCTTATTATTGGAGGAAGATGGTTCGGCAACATTTGCCTCACCGGTCTTACTTTTGCTGTCCTTGGTCATGGACTTAAAAGTAGCGAGCTCATTGAGCAACTGTGTGAGACTGAACCTTAACTTGTTCATCCCGTAGTTGTTCTTAAACTGATCGAAACTCTTCGGAAGAGTCGTCAGTATGATGCTCACTTGACTGGGTTTATCAATGGCCCCCCCATTGACTTCTGCCGTGTTGAAGTAGGACATCATGCTCAGGACATGTTCCCGAACTGATGTACCTTCCTTCATACGAGCGAGCATAGCGGAACGAACAGCTTCGTGTCGCTTTTGCTCGGAGGGCTGCCCGAACATAGCTTGCAATGACTCTATAATTTCGAATGCTGTAGTCATTACTTCGTGCTTTGTTACAAGCACGTCTGTCATAGAAGCTAACAGATATGTTCGGGCCTTCTCATCAGATGAGACCCATCGCTGGTATGCCTCACGAACAGTTCGTGTGGCATTGGCAGTAGGCACCGGAGGACATTCCTCCGTAAGCACAAACTTGAGGTCTTTTGTGACCAGTATTGCATTAATGTTAAGTTTCCATTTTGTGTAGTTATCACTAGTTAATTTATCGTTTGCAAGTATTTGTAATAGTGCAGATGACATGGCTGAAAAAACATAAATTAAAGATTCATTCAGTCATACATTCTAAACATGTGCTAATGTTCGGCATAAAATTAAACATGATGCATGAAAATGTTTAATGAACAAGAACAACCCTAAAAACAATGTTTCTATGCCACGACAATCCAACATACCACAAGCAAGTGCCGCCTTAGGGTCGGTCAAATTCTTGCATGTTGGATCGAGACCTTCTCAGTCAAAGGATATACCAGAATAACTCTTATGCCAATATCATTCAACCATCGTTTATTAGGTCAGATTTTTAATTAACCAATTTAATTAAAACCTTGTGAGTGTAACCCATCATTTCAGATCTCAAGAGCTTAACTCGAGAATTGCCGCCTTAGGGTCGGTCAATCCCGAAATCCCCTCCGAAATCCTATATGTTAGGAAGTCAACCTTGGTATTGATTCTTATGGAAACCCTCCTTAGGGAGGACGAAAACAAAGCCGTCACGAGGCCCCACTCGAATCTCACGGTGTTGAACTAATGATGGAGACCGCGGGATATAATGTCATATATCCCTCTCCCACTCACTATTTTATATAAAGGGTTTTCTATTAATATTAATGCACCTAAATAAAATTAGATTAAACGGCTAATTTTAATCTAAGCGTCAAGTGCATTAATCACAAATTATTAGAATCCTATTCCAATAACTAATAAACTAAATTGATTTTTAACACTTAAAAATCTAGTTCATTAGTGATAATTCAAATCTATGTAAACTGTTTACTAAGACTAGAATTATTATTAAATGTGTATTTACCAAGTTTTAACTATTAAAACTAAACACATTATTAGGTCCAATTATTATTAGGAGCTTAATCAAATTAATCCTAATATATATTTTAAGGACCCTACTAATCTAAGTATTAAAACTCTTTAATAAAAAGATTAGTAATTAATGAGATTTACCAAGTTTTTACTCCTAAAAAACTAATCCCATTAAAAATAGCCAATTATGTGAATAACCCATTTTAATCAAATTAAAAAAAAATTAAACACATAATATGGATGACTATTATGCATGTATGATATATCAACATATATATATATATATATATATATATATATATGTAGGCACAACTAATTTAAATGACATGTATATGCATGGTAATGCTTAATCATCAAATAATTAAAACATACATGAGTTGACCGAGTGTTGTGGATTATTTAACCTAAAAATTGGAATCTAATTACAAAAAAATATTTCCAAGGCATCCCTTGGTCTTCTAGTAATTTCCAAGACTTCCAATCTCTTCAGGTCATGTGCACTGGTAGCATCGCTGGTACGCATCACTGGTCAACATGTGCTGAACATGCATGCACGCTGCTAGGTGGCATGCGCTGGAGGTTTGCGCGCTGGAATGATGTTGTGCGCTGCAGGCGCGCTGGCTGGAGGCAGCGTGGGGTAAGCTACGCTGAGGTTGCGCGCTGGTCTGCCTGCGCACGTTGAGCTCTGGTCTGCTGCGTTGCGCGCTACAGCGCTGGTCATGCACGATGGGCATTTGCTTGTCTGTGATGCGCGCACCAGGTCTGCATGTGCAATCTTCATGCGCTACCAGGTCTTGCTTGTGCGATTACATTTTTTTTTTAATAATACAACAGTAAAATAAAAAAAATAAAATAACATTATACAACCCAGAAACACTCTAAATCCACAACACCATAAAAAATTACGATCAACCATGTTTTTTTAAATTAAACAATTTAATTAAAAAACATCATACACTCATCAAAAATATATGTGCCTACACATTCATACATATCAGGAGTAATCGAATTCGATTTTACTGTACAAAAAATTGGCTTTGATACCAATTGTTGGAACCTAGGGTTACAGATTGCGCAGCGGAAGGTTTAAAATTTTTTTAATGCAATCATTAATCTAACCCATTTGTACAGTAATAATCAAATACAATAATAAAGTGAAGAAATTTATTTTTCATACCTACGTAGGAGGCTCCTTCACTTTATTACGAACTGCTCCTGATTTGAACCACATGATCTTCCTCGCTATCTCCCGGAACTGGTAACAGCGTGTGGGCGCGTCACGATATTCAGATCTGTATGGAGGAAGAAGAGAAGAACACACACAAAAACAAAAACTTAGAAATTTAGCCCTTGTGGTCTCACCACACACTAACTTTTTCTATTTGTTTTGGTTTTGCTTTTTTAATTGCTGTGTCTGTTGTTCGTGACACTCACGATCACTATTTTAATCATTTCTCTTCTTTTTTCTTTTGCTGTGTATATTGCTTATATATTTGGTTGTTCTTCATTTTTTTTTATTAAATATATATCTCATATATATTCAAAAATTAAACAAACCAAAATCTTATTTGATTTTTAAAACTTTTCAAAAAATATCTCATATCTTTCAAAAAGATAATTAAATATTTAATTTTTGAATTCAAACATTTTAAATTCAATTTCAAATATTTAATTTAATAAAATAAATTATCTAATTTTATTCAAAATTAAATATCAACTAACACTCTCCATTTAGTGATTAACAACATAATTAAATAATCTTATTATTTAATTTATTTAATCACCATTATTCATTAATTAAATAATCTCATTATTCAATTAATTCCCGAATAAATACGTGTCACTTTCGTAATACAATTAATTGGACAATCCAATTAATTAACCGTGACCCTTGTTACCTAAATCGATCGGGCTAGCAAAGGGACCTAATGGACCCACAGTATTTTGAGCTCCAATAATCCTTAGAAATTATTAATTAAACTCTTTAATTAATATTTCATGATTATTAACTTCAGTGTTATTCCACTAAAAACCCGAAGCTGCACTCTCTCAACTGTAGACGTTTTTACACAAACCAATAACTCTCGGTGTCCATCGATATAGCTATTACATATGGTATAATCCTCCACAAGTAGTTCATAATTAGAGCTGGGTCATAATGTCCGTTATACCCCTCTAATCATATCTTTCCATTAAGTACCATTGATTCTCTAATGAACAATAAATCCTACATTCCTTACGGAATTAGGAGAGCGCTCATATTGTTCAAGCCCCGAATCAACCCTTAAGGGAACTACCATCTACTTCTCACAAGAAGTAGTGGATTCCACTATTGTGTACAAACCTTCCCAGCCACAAGCCAAACCGCGATCCCAACATACGGAGTATATTGATCGGGAATGCAACTCCGACCTCACCCATGGTATATCAAAGACCACGATCTAACCTGAAGGAGTCGATAAGACACTCAGGATTAAGATCACCCACATATAGCCATCATTAGTGGATATATATGAATCTCATCGATAAACGGATCTTAGTGAGAGATTTATATAGATCATGGCCCAGTCCTATATGATCACATCATACAAGGTGCCTCCATTCTCATATCTACATATGAATGATCCAGGATAGGATCACCGTACACTACGAAATGGACCGCAGCTGTAGATTAACCACAAATAAAATACCCAGCTTTATTTGCTATCTACGGACTCTTTAGATTGCTCGTTTCAAACTGAATCCATCTATATATGACACTCATATACTCAGTTCGAAATTACATCCGGCAATCTTGAATGTTAAATGCACATGTTATATAAAGTATGACACAAAATGAATGAATATACTACTTCTTTTATTTATGTTCAAATTCTATTTACATATTACAAGCTTTAAGGCAAAAACCCCAACAGATACTACAACATCAAATGTCTTGAGAAATGCACAAACTCCCACAAAATCATTTCTTTACAATGAACTCTAAACAATGCCTTGAGAAGCAAGTTTTTTGGATTGTTTGATTTCCCATCACCTATAGGAAGAAATTCTCTTTTGGTAGAAAACTTTTTGTATGCTGATTGTGCTTCATCTTCTGATAAAATGGTAGGAATGTCTCCGTGAACTAAATGTTTCACGTAACCAAGCCACAATAGTGAGTTTATCCAAGAAAAAGTTAATTGGCTAAATATATTCGCTTTGCCTAGTTTTTTTCGATTCATTTTGCCACTTGATTGTAGCTTAGACAAGCTCTTGTTCTTGATGCTAAGATAATGAGATTTACAAAAGAGAATAGCAGAATGAATGGGAAGAAAAAAACTGATTAGATTTGCTCTTTTAACAAGCAAAGAAACAATCGACTAGGGTTCTTGTCATGATTGAGGCATGCACATGAGTATCAAATACAACTAAGATCTCTATAGGAAATGTGTAGTGCAGTGTAGTCACTAATTGATTTATTGACACTCTTTTTTTAAGTTTCTAGTTTCAGTCATGGGCGGCTCAAGAGTGTCTGGGGCCTTAAGAGAAAATTTAAAATGAGCATTTGAATGTGTAATGTAAAAAATATTTTATTAATAGTTAAAAAGTTTTATTTAAATTTGATTCTTATTTGTAAAATGTAAAAATGTTGATAGAGTTTTTGTTTTTGTTTTTTTAGTTTTTAATATTTTGATTCATATTTTCAGCTAGACATGTCTAAATAATTAAACATGTAAATTAGGTCGAGCCGACCTAGGCACTGTCCGATAACGCACGATTCCGTACAAGCACGACACGACACAACACGACATGACACACTTCATTAGCGTAATGTGACGAGTGTTAATTAGTATTTCATATTTTTTTTATTTGTAAAATTGTTTTTGGGCCTTAATTTTTGTTGGGGCCTTAGGCAACCGTCTAAGTTGCCTAAGGCACCAGCCGCCCTTGGTTTCTGTAGTTTACTCACTCCCTTGCCTTCTCATTCGGTTGGTTTGTTACTCTTTATGATATATAATTGTATTTTTGAGTGGGATTTTACCAATTATCTAAGGTTATAATTTTTTTTTATTCATTGAACTAAAAATTATCAGGGGTAGGATTCCAGCACGTTTTTTCATATGAAATCGACTATGAACCGTTTACAAAATGAGTTATATAAGTGATCTGCACAACCAAAAAAACGTTTAAAAATCAAACCAAAATAATGTGAGCAGTTATCATATAAATCATTGAATGATACAATAATAATCACTGGATTGTTTTTTGGTTGTGGTATGATGTAAACAAATATTTGTTTTCCACTAACACAAATGATATGTCATCTTGTCATTGCTTGAGAAAAGATGCAATTTTTATTCTTGAAATCAGATTTTATACAAGAATAATGAGAAAACAGATTTTACCATTGTTCTTCTCTTTCTCTATTTTCAAATTTAATTTAATTTTTTTTTATTATATGTTATCACTTATTAGCACCATTTCATATAAATAAAAGGATATTCTTGAGAATGATTTACTTACTACTTATGTTCAATTTGACTTATTGTATACAACTATTTTTATCAATGAATCCGGAACAATCAAAAATCCAAAGTTGTGATTTTGAACTAGAAATTTTGGATTTGAATTCGAAGTTCTAAACCAAAAGGTGATGTAAATTTATATTGTTATATAAATATTTTTCAACCTGAAGATTGAAAAAAGAAAATCGCAAAAGCCTGAAGTTCTGTATATTAACACGAAATGTTTTAAATTTCTAAAATAAAATTCAACAACAACAAAAATAAGAATTAGATCCAATTGTGGTTATTGTTTTCTAAAAAGCAAAGTTATGATTTCCAATTTCCATTAAAAACTTAATTTTGAATGGAATAAGTACGGTAGCTAAACCTACTTTGAATATAAGATTTTCATAATCTCCTAAACATGCATGTGCCCTTCACTTATAAATTTATCTATAAAATTTAAAAACTTAATCAAAATCATATCAAACTATATATTGCAAATAAACATAACAATACAAAACTTAGAATAGTTCCCTTTCTCTGTTACGTTAGTGGTTTGGAGTTTTCTCCCTAGTGTTATGGGAATAAAATCTTCCTGTTTAGGGTGTAGTTATACGAACCAGGCATATAATGTTAATCTCAGTGTGATCCGGCATATCTCTGACCTGTTCGGTATATATATCATATAGAAATATTTATATAAAAAAAATAAAAACTTTGGTTGGAGCTATATATTGAAGAAAATTTCCTAAAGCCAAATATCGGTAACCCATCACTAACTCCAATATTCTTCGGGAAATCAATCCAAATACTCAAGAGTCACAGCTTTCCTCCTAGATAATGAGCACGATCACCCCAAAACAGTTTATTTTGTCATGATTCAAAAGCAAAACATAAATAAAATTAAGAGGAAATTGTATAGATTGACATATATATCAGTCTTTCTATTGTCAGTCCGAACTGATATAAGATATATCGGTTCCTTGCATAAGGGTCATTGGATTTAAAAAATACTTTGATAAGTGCATGTAACCAAGTCAAAGCATTTAAATCCAATGACCCACATGCAATGAACTGATATATCTTATATCAGTTCAAATTGACTATAGAAAAATTATATATATATATATATATATATATATATGAATATAAACCTCATGTTTATTAGGCAATAGATAGTTTGCCCATGGTATAAAGAGGAGATTGAGATTGTAACCACCACATCAATTATCTTATTTATTTTTAGAATTATTACAATATCATATTATTTTGTAGATCTAAAGCATAATATAAATCATATTTGTCTATATAATTTGTAATTAAATTCAATCATTTTGAAACCTTTATAAGGTTATAAACCCTTTAACCCCAACAATTCCTATTCTCCATATGTTTGCTGAAATAAGAGACATGTAAAAAACAAAAAAATATATGTTAAGTCCAATCCAGTAACTCCTAATCCAATCAAATTATACAATATCCAAAATGTGGAGCTTAATAAAAAAGTGGGAAATAACAACAAATGAAATGAAGTAAATATAAGAGAAAGAGAGATGATCTTAGTTAGAAAAGAATTTGTTTACAATAATTCATGGAGTTACTACTACTTAGGTACCACAGAGAGCAATGGACAAATCTAAGTAAATATTATTATTGTATCCACACAGAGTAAGATGAAACTGCTTCACTCGTCTCACTTATTGTTGAAGATGTATTACTTCTCTAAGACAACGGATGATGCAGAGACAGCGACATCGACATCGACAAATCTTCTTCTTCCCTTGCATTGCCATCGCCATTTCCATCCTGAAACCAAACATCATACATACCGGTTACAACTTAGAATGACTAATTATGTCTTTAATAGCATATTACAGCATGTTATTTCATATTTTATTGTAATGTATGAAGAAGAAAAATGGTACAAATTAAAAAGCATATATATATATATATATATATATATATTGACCAATTGATCTAAATTAAAAACACTAATGTTGGTTTTAAACAAGCATTAGATGTCTATTCTGTTCCAATGCAATAAAGACCCATTTTGAATTTCTCTTTGCACCCTACCCTCTTCAGGGCAAAGTGATGTATCGTTCCACAGGGATCGAATGATAGTTATGACTAGATTGATACTCTAATACGAGTTATGCTAAAAAGTAAAAGATGATGGTTGGTTTTGAAAGTTAACAACTAACATGCAACTATGATTATGTTAATTATTCTAAAGTTAAACTAACTGAAAATACTATACTAAAGCGTGTCTAATACAACCTGAGGGGGTGAATGGGTTGTTATTCGATTATTACCAGTTTTTCGATCAGTCAATATTAATAACAATTAACCCAACAAAACAAACATGCAAAATCAAGTAAAGTGCAGAAATATAAAGAACAATTGATTTTTACTTGGAAAACCTTCAACAAGGGAAAAACCACGGGCTATCCTTCTAGCCATACACGATCACAAAAATCCACTATATGAATAAAAGATTACACCCTCAAGTGATATTCGAACTCTCACTCTAGACAACCTCAGGCTATGGACACTAGAAGCCTTTTACAGTGGCATTTGACCAATGCTTGCCAACCCACCCTTGGTTGCAAGACTTTACTTGCTTGTGCAACTTCACCTAGAAGCCACAAGACTTTGACTTTATGAAGAGTATATAGTCTAAGTGTGTATATGACACTTTTCTCAAATGCAATAATGTGCAAGATCAAACACAAAATGCTTAACTAGATGTTATAATGCAGTTTAACAACCTAGTTATCAACCAAGCCTACATGTACACACATGCGGTCTCAATTAGTTGTAGAGAAATTCTAACAACCTAATTATCAAATAAAACTCATATAAATATTCAAGAACTTGACTAGATGCTCAAAGTCAACCTAATCATCAATTAAGCATACATGAACATTTATGGATTAGCTATTTACGCATAAATGACCTAATAATGCAAGCTATCACAAACAAAACCAATTAAGCAATTTGACTCATAAATATATGCAATAAAGTGAGTCAATGTATTTAATCAAGCAATAAATACCTAATATAGAGTAAGTAGAACAATAAATTATATTCAATGAAGTTCTAACTTATCTAGTCATGAAACCATGAAGACCTATGCTCAAATGATGTTGAATGATGCAAAATGGGGATGGGTTTTGGGTTTGGAGAGTCAAAGAACAAAGCTAGAAGCTTTCTCTCTCTAGGGGACTCTTTCTCTCACTAGAAATATAAATTTCAAAGCTCTAGGTCTGATTGGAGAAGAAGATAATGTATTTATATGATCCAGGTGAAGCCACGTCGTTTTGGATAAGGAAATAATGATTTTTGGCGATAAAAAGCGACTTGGATGGAAGTCACTTCACAAGTCGCATAAGACTCTGGTTAGGCAGTCAAAAAGTGACTTTCAAAGCGACTTATATGGAAGTCACTTCAAAAGTCGCATCTGTCTTGGTTTTACAAAACTCAATAGCATAACGACTCCAAATTTGAGCATCTCGAAACATGACCAAACGACATCAAAATCTTTCATATAATATATTGTTGGAAAGGTATGAAAGTCTACTTTCTACTCCAATTAACAAAACATGATTTAGATGTCTGTAGAAATATTTATGGTCAAAAGAGTGACCAAAGGTCAGAATTGGTCAATAACAAAAATCCCCAAATTCATGTTATAAGACCATGTAACCAAAAACCAATCCAAGAGAGCATAAATGGAGTATCTCTATGGTCACAAATCCTGCTAAGACTCAAGCACACCAACATGCAAGCGCGAACACAACACAAGCACACCATCGTGCGAGTGAGGATGTTTCCGAACACACAAGGAAAACGTAAAATAAAATAACCACATATAAAGACAAACAAAAACGTGCTCGTGTGAGTTGTGTAATGGATGCACACATATACATAATAAAGAACACAAATGCAAGATGAACAAAGCATGCATAAAGTGTGTGTGTGTGTGTGTGCACTTAAACTCTTCAAGAGACAAAGTCAAGTGAGTATACCTTTTGCTCTTGAAATCATGGAGATGCTTGGAAGCTTGCCGACAAGGACCTAAGCTGCCCATTACACAATCATCCCTAATGTGGCTGTGGTTTGTTATGAAATAAGCCAATCAGAAAATCGAGGTCCTTACACTAACAATCCGCAATAATGCGGAGTGATATGGTAAGATAAGATATGAGATGAATATGGGAGTTGATGCAATTCATACATGAATAGTGAGTAATCCAATTAACCTGTTAAGAGCCTATTCGATAATTTAGGGCTAGTCTACCTTTAAGGGTGATTTGAGAATCAATACCTCTCACTCGCAACTACTTGATGGATTTAGAGAGGTATTGGTTGGATTTGGAGAGGTAGAGACTCTTGTCACTTCAACTCTCTACTACACAACTACTTGATTGGTTTATGAGAGCATCCCTCTTTAAGCATAGGTAGATTTTAGTAGTTAGGGTGACTTGGATTGGTGTGCTCACAATCCACCATTTTCACTTTTTAGCCGGGATGCGTCAGATTGGTGTGCTCACGACACATCCCTTCCATTCAAGAGAGCTATCTTAAGTGCATATGGTTAAAAATCATTAATTAAGAGTTGGTGCTCAACCCAAGAAGACATCACAATTCACATCTAACATGAATTGAGAGTTGGTGTGCCTACCCAATCCAAGAAGAACATCAAATGCCTTATAAGCTCAAATTCAACCTCTAAGTAAATTAAGAGTTGGTGTATCTACTTAATCCACAAATAATATCAATTATAAGTTCTAGAACTCAAATAAGCCTAATATCCAACAAGGATCAAGAGTGAGTGTGCCTACTTAATCCAAGTGAAACATCAAACACAATTAAGCATAATGAATGGAACTATATAAACCAAATACTTAAAAATATGGTGGAAAGCCCACAATCCATGAATTATTACAAAAAATCCCACAAATAGGTTTAGCTGCTCATGTCTAAAAGAAGATAAAAAACTAAGAGGAGAGATTAAGATAAAACCCATGTAGAGAATCCTCATTCTTGAAGCTTGAATCCAATCTTCTTAGTTGTTTTGTTGAGTATAAATCAAAGAAAAGTGTGTATGGGTCTGGATGTGGTGGGAGAAAATCTAAATCTAAGGTTAGTGAGTTAGTGGTGTAAAATCTCTAAAATTGTGAGTGTGTGAGGCTGTGAGAATGTCTGGGGAGAGAGTTTTCGAAATCAGAAGAAGATATATTTATAGGGTTTTCGAAATCAGGTTTGAAATGCTGATATGGCGAATTATAACGCACGCAGTGCGCGGGTAGGGACCCACGCAGTGATACTTTGTTTCTGCTCTGCTTTCGATGCTAGTGTACTGCGTTGGTAGTGCGGAGGTATGGACCCACGCACTGGGCATTCTCTGGAATTGCTGATCTTCGGTGCGCGGGTGTACTGCGGTATTACCCCTGCACTGGTGGTATATGGAAAGTGTTTTCATGGAAGATGACATCTCGGGAGGTGATAAGTTTCCTATTATCTAAATCATAGACAATATACCTAGTTTGCCTCGGTGGATACCCAAGGAAGACACAACGATGTGCAAAACTATCAAACTTATGAGTGGGTTGTAGGTTTGTGGCAAAACATAAGCAACCGTAGACTCGTAGGTGGGAGTAGGAGGGTGACTTTTTTGTGTAAGTGCTCAAATGGTGTTTTGTTGGATAAGAGTGGTGTGGGTAAGAGATTGATAAGGTAGCAAGTTGTTTGGACTTGTTCCCCCCAAAAAGTTTTAAGGGTAAGCTGGCTTGAAAACGTAATGCTAGTGCTATATTTAAGAGATGACAATGCTTGCACTCCACAACCCCATTTTGTTGGGGTGTGTAACTGCAAGATCTTTGGAAATTTACACCATTGTCATTGAAAAAGGTTTGCAAGGAAAGAAACTTCCCCCTATTGTCAAACCTAAAAGTTTTAATCTTACGGTTGTATTGCATTCTAACCCAAATGAAAATGTTCTTAATGATTGGTTGAGTTTCGGATTTGTAACGCATAAGATAAATCCAAGTGTATCGAGAATAATCATCCACAATAGTTAAAAAATATCGAGTCCTAGAATAAGAATATATTGTGTGTGGTCCCCAAATATCGCAATATATTAAATCAAAAAGGTTCATGACCTGAAATACTACTATTGGAAAATGGTAATCGAGATTGTTTTAAAAGAGGACAAACATCACAAAATGTATAAGAATCAAAAGAAATATCTGGAATAGTTTTAGATAATAGCTGAAGCAGTAGTGGTGGAAGGATGCCCGATACGTCTATGCCAAAGGTTGGATGTGCTGTGGATGGTGTTGGATGAGGGTGGACTCCGATTCGCAGTGAGATAGTAGAGTCTATTACTCTGCCACCTAGTCCAATCGTTCTCCTCGTAGTTAAATCATGCATCACACAAAAATAAAGGTAAAATATCACATTGCAACCTAAGGCTCGTGTAAGTTTGCTAATAGAGAGCAAATTCGCATTGAAGTTTGGGACATATAGCACATTGTCAACAATCATAACATTGCATAATTTCATGGATCCAATGGATTTAATTTCAGCATGTCCTCCGTTTGGCAATTGTACAGAGGTATATTTAGAGGCAAATTTATTTGTAATGGGTGGATTTTCAGACACATGATCGGTGGCACCACTGTCTATTATCCACGCCCTATTTGCATAGATAGATGAGAAATCAGTACCTGAGGATTGATAAGAGATTCAGTGTTACCGGTCTCCTTGCAAAGAAGAGTCATGATTTGGTCATACTCCTTTACGGTGAATTGTTTGGTCTATGGAATCTCTTCATTCGAAGTTGCTAGAGAGTTTGTGGATTTCTTACCTCTTGGTTTGACATCTTTGCCTTGTAACTTGTGTCCAGGGGAAAATCAATTAAGGAAATAATAGTGGTCGATTGTGTGGCCATTCATGTCTCAATAGGAGCAGTGGAGGTCTTTTCAGCTTCCTTCGATCAACCGATTAGAGTTACTTTCAGTCGACTGGTTTTGGTTTTGGCTCGGACTAGTGGGCGGTATAGTGTCTAGTGATGTCTTGCTTGGCAGGTACTTCAGCTTGTCTCTCGTGCTGTAGGTCGAGGGCATAGGCTTTTCAGGTCTCGGGAAAAGGATTCATCATGAGTATGGATCTGCAAAATGTGGAAAATGAATCATTTAACCCCATAAGGAATTGCTTAACCCTTTCATTCTCTTCTCTTTCAGCAAGGCCCTTGAGAGCTCTACAACTGCAGGTGATTGGGTCACGGTAGGAGGCCAATTCCTCCCAAGGTGCCTTCATCTTTGTGTAGTAAATTGAGACGGATTGGTGTCCTTGTCGGTGCTCTATGATCTCTTTCCAAATTTGATAGATCCGAGAGTCATTCCCTTGTGAGAATCTATCGTGTAAATCATTCCAGACATCGATCACAGATTCTGCATAGATAACACTACTAGCAATATCAGAATGAACAGAATTGAGGATCCAATAAAGTACCATATGATTACGGCGTTCCCACACAGGAAACTTAGCATCGGCTTTTGCTGGTGCCTTGATTGTTCCGTTGATAAAGTCGAGTTTGTTCTTGGCACTTAGAGCTATTCACATTCCGCGACTCCATTGGCCATAATTGTTTACTTCGAGTAGTTTGGAGACAAGAACCAAATCGGGATGATCGGAATGATGCAAAGCAAGTGAGTCTGATTGGTTGGTTGTTATCTCCGTTTTCATGACTCCATCTCCCATAGTTGTAGCGGAAATTATTTTTCAAAACCTAAAGCTTTGATACCATGTAAAATTTGGTATTTGGGAGAAAAAAGAAGAAAATAATTTGTGAATTTTATGTATATTTCTTGAATAGAGAATTACAAATATTTATAAAACTAATACAAATGAGAAAAGGGAAACTAACTTGATTACAATTAAATACAATTGTATGAGTGCTAGATACACTCTCTCAACTTACTCTTTCAATCCACTCTCCATTATATTTTTGACACTTGTCCTATATTGACTTTTCAAAAATAAATTTTAGAGCTATCATTAATGAATAACTTTTACATGTCATTTAAAATTCAAACCATCAACATATCCCCAAATTGCCCTTTTTTACACCAAATTGTTATTTCCAAATATGTGAGCAAAAATCTTCAAAGGTAAAATGGGTTTAATAATATTTATTAAATTTATTTTATTTTAATTTTAAAAAGAAAATTAGCAAATATATTATTAATAATATTAAAGTTATTAAAATACAATAAACATTGACATCTTGCCTTTTTTTAGTATATTTGAGTTTTTATATTATTAATGAAATTTTAATTTTTTTTAAACAAATTTTCAAATCGCGTAAAAATAATTACTTTATAAAATATCATAAACTTATGATATTATAGACAAAAACAATAATTTTTTAAGTATAAATTGTGTTTGTTATGATATTTTAGAAAATAAAAAAGAGGTATATAAAATAATAATATTATTAATATTTAAACAAAGAATATGACAATTTGGTGTAAAAAAGGGCAATTTGGGAAGATATGATTGCATGAATTGTAAATAACATGTAAAAACAATTCATTAATGATGGCTCTAAAATTTATTTCAAAAAAATAAATAATACACAAATGTCAAAAGGAGAAGAGAGAGTAGTTTGAGAGAGTGAATTGAGAGAGTGATTCTAGCATTTCTCTTACAATTGATTCTAGTCAACTATCCTAATTAATATTGATTGATTCTACATAATAAACACCAATTAATGCATGTGATACTTATCGATAATCAACGGGATTCTTTCCTTTAATAGTTCTAAACTATTATAAGTATTCAACTTTGTTTGATTTAGGGTTAATCACCCCCATTTTTTTCTCTCTTTTTTTAACTAGGTTTTACCTACTCTTTCTTTTTATGGGTACCACTTAAATGAGTAATGAAAAAAAAAAACAATGTTTGGGCCCAAAATACTGACCTCTATCAATGAGAGTGTAACATATAGCTTAATTTAGAGATAAATGTAAAATGTAAAAAAACAAAAAAAATGACCACGTACTACACTCCTATTGATGGAGTTAGTATCTTGGGTACTGCACCATTTAGTACCCGGTCATTGTAAAATAAAAAACAATATAATGGAAGTATAAGAAGGGAAACGTTGATATATTTTGTTAGGATTTTGCTATTATACAGAATTCATATAGATACTAAGCAGTTATGAACTTATGGGAAGGAGTTACATTTTTTTAGTTTTTTAATTTTTCTTAATTCTAAACCATATGATTTTTGTAGGCCATTAGATTTCCATTAGGTTGAATTCAAATGACAAAGAAAAAACTTTACTAATGTACATAATCCATATAGTAGCATGACCCATTTTGTTATTAGTGGGAGGGAACCAAATAATAAATACACCTTATTTATAAATAAACTATTTTTCACCTTATAAGAGGAATTAACCTTGGCCCTCAACCACACTTTAATAGCAACAATATTGTTTATTAATGGGAGGAAGGATTAGATTGATATGGACTAACTTTTAAAATAAGAGTGGTGCTATTAGCACACCCCTAGTGATCTATTCATGCCACACTTTTTAAAATTTTGATTTAATTAAATAAAATTAAATATTTTTATTAAGTTTTTTAGTTTATTTCCAAAACTGTCCATTTTATTTATTTTTCAAACTTAATACATACCATATATAATCTCTTTATCTCTGATCCCTGTCTCTGTATACATCTCTTTCACTTCCATTGATTGATTTATTTTTTTCTTCTTATTCTTTTTTTTTTTAGTTTTTTTTTCTTCTTATTTCATGATGAAAAAGAAAAAAATTAAAAATAACATGGTACTTCAACACAATGACAGCTTGATATAATTCTAAAAAAAAAAAACTTCAAACTTATTTCCAAAGAATGAATTGTTTCCAGATGCTTACTATTATTGTCAGACAATCCTTACTTTATGTCATTTTCAGACAATTCTTCAAGATGTTTGATATCGTTCTTAAACAATTCTTCCATATTCTTGATATCGTTCTCAAATTCTTCCATAATATTTTATATCTATATAAGAAGTAGATTTTAGGGTTTAAGTGTTAATTTTTTTTTTCTTTTGAAGAAACAAATTACTGGTTTTTTTTTTTTTTTTGCAAAAGGAATATGAGATTTTAATATATTTACTTTATAGAAGATTTCTTTCCTAAATTGTATGTCTCTTTAAGTAATTTTGATAAAGGAAAAAAAGAATATTACATAATTAAAAAAATTGGGTATAAATAGATCGGTAGAGGGTGTGCCAATAGCACTACTCTTAAAATAATTTATATACATGTGTGTAGATAATTTAATTTTAGGGCAATCTTAACATGTATTTTTAGGGTACAAGTTAACAACCACTTTATTTCTATTAAAAGAAATAAAAATATTGTATTTATTATAATAAGACAATAAATACATTAATTAATGTGTGTTTTTATTTCCATTAATGAAAATAATGTGGTTGTTATCCAATGTACTAAGGGTACATATACCCTTAATTTTATTGTAAAAGTGTTTATATATATGATTTTAGAATACTATTTTGTATTTTCATTAATAATATAAATCAAGTCAATTTTAAGTAAAATATTTATATTAGGAAAAAAAAAGTAGTTTCCCTTATATGTTTGTTGAATTTAATCCAAATAAATTATATAACATATATATCTTAATTTAATAATTATAAAATATCGAAATAAAAATATAAATTAAATTTAGATCACTTAAAAATGATGGAGGAGATAAGACTACGTATAGAGGTGTCCACGGTTTGGTTAAACCGGCGGTTAAAAACCGAAACCGGAAGTGGAAAACCGAAACCGAAACCGGCGGTTACAAAACCGGTTCAAGCCGGTTCGGTTTCGGTTTGGCCTTTGGAAAAACCGACCAAAACCGGCCAAAAACACCCGAAACCGGTGAAAACCGCCCAAACCGCCGGTTGAAACCGCCGATTTACAATTAAAAAAAATTAAAACAAAAACCAATTACAAGACGACACGTGTCCTTCAATTTGAAAAAACTAATCAAAAGTTGACCGTTGGGTTGGACTGTTGGACACCAACGGTTAAAAAGTTTAAAATATATATATATATATATATATATATATAAATATATGTCACCCAATGGCAAGCCGACACGTGTCACTAAAAAAAATCGGCCGAAACCGAAACCGAACCAGAACCGTCGGTTTTGTAACCGAAATCGAACTCAAACCGCCAAACCGGCGGTTAAAAACCGAATCAAAACCAAAATTTTCCGGTTCGGTTTCGGTTCGATCTATCCACGGAACCGAAACCGCCGGTTTCGAACTGAAACCGGCCCGAACCGGAACCGTGGACGGGTCTAACTACGTAGTTTCTTTTAAAAACAAAATGATAAATATTTTATATATTTATTTTAAATTATTATAATAATCAGTATTTAAGTTTTAAAATTTATAAATAGTTAATATCTCCATTAATTTCATATTGGAAGATGGAGCAAATAGTGTGTTTTACGAAACAGTAATACATCCAACCTAAAATTCCACCATTTTCATCTTAACACATATGACATTTGAGATGTCAAATGTCGAGTTGATTCATGTGGTAGATGAGATAAAGCATAATTAATATGCATCCACTCACAAATTGACACCTCATATGCCACATGTGTTGGGATGAAAAATGTAGGATTTTAGATGAGACCTTTAGTATTATTCTTTACGGTAAGACCCACAAAATAATGAGATTTGATCAGACGCCTGAGCCCTGAGGAAGTTAATTCCATTTTTGGCGGGAAAAGCCGTTTTGGGAATCAATTATTCTCTCTTTCTGTCAGCGGGGACACAGGTAAAATTATCATCTTCTGTTTGGTTGTCGAGAAAAGAAAATCCATTTTCTCGTCAATCAAACACACGGTCTTGGTTGCATCATATTCCTCTTTAAATACAATTGATGCTTAATTTTGCATATACAGTCAATTTTGTTACTTTTGATTTGAAGGGCTTCAGGCATATGATCTTCAGATAGATTTCTTGTATGCTAATTATTTGACAAAATGACATTGCAATTAGGTAGTTGTTAGATTTCTATACGATTGATTTGTACGCAGTCGATGTACGAATTTTCCTCTATAGTTAGTTTAGGTAATTGAAATGATTCAGAGAAACTGAGTGTTTGGCATATTTAATCATTGATTTTCTCTAAAATGGTTTGACGATTTGGTTATTGTCTTTCATATTGTGGGAGGTAATGCATTGAAGTCCCAAAATTATGACCAGTTTGTTCTACAAATTGCTTTTAAGGTTTTGTATTTACGCAGTGAAGAGTTTAGTTTAATACCATTCATGGATGGTTGATGGTTTTGAGACATTGTCAACTATTTCTGATATGTTCTTCACTTGTATATTATATAAATAGATATGGGAGGCTTTGTTGTATTTGAATAAGTCAAGAAATTCCATGATTATTTTGATGATTTTGATTTTGAGTCTTGTTCCTTTTTATTGCTTTTTGCTTTCAGATTTCAAATTAAAATGATATGTAGCTTGTTACTAAATTTTGTTCTCATGTCTTAATTTTATAACTTAGCATCTATGGATAGGATACTAGTACCTGAGTGGTGGGGCAGTTTGGCCTATTCAAATGGAGGACAAGGTAGAGTGATTGACTTTCCTAATTTGTCTTTGGTTTGTTCCCTAAACTAAAATCACTGTCTGATACTTGTCAGTACAAGAGATACAAACCAACTAATACGATACTAGGAGAAGGCAGCTTCGGTATCGTGTCCAAGTATGAAGACTGTTATACAGGGGACATTGTAGCTATAAAGAAGATAAAGATCAAGAATCCGTTAGAAGTTGTCCCTAGCTCGGTAGTAAGAGAAGTTTCTCTCCTGAGGGAGCTAGATCATGAAAATATCGTAAGGTAAAACACTCGTCTTCATTTTCTTTTTTAAATTTATACGAACAAATTATGTGATCGAGTTCCCATTGCAGGTTGTTGGATGTACTATGCAGCAAAGAAAGCATTGACCTTGTTTTTGAGTTTATGGACGTTGATTTGCAGGATTTCATGACCACCCAGCCAGATGCCATGAATTCATGCTCAATAAAAGTAGGTGATATTACTCTACCATTTTCTGTACATTTACTACAGGAATGTCACCACAGGAGAAATTGAGGAACATTGCTTGTCTGAATATTCTTAATATCTCCTAAATGTCATTTACAGATTTTCAATTAAAGCTATTAAATGATGTTATAGAAACTTTATTACTATTGCAGAATTTATTCTATCATCTTATCTTTGTTATTGATTTTACAGAATTATCTTCATTAAATTCTTTGTGGTCTTGCATACTGCCATTCACATAAAATTCTCCACCAAGATCTGAAGCCAAGGAATTTTCTAATACATCGTAGTAAAGACATTGTGAAAGTGGCAGATTTTGGATTAGCTAGGCGAATTGATGATTCTCTCGAGGAATATACTGCTACGGTATTGACATTGTCAGGTTATTATCCTAGTTTGCTGTTGTCTTGTTACCTGCAGAAGCAAACCAGTTATTTTTCTGATATGTTTGTGTTAACCGTGTGATTTTTACATCTTTGTAATTACGTTACGGGGATATACCAGTATACCTATTACGCCTGTCATACCCTAGAAATATGTCTTTTCATGATGCAGGGAAGAAATTTGTCTGTATGATTACTTCATATATATGTATTCTCTCAATTATCTTAGTCTGACACAAGGAAAAGTATGTAGGCTGTCAATGATAACCTTATTTCTGTTGGGACAAGTCTATGATTCCCTATAATTATCACATACAATACTGAATCGATGTGATGAAATTGGAGAAAAACATATTATTTTTTTTGCTTGTTTATAGGAACTGAACACCTTATTCCAGGTGAGACAAGTCATGATACCTTATAATTATTACCTCATGATGCTGAAAGGATGTGACGAAATGAAGAAAGTTATTGTTATAATATGCTTGTTTATAATAATTGAACTAAAGTTTGTTTAAGCAGCGAAGAATCTTACGATGCTTTTATAGTTACTTTTCTCATTGCTCTTATCAATACTTGTGATAAATTTTCCCTTGTTATTGGTATTTTCTCCAGCTGGCGACCATGCGATACACGGCGCCTGAGTGCCTGCTTGGTCATGGCAGATACTCCACTCCAGTTGATGTGTGGTCAGTTGCTTGTATTTTTGCTGAGATGGTGACCCATCAGCCTTTGTTCCATGCTAGGAGTGCTGTTAATCAATTGTTTTCGATTTTAAGGTTTAATATAGCTCAACTCTTTCACCCAAAATTGAATAATGTTTATGTAAATACTTCCCTCCATTAACACTGAATCTCATTTATAATTACTTCCCTGTATGAAGAATCATGGGTACACCTGAGGAAGAAACCTTGCCGGGGTATACTTCATTGTGTCGTGATCATCTAGGTTTTTTCCCACCTAAGAAAACTCCTAAGGTATCAAACTCTTGTCTGTCAATTTTCGCCTTGATATTTCTCTTATAGTGTATTAAAATGATAGCAGTTAGGCAGTTACTAAATTTTGCTCTATGCAGGACCTTGCAAAAATAGTCCCTGGTCTTGAACCGACTGGAATTGATCTTCTACAGGTGAGTTTCCATCATAATTTCTTTGTTTATTTTCCCTAATAAACATATGTATGAAGGTATGCAGGCCATTGCTTATAACTCTCAGCTTGAAGAGAAAATAACCAATTCCTTTGAGCCATTCTTGATGTTGTAGCTCTTTTAACCGCTGCCAAATCTAATAATCGATGCTGTTACTTCCTCAAACGTCCATTCCATCAGCTATAGATTGGAGATATGTGATGATGTTTCTATGTTTTACAGAAAATGCTTTGCTTGGATTCAAGGACGCGAATTACAGCACAAGAAGCACGTAAGCATGAGAATGCACCTTGATTTTCAAACAATCTTTTGATGGCATATTGGAGCGTATGGCAACTTGAAAGTTTTGATGTTTTAGAAAAAATGTAATGCTCTTGGATCCAAGCAGTCTCTGGTAAACACACAAAAGTAGGCATCAGTAATGAAAAGCCTAAATCTGCCAGCAAAAACTAGAGAACAACTTTTCAACTCTCACTTAGGGAATCACATATGATTAGTTATTTCTTCTAGATATGATAGCGGTGAAATATATCTTGGGTGATTATCAAGAGTTGCTGTGAGTCAGCTCTATAAACACATTTAAAGACAGGTCATTCATCCTTAGACAACTATCCAGAGACACGGAGGGAGAGCATTTATCCGTAGATGTAATTCTCTAATTTGAGCATTCTGAAGGCAGTTGCTATTAGATTTCAATTGCCACAGCATAAGATTATTTGAGTAAATTACATATGATAACCTTTTAAATAAAAGAAAAAAATCTCAACAAGGTTAAAACTTAAAAGGATTGAAATTATAGTTTGTGTCAAGTTCTAGGATCATTCCATAGATGAATCTGTTTGACAGGGTGTTCAAAGATGTCAAACTAGTTGAAGAATGAGGTTATGAAATCCAGATTGATGGTACAATCAACAAAAACATAGAATCACAGCTAATGATGCACTTGAGCGCAAGTATCTCAAAGGTGTTTAGAAAGTATCTCTGCTATTTCACATCCTCTCATCTCTTGCAATTGTTTCATTCAAGGCCTCTACAAGCTAATTTTGCAGTCATGAAGATGGTTGGTTATTTACTTGCCTACGTTCAAGCTCAGAATAGTCCATTCTTTTAATGAATTGCTACAAGTGAATACAAACTTGCCAGAAATTTAATGACTTGTTGCTTACATCGGAAGAGGAAGCTATCTGCTAATTTGTAAGTGCATGTATATGGTTTAATGGATTAATGAAGAAGAGTTGCATAGAATTTGGATCGAAAACAAATCAATAGAACCTCCGTACACATTAAGGTTTCATATTTTTATCTTTATTCCTTCCTCGTGACTCCTGAGTCATGATTACTGATAGATAAAACTCATGGTAGTGGAAGCAGAAGTGTAACCTCCATCAATAACAAGATTGTGTCCTGTAATGAACCCAGAATCATCACTAGCTAAGAACAAGGCAGCTTGAGCTACATCCTCTGTGCTTCCACTTCTCTCTCGCAACAAACTCCCTCTTTCGCCCACTATCTTTCCCACTTCTTCAGGGCTCATGTCCTTTTTCCCAAGAAACTTCCTGTAAGCATCCACAAGCATCTCCGAAGGAACTCCATGAGGCGAAATGCAGTTCACCCTGATCCCGTGCATACCCAACTCACACGCTGTGCTTTTCATCAACCCGAGTATAGCCTCCTTTGACAACGAGTAGGCATGACCTCCTAGCCCGCCCATGATGGCAGCTGAGCTCGACGTGCATATGATAGAACCACCTTTTCGTCCTTCCATCATTGCCCTTGCCGCGTGCTTGATTCCATGTAGAATACCATTCACATTCACAGATACTACATGCTTTACTTGATCCATATCAATATTTGTAATGCTGCCTCCCTGACCTGCAATGCCAGCATTGTTGAAGATTATGTCTAGTCGGCCTTTCCATGCTAGCGCAAGCTGGACGGCTGCTTCCACATCGGCTTCCTTTGTCACGTCACAGTGTATGTATCGGCCTCCAATTGAATCGGCTAGAGACAAGCCTAGTTCATCGAGTAAGTCCGCAATGACAACGTTGGCACCATTTTGTGCAAAGACTTGTGCTGTGGCTGCTCCAATCCCTCTCGCCCCACCGCTTATCACTGCAACTTTGCCCATCAACCTAGCAAAAATGTAAACCGTTTATGTGGGATTACTCTTTAACTTGCAATGATTCTGAAGACTTGATTGAGTCACAATTTTCTCATGTTTTGTTAACCCTCATCAAGGTGAAATCAATTCATTAACTATAATTTCGAATACACTTTCTTGTTTTTGTTAGAAATCCTTGTAAATTTTATCAAAAAAATAATCATAAATTTCTTCCAAAAGAGAACTGATTACTGAAAAATAAAATCCAATTCTTTCACTAAAATTGAGCTAGAGAAATAATAAGGAAAAAGATTTATAACCTCTTTGAAGATACCCTTTGTGCAGCATCATCATTCTCATCATGGATATGTAAATCTGTTGGCTTCATTTTGATTCTTGGAAAGCTTGTTGGTAATTGGATGGCATTATATAAGGAAATTCAAATGCCATAAAAAGAACAAAGAATGTGTGAACATTTATGTAATGCTAAAATATCACAACAATGTTTCTTGAGAAGTTTTTTGTTTAAGTAATTGTACACACTCTTTTCACCCCAACAAAGCAACAACTACTTCCAAATCATAAGCTAAAAACTACTTCCAAACCATATGCAATATACTACCTTTTAATTTAAGTTATGTTTATTTTTGTTATCTTATTTGTAGTTGCAACTTTGTTAACTTGATGTAGGAAGAGACCTTGTTCCACAAGGATGAAGGTTTAATATTTAATTTTCTTTTTAGATTTAGTTTTCTAATTTTAATTTAATTATGATTTTTTTTTTCTTTTTTAGTTTTTTCTTTTTGAAATATTTCCGTTTAGAAGAGATTCTTCAAGTAGATCTTTTAGGAGTAAATCTTTTAAAGTCGACCTTCTACAAGTAGATCTTTTAATGGGAAGATGTTGATTGTTTGGTTGTCGATTAGAAAAAGTTTTTTTAAATGGTAGGATTACCAAAATATTCAAAAACTATTTTAAATGATAGAGTTATATTAGACATTTTGGTGTTATTAAAAAAGCTCAAAAAGATATACTTGGAAAAACTTAAAATTTGAGCTTCTCCAAATTGATGTAAAACAATTTTTTTAATCATCCAAAAACACTACTGAATGACAATCTTTTAGCCAGTAGACAAACACTTCCAAACGGGCACGAATTCATGGTTGAGGGATTTGACCCATAACCTCGTCTTGTGGGTGTGAGAGGCATACTACCGGACCAACTTCATTTTTTTATAAATAAATTTTCAGTTAAAGTATGTGGTTTTTTAAAAAAAAAAAATTTAAAGTCTTTGTTTTCATTTATAATTTAAGATTAGAATTAGAAGTATTATAAATTCCATTTTTCATTCATTGTAATGAGATCGACAATATCAATAATATTATATAGTTATTCAATTCATAGTAATCTTCTTGGTTATTTTCGATTTTGTTCAACGAGAACCACATCTAATCCTTTGTTTGCTACTTCTAGTGTAGTTGAGATTGCCTCAAGATTGGCCATAGTGAAATTATTCCGTTTTCGCTACTATGCCACCTCAAATTGGTATCAGAGAATAACTATATCATATACTTATGGGTACAGTTCGGTTCGGTTCAATTTTGGATAAAACCGAATTGAATTAAAAATATTTCGATTTTTTAAAATTTGAACCAGTTTAAACTGATTAAGAGATGAAAACCGAACTGAACTGATTTTGATCGGTTCGATTTAGTGCAGTTCAATTCGGTTTTGGACCTAATAGGCCTAATGAACCCAATGGACTTAATATGTCTTTTTAATATGTTTTTCAATTGAATGGGCTATTTGATACTATTTTAAGTGACGATATTTACACCTCATAAAAACTGTATGCACACCCCTAAATTAGTGTATTTTCAAAATTCCAATATTGACCTTAATTATAATTAATAAAATAATTATAAATACTCTTCATATATTATATTATTACAATTTATAATATTTTGAGTATTTTAACAATTATGTATAATATTTTTTTTTATCAAAATATTAACTATTTATTAATTAAAAACTTAAAAAGTAATTATTAAAAATATAAAATAATTGTTTTAATAATTTAAGGAATTGAAAAAATCAGTGTATCTAATTAAAAATCTAAGCTAAAATAAAAAATAACTTAAATTAAACAAAATGAGTTTTGGTTGAAAATCTAGAAGGTACTACGCCCTCCTCCCAGCTTTATATTTGTTTTAATTTCAATAATTTTATCTAAGTTAATGTTTTAAAGATTATTTGAGCTAAAATAAAAATGAAATTAAATTAAAAAAATAAGGTTATATTGGAAATCTGAAAGAAGCTATGCCTCCTCCCAGATTTTTTTTATTTGTTTTTATTTCAAAAAAAATTATTTTTTTTTGAAATTTTTATTTCAATTATTTTAGAATTTGTTAATGTATAGTATTTAATAATAAGAAGGAAAAACAAAACTAAGTAAAAGGATATATTGGTAATATGTGGGGTGTGCTTACAAGGTGTAATGTTTAAAAAGAATTTATTGATGTATAAATACAAAAATGGGTGCACATACGATTTTTAAAAGATGCAAATATCGCTACTCTACTACTTTTTGGTGATAATTTTTATATATTTTTATAGTCCAATGGAAAAAAGCCCAAATCAAACCAAAATAATAATATTCATTTTATTATTCATTAAAAAAAATAGAAATTGAATAGGTAATATCTTTTTGGGTTAATATTAAAAACCTCCCCTCACTTTTGAACTATTATTGGATATTTAGTTATAAATACTTTTATTTTAGAAATCTCTCCTATGAACTAACAATGTTAACATTCCATTTGTGTAAACTAAATTTGACTATTAAAAATTCTAAAATAACAAAATTACGAACCAAAAGCATTGAAAATGAGTATTTGCTTGGATTTATAAAAAAGATAAATAAATACATAAATAAATACATATTCTGATTTATTTTCAATGCTTTTGGTTCGTTTGTAATTTTATTATTTTTAGGGGTAAAATTGTCTACAAAATAATTTCTCATTTGCAAGTTAACATTCCCACCTTTTGTATCATTTTATAAATTTATTTGGTAAAAGTATGAGGGTTTAATGGTCAATTCATACAATTAAAGTTTTAATAGAAACATTTTAGACTTTTTAAACAACCTCGTCGTTAGGGTGTGAGGGGTATACCCAGAGGCGAATGTGGGGGGGGGGGGGGGGTCTCCCCAACCAATAAAAAGAAATTATTACACATAATTAAAATGTGAACAAAAAAAACTATTATTTATAAAATTATATATATAGAGAGAGAGAGGAATTTTTTTTTAACCAAATGAAATTCATAAAATTCCTTTCTAACCAAGTTGTGGTAAACATTCGTTTTTAACCAACATGGAATGTAAATAGATCAAATTGTCCTTGAGTGAGTGTCTAACCCTAATCAAATTTTCCTCATTTTCCAAATTTTGAAATTTGACATAGCAAAAGGAGAGAAAAAAATCTCTTTGGGTTTGGATCGGTTCTTTTTTTTCTTCTATGGTTAGGGTTTTTCATTTGTTTGTGTGTGATTTTTCAAAGAGGAAAACATGAGTGATAGTGGAGACAGAGTTACTGGAAATGTTAAGTGGTTCTCTGACCAAAAGGGTTTCGATTTCTTTACCCCAGATGACGGCGACGAGGACTTCTTCGTCCACCAGCCCTCCATCAGATCTGATGGTTTCATGAGCCTCGAAGAAGGCGAGGAGGTCGAGTTCGTCATCAAATCGGAGGTGGTGGATCTTATGGTGGAAGCGGAGAAGGAGGCTATGACGGTGGTGGCGACGGAGGCGGAGGCGGCAACTGCTACAACTATGGTGGATCTGAACATTTTGTTTCTGTTTTTGTTTCCGTGTTTCAAGAAACAGAGAGAGAGAGAGAGAGAGAGAGAGAGAGAGAGAGAGAGATGATGCCCTTGGTTAAAGATTTAATTGTTGTGTTAATATTTGTTTGCATCAATTTTTATTTCTATTCATTTGTTCTGTTAGCAAACATGTATGTATTGCTCTTTTGATTCTTGAGAGTAGTGGTGGAGTTAAATTGTTGTTGCTTGTTGTAGATAACTAGATTGAAGATATCGTGGATGTATATGTGTTCTTCCTATGTATGTTTTTGACAGGAGAACTTCATTTCAATTGAAAGAAAAACAAGGAATGAAATTTTGCCTCTAGTTTATTGATGAAGATGCCAGTATTGTTTCTCATTTTGTATTTGCTAATTCATGACCGATTCTACTGAAGTATCGTATGAAATTGGTAACTATCTAAACTTGAGAATTAGTGTTTAACCAAACACAAGTATTATCTTTGATATATTAGAGATTTTACAGTATCATTATTCAAAATTACAATATCATGTCATATTTGGGTAGTCCATCATGCCATTTTTTGGTAAATTATTGTTCATCATGATATTTCTGGACGGTCCATCATGCCATATCTGGGTATATTATTGTTCATTACGCCATATCTAGACCATCATGCCATTTCTGGGTGGTATATTATTGTTCGTCATGACATATCTAAACCGTCATGTTATTTCTGGATAGTCCATCATGTCATTTCTGGATAGATTATTGTTCATCATGTCATATCTGGGTAGATTGTTGTGCATCATACCATATATGTGCAGTCTATCATGCAATATATGGGCGTCCATCATGTAACTTTCAACATAAACCTATAATTTTCGAAAACTTCAACATTGATTTTCAAACCATGACATAATCGAAAGATAATCAACATTGAAGGCAAGAAATATCGGCGAGAGAGAGGATTTATAGAGATGTTGGCGAGAGAGAGAGAGAGTAAGTTAACAACTAGGAGAAAAGAAAGAGAGAGAAGAAAAAAAATAATTATAAGGGTATTTTTATCAACAATATGTTAGTTTTGAATATTTTTTTGAATTTTTGGTTGAATATAGTTTTACTTTGAAAACATGGTTAAAATTGAATTCCAATTTCAAAATTATGTTAGATTTGTCTATTCTCTCATATAACACACAGAAATTTTCAAGTCAGTGCGCACTGATATAAATTCATCAATCTGTTGGATGTGGACAATTAGATTTATATACTTTGACTCAAAGTAAATGCATTTGTCAAAACTTCTTTATAATCAGTGGTCCATATCCAACGCACTGATGTAAGTTATAATAGTACGCATTGAGGAGAAAAAGACTATATATATATATATATATATATATAAAGTAGGTGATACTATTATATGGTCCCTCTATTATTTTGATAATATAAATTAACTAATAAATTTTGTATCCATAATTCTATTGACAACGAAAATAGGAAACAAAATCAATCCATTTTAATATTTTAATTTCCTATTATTTCATTATATATATATATATATATATATATATATATATATATATATAAAGTAGGTGATACTATTATATGGTCCCTCTATTATTTTGATAATATAAATTAACTAATAAATTTTGTTTCCATAATTCTATTGACCACGAAAATAGGAAACAAAATCAATCCATTTTAATATTTTAATTTCCTATTATTTCATACATTATTACTTGATAAAATGTGTATTATATATATATATATATATTTATTTTTTTTAGATTTCACCGGAACAAACTAAGTAAATATTGAACTCTTATAGAGACTACCTATATTATTTATTTTGTTAGGTTAGTTATTAATATGATTTTGATAAATTTATTTTATTAGTTTATTATTTAAATTTTGTTCAAAATTATTATAAATTAATTTGGTTTGACATAAATATTATAAAATTAAGTTACAAGTATGTAAATAATTGTGATTTAAATATATCAATGGTGTATTGATATTTTAATTAAGCTATTGAAATTTATATTTTATAAGCAGGGAACTATTAAAATATTATTTTCAGTTATGCATACCTTTAAGAATAGGCAACAAAATAAAAGTGTTTTCTCATGCACTCTTTAATTATGTAATTGAAATGAAAATTAGGAAGAAAATTAGATTGATTTAGTTATAAATAATTTTCTAGATTAGATTGATTTAGTTATAAATAATTTTCTAGATATAAAACAGACGTGTTACATTTTAATTAGTTAATGTCTATTTTATTTATTTATTTGTATCATTACTTTTAACATCGAACGGTATCACATTTTGTTAAAAAGTATCAAATGCGGGATTCCACACTTTTTCTTGTGCGGGATCTTGCTTCACTCCTGGACATACCACTAGACCAATCTCATCTTTTCATTTATTTTTTCAGTTAAAGTATTTGTTTTCTTTGTTAATTTTTTAAGTATTTGTTTTCATTTATAATATAAGATTAGAATTAGAAGTATTATAAATGCCATTTTCATTCATTGTAATGAGATCGACAATATCAATAATATTATATAATTATTCAAGTAATCTTCTTTTATTTTCGATTTTGTTCAACGAGAACCACATTTTATCCTTTGTTTGCTACTTCTAGGCTCCGTTTTGCACGTAAGATGAATAAGATTATTTTTATGGGATAAAATTTGATAGAATATGATAGGATTGGATTGATTTTAATGTTATGATATGTTTAGTACAATATAGGATACGATTAAAAATAGAGTAATTATGTGTTTATTGCAACATAGAATACGATTGAAAAATTTAACAAACCCAGTTAAACACAAAACAAAATGAAAGAAAGGAGAGTCGGAAATTAAAAAAAAAATTCAACAAACATAAAACAAACCTAGATTCATAACACAAACCAAAACACAGATTCAATAAACACAAAACATAACCCAACACAGATTCAATAAACACAAAACATAACCCATGATTCCATGAATAAGATATTCATCAAACACAAATTCAACACCAAACTCAGATCCCTGCATCATCATCATCACCATACCAGTAAAGGTCAAAACAAACAATCCACCACATGATATTTTATACAAAGTAAAAAAAAAGTAAATAAATAAAATCTATTTACGCAAAAGTGATATTCTTAAATCAAAGGTCACATACAAGGCATAGAAGCTCTAGAAACATATGCACATGTGACAGAAGCCTCCAAGACTCGTATCTCTTCTGTTCTCTCTCTTGCAAGGTCTCTATTTTTATTTTCTATCATTTTTTTAAAATTCTATCAAACAACCATTTCATTTCTCGACCCCATCTCATCTGGGTCTCACATAATTATTCATTTTGGTGTCAGATTGATTCTCTCATACGAACCGAAGGTGATCTCTCGAAGTTCTTGACTTTACCAGAAGCAGGTTTCGATGACGGTCTAATTACACCTAACTAAGTTCAGGTGGCAGAGTGGTAATTTTGAGAAAGGGATTTTGAATGAAACAGAAACCTTAGCTCCAGTTGAAAACAGTGAATCGATGATGAAAAAAGATGGGATTCAAATGAATCCCATCATTTCAATTGGGATTATTTTATCATGTTAGTTTGGGATAAAATTTTTCAATGGGATTAATTTAACATCCTATCATGCAGCCAAACGTGGGTTAGGGACTAAAATCAAGCTGATTCCCTTTATATCCCATCAAACAAATGAGGCCTTAGTGTAGTTGAGATTGCCTCAGGGTTGGACATAATGAAATTATTCCGTTTTCGCTACTATGCCATGGCAAATTGGTATCAGAGCATAACTATATCGTATAGTTCTGGACATGGTTCGGATCGGTTAGATTTTAGATAAAACCGAACTGAACTAAAAGTATTTTGATTTTTAGAAATTTGAACCATTTTAAACTGATTAAGAGATGAAAACTGAACTAAACTGATTTTGATCAGTTCAATTCAATTCAGTTCAAATCGATTTTAGACCTAATGGGCCTAATGAACCCAATGGATTTAATGTGTCTTTTTAATATGTTATTCAATTGAATGGGTTGTTTGATACTACTTTTAGGTCATAATTTTCATAGTCCAATGAAAAAAAGCCCAAATCAGACCAAAATAATAATATCCATTTTATTATTCATTCAAAAAAAAATTAAAAATTGAATTGGTAATATGTTTTGGGTTAATATTAAAAACCTCATCTAACTTTTGGACTATTATTGAATGTATAGTTACAAATGCTTATATTTTAGAAACCTCCCCTATGAAGTATAAACTAAAACTGTTAGCACTCCATTTGTATTGACTGCATTTGACTATTAAAAATTCTAAAATAACAAAATTACAAATGAACCAAAAGCATTGAAAATGAGTATTTGCTTGGATTTATAAAAAAAGACAAATAAATACATAAATAAATACCAGTCATTTTCCTGTCAGTGCGCACTGATAGAATTATTTAGAAATATTGAATGTGAGCTACTCATTTATAAAAGAGTTTTGACAAGTGCATACATACCGAGTCAAAATATGTAAACTGAGTGGCTCACATTCAATGTCCTTACATAATCCTATCAGTACGTACTTATGTGAAAATTATTGAATAAATACATATTCTAGTTTATTTTGAATGTTTTTGGTTCATTTGTAACTTTATTATTTTTAGGGATAAAATTATCCACAAAATAACTTCTTCTTTGCGAATTAACATTCTTGCCTTTTGTATCATTTTATAAATTTATTTGGTAAAAGTATAAGGGATAATGGTCAATTCATACAATTGAAGCTTAAATAGAGACATTTTAGACTTTTAACGGTCAAACTCAATCAACACAAACGAAATGATAACAATGTTAGTCCATAGAGGAGGTTTCTAAAATAAAAGCATTTGTAAATATACATCCAATAATAGTTCAAAGGTGAGGGGAGGTTTCTAACGGTGTTAGTCCATAAGGAAGGTTTTTAAAATAAAAGCATTTGTAACTATACATCCAATAATAGTTTAAAGGTGAGGGGGGTTTTTAATATTAAACCTATTTTTTTTTCAACACAATCTTTATATTCAACAAGCCAAAAAGGGAAGACAAACAAACAACAAACCAGGAAGCCAACACCCAACATCTAAAGGCCACGCAGCCCCACAAGACCAGAAACGAGGGTAACATCAAGCAAAGAGGAAAAACACAACAGCAAAAACCACACGAGAAACTTGGGAACACAACAGCAACAACACGAATAACAAATTCAAACTCCTCAATCCAAAAATTTTAAAATACTTAAAAAGAAAAACACAGTTTTTTTTTCTAGTTTGTATCACGAGTGAACATCAATACTTTATTTTATTATTTTATTTTTGTACCATACTGATGAACTAATTAATCAAGTTAAAAAAAACAATTATCCAATCCAAGTCTTAAACATCATCTAGATTGTACAACCAATTGTCTACAGAATAGGTGCAACTGTGACCGGTAAATCCAAAAATACAACTAAAATTCAAAATAATTAGATTAAGACAAAAAAAAACAATTATCTTACATAGTATTCAGTATATAGATGTATGTACAATGTGTAAAGACACCAACTTGAAAATATTATTCAAGACCAGAATCCATAAAAATTAGGGATTTTTCACTAAAACGTTAAATATGTGTTCAAATGTTCAAAAAATGTCTGGAGAGATATGTTCCGGACGGAGCTGAAGACTGCGTCACCGGAGATGAAAGAGAGGCACGGCTGAGAAACCAGAGAGACTAGTGAGTAGTGAGATTGACTTAATAGCTGGAGAGACAAGAAGAAAAAGAAGACAAACCTTGGCCGGAGATGAACGAGATGCGAGAGACTATTCGACGGAGATGAACGGAGCCGTTGATGATGAGAAACGTGATCGGACAGAGACTTGGGAGGCAGAGAGACCTGAGAGGCAGACTTGAGAGAGACAGATATTGGGACTAAGGGCCCGTTTGGTGAGTGAGATTGGATTGGAATATTTCATAGGATTGGATTGGATTAAGATAAGACTGAGATTAGATAGAATTGGATTGGATTAGACCGGACTGAGTTGAACTAAATTAATACTGTACTGTGATGGGTAAAGCATGAGATCGGACAAAATAAAAATTTTATCTTAAATTTAAAAATAAAAAAAAACAAGCACTTCCACCAACCAACACCCATTCCACCAACCCACATCTACGGTCTACATCCCTCTTTTCTTCTTCTTCTTCTCCTCTGCTTTCTTTCTCTCTTTTTTTCACTCAACTCCAAATCTCCGATCAACAATTTTCATTCACAAATCCAACAATCAACTCCATCTCCATCTTTATCTCTTCTCTTTCTCTTTCTCTTTCTTTGTTACCGGGAGAAAATTTGAATCTTCCCCTTCTCTTTGCTCACATCTCTTTCTCTCATTTCTCTGTTACAAAAATGGTAGAAACAAAATTCTAGATATGCTATGGTGAGAGAAGATCGAACCGGTACGTGTCAGCTGTGGTGGTAAAGACAACGGTCGGGGCAACATCAGTGAGAGGTGCAGCGGCCGGCGGAAGAATGAGGCTTATGGCTTGCTATGATGAGAGGAGATCACACTGGTACATGTTAGAGGTGGTGGTAGCAATGACGGTCGGAACAACGGCAGTGAGGTGTGCGGTGGCCGGTGGAAGATGGAAGCATGTGGACGTCTTGTGGTGGCCGCCGATGGAGGGAGCAAGCAGTGAGAAATAGTCCCGGGATAAATAGAGGTGGGGTGGGTGTTGGGTTTATTTAGTCCCATGATCATAGGACTAAATTTGCTTCTGGGATTTGTAATCTCTTGTCCAAAAAGATGCCAAACACCGGATTGGGACTAAAATTGTCCAATCCTAGTCCAATCCGGTGCACCAAACATGCCTAAAAAAAATAAAAATAAAATAAAAGGGGTAGGGTTTTTTTTTAAGTTATGAATTAGTAGTGTGGTTCAATTCGGTTTAAATAGGTTGGATATCCAAAGCCGGTTTGAACTGAAAACTGTACGGTTTTTAAAATTTCAAACTAGTTTAAACCGAATTGAAGCTATGAACTGAACCAAACACATTTTTTTGGTTTGATTCGATTCTGAACTTTGTACCTATCCCTAACTATATGCCTCACATAGCGACCCCAAACCGAAGGAACTGAGCTGAAGTTTTATATAAAAACAGTTCCTATGAAAAACAAGATATTCGCATTGGTTCTTGATAACAAACAAAAGGATTATGAACTTAGCTTGAATCGAATGTTATAGATTCTAAATTCACCTTTCAATTTGATTTTTTGTACTTGAAACACCTAGAGCATGTTGGTGTATGAAATGGGATGTGATATGACTAATTTTAGTCTCATCTCCCATGTTTGTTGTTTGCATGAGATGAGATTATTTAATCTCATGCAAGCAACTTATCCCACCAACGTGAGACTAATTAGTCCCACCATAAAAGAACTAATTAGTCTCATCCTTTATATTTTTATTTTTTATTTTATTTTTCTCTTTTCAATTTATTTTATTTTTTATTTGATTAAAATATTAAAATATTTTAATAATTAATAAAATATTTTATTTTAAACATTTTTTAAATAATAATTTGCAGTTTTAACAAATAAAAATAAATATTATTTTGTTTAAAATTGATTTTAAATATTTTAATTTTTTTCAAAATTTAATTTAAATAATTATTTTAACCAATTCAATTTTATACAACCATTTTATCCGGGTGAGGTAGGGCTATTTAGTCCCATATATATATATATATATATATATATATATATATATATATATATATTAAATTCTTCTTCTTTTATTTTTTAATTTAATTTTAAATGTTATATTTATTTAATATATCTTATTATAATATTTACAAATATTAAATATTAATTAAAAATGTTATTTTCTTTAATATTAATTTTAAATATTTTTATTTATTTAAAAAACTTAAATAATTATTTATTTAAAATTAATTTAATTTAATTTCTTATTAATCAATTTCACACCGTATTAAATATATGATAAATTTGTATGTAATCCAATCTCATATCATACAATACCAAACAAAAGATAGGACTATTTTAATTCAATCTCATACCAAGCACATCGCATCCAATACAATTTAATCTCATAAAAATAATTTTATCATATCCCGTGCACTAAACGATCCTTTAGAGTCTTCCTTTCAAAGACTCATCATTTTCGGTCAATAACAATGAGTGGTTACTTGATTAGCTAATCTAAAGTAAGAAAACCAAACCATAAGAGACTATACTATTTTCTGTTTTTTCTTCTATGGCGGCAATCTAGATAAAACTAGAGTCTTTATTTTATCTTTCACATACACACTCTCTAACATACCTAACAAAATTATGTTTCAATAAGCTTGAGCATATATACAAATCTAATCATACATAACATAATCTTCTCTCTTCAAGAATGGGTACATGTCCGGCCAATGACTAGACCTATGACCATCTTCCCAACACACTATTTATTTTATTTTTGACATACAAAACATAATTATATTTCAATACGCATGAACGTATATACAAATCTAACCATTCATAACATAATCACACCGCTTAAAGAGTGGGTACATGCCTAATGACTAGACCTGCGACCTTTTTCCTAACACACTCTTTTGACATACAAAAGATAATCCAATGCTTTAAGACCATGGTTTGCTTTGACGTCCAGAAAAGGAGAAAACTTCATAGACAAATCTAATCATACATAACATAATCATATCACTTCAAGAGTGGATACATACAAATCTATCCATATGGGATGATTCAACCCATATAGGCATTAAGGTAACCTCTTTGTTTTGCGTTTTTGCTCATTTTGGCTTGTAGCCGTTTGGCTGTGGTCTCTGTTTCATGTTTCGTTTCTGGCCAAGTCGTTTTTGCGACCATTGATAAAATGCAGTTCAAAAAAAAGGTAACTGTATATCATTTTTTTTTTATCACTTTAATATATTAATCTATTTGTACTCAAAATTTTTAACGAGATGCAATGCATCGGTAACTTACATCTACATAAGGAATGAGATACCTTATGTCATACACATAATGAACCTCGAAGTGACGGTAAAATCAAAATAGTTGTGTTATTTTCATTCATTCAATTTAATAAATATATAGTAATGTTATTACTTTATGTTGTAGTCTTCGAATTGCGTCTGTAAGGGTTGTGCGTAGCTTGTCACTTTAACAACTAATGTGGTGATTACACGAGACGGTGGTGGAGTCAAAATCGCCACCATTGAGGTCTATGGAATGGAAATGAACCTCGAAGTGATGGTAAAATCAAAATTATTGTGTTCTTTTCATTCATTCAATCTAATAAATCTATAGTAATGTTATTTTTTACTTTATGTTAGTGTCTGGATTGCGGCCGCAAGGGGTATGCATAGTTTGTCACTTTGACAACTAATGCAGTGATTACATGAGACAGTGGTGGAGTCAAAATCGCCACCATTGAGGTCTGTGGAATGGAAATGAACCTCGAAGTGACGGTAAAATCAAAACAATTGTATTCATTTTATTCATTCAGTCTAATAAATATATAGTCATGTTATTTTATACTTTATATTGTAGTGTCCGAATTGCTGCCATAAGGGGTATGCCTAGCTTGTCACCTTGACAACTATTGCTATGATTACACAAGACAGTAGTGGAGTCAAAATCACCACCATTCAGATCTATATAATGGAAATGAACTGCAAAGTTATGGTTAAATCAAAATAATTGTGTTCTTTTCATTCATTCAATCTAATAAATACACGGTAATTTTATTTTTTACTCTATGTTGTAGTATCCGATTGCGACCGCAAGGAGCATCATGCATAGTCGCTTAGCTTGTCACTTTGACAACTAATGCAGTGATTACACGAGACGATGGTGGAGTCCAAATCGCCACCATTGAGATCTGTGGAAGGGAGCCGGTCGATGTTTACAGCAACATTGAATTCCTTAACAAATTTTATGATGTGGAGGTAAGTAAATCGATATTTTTAATTAGTTACTTCGAAGATCATTAGTTCATTAGTCTAACGAAGAGATCAGTTGAACAGTGCCTCCAGAACTAAGATGGGATCCCATCCCACACCATCTTTATTCTTGATTTGAGAGACCATAGCCACAATAGGAGATTCAGAAGGCTGTTTTTCAGTTGTGTTCAAAGA
Organism: Dipteronia sinensis; assembly: GCA_033220585.1. Taxonomy (NCBI): domain Eukaryota; kingdom Viridiplantae; phylum Streptophyta; class Magnoliopsida; order Sapindales; family Sapindaceae; genus Dipteronia; species Dipteronia sinensis. The sequence goes on along the minus strand of CM065638.1, from coordinate 58,201,993 downwards.
TGCCACTAGGCCCGGAATGGCCTGAATGGTTTTACTATGGCTTTTCTTAGCTATTAGGATAATATTAAGGAATAAATTGTGAATGTGTTTAAGGAATTCTTTAAGAAGTGTATCATGAATAGAATACATTTGGGGGGCACGACCTCATGACGTATGTGCCAGGGGTTTACTACCGGACTAACCTCATTAAGTCATCATTAATTGAATACATAATCATATTTACTTTTACCTAATCGCTTCAAGAGTAGGTACATGCCCAACGACTAAACCTGCAACCCTCTTCTTGACAGACTCTTTTTTTTATCTTTAACATAAACCTTCTCTAACATACATAAGATAATCCATTGCTCTGAGACCATGGTTTTCTTTGACGTCTGGATAAGGAGAAAAACTTCAATACGTATGAACGTATATACAAATCTAATCATACATAACATAATCATACCGCTTCAAGAGTGGGTGCATGCCCAACGACTAGACTATTGATCCCCTTCCCAACACACTCTTTATTTTATCTTTGACATACACACCCTCCGACATACATAACATAATTATGTTGTATCAAGGGTGGGTGCATGCCACCCTAAGTAAAATTGATTAGGAAGAGGATTGCAAGTCTAGTCGTTGGGCATGTACCTACTCTTGCAGCAGTATGATTATGTTATGTATAATTATATTTGTATATATGCTTAATTAGGCGTATTGAAGTTTATCTCCTTATTCGAACGTCAAAGCAAACCATTGTTGCAGAGCATTGGGTTGTATATAAAATTTTGAACTTTGTTAAACTAGCATGTGATCCTTCAACAACTCTGAAATTAGAAGGTCAATGGCATAATGGCACGTAATATGCTTTTATCCACGTCAATAAATTTACGAGTTTAAGTCATATTCCTGTGTTCTCCTCATAAATATGAGGAATTATGGTTATTTAATTCAAAGTTAAATTAGATCTTACTAGATTATATATATTTGAGGAGGTCACTACCACTAATATTAAAAGATTTATATATATATATATATATATATATATATATAAAAGAAAAAGAAAAAGAATAGTGTTAATGTATAAAAAGAAAGGTTTTAATTAAGAGTGGTGCTATTAGCACACCCCCTACTGATCTATTCATGCCTCACTTTTTAAAATCTTGATTTAATTAAATAAAATTAAATGTTTTTATTAAATTTTTTTGTTTATTTCTAAAACTACCCATTTTACTTATTTTTCAAACTTAATACATACCATATATGATCTCTCTATCTCTTATCTCTGTATCTGTATACATCTCTCTCACCTCCATTGATTGATTTATTTATTTTCTTCTTATTTCTTTACTTTTAGTTTTTTTTTTCTTCTTATTTCGGAAACGAAAAAAATAAAAAATAACAGGTTACTTCAACACAACGACAACTTGATATCATTCTAAAGAAAAAATAAACTTCAAACTTATTTCCAAAGAATGAATTGTTTCCGGCTGCTTACTAACATTGTCAGACAATTCTTGCTTTATGTCATTCTCAGATAATTCTTCAAGATGTTTGATATTGTTCTTAGACAATTCTTCAATTTTCTTGATATCGTTCTCAAACTCTTTCATAATATTTTAGATGTATGTAAGAAGCAGATTTTAGGGTTTAAGAGTTAAATTTTTTTTTGAAGAAACGGATTACTGGGTTTTTTTTTGGAAAAGGAATATGAGATTTTAATAGATTTACTTTGTAGAAAATTTCTTTCCTAAATTGTATGTTTCTTTAAGTAATTTTGATAAAGGAAAAAAAAGAATATTATATAATTAAAAAATGGGGCATGAATAGATCAGTAGGGGGTGTGCTAATAGCACCACTCTTAATTAATTAATAACAAAATCAAACTTTCTTTTCAAAAAAAAAAAATTTGAAAATGTTGCGGAGACGGTATTTGAACCTGTGACCTTAAGGTTATGAGCCTTACAAGCTACCAAACTGTTTTACCCCATGATTAAGAGAAGAACTAGAAATGCAGACTCCATTCTTCTATATTTTTAGAGAAAAAGAATTAGTATATGATCTATTCGAAACAGCCACCGGTATGAGAATGATGCATAATTATTTTTCTTGTCAGAGGTATAGCAGCCGATTTACACCATGGTCGGATAGAAAAATGTTTGGATTTCTATGATTATATATATTATATATGGGTCGAATGGGGGAGCGACTAGAATTATTAGAACCAAACGACGACGAGTAGCGATAGCGACCACGAGTCGAACAACAGCGAGGGAATGTAGGAGAGGAGAAACATCAATTTTGTACTCAAGTTTCCATTTTTAGCTCGATGGGTCCCTAAGGGTCTGTCCTGTAAGCGTTTTTCAGTGACTGTTTTTCGAAAATAAAAATGAAAATGAAAACAGTATATTTTTTTTGTTTTTCGAATTCTGAAAACGCGTCTGGTAGCATATACGGGAAACTGTATCCTGAAATTGAAAACAGTAAAAACGCGTCTGGTAGCTTCACTGAAAGCTGAATTCTGAAAATGAAAACAGTAAAAACACGTATGGTAGAATAACTGAAAAATATCAAAAATTATAATTTTTCTTATATTTTTTCTATTGCAATTTTTAATTTGAATAAAAGAGAGTCAATAATTCATCCTAAATAATTATCAAATAACTCATAATTTTAAAATTGTTGTAAAAATAAAGAGAAAAATATAATAATGAATCAGAGAAGAAAATTGATTCACCGAATACATACATATATACATATACATATATATATATATATATATAATTTGAATAAAAGTGAGTCACCAGAACATTACACATGAAATTCAGTAAACTGGAGTTAAGTTAACAAAATCTGGAGTTAAACGTGCTACCAGTAAACTCATATCTCCACATTTAGCAAACATACCAACAAGACTAGTTCCTACAAACTGATTAACACTAACTTCACTCTTTATAATCAATGCATGTTATCTTCTTCCCAGTTCAAGACATCTTTCATTGCTACAAAATTTTAAAACACCAATCACAAAATGCCTATCTAGTAAACTCCCTGAAGAAGAACATGTAGGGGCATCATTAGTACACACATCGTCACTGCAATCATCATGAGAAGTACCATTACCTGTAAAATAACTATTTTTAACCACACCCTTTTCAACATCAATCACATATCCAGCGTAGTTAATTGGAATCAATTGTTGAAACACCAATTCGTTTAGGACTTCTATCGAACAGTGTATATACAGCTTTTGAAGGAATAGGTTCACTAGCCATAGATGTCATTGGGAGGCTGAAATTTTTAAACTTGAATGGGTCTTTTACACTGGAAGTGGAAGGAAAGGAAATTTTTAACTTCGCTGGATGACTAATAAGTGGACTCGGCAAAGAATAAGAAGAAGAAGAAGAAGCCGATCGGAGGTGAAGAAGAAGGAGAAGGAGAAGAAGAAGAAGAAGCCGATCGGAGGTGAAGAAGAAGAAGAAGAAGAAGAAGCCGATCGGCGGCGAAGAAGAAGAAGAAGAAGAAGAAGCCGATTAGCGGCGAAGATGCGAAGAAGAAGAAGAAGAAGAAGAAGAAGAAGAAGCGGATCGGCGAAGAAGAAGAAGAAGCTGATCGGCGGCGAAGAAGAAGAAAAAAAGGAGTCTGGAAAAAGATAAAGAAGAATAGTGACGAGAAGATGGAGAAAAGTAAGAAAAAAAGTGATTTTTTTAATAAAAAAAAATAAGTGAAAAAAAAAAAAACAAAACGAAAAACGAAAAACAACTTTCAAATGTTTTACAAATTTTTCACTTTTAACACTAATTGTGTTTTTCAATTTTTTTTTGTTTTTCGAAAATAAAATGAAAAACTGTTAAACGAACGCGAATTTGAAATCGTTTTTGGAAAAAAAAAACGAAAAAAAAACAGCTGCAGGACGGGGCCTAAGGTGTCGTTCGGTGTTGTTTTGTAAAAGTGTTTTTCAGATAAAATTGTTTTGAAAACACCGGAAACTGTTTTTTCCTTAGTGTTAAAAGTTGGGATTACAGAGAACTTCAAGTAGATGTTTCCATCATTTTGGTTTTCATGGGACCCACTATTAATCATTTTGTTCTTTATATTTGTTCAATCAATTTTTTTATATAATATTAAAATGGGATAAAATATATTTTATTTTTTCATTAATATTCAACATTTCAACCACATGACACAATAATAATAATAATAATAATAATAATAATAATATATCATATTAATTAGTTAATTATTTATTTTTATACAATGATGAAAAAAATATTTTTTAAATATATTATTTAGGGAATAAATTAAAAAATCCAAATAAATTTTAAGGGGTCAAAAAATAAATAGCACTTTTTGGGGTCGGTGTTGTGCAAATATCACCACATTACTAATTCAAGTTTAAAAGGCACCAATTTAGGTGACCAGACAAAAATACCCTTAAAAAGTCACTTTCCTCTTGTCGTTTAGCGAAACAGTAGAGAGAGAGAAAGAGAGAGAGAGAGAGAGAGAGAGAGAGAGAGAGAGAGAGAAACGTATCGTCCGCAAAAGCATCGGCCTAAAAATTTGACGGCGAAGAAACTGGTGGTTGCACTACAGTCCTAAAGTCGACATTTCAGACGAGATTACAATTTATAGTGGTAAGTAGCTATCGTTTTTGTTCGTCCTTAGTTTATGTGTGTGATTGATGTTGAATGTTGTTTAGACTTGTAGATTATTTTTAATTAGATCCCCAAATATGGTTCTGGGTTAGGTTAGGGTTTTATTTTTTGAAAAAAACTGGTATAAGACGATGAAGATCTGGGTTTCCGAGACTTTTAAAAGTGGGTTCGAGCCTTATCTAACGCTTTCCGAGCCTTATTTAACACTGTCTGAGCCTTTTAAAAATTTCTTCAAGCTTTTTTGGTTAGGTTTTAAATTATGAATTTTTTTTGATGATATGGGTTTCCGAGACTTTTAACACTGTATCTGAGCCTTATTTAACGCTGTCCGAACCTTTTTAAAATTTCTCCGAGCTTTTTTGGTTAGGTTTTAAATTATGAAATTTTTTGATGATATGAGTTTTCGAGACTTTTAACACTGTATCCGAGCCTTATTTAACAATGTCCGTGCCTTTTTAAAATTTCTCAGAGCTTTTTTGGTTAAGTTTTAAATTATGAAATTTTTTTGATGTTATGAGTTTCTGAGACTTTTCACACTGTATCCGAGCCTTATTTAACGCTGTCCGAGCCTTTTTAAAATTTCTCCGAGTTTTTTTGGTTATGTTTTAAATTATAAATTATAAATTATAAATTTTTTTAATGATATGGGTTTCCGAGACTTTTAACACTGTATCCGAGCCTTATTTAACACTGTCCGAGCCTTTTTAAAATTTCTCTGAGCTTTTTTGGTTAAGTTTTAAATTATGAAATTTTTTTGATGATATGGGTTTCCGAGACTTTTAACACTATATCCAAGCCTTATTTATCTGTATCAGAGCCTTATTTAACGCTTTCCGAGCCTTTTGATATAATCTCTGAGCCTTTTTACTTAACTCCCCGAGCTTTATACTTAACTCCTCAAGCCTTTTACTTTACTACCCGAGACTTTTACTTTATTGCCCGAGACTTTTACACTTTACTAATGCTTTATGCTTTATTTCTGTGACAAATGCAGATGAGTAATTAGCTAAAGGATTTCCTTAAAACTCCAGTGGGTGAATGGTATGATGCAAAAATAACTCGGCATGACCATTTCAACGACCTTAAAGATATCGACGACGCATTGAACAACGTACCTGAAGATCTCGCGATCGAAGATCGACGTCGGTATACGGAGTCTTGTTTCTGTCATTTCCTTCTGATGCATCGGGAGATGCAGTTTTCGGCTGGCATAGTCCATCGGCTTCTTCTGCGCGAGTTGCATCATAATGGGCCGGAGGATGAGATGAGATTTATGTTAGGTCATCATTCAGTCTGGTTCTCTAAGGTTGAGTTCTGTCTCATAACCGGATTGAAGTTCGGAGTGATTCCCAACAAGACGACGTATCAGATGGTACCAAACAGGATACATGAGCGGTATTTTGAAGGTCGAGAGAAGGTGGAGTATGAACACCTTAGGGCTGTTCTGCGTCGTGGTATATTTGACCACCAGTACAATACGGTGAAGTTGTGCCTCTTGTATATGCTGAACTGGATATTGATAGGGGGTGGACGAAAGAGAGAAAGTTACAGTATGGCAGTTCAGGCTAGTCGAGGACTTGGACGCTTTTGATGCGTTCCCGTGGGGTGCACATGTTTATAGGCAGTCCATTTATGTTTTCAAGCATGTGTTAGATGGTCGTTGTGAGCAGTTCGAGAGAAGACAGCAAACAAAGGGCACCGACGTACACACTATGGAGACGTACAACATATACGGTCTAGCTCACGCACTCATGGTAAGATTTAGAATGTCAATTTGTACTAATTGTTAAATGTTTTTATAAATGTATTGGATTCTTATCGTACTTTTTGTTTACGCAGATTTATGTATTTGAGGTTATCCCAGAGCTTGGGACCGAATTTGGGACCCGTAGGAAGGTTGACTTGTCTCCCCGTATTCTGAAATGGAGTTTGATTAACCGACCAAGGCCGGACAGGCTGGCAAAGTTTTTCAAAGCAAGGGTAAGTATATATTGTCTTAATGTTTATACTTATTAGTATGTATACAATTACAATGGTCTAACTACGATTTCAGATGTTTGCGACTGACTGCATTGGTGCCGACGGAAGCTGATAGGGCTGAACGGTACTATGAGGGCATAGACGAGGGAGGCAGTCTGTATACTGGAGAACATGGCAGAGTTCGTGTTGCGGTACCTGATACCGAGGGTTCTGAACCGGAGGCAGGCGGTGGGACTCCGGTGACCAGTGATTCTGAGGGTTCTGAGTCGGAGGCTCGCGGTGGGACTCCTGTGAGGCATAGGCTGGTTCTGTTCGAGACGCCCGCAGATAGAACTGGGGGCGATTCATAGGGAGGCATTAGAGGACATGTACAGGTATGTAACAACATTTCTATTGCATTATTTAATTCCAATAAAGTGAACGGTTTTAGTTCTGACAATTTTGAAATCCTTTCAGAAGCCATGAAAACGTAAACTCGGTGAAGTGATGGATGTCATCCGAGATTTACATGAGGATCTTTGAAAGAGTAATAAGGACCGAAATCGGAAGCATAATGAGTTGGTGGACATGATCCAAACACTTCAGGGTTCGACGTCGCAGTTGCAGTCCCAGGCACAGGATAGGGATCGTCCGGCGGATAGTGATGGTCCACAGGATAGGGATGGTCTGCCTCCACGGGATGGTCTAGCGGATGGGGATGGTCCACTGGTTTGGGATGGTCCACCTTCAGATTACCGAGAGCTTAGTCATCACGAGGGGACAGACCCGGAGACCGGGCATGATCAGCAGAGACCTCCACTTCCAGCAGCGCACCTATCATCAGAGCACACCCCTCTAGTCGATCCACCGGGACAGAGTCCCTCACTACAGCTTGCCCTTACAGTCGAGGCCATCAATAGATCCTCTGGGACACAATCCGTCCATCGCAGCGCACCCATCCGATCGGTCCGAGTGGTCACACCTCCAGGCGATCCCCGAGGACAGAGTTCGTCCTCTCTTTGCACACCTCCAGGCGATCCCCGGGGCTAGAGTTCATCCTCTCATCGTCCACCTCCCAGTGATCCCCGGGGACAGAGTTTGTTCGCTCATCGTCCACCTCCAGTTGATCCCTGGGGACAGAGTCCCTCCCCTCAGCGTCATGTGCGGGTTCACAAGCGAGGTTGGCAGCTGCTGAGCCCATACACTGACCCCTGTCGGCCGAAGAGGCCAAGGACACTGCCAGCTGCATTAGCATATAGTTTCAGGCCCCATGTATTGGTAGATGGTGACCAACTTGCAGCTTACAAAGCCTACAAGCGGAACACGACGGGGGAATTGTAAGTATAATCTGTATTTAGTTTTATGGAACATCTAAGTAAATCTGGTTGGTTATCTAACTTGTTAAACAATTATGCAGACGTGATCTAGATCTACATGAGGCAGTTGGTGTGACATGGTTCAAGCGGTTTCAAACCAACTTCATGGACTTGGAGGATACGGTATGTTCATCCTACCATACCTGGAAGAATACATGTATTATTTGTCCAACTTCTGTTACGGTTCAATCTTAATAATATATATTGTTGGAATTGCCAGCATATCGACGTGTACTGTAATATTCTGCTGCTGCGTCAGTGAGCATACCCCAAAGTCTACGGCCAGAGGATCAACATACTGGATTCCCAGTTCTATGTAAGTGTTTTTATTGTACGGTTTCCGATTATGCATTACTTTGTCTCATACATCTGTTACCTAACGTGTTGGTAAATTTTCTTTGTACAATCATTGTTACATATTCAGTGGAGTAGAATTATGCCTACTAGGGTCGGCAGCAAACCCCCAAAAGGTTTGTATGTGCTGAAGTACCAGTGGTCCGATGACGACCTTATGGTGGTGCGTGGGTTGACACCATTAGGAACCCAGCCATGGCACGAAGTTGACTGGGTCAGTGTTTAATTGGCATGGTTTAAATTTCAATATGTTACGTAAAATTGACACTGATGACAGTGATAACACTTTGTTGAAAAATATACAGGTTCTGATTTCTTGCAACATTGGACGGCAGCACTGGCTCTTGGCCAGCGTCGACCTGAATGCGAAGAAGATCTACATGTTAGACCCATTCAGACAGGAAGTCTCATCCCACATCAGGTCAGAGCAGATCACGAGCTTAAGGTGGTTTTTACCGTCGATGTTGCATGGGATCCAGTTTCATGCAAAGAGGCGGCCGGCAGATACGACGTACCTCTCTGCAGGATAAGCCCTTTCAGATGAGCATCGTGTCTACATCACGTGTGCCCCAACAGACCACAAGGTATGTCTGTTTCAATATATTATTCTATCACGTTTGGTTTTAATAACATTTACATTCTAATGGTTTCTTCATGTGGTGAATTGCAGGGGTAACTGTGGTGCCCATATATTGAGACTGGCAGAGTACCTCCTCGCGAACAGGGCAGAGTTCGACTGGATGGAAATCGACATGGGGACCATCGGGAAGAAGATGGTTGTGGAGGTTTTTTGTAACTCCAAGCCAATTTTTCGTTACTAGTTCATGAACTTAACATTTAAGTAATGAAAGATAAGTAATGAAATTTTACATTTTTTAATAACTGAGGTAAAGAATTGTTCAATACCTTGCAAATAATTGTAATGAACAAGTAACCATAACCACATTACATGAACAAGTAAACAACATGATTTAAATGAACAAGTCATTACATTCATAATAATACATATTACATCAATAATATCAACAACTTCATTCATTCTACGGTAATGTCCTTGTCAGGGCATGTCTGTTTGTTATGTCCAACTGAATGGCATATGCTACACTTACGACTGGTATTCCTCGGAAACAAATTCGCTCGGACATTCATTAATCAAAGGTGGATTAGAACACCTCCTGTTGTTATGACCTGATTGTCCACATCTTCTACATGATTGGGTGGTTGTCCTCTCCGAACACGAGGCATGTCGGCCTTCCATCAGGTGACCTGATTGGCTCTTAGACTTTGGATATAAAACCACCCGCTCCGCGATGTCGGATGGCACTACCCATGAAGAAGGATGGCCAACAGGCATAATAGGAACTGAGTATGCATCAATAAGTGTTTGTCTCTTGTAGTAGTTTGCACACAGAGATGTGAAATCCACGTTTCGCTCCCTGTAAGAACAATGAAAACAGTGAGATTCACTTTTGGTTAATATAATACGAACTTTAACTTTTAATGTACCTTGCCACTGCGAGTGCGTGAGAACACAGAAAATGATCCATTTGGAATTTGTTGCATGTGCAAGTCTTCGGGCTAAGTCAACAGTCCACTGCTTTCCGGACCATTTGACGGAGAATATGTTCCTGTCAACTGAATTGACGGTCATATAACTGCACTTCGTCACACGTTCCAGTATCACTAGATGTGCTACGTCGGTTAACTGATGACGCATGGACTGTGCAGCTCGATGGCGATCGTGAAACCAGCGTTGTAACATATTCCTAATGAACTCTGCCAGTGTCAACATAGGGAGTTGCCGTGCAAATTTCAGGCATGAGTTTATACGCTCTACAACATTTGTTGTCATCACCATGTACCTTCGTTGGGGACAGTGTACACGAGACCATTTGTGTGAACCGACAGCTTCAACATAATCGAATGCATTCTTGTGCAAGTTACGTAACTCGCCCATGTACCGGTTATATTTCAATTCGGTGTACGCTCTAACCGCTTTTTTCCATTATGGAGGCAACATCCTTTCTGTGAAATCGCTTTTTAACATTTTCAACAAAGTGCCAGAAACATATGGTATGTGTTGCATAAGGGAACACTTTAGAAATCCATGTTTCAATGCTTGCATATCGATCAGAAATGAAAACCAGATCATCTATATGGCCAAAGGCACCCTTCAAGCAATCCAAAAACCATTCCCATGAAAGGTTGTTTTCTGAGTCGCAGTACCCAAAAACAATTGGATACACCTGTCCGGTTCCGTCTTGTGCAATTGTAACAAACATTGTACCCCCGAATCTTCCCTTCAAATGGGTATCATCAACTGCAATAACATGACGCATGCACCTTCGAAAACCTCTAAGTGAGGCACCTAACGATATGAAAAAGTACATAAATTTACCATCGTCAGCGCACTGTAGGATAGTGATTGTGCCAGGATTTTGTTGTTCTAGCACGTAACCAAATGAGGGCACTAGTTGAAAGGTTTCTTCATATGTTCCATAGGTCAGTGACAATGCATAATGCAGTGCTTGATGTGCCTTACTCTACATAATTTGGATGTCATACATTGTTTTCATATCGGCGATTATGTCCTTAGGACGTATGAGGCGACCATCTTGTTGTTGAAGTCTAGGTGCAACAACTTCTCCAATTATGACTACACTAGCTTGTCTATGGCGATGGTGAATCTCCTCCAAGGGACAACTGTGTTAGTTGACAAAACTTCTTACTTGGAAGTACGTCCCTTTATCTCTCATCACCGCTCTTAACTTCCACGTACAGTTGTCAATCAAACAAACCAGATGTAACGTTGTTTTATTGGACCTTTTCACCTTCCATTCAAAGTTCTGCTGCATTACAAAAAGGCCAACTAGTCTCTTCAAATCCTTTTTAGTCGGAAAGAACTGACCTTTATAAATCATGATTCTAGTTTCTTCTGCTATCAATGTGCTACTTCTACCTATCCCAAACGAGTATAAATCTGCTCCGGGAATAACCCATGTTGTGGCTTTATCATAATCATCAACAGATACATTATGGCGGACCTTGAAGTACCAGGCATATCTCCTACAGTGTAACTAACTCCTTGTACACGTCTTCCACGTCTTTGAATTTGGGCAGGCTCTTCATCAGTGTTCTCTACGTGATCTACCGGATGAATATTTGCCTCCTCTTTCGGCCAACATTAGGTTCAATGTTCAACTCATTATATATGTCATTGTAAATCTCAATTCGACAACCAAAAACTTTGTCGAATTGAGGTTCAACTACCAGTTGGTTACAATCGTCGACCACTACCGGTGGGATAGCACATATGTTTCCCCCATCTTCGGTGGCACTCATTTGTGTGAACACTTGGTTGTTACCGCTAGCGGATCCAAATTGTTGTGTATTTTCATGAGGAGGAATCTCATTCCATATCCCATCTCCAACTGCCCTCTCATATAGACTAACACATACTTGAGGGATCACCCGATCTTCCCCTAGCATAAACTGAACATCATCGTCATTTCTTAAAAATGTGCGACATGTAGCGTCAGGAACGATTGATATTGACTGTAGATCAACACGGTATTTGTTTATATCATACTTCACAACAGTATGCACGATTGACATCAATTCTTCGTAAGTCATGTTCTTTGACACATACATTCATTGGTTATCGGATCCAACAAACCTCTGACTTCCATCGGGTAACTGCTTCCATCGACCATTGTAAAATATTACTATTCTCACCTGGTTCATTCTCCTGTAAAATTCATCATCACAAACTAGTATTAATAAAAATTATTTTAATATTTTCACAGATGTCTCAATAAGATGCTAACAATAGGCTCAGGAAAAGGTTTATACAAAAGGCTAGGGTAAGGTATTTAAAAGGCTAGGAGACTATTTAAAAAGTCTCGGAGCCTTTGGCAAGACAAAAGTCTCGGAGCCTTTGGCAAAAGTCTCGGATCCTTTATTAAAAGGCTCAGAGCCTTTGAAATAAGTCTCGGAGCCTTTAGAAAAAGGCTCGGAGCCTTTGGCAAAAGTCTCGGAAACTATATTACAAGTCTTGGAGATTCAAATTTCACAGATTCAAACTTAATAAAACCAGCTTCATGTTTACAAAAAGAACGGCTAAAGCGTTACAAGACTCAGAAATGCAGGTTTAAAAAAGAAGTATTTCAAAAATATATTACCTTGTTGTGCTGAAGAACGTCGAGAAGTTTATTTTCAGACAAGGTTGTTGTAGAGAGAGAAAGAGAGGAGTTACTGAGTTCAGTGTTCCAAGTGTGAAGATGGAAGTACAAAGCTAATAAAAAATGATTATTTAAGGGCAATTTTGGTAGTTCACCATAACAAGTGCATTTTAAACATAAGTTATTAAAGTAGTGACGTTGGTATAACGCCAGTTAAAAAAGGTGACATATCTCACCATTTCCACTAAATTTTAATTATTTCAATTAATACTATATATAATTTAAGTACCAACAATATTATTTTTACACTAATAATATATTTTTGAAAAGATGAAAAATATGTTTACACAAAGTTTCACTAAATACATATTATAATATTAAAAAAAATCAAAAAATCAAAAAATCAAAATATTGTTTTTAATTATTCCTAACAGACGCGTTTTCAATATTTTAAGCTCTTAAAAACATGAAAATCAATTTTTGATTTTCAAATGAAAAAAAAAAACAAAAAACAAAAAACAAAAGTATTACTGAATAAGCCATAAATTATCCAAAATATCTCAATTTGGTCCCTTTGATCAAAATTTTAATGGTCTACAGTTAAAAAATTAGCATTAAGACAACTTGGCCCCTTAACTTTAATTCATTCGGTAAATTACAATTTTTCCCTCAAATTACATCGATAAAAACATATAAAATAATCTACCATAGCAAATATTGATGAAAATAAGGCAAAGTATTTTTTATTTTTAAAAAAAGAGGGAAACTAATTATTTTATTAATTAAAATTTTAAACAAAATGTTAACTAATTATTGAAAAAGGAAAAATAATTTAAAACTGTAATAAAATTTGAAAATTTTAGGCATTCGTTGGACATTTACCAATGAATAAAATTTGAGAATACTTTAAGCACTAAAACTATTTTTTCTTGAATTTTGTTCTTTTTGTCGATGTGTTCATATTTAATAAAATCGGGAACAATAGTTCTAGTGCTTGAAAAATTCTCAAATTTTATTCATAGGTAGATTTCATTGAACTTATCGTCTATAAAAAAAATTAAGATCAAAATTCATAAAAATCGATGTGATTTGATAATAATGTTAAATAATAGCATTTTATTCATATTGTCTAGACCAATCTCATATTGTCGAGCAACTAAATTAAAAAGAAGCAACTCGATGTTAATAAGTTCAAAATTAAGAGAAATATAATGACTCCAATACGAACATAGTACTTTTTTGTAAAAGTCCAATGGGTAGGGTGTCGAACCATAATTGTTGAGGAAGAAATGTGAGACATAACCATTTCACAACAAATTTAACATTGATAATATATACATATTCTAATATATATATATATATATATATATAATAAGTATTTTTTTTAAAGGTTACAGCCTGCGACCTTATACAGGCCTCGGCTTGGACTGCTTATGGGCCAGGGCGTGCCAAGCCAGGCCTAGTTGGGGGAGCGGGCCGGCCGGGCTTGGCCTATCTGCCCATGCCCATTTTGCCACCACTAGCGAGAAGTACTCAACCACGACACACTCCAAGTCATGTTGCCCAACATACCAATTGTTCCTCTCATCAAACAACCCATTTATCACATTTCTTGTATGTCGAGCAGAAGCCTTCCAATGGGAGAATTTGGTATTCTAGTCCCTCAATTTTAACCACTCAATCCTTGACCTCTGCAACTAGCAAGATTCCTCTTCCACCATTAAATTCTCCAATTTATCTTCTATATCCCTTATTTCTTTCCACGATGCAGCCTGGATAGAAGAAATAGCATGATGCAAATTCTCCTATTGAGCCACAATTGCAGCACGTATTAAGACTCGGTTCTCAGAATTCCAAATCACTAACTGATTAGTACAGTTGTGAATTACAGTAACAACACGACCCATTGCACTGCCATCACAAGACAGACGCCATGAATTCTAAACCGTAGTGAGACAATCCTCTTTATCTGTCCAACAATATTCAAAATGGAATCGTCCACTAAGCCTTCCCCTTTTCTCAGCAACTCTACCGAAATTGGCCTATGGCCAGATTTCCAGAATTCCAGACAAACGAATTCAGAAATATTATTCGCCAGTTAAAACAACTATTCCCTTGATCCAAACGCTCCCGACCCATAGAACCACCATCCCGCATGTTGCTCCAAGTGAAAGCCGGATCCGAGAACCCCATGTCATCCAAACCACAAAAGTCCAAAGCATTACAAAAATCCACTATCAACTGTTTGGGACGATCTAGACCCCCTCTTGTTTCTTCTACACACAAAATCTCATTAAAATCCCTACCACATAACAACGGAAGATCGAACATACACTGCAACTGTCGCAGCAACGTCCTAGATTGGCACTGTTGGTCAACCTTGGGACTTCTGTAGAAAAAGTTTATAAACCAAGTTTTTCCATAAATTATTTTTCAAAAAAAAAAGATTACTGTCAATTATCATTTGTTTTTAATTTTATTTTTATTCAATTTTACATTAGAAATGAGTAGTCTCATGCTCGAACCATCCCGAGCATCCATGTCACCATTAAACCAAGAATAAAAATCGATTTCTTGATTTGAATTTATTATATATACTAGCATAATTTATGTATTGAATTTCAGTACTTGTAGATTTTATCGTAATTTCATTTAAAAAAATAATAATAATATAGGGTTTGTTCAGTTGGTTTACATAGTGTCAATAACACCACTCTTCTCACTTTCTAGGCTGGTTTCAAGTTTTTGGCTCTAGCTCAATTCAAATATCTACTATGATGAGCCAAAGAGTAGCAAAACCCGAAATTATGACCGCCCTGATCCAACAATCTTCTTCTTCGCTTCACTGCTCATGTTTCACGATACTACACTCCCAATGTAGCAACCATAAAAGCTTCTATTGGATTGGGCATTTAGGGTTGTGAGAAAAGGAGATCTTCGATTGGGAAAAAGCTAGCGATTTGGGATTTAGGGCTACAAATTGGGGCTTTCAAACAAGAAGTGTTTAAGTGGTGAATTTATAATCCTGGTAAAGGTCCAAAACAAGTTGTATTATTTGTTTTAAGAAGCGACACCATTTGGTGCTGTATTGCTTTCAATTCCCTAAAACGGCACCGTATGAGGTAGGCAATTAAAAAGAAGTTGTATGGTTTGTTGGTGAGATCAGCTTCAGGGGATTACATTCCCACTTGACTACTTGCAAACAAATCGTTATAGAGTCGGTTGTAATAAGGATTCCTTTATGAAATTTTACATCAATTTTCCTAACTAATTCTCTCTCTCTTCTCTCATGAACAATTCTTCCTCTCAACTTTGTTCTTCTTCTCAAACTCTTTCCAATTCTCCAGAGATCATACAATCATGCAAACAAAGCTAAATCATATCAGATTCACAGTTAAAATAGAATGATCATAACAAGTGATATCAGAGCAAATCCTTGGGCAAACATTCATGGCGGAGGGAACAAGGCATCATCAGTAGCTAGAGGGTACATTCTCCGAAATGGAGTCTAAAAGTCTGGAAAGGGACGAGAAATTTCAAAGGCTTGAAGAAGGATTTAAATCTCTCAAGGTGGAAATCGCTGACCAGTTTTCCAGATTTCATGATCTATTTTCGAACAAGCATAGTAGAGCAGATCAGGAAGGACCAAGTAACAGTGGCAAGGGAATTTTGGGTTCTGCACCAGGAAGTATTCCAGGAGAACCACGGGTTCAAGGCCAGGCCAGTTCCTCAACCAAGGTATTCCCTAATTCAAATCTTAAATCACCTAAATTGACTCTTCCTAAGTTTGATGAAGCTGAACCTAAAACATGGATAAGGAAGTGTGAAAGATTTTTTATAATACACCTTGTACCCCTTGATCAGAAGGTCCTAATTGCTTCAATTCATTTCAAGAAAAGAGTTGAGGCTTGGTTTCAGTACATAGACTCCATCTCGAGATTCATGGCTTTAAGTCATTCCTCTTTTTCAGGATCTTCCATAGCATTCTTAAATGTCAATAGATCATCCACACTATTAGTAGAGACAACACATTATCCCTCACCTATACCCAAATAGCCTTCAGGTTGTCGTACAACCCTCCCACTACGTCTAGGTGGTAGTGTGTCCTGACTAGGAATCATCTGTCTCTCACATGTTAATAGATCAACAACTCTTGTTGATTGAGCATTGGTCATACCAGGCTCCATTTCATTCAATAAAATCTTACTACGAGGTTTGTGATCACTAATATAGCTATCCTCAAGAAACAGTTGCATTTGTCGATACAAACACTTTGTTCTCTTCAGGACTATAGAAGTATCCACATCTGATCTCCTTGGAATATCCTACAAACAAGCAGACCACAGACTTGGGGTCTATCTTTCCACTTCTGTTGTTCAGCACATGTGCTGGACACCCTCATATATGAAAATGTCACAAACTAGCTTTACGATCATTCCACAACTCTAAGGGAGTTTTAGAAACAAATTTGGATGGCACTACATTCAAAATGTATGCCACAGTTTGTAACGTATATCCCCAAAAGGAATTTGGTAATGATGAAAAATTAATTATAGATCTCACCATTCCATTAGGGTTCTATTTCTCTTCTCCGAGACACCATTTTGTTGTGGTGTACCAGGAGCTGTGAGTTGGGACACTATCCCATACTCGACCATAAAGTCTTCAAACTCTTGGTCAAGGTACTCACCTCCACGATCGATCATACAAACTTGATAGTCTTTCCTAACTGGTTCTCAACTTCAAATCAGAATTCTTTGAACTTTTCAAAAGTTTCCGACTTCCGTTGCATTAGGTAGACATATCTGTATCTAGAGTAGTCATCTATAAAAGTGACATAATACTCATAGCCACCCATTACTTTAACATTCATCGGTCCACAGATGTCTGAATGTATAAGCTTTAGTGGTTCTTTAGCTCTAAGTCATTTTCCAGTAAAAGGTCTCTTGGTCATTTTACCTTCCAGACAGGATTCATAGACAGGTAATGTGACAACCTTTAACTCACTTAAATATCCACTTTTAACTAGTCTATCTATCATGTCAAGGTTAATGTGGCCAAGTCTTAGATGTCACAGATACGTTTCATTTTCTGAAGAAATCTTTTATCATTTTGTTTTTGGTTTTTCAACTTTAAAAATTTCATTGTTGAGCAGTGTTGTATGTATTAACGGCCTTAAAACATACAAATTGTTTTTGTTTAATCCTGAACATTGATTCAAACCATTCTTTACAATAATAACAGACTTATTATTAAAAAAATAGAATATAATTGTTCCAACAACTTTGAAACAGAAGTCAAATTTCTTGTGAATCCAGGAATAAAAAATACATTGTTCAAAACAATAAAACAATTTCCAAAATATAGTCTAACCACACCCACTACTCTTGCTGACACGACATCCCCCGACTCAACCTCCTCTAGCAATCAACTTTTCCAAACATAACCGAAAGCCCTTCATCACTTAAATGTGATATACTAATGAGATTGGCTTGCAAGCCATCTACATATAGAGCATTGAGCAAGGAGGGCAAACCAGGAATAGATATATTACCTTTCCCTATGACCTTTTTGCGTGAACCATCACCAAAGGTGACAAATCCACCATCCTCCATCACAAGAGTCTCAAAGAAACTCTTGTTTCCAGTCATGTGTCTAGAACACCCACTATCAAGATACCAAGTGTTGGAGGCCTTGGCTTTCAAAGCCACTTAAGCCACATAGCAAAAATATTCATTTTTTCTAGTCCACCTAGGAGCAACATTATCAATCCTAGGAGCCTTTGGTTCATTTGCCCTAAGTTCCCTAGGTGCATGCTTTTTGGCTCTTCTAAGCATATTCTTCTCAATCATGTTTTCAAATCTACACAATTTGATATACTTAAAGCAATTAGGCCTTATATGGCCTTCAATACCACAATAATGACAAGTAGGAGTAAAGTAGGAATTCATACCATAGCCTTGTGCAACCATTTGAGGTTTCCTTCTCCTTTGAGTAGTCCTTTGATGTTGAACAAACTCTCTTCTTTGTGGTTGAGCCAAAGTAGCATGTCTTCCTTGTTGATCATACATGATCCTTGATCGTGGAGGAGGGATCTTTTCATGTGGAGGTCTTGATTGAAATGCTCTAACTTGTTGTGGTTGAGCCCTTGTTGGAATCTTGGCTTGAGCATGTTTTGAGGATTCTCCAATTTCAATCCTTCTTGTAACTTGTTGTGGGACTTTGACTCCTTCAACTTCTTGACTCTTGACAAAGGTAGTCTTTTTCAAGGATGTAGTACTCACATCTTCCTCATATCCAAACCCCTCTTATCACTAGGGCTTTTTCCAATTGATAGCATCTTGTCAAGCTTCTCGGTTCCGGAGGTCATCTTGGCAATTACTCATTTTGCCTCTTCAAGCTCCTTCCTTAAGCATTCTTCACTCTTCTTGACCACAACAAGTTCCAACTTCAAGCTCTCTTCCCTTTCTCTTGTTCTTTTCACTTCTTCACTTAAGTGAATCATCTTGAAGGTCACTTCAATGTTCTTCCTTTTCAACTCTTGAATCTCTTTTTTCTTCTTAGCTCTAGAACTTTTGAAGTATTCCATGAAGTCTTTATAGTCCATCTCCTTATCGAATTCATGCTTGGACTCGGATGAAGTACTCCCATTACTTGAGTCATCATCTTCTTCTTCTAGCTTGTTATTCTTCTCTTCTTGGTCACTCATAACTTCCTTGCTATTATGAGATGATGAGAAGACAATGAAGTTTGCAACTTGGTCTTCATCATCTGAAGACTTTTCTTCCTCCTCTAAGTCTTCACTATCACTCCAAGTAGCCGCCATCGCCTTTCCTTTCTTCTTCTTCTTTAAGTTGGCACATTCGGGGGCAATGTGACCATACCCACTACACTCATAGCATTGAATACTCTTCTTGGAGTCCTTCTCTTCACTTTTCTCAACCTTTTTAAAAGGAGTCTTCTTCTTCACAAATTTTCCCTTGGAGCCCATCCCCTTCTTCTCAAACTTCATGAATTGCTTGAACCTCTTCACCATAAGAACCATTTCTTCATCTGAATCTTCTTCCTCCCTTTCTTCCTTGGAGGTCTTCAATGCAATGCTCTTTTGCTTCTTTTGAGGTGTTGTTGAAGTAGGGGCTCTTCTTGACTCAAAGGCCAACAACTTGCCAATTATCTCACTTGGCTTCATCTTCTTATATTCGCTATTCTCCTCAATAGGGGTCACCTTTGCATCAAATCTCTCCGGGAGAGACCTCATAATCTTTTGGTTTATCCTTTTATCCGTATAGGGATCGCCTAATTGATGACTTTGGTTGACGATATCCATTAGCTTCACTTGGAAGTCATTGAAGCACTCGTGATTTTCCATCTTCAAGGACTCAAATTGAGTTTGAAGGACTTGTAGTTTGGAGTCTTTCATTACATCGGTTCCTTCATGTGCCATCTCCAATATTGTCCATGCTTCATGTGCATTCCTTGTGGTTTGGATTAGCTTGTGTTGATTCTCATCCACCGCACACAAGATTGCATGCATGGCTTTGTTGTTCCATTTGGAGGCTTCAAAGTCTTTAGTATCCCATTCCGACTTAGGCTTGGGCACGATGCTTTCATCTTCGAGAGTCTTGGTAGGTGATGTGTAACCATCCTCAATCACCATCCAAACTCGATCGTCAATTTGGCATAGGTAGGATTCCATTTTTCCTTTCCATGATGAGTAATTAACCCCCATCAGAAGTGGAGGTCTTGAACTCGATGCTCCCTCTCGCTCATATGCGTTTCCACTCATGGTGTTTAAGGGTAAATGAGATGAATGCAATCAATCAACAAAAAGAAAAAGGAAAACAAGCAAGACACACTAACCACAAAAAATCTAATGCAAAACACTCTTAGAGAGCAATGGATCTCCTAATTATGTTAAGGAACCCGCTCTGATACCAATTGAAAATACACTAAGAGTGATAAAACTAACCTAGAGGGAGAGGGGGTGAATAGGTTTTAGTTAAATTAAATGCCATCTTTTTGATTAATCAAAATAAAACAACACAACCCCTAATCTCTAACACAATCAATCATAGCCATAATAAAATGCGGAATAAACAAAATGACACGATGATATGATTTACGTGAAAAACCCTCCAACTGGGTAAAAAATCACGGGCCTAATCGCCAATTGAACCCTCAAATCCACTATTTACAGAAACGATTACAACCTAGGTTGACCACATCACACCTAATCGGTTACTAATCCATTCTTGCTACCCGCATGCCTTTAATAGTGATTTTAGGCTCTTGCTTGTATACTACCCAAGGCAAATACAAGACTTAACTCTTAAATGAAGAGATAAGAAACCTAAAGTGAATATGATGATATTCTAAATGCACAAAATGCAAGGTCAACACATTTAATGCTTATCTAGTCATGTATGAGTGCTTCAAACATTCCTAGATATCATGTTGCTATATGACACACATATAACCTAGCTATATGAAATCAAAGCATTCCTAGATGCAATAGCTATCACAATACAACAACCCAAACATCAACAAAAAACTCTATTTATAATGAAAAATTATAAACTAGATGCATAAGAAACATAAAAGAGATTTCTTGTTAAGCAAGAACACAAAGATGGATGAGAGTGGTGTTCTACTTACCAAGTAAGCTATGTTGATGAAGACCCATGCTTAGAAACATCCTAGATGAAGCTAGATGATGATAGAACCATGAATGAATGATGGGTGATTGGGTTTTGCACAATAAAAATGGTTTCTTGCTATCTTTTATTGCAAGACACTCTTGAGCTCTAAAAGGAATGAAAGAGAATAAGTTCTGAAGCTCTAAAGAGGCAAGGAAGAGGAAATGGCATATTTATATCAAGCCCTAGACGAAATGACACCGTTTTGAAAACAGTAACAAAATCCTGTCATTACCGCTGTACGTACCGCGGCTCGGGCAAGTTGTCTAGACCGCGGTACACGCAGCAGTGTGCCTACTGGACAACAACGCGGTATGGACCGCTGTGCGTGCAGTGCCGCGGTCAAGGCATCAGGGGCCTACTGAACTTTACCGTGACACAGACCGCTGGGCGTACATGAGTACAGGACGCGGTCCAGGCAACATGAGCTGACTGATGATTACCGCTCTGTATGTCGCGGTTCAGGCAGTGCTTGCCAAGCGGTCTAGGCCACGGAAATAGAAGAAACCCTATTTTCTAAGCAGACTCAACACACAAAGTGATGTGCAATATGTGCAAGTGTGAAAAGTGACATACAATGCATCATTCAATTGTATGTAAACAAGAATATAATGCATGCAAGTGAGTGTGTGCAACTATATCCCTTCAAGTAAAAGTAGAATCAAGTAATCTACCTTCCTTGAAGCACTTGGAGTCAAATGGAAGATCTTCAATTCCTAATCTACCCTTTTACAATGATTAACCCCAATTGTGATTTTGTCAACGAAATAAGCCAATCATAAAGTGAGTTACTTACACCCCTGCTGCCTAGACCGCAGCATGTGCTTTGCATGCACAGCGGTCCCCGCCGAGATGTTGTCCAGACAGTGCACTGTTGCATGTACCGCGGTCTAGGCACTTACCCGAGCCGCGGTCCAACAAGCGGTATTGACGGGATTTTGATTCCCAAACCCAAAACGATGCAGTTTTGTCTAGAGTTTCTATATATATATATATATATATGTTCTATTCTTCCCCAACTCGTTTTAGAGAGCAAAAAGAACATATTTTTGAGAGAGAGAACAACCCTTAGAGAGAGAAAGCTTCAAGCTTTGTTCCTTGATTCTCCAAACCCAAAACCCATCATCTTCATGCATTCCTAAGCATCTTTAAGGCATGGGTCTTCATCATTAGTTGACTTGGTAAGTTGAACAAAAACCTCATCTTTATCATTTGTTCATACTTTCCAAGATTGTGTTTTTATTGCATTTATTAGTTGATTAAATGCTAAGACTCTATTTAATGCATATATTTATGAGTTCCTTTGTATGATTGAGTTTATATTGTGATAGCTTGCATTTAGGACATATTTGCCCTCTAGCTAATTAGGACTCATTGATTGCATTTGTTAATTGCATTTATTGTCCTTGCTATTTTGTATGACAACATGTGTTGATATGGCTTTGTTTGATGACTAGATTTTAGACTTGTATATCTATATCTAGTTAGGTCTTTATGAGCATTCACATAGACATTGATATCTAGGATTTGTACTTAGTGTCATCTTTAATTCCTAGATAAGCATTTAGTGTTGCCTAGCATTATTTGCATTTTGAATATTCATATATTCACTTAGGTTGTTAATCTCTTCTTTGAGAGTTAAGTCTTGTGACTACAAGGTTTAGTACACAAGTCTTGCAACCAATGTGTGATTGGCAAGCAAAGTGATCAAGGATTCACTATAAAGGCTCGTTGGGTAGTAGTGGTGGGTTAGTGACCGAGAATGGTGTGACTAGAGGTAAACCTAGGTTGTAAACATCATTACAATAGTGGATTTGAGGATCGGTGTGGCTAGAAGGATAGCCCGTGGTTTTTCTCTTGTTGAAGGGTTTCCACGTAAAAATCAAGTGTGTTATTTAATTTCTGCATTTTACACTTGATTTTGTATGTTTGCTTGTGGGGTGATTTTTAATATTGACTAATCAAGAAAAGTTGGTAATTAGTGTCATCTTTAATTCCTAAATAAGCATTTAGTGTTGCCTAGCATTATTTGCATTTTGAATATTCATATATTCACTTAGGTTATTAATCTCTTCTTTGAGAGTTAAGTCTTGTGACTACAAGGTTTAGTGCACAAGTCTTGCAACCAATGTGTGGTTGGCAAGCAAAGTGATCAAGGATTCACTATAAAGGCCCGTTGGGTAGTAGTGGTGGGTTAGTGACCGAGAATGGTGTGACTAGAGGTCAACCTAGGTTGTAAACATCATTACAATAGTGGATTTGAGGATCGGTGTGGCTAGAAGGATAGCCCGTGGTTTTTCTCTTGTTGAAGGATTTCCACGTAAAAATCAAGTGTGTTATTTAATTTCTGCATTTTACACTTGATTTTGTATGTTTGCTTGTGGGGTGATTTTTAATATTGACTAATCAAGAAAAGTTGGTAATTAGTGTCATCTTTAATTCCTAAATAAGCATTTAGTGTTGCCTAGCATTATTTACATTTTGAATATTCATATATTCACTTAGGTTATTAATCTCTTCTTTGAGAGTTAAGTCTTGTGACTACAAGGTTTAGTGCACAAGTCTTGCAACCAATGTGTGATTGGCAAGCAAAGTGATCAAGGATTCACTATAAAGGCCCGTTGGGTAGTAGTGGTGGGTTAGTGACCGAGAATGGTGTGACTAGAGGTCAACCTAGGTTGTAAACATCATTACAATAGTGGATTTGAGGATCGGTGTGGCTAGAAGGATAGCCCGTGGTTTTTCTCTTGTTGAAGGGTTTCCACGTAAAAATCAAGTGTGTTATTTAATTTCTGCATTTTACACTTGATTTTGTATGTTTGCTTGTGGGGTGATTTTTAATATTGACTAATCAAGAAAAGTTGGTAATTAGTGTCATCTTTAATTCCTAAATAAGCATTTAGTGTTGCCTAGCATTATTTGCATTTTGAATATTCATATATTCACTTAGGTTATTAATCTCTTCTTTGAGAGTTAAGTCTTGTGACTACAAGGTTTAGTGCACAAGTCTTGCAACCAATGTGTGGTTGGCAAGCAAAGTGATCAAGGATTCACTATAAAGGCCCGTTGGGTAGTAGTGGTGGGTTAGTGACCGAGAATGGTGTGACTAGAGGTCAACCTAGGTTGTAAACATCATTAAAATAGTGGATTTGAGGATCGGTGTGGCTAGAATGATAGCCCGTGGTTTTTCTCTTGTTGAAGGGTTTCCACATAAAAATCAAGTGTGTTATTTGTGTTATTTAATTTCTACATTTTACACTTGATTTTGTATGTTTGCTTGTGGGGTGATTTTTAATATTGGCTAATCAAGAAAAATTAACTTGATTATAATCTATTCCCCAACCCCCCCCCCCCCCCCCCCCCCCCCCCCCCCCCCCTCTATAGGTTATTAAACACACGCTTGAGTATTATTTTTAATATATATATTTTAATAAAACTAATTAAATCAAATCTTTTAAGATATCTGATATCTTAAAAGATATTAATTAATATTAATTTATTTGATTTGATTTGAATTCAAACTCTTTTAAATTCAAATTCAAATTTTTTAAGATATTTGATAACTTTAATTAATATTAATTTATTTTATTTTATTTGAATTCAAACTCTTTTAAATTCAAATTTAAATATTTAATTTAATGGAAATAAAATAATCAAATTATCTTATCTTCATTCAAAATTAAATATCAATCAACACCCTCAATCTAATGATTAATTACACGATTAAATAATCTAATCATTAATATTCATTAATTAAATAATTTCATTATTCAATTAATTCCCGAATAGACACGTGTCACTTTCGTAACACAATTAATTGGACAATCTAATTAATTAACTGTGATCCTTGTTACTGTTGGAACCCCGTTCACTGGTAACGCAGCGGAAATAGGTTTTAAAAATTTTAATACAGATCGTAAACGATCTATAACCAGTGAACTTGAGATCGTAATTATTTTTCTGGAACTAATACATACAATATGTAAACTCAGGAAATTATAATCAATATATATATATATATATATAAAATTTAGAACCTTACCAACGTTTGGACGTTTGGAGGCTCCTTTACTTTACTATATGCTCCCGATCTGTACTATCAATCTTCCTAGCTAATCCCGGAATTGGTAACTGCGTGTAGGCGCGTCACGTACTCTGGAACTTAGAAGAATATAGAGAAAAGAAGAAGAAACAATTTCTTTCAAGAGAAAACAAATTTAGAACAATTCTAGTTGTTCAAAAACAAAAATATTATAATTTTTTTTCTTTCTTTTGTTTTTACCCGTGCACACACTTGCACCTTGTTTCTCTCTTTTTCAAAACTCACACACACCTGTTGCCTTTTTTCTCTTTTTAAAACAACTGATGCGTTTTTTTTTCACGAAATCATATATATTTTCTTCTCTTTTTTCTTCTTTTATTGATTCACACATAACACATATTTGCATCATATACAAACACTTATAAGTTTGTCTTTGTATGCTACTCTTAATCTCTTATCTTTGTTATTGATATATATCTCATATATATATATATATATATATATATATATATATATATATATCATTATAACTAAAACTCTTTAATTGATATCTTTTTTATTTTAAAACTAAATCTTTTAAAAGTGATATCTCATATCTTTTTTTTTAAAATAATTAAATATTTATTTTGAATTTAACCATTTTAAATTCAATTTCAAATATTTAATTTAATAAAATAAAATAAGCATATTATCTTATTCTATTTAAAATCAAATATCAACTAACATCCTCTATTTAGTGATTAATAACATAATTAAATAATCTTATTATTTAATTTATTTAATCATCATTATTCATTAATTAAATAATCTCATTATTCAATTAATTTCTAAATAAATACGTGTCACTTTCGTAACACAATTAATTGGACAATCCAATTAATTAACCGTGACTCTTGTTACCTAAATCGATCGGGCTAGCAAGATGACCTAATTGACCCACGGTATTTTGAGCTCCAATAATCCTTGGAATTATTAATTAAACTCTTTAATTAATATTCCTTGATTATTAACTCCGGTGTTATTCCACTAAAAACCTGAAGCTGTACTCTCCTAACTGTAGACGCTTTTACACAGACCGATACAACTCGGTGTCCATCGATATAGCTATTACACATGGTGTGATCCTCCATAGTAGTTCATAATTAGGGTTAGGTCATAATATCCGTTATACCCCTCTAATTACATATATCCTTTAAGTACTGTTGATTCTTTAATTAACAATAAATCATATTTCCTCATGAAATTAGGAGAGCGCTCATATTGTCCAAGCCCCGAATCAACCCTTAAGGGAACTACCATCTATTTCTCACAAGAAGGAGTGGATTCCATTATTGTGTACAAATCTTCCCAGCCACAAGCCAAACCGCAATCCCAACATACGGAGCATATTGATCAAAAACTGCATCCAACCTCACCCATGGTATATCAAAAACCACGATCTAACCTGAAGGAGTCGATAAGACACTCAGGATTAAGATCACCCACATATAGCCATCATTAGTTGATATATATGAATCTCATCAGTAAACGGCTTGGTGAGAGATTCATATAGATCATGGCCCAGTCCTATATGATCACATCATACAAGGTGTCTCCATTCCCATATATCATATGAATGATTTAGGATAGAATCAATGTACATTACGGAATGGACCGCAGCTATAGATTAACTACAAATAAAGTACCCAGCTTTATTTTCTATCTATAGACTCTTTAGATTGCACGTATCTTACTCTATCCATCTGTATATGACACTCATATACACAGTTCGAGATTACATCCGGCAATCTAGGATGTTAATATATGCACAAGTTATAAAATAAACAACACAACAAGAATGAATTGAACTTTTCTTTTTATTTATTTCATAAATCCATTTACAAATTACATCTTTAGGGTATTTACCCCAACAGTTACCTTAATCAATCGGGCTAGCAAAAGGACCCAATGGACCCACAGTATTTTGAGCTCCAATAATCCTTAGAAATAATTAATTAAACTCTTTAATTAATATTTTATGATTATTAACTTCAGTGTTATTCCACTAAAAACCGAATCTGCATTCCCTCAACTGTAGATGTTTTTACACAAACCAATAACTTTTGGTGTCCATCAATATAGCTATTACATATGATATAGCCCTCCACAAGTAGTTCATAATTAGAGCTGGGTCATAATATCCGTTATACCTTTCTAATTACATATTTTCCATTAAGTACCATTGATTCTCTAATGAACAATAAATCCTACATTCCTCACAGAATTAGGAGAGCACTCATATTGTTCAAGCCCCAAATCAACCCTTAAGGGAACTACTGTCTACTTCTCGCAAGAAGGAGTGGATTCCACTATTGTGTAAAAACCTTCCCAGCCACAAGCCAAGCCGCGATTCCAACATACGAAGCATATTGACCAGGAATGTAACTCTGATCTCATCCATGGTATATCAAAAACCACCATCTAACCTGAAGGGGTCGATAAGACACTCAGGATTAAGATCACCCATATATAGCCATCATTTTTCGATATATATATATATATATATATATATATATGAATCTCATCATGTAACGGATCTTATTGAGAGATTCATATAGATCGTGACCCAGTCCTATATGATCACATCATACAAGGTGCCTCCATTCTCATATCACCGTATGAATGATCCAGGATAAGATCATCGTACATTACGGAATGGACCGCATATGTAGATTAACCACAAATAAAGTACCCAGCTTTATTTGCTATCTACGGACTCTTTAGATTGCTTGTTTCAAAATGAATCCATATATATATGACAATCAGATACTCTGTTTGAAATTACATCCTGCAATCTTGGATGTTAAGTACACATGTTATATATAAATGTATAAGACAATTTGAATGAATAAACTACTTCTTTTATTTATGTTCAATTCACATTTACAAATTATAAGTTTTAGGGCAAAAATCCCAACACTCCCTCCATCCCTAGGAAAAGATACTATCCTGGTCATAATAGATCATCTCACCAAATACGCACACTTTCTAGCCTTGACCTACCCATTCACAGCATCCCAAGTGGTCAAACCCTTCTTTGACCACATACACAGACTCCATGGGCTAACGACAACTATTATCAATGACCGAGACAAGGTTTTTACTAGTGTGTTTTGGCAACAATTATTCAAGTTGGTGGGGACCAAGATATGTTTCAACTAAGCCTACCATCCACAGACTGATGGCCATAGTGAGAGATTAAACCAATGCATAGAGAATTATTTAAGGTGCATGACTAGCTATAGGCCAACTAAATGGGCGGCCTGACTACCCATGGCCGAGTGGTGGTACAATTCAAACTACCACACAGCTCTCACTATGACTCCTTTCAAGACGCTTTATGGATACAAGCCTCTTATATTCTCAATCGCGACACTCGGTCAGAACCCGGCGAAAGTCAGAGACTTCGCCAACGACAGAACCAGGGTTCGATCTGTGCTTAAAGAAGCCTTGACTCAAGCACAGTCAAGGATGAAACACTACATAGACAAGAGAAGGACATAGAGAGAGTTTGAGGTGGGGAATTAGGTCTACCTACGGTTACAACTCTACAGACAAACAACCATAGCAATAAGGAGAAATTTAAAGTTGGCACCAAGGTTTTTCGGGCCTTACCAGATAATGACCAGAGTGGTAAAGGTAGCCTATCGCCTTCAGCTCCTTCTGAACTCCCAAGTCCACCCGTTGTTCCATATATCTCAGTTGAAGAGGAAGATTAAGGAAATGATGTCTCCCAGCTCGGCTTTACCTCGTACTGGCCGGAATGGGCCGTTTCTGGTCGCTCTAGTGGATGTTCTCTCTCGAAAAATGGTCCAACGAAGAAACCAAGCAGTGACACATTGGTTGGTGCAGTGGTCGCACACGAATTCGGTCGACGCCACTTGGGAAGATGCCTCCGTAATCGCTGGTCAGTTTCTGACTTTCAGTCCTTGAGGTCAATGATGGTATTTTGAAAATAGGGGAATGTTGGATTAGGCATTCATGTTGAGAGAAAAGATCTTTGATTGGGAAAAAACTAGGGATTCAGGATTTAGGGCTACGAATTGGGGCTTTCAGACAAGAAGTGTTTAAGTGGTGAATTTATAGTCCCGATAAAGGTCCAAAACGAGTTGTATTGTTTGTTTTAAGAAACGACATCGTTTGGTGTTGTATTGCTTTCAATTCCCTAAAACGGCACCGTATGAGGTACCTAATTAAAAAGAAGTTGTATGGTTTGTTAGTGAGATCATCTTCAGGGGATTACATTCCCACTTGACTACTTCAAACAAATCATTTATAGTATGTTGTAACAAGGATTCCTTTATGAAATTTTACATCAATTTTCCTATGGGAGATTATCATTTTCCCTCCTAAGGTTTGTCATATTAGATAAACCGGTCCCTCTAGTTTCAATAATGGCTAGCCAACCCCCTGAAACCTAAAAATATTGGTCATTTTCCCCTTTCTGTCCATTAATTAAAAAATTAAAACGCCTCCATTAGGGATTGAATCGTTGACCTTTTGGTTAAAAGCAACAACTCTAACCAACTGAGCTACTCCAGCTTATTGTTAGAGGTTTATTGATTTAAATATGTGTGTATATATATAGTAATATAATTTATTTAAAATAATTTAAATCTGTTTATATAATTTAAAATAAACTCATATTTAATAATAGAGTAATGCTACTTTGCCTAAATTTGATGTCCAAATAATGTGGTATCACTTTGATTCATTCATTTAGATTGTATTAGATTTGTTTGATTTAAATGAATGGATCAGATATGCTACATCATTTAGGCATCAGATTTGGACACCAAATTTGGGCAAAGTATCATTACTCTTAATAATAATATATAAAAACATATTTATGAAAAAGAAAAAGAAAATAAGAAAACATAAGGAAAAAAAAATTAAAAAGGAAATTTTTTTAATATTATTTTTCTTTCTTTCTTTCTTTTTTTGAATTTCATCCATTTTCAATTTATGGGCTTTGATTTTTTGGGTTTTTTTTATCAAAGTGAAATAATATATATTTTGAAAGGGAAAAAATTCAAAAAAAAAAGAAAAAAAAATTTATGGGCTTTGATATTCTAGATTTCCTATTGGTTTTTTTTTTTTTCATAAATCAGTTTTTATATATTATTATTAAATATGAGTTTATTTTAAATTATATATATGAGTTTATTTTAAACTATAGAAACATATTTAAATTACTTTAAACAAATTATATAACTATATATATATATATATATATATATATATATATATATATATATATACACACACATTTAAATCAACAAACCTCCAATAATGAGTTGGAGTAACTCAGTTGGTTAGAGTGTAGCTTTTAACCACAAGGTCAAGGTTCAATCATGTTTTTGGATGGAAAACTTGACGGAAGGGACAATAATATGGCAAACCTCAGGGGAGCAAAATGATAATTTCCCTCTTCCTAACTAATTCTCTCTAACAATTCTTCCTCTCAACTCTGTTCTTCTTCTCAAACTCTTTCCAATTCTCGAGAGATCACACAATCCTGCAAACACAGCTAAATCATATCAGATTCACAGTTAAAATAGTGTGATCATAACAGCTTCTCTCATTTTCTCTTCTCTCTCTGCAAAACCCAGGTGAGCCTCTTCATATATATTATCTATTTTTCGTTTGTTTGTTTGTTTTTGCTCTATTTTTTGTATCTTACAATGAGCTCAACACTGCTCCAAAGAAGAAAACTCTTTAAAATCTTCACGAACCAGTGTATACTGTTCACGAAAATCAAAACCCCACAAAACCCATGTTTCCAAAACCCTAGAATCCAAAACCCTTTTAGGGTTTTACGAGTTTCTGAGTTTTCTACGAAGTTTCCTGAATACGAGATGCCCTCGGTCACGTGGGGTGTTGTGCAAGGTAAAAAGGAGAAACTAGTTAATCGTGTCAAAATTTGTGATTATCTCAAGGGTCTAGGCATAATCCCTGATGAATTGGAGAATCTGGAGTTGCCCTCCACTGTTGAGGTCATGGAGCAACGTGTTTCATTTTTGCAAAAGCTGGGATTGACTGTAGACGACATTAACGAGTACCCGTTGATGCTAGGTTGTAGCATGCGTAAGAACATGATTCCTGTGTTGAGTTATTTGGAGAAAATCGGGATTCAGAAGTCGAAATTGGGTGAGTTTGTTAAGAATTACCCGCAAGCGCTGCACGCAAGTGTGGTTGTTGAGCTTATGCCCGTTGTTAAGTTTCTTCGCGGTCTTGATGTGGAGAAACAAGATCTTGGTTATGTTTTGATGAAGTATCCTGAGCTTTTAGGGTTTAAGCTTGAAGGAACAATGAGTACTTCCGTTGCATATCTTGTTTGTATCGGTGTTAATCCTAGAGATATTGGTCCCATGGTGACTCAATATCCGTATTTTTTGGGAATGAGAGTTGGGACGATGATTAAGCCGCTTGTGGATTATTTGGTTTCTTTGGGTTTGCCGATTAAGATTTTAGCTAGGATGTTAGAAAAACGTGCGTATATTCTTGGGTATGATCTTGAAGAGACTGTTAAGCCAAATGTGGATTGCTTGGTTAGTTTTGGGATCAGGAGGGAATTGCTTGCTTTGGTCATAGCACAGTATCCAACAATTATCGGGTTGCCTTTGAAAGCTAAGATGTCTTCACAGCAGTACTTCTTTAATTTGAAGCTCAAGATCGATCCAGAAGGGTTTGCTCGAGTGGTAGAGAAGATGCCGCAGGTTATAAGCCTTAACCAACATGTAATTTTGAAGCCTGTTGAGTTTCTTTTGGGGCGGGGCATACCTTCGGGGGATGTGGCAAAGATGGTCGTGAAATGTCCACAGTTGGTTGCATGTCGAGTTGAGCTCATGAAGAACAGTTATTACTTTTTCAAGAGTCAGATGGGGAGACCGATGAAAGAGCTGGTGGAGTTCCCAGAATACTTTACATATAGCTTGGAATCAAGGATCAAACCTAGATACGAAAGGCTACAGAGCAAAGGGATTAGATCTTCGTTGAATTGGTTCCTCAACTGTAGTGACCAGAGATTTGAAGAGAGATTGCAGGGTGATTATATTGAATCAGAGAGTTTGGGTCCATCATTTTGTATGGGTGGGAAGTTAGTATTACCTGGGAGCGAGATTGTGTCAGATGAGGAAGATGAGAGTGATGATGATGAAGTGCTATACAAACGTACTGTCTCTCTGTAGTAAATTTATTTATTCATCGACATCAATGAATGAAATTTAGTTTCCAATACCGTATAGGATGATCATATTTTGTTAGTGCTTTTAAAATAAAAAAAATCCTTTCATTGTTATTTTAGAAACGTTTTGTTTGAACTTTCCACAGATCAAATATTCTTTGTACTCATTTCCCGTGGTTACAATTATGCGCATTATGAAATTGTACATTACTCAATATGGTATAACAAACTATGGAATTACTTTCATCCTGTGGGTGATATGATATTGTAATGATACGAATTTGTTTCGTATTTCGCCAAGGGTATAATTGCAGAGATCCAAGGAATCACATATATTTATATAGCATATGGATTTTCTGCTGAAATCTATTCTATGTTATTTCATTGTTATTCTTAAGGTGTCTTTGGAGGAGACAATTTGGATGAACATGATGATGGAAGTATTTTGTTGTTGCCTGAGTAGCTAGAGTTGAGCTGGTTTTATTTGATTCTGTCTAGATCTATATTCACTTTCTTATCATTGTTTGTCTAGTCTATGAACAGGTTCCTTATATCCATCCGGCATCAGGTGAGGTAAGAGTGAGCTATGGAGACAGATTCTATTGGATGGATGGATGTATATCGGAATATCATTTGAGATCGAATCTTTCTCATGTTAGTATCGGTTAAGATTTAGTTCATGTTTTTTCCCGGTGCTTAAAAGAAAATGTCAGAAAACAAACAAACAGACCAAGAGGAATGCATGCAATGGAAAACTGTATATAAGAAGAGAGTCTTAACTTGTATTAGAACAGGCTTTTGTTTTGTGATTGTTGGCATCTTTTGCCCATACAGAGAGTGCATAATATCACAGCAGTATTGTATCTCCTTTTTAATGCTTTGATTTCATTATTGTTTTCGTTACTTGTTGGCCTTTTTAGTTCCCGGAAGAAAACTGAAATCTCATTGAATTCATGTTAGTTACATCGGAGTAGTACACAATACAATAATGTAGCATTCGTATTTCTGAATTCCACGGTCAAGCTTCCTATATACCATCTGAACATAAGTCTCATTCAACTGTGACCCCAGGCAGCAAAGCTCCCCTGGCCTCGCACTCTATATATCATAGTGTGAACTCGAGCATTGCATCCGGTATCCAGTTGCTCAAAACATGCATCGAATGCAAACCCCGATAAGAAATACAACTGTTGAATGGATCATCAAGGTTCGTTGAAGATGTTACAATAGACACATTCCCTTCCCTCATCCTAGCAGCAAATATGCCAAGATCCACCTCCAATGTCATGTTCAATTCGGATTGCCCCTCCAGGTTTCATTTTCAGTACAAGGTAACTGTGAAAAGAATGGAACATATATGGGAAATATTGAGAAAGTATAGATTGTTTTTGTTGAGCAACCAAAGTAATAGAGTTAGCCCAATTGCAAATATGGTGTGAAGGTCTGTTCTGTCCTGCATCCGCATGACCGATAAATTGTAATTCATGCTCTTTTGTTTTCCAGATAAGTCACTGCAATAACACATACCAATAATTTGAACTAACATCAACTCTTGCCAGTCCTTAATAAATTACTAACTTGTAATGTAAAAACAATTTCCTTAGTTGATTAAATATTTAGCTTCTCTCAGTTACAAAATTAATAACTAAAACAATCTTCGACTTAATGAACATTGACAATAAAAGTGAAGGCAAACAAATCACTTTTCTTATGATATAAATTACTGATTTTGGGACCAAATTAAGTTTTTCATTTCTACAAAATTCCCAGTATGCTCTCCTTTGATCATGTCATGAATACATTCCACATCGGTACCAACTAATCTGGTAAGTTACAAGAAAATAATTCAATATGTGGAGGTTTGCTTGCTCACTGAAACTCTGCAACCTCAAAAACTCTGGCAGTCCCATCAAGTGAAACCGAAACAAGGAAATCTCTATTAGCTGATACTGAGATAGACTGAATGACATTCGAGTGCCCGCTGAATGTTCTCACACAGTCACCGGACAGACTATCCCAGACTCGAACTTTCCCATCGGCAGAACCCGTGATTAGGTACCTAGATGTGCCAAGCCAAGTCAAGCAAGTCACTCCTTCCTGCCCATGAAAAGGAAGTTCCATGTTAGATGAAAAATGGACGGCTTGATATGCCAAAGTTATTCTTCTGAAAACGAAACTTTAACCTAAAGAAAAACACTAAGTTAGACAACCCAAAAATTTTGCCCAAATTTCAACCCAAATGATGTGGCACACGGTTTTTTCATTAACCACGTTATCTCATGTTGTGTGTGGTGATGACAACCCACTTGCCACATCATTTTGGTTGAAATTTGGACTAAATTTTTGGGTTGTCAAGCATTACTCAAAGAAAAACTAGTGATCTATTTAAAGATGTAAACAGAACTAAAACATACCTCGTGGTCACAAGTAGAGCGAGGAGATGAATGCTGCAGATCCCAAATAATAAGTTTCTGATCCATGCTTCCTGTTGC
Organism: Dipteronia sinensis; assembly: GCA_033220585.1. Lineage (NCBI taxonomy): Eukaryota > Viridiplantae > Streptophyta > Magnoliopsida > Sapindales > Sapindaceae > Dipteronia > Dipteronia sinensis. The sequence goes on along the minus strand of CM065638.1, from coordinate 58,167,028 downwards.
TGCCCATGGGGAACTGCCATGGACAAAAGCCACACAAGTACAATACAGTTAACTTAATTGGCAGGTACACAAATGCGTGTTTGTCGGTGCACACACTCACTCACTCGTTCATTTTTTTTTTCATTTTTTTGTCTTAATATTAAAGAAAGAAAAAGAAAGAAAATAAAAACTATGAAGACCAACAATGAGGCAAAAATCTCCAGAATGGGGTCCTATCTCAATATTCACCAGCTTAAGGGAATTTCAGAGTCGTTCTGTGGTCTCAATCCATGAAGAAGGATTAATCATAATAGCCTCCCTTTCTGCTTAATGGAAGCACTCTATATTTAATGTAACACTAATATGAATACTTGGAAAAGACGAGGATGGATTTTGTGTTAGTTGATATGAGTCCGTACAATAATAAATTCCTAACAAGAACTGGGTATAATCAAATAGATTTGTAGATGCCTGTGAATGTATAATCATCACAATAATGTCTGTGTCAACAGATTCGGGACTGAAAAACTGTTTTCAGTCTAGAAAATTTTTACAAGAAATTGATAAGCGAATCATCGTGTCCTGACCCTATCCATCATAACACATCTTTGACCCTATTTATCTACCTTGCTCAATCAATGCAAAGAGATTTTTATTATACTTTTAGGGTCTGTTGTGTTTGATACTCCTCCCTTATGGTAAAACCTAGTCAAGATTTAGGGGGTAGAGGGAGGGAGAGAGAGAGAGAGATGTAATGAAAAATCGACCATACCTTGGGGCAAACACAATACATTCAATTGAGTCCGTATGAGAAACCAGAGAACTTACAACCTGTTCAAGTAACATGCAAGTATATTACAGGCGTGCTTATTAATTAAAAATAACCTCATCAGCCACAATCTATTAGATGAAATTATATAAGCACACACAAAAAATATGCAAATGCACTTCCGAGTAGACATAGTATTTTTAAAAAAGAATATAATCGATACAGATAAAAGTTCATTAGTATATTCAACTATTCCTAGATGATTCAAACACAAAGTTGACACAGAAGAGAAATAAATTGCCCTCGCAACCTGTCTACATGTTCTTAGAACTTGCCTGCAAACCAAAACCAGCCACCCATTATTGGCAACCCAACCATTCTAGGTCAAAAATCTTGTTTTTAACCATAGGTCATTAAAAATTATAATATTCATCCAGACATTTAATACAAGAAAATTCACAGATCACAACAAAATTTTAAAGGTGAAAGTTGAAAACAAATCCTAGAATGTTGAATCATGTATGCAAAAAGTTTAATCCCAGTGCGAATGCTAGAATAAGCTACTTGACATTGAACTTACTAAACTAGGTGACTTATTCTCATACTTATTTCTAAAATCCTAACACCCTACCATATTTTAAAAAGGGTCTTGTGGTTACAACTTCATAATCAAAAACTTGCCAGATGCTTAAGAGAAAAACTATATAACACACTTTTGATACTTAAGTGACTTAAGGCACGGATCCAAAAATATTATAAACAGTATGCGAAGTAAATACTTCGCTATATACAATAACAATAAAAATAAATCCAAGAAAACACAAGTATATTGCATGCGGGAAAAACAAACCTTCCCAGTTGTTATATTGACCATGTGAACAGAACCATCCTTTGAACCAGTAAGAGCAAGGGTTGAATCGGAGCTTATGGTCAAGCACGTCAGTCCCTCAGTATGATATGGATGACCTATATAGAGAACATTTTTGTTCAAAAAAAAATGTCAAAAGGATGCCAAACAAAAATTGTAACATCAATTAACAGAAATCATCTAGTAAGATGGAACTGGTACGCTAAGATACAAAGAAATGTTTGATCAAAGTAAGATGATTTAAGTGATATACACTGCCTCTGCAACATAGCCATGTCCCGTGGTCAATTGGCTTTGCTTGGGACCATTTAAGTTCAAACTGCAAACTCTAATATAAACAAAAATGTAAAACTAAAATCCAAATCAGATACCTCTTATGACATGATTATTTTCCCCACTTTTTGGATTCCATATCCTCAAAGTTGCATCATCAGAACCAGTGCAGATTGTTTTACCTATAACAACCAACAAAAGAAAACTATGTAGTAAATAACTAAATTAGATAAACACATAAATCATTACAGCCTCAAAAGGCAGCGGAAAAGGGGACAGAGAGAAGTTAGTACCATCAGGAGTAAAATCACCAATAGTCACGCTACTACCATGACCTGAAAACATATTAAGATAGGCACCTCTGTCAGCATTCCACATCCAAACAGTGGAATCCTCTGAACCAGCCAAGACTACATGTCCTCTTGGATGCCATCTAACCCACTGAGAAGTCATATATCTAATTAATATTCAATAAAGCAGTACAGACAGTTCACTCAAAACCTTAATAATTTCACCTCAATGCCACCTTCAGGACCATCAAGTGCGCATTTGAGATTTCCTGAAGTTGTATCCCATATTTGAACAAGTCCATCAAAGCCCCCCGAAGCTAGCAGTTGTCCATCGGTGCTAAAAGCCAAACTGGATACAGAATCCTTATGACCTGCATAGCAAATAACGTGAGAGTCAGGTGAAGAAAAGTGATGATGGAAAAAGATACAACATGTGTGTTTTTACCATTTTAGCAAAGAAATGAAAGTAAATTCAATTCAACAAAAAACTCTTTGCAGCATACAAGGACAAACATGGAAGAGACTTAACTGTATAGCCACTGTATTATATAGCTTCTATAATTAGTATATACCTTGGATCTCTGAAGCCCAATCTCCTTGATTAATCCTCCAGAAAAATCCTTTGTCATCTCCACCTCCAGTTGCCACTAATGTAGCATCTGTCGGACTGCATGCAACTGTGTAAAGTTCATCTGTGCAGAAAAAGGAAAATAAAGTACTTCATCGCAATTCTTTCTCGGTAATTAAATAATCCAGAGCATATATCAAATCGTTGTGGGAAAATGGAACAATATGTCAAATGCTGAACTCCAATTCCATGAAAAAACAAGGAGAATTACAAAGAAAATTTCAATCCCTAACTTTCAATAAACTTATTGAAGCAACAAAGGATTCAAAAAAAACAAAAAATTAACAGAAATAAGAAACCTTGCTACTTGTTGTACATACGAGCTTTATATAAAAGTGAATTAAAAATATGCAATGCAACAAAATAATCAATTGAAAATTAACAAACACAACGGAAAGAAGCATCAAGTGTCGTTACCAGTATGACCGGTGAATATGTGCACTGAATCATCAGGTTCGGGTTCTGGAATACCAAAACAGATAAAAAAAATTAACAATTATTTGAAACCTTCGCAAGTCCCTACTCAGGACAATAAAATATAAATATATACAACACACACACACACAATCTGTTACTTTTAAGTGTTTGAAGAGAATATAAAAGTGAATATGAGAAAAATTATACCAGGATCAGATCCCATCTCATCTTCATCAACATCAGGAATATCTGCATCCATAAAATCGAAAATTATACTGACTGGGTATTTATAAAAGCAAAACACATATAAGTCTGAAACAAGAATGAAAGGAAAGACCTCCATCGTCAACTGTAACTTCATGGATGATGTCTGATTCATCAAGGAAAACCTCCCCTTGGTCATCTTCATCGTGGACCGGACTATGGACAGGACTGTTCATCTTTTCTTTCTGTTATAGAGTAATCTTGCAAATAATATTAATAAGAAGTAGACCACCAAAATAAAATAAAATAAAAATCTCAAACCATCCAAAGTTTTCACGAAAAAGTTTTTTGATAACTCCTTAAAATTCTCACTAAACAGCTCACTTGGTTTTATTTAAACCCTTTTCAGTATTTGTTTGTTAAAGAAGTACTGCTGTGAAGACATCTTAGCTTTCAAAGGCAACCCGAGAATTGTCAGATACTGTGCTATGACCAAAGCAAGCAATTCCCTCCTAATCCCAAAACTAACCAAGCAATCCACATTTGGCTTAACAGTCTCTTCAAGATCATACCCAATAATATATGCACGTTTTTCCAACATCCTAGCCAAAATCTTAATCGGCAAACCCAAAGAAACCAAATAATCCACAAGCGGCTTAATCATAGTCCCAACTCTCATTCCCAAAAAATACGGATATTGAGTCACCATGGGACCAATATCTGGTGACTCAATATCTCTAGGATTAACACCGATACAAACAAGATATGCAACGGAAGTACTCATCGTTCCTTCAAGCTTAAAACCTAAGGTGATATTTGGTTGATGGAATTTGGGTAGGAAAGGAAAAGGGAATCCTTTTCCATTGTTTGTTTTCCCTTAATTAACCATGGAATCATCTTTCCGTCAAAGTGGCTGGAATGGATTCCTACCTCTTGAGGTCGGAATCCAGAATTCCACCCTCCCTAAAATGTTCAATTTACCATTATATCCTCTAAATAAATGAAAAACAGGAAATCAGAAAACAGAGGAGGGCCTTCTTAGTAACCGACGACGGCGAGACCACCGGCGGAGACAACAACGAAAAAAAAACCCTAGTATGCAGTACAAATCCTCGGCTCATACGAATAAAATTTGAAACCTAAGTCACAACCAAGTGAAGAATAAAATAGTAAAAACCATAAAGAAACTAGGTGAGATTTCGATTGATGATGGCAGCAAATCAAAACTTACTAGAGAGATATATGGCGGTTGCGGTCGCGGTGGCGGTCGTGGACTGAACGGCGAAAGGAAGAGCGTCAGACGGTGGCTTGTCGAGATTTTCGGAAGAGATAGAGAAACGGTGAAAAAGAGTATATATTACGGGTGCGGGTTGGTTTCGGTTTCCATAAACAAAAACCAAACATGACCCGATCCCTCAAGAAATCCGACTCGAGCAACCCAAAACATGTTGGTTCGGGCCCATGTTTTTGTGGGCCAGCACTAGTGAAGCCTGTATTTTAATTTTTTTGTTGTCAACAATATCTGATCAATTTTATATTTCCTTTTAAAATTTTATTAATTTTATATAATTTAAATCTTGTAAATTATATTGTTTGAAAATATTCAGAAAAATATTATTCATAATTGCTTGGAAATTTTTAAATTTTAATTATTTGTTATTTGAATATTAGAATAATATTTTAATATAAAAATATTTTTAATACATCAAACATATAAAGGGCTTTTTAGTCAAAAACTCAAGGATTCAATAATGGATTCTATGTTGCAACCAAACAAAGGAATTCATCTAGGAAAAGCAATTATTTTCCCACAAGGATTCCATTCCTATGTGATTTCCTTCCCACCAACCAAACATGACTTAAAAGCTCACAATACTTCATCAAAACATAATCAAGGGGTCGTTTGATTTTTCCACTTAAAACTTAATGGGTCTGAATCATAATTATTAAGTTGTTTTGTTTGTTTTTGTTTAAGTGGTCAAACAACTGAAAAATACCAAAAAACAACTTAAAATAAAAAAATAAAAAATCCTGACTTTTCACTTAATTGCAAATCACTGAATAGCATTAAATGCAATGCAAAATCTTTTCTTCTGATACTATCCCCCATATATAACATATTTCCAATTTCATCATAATTATATATGGTATAGAAATCTTTATTTTATTATATTGCTTATTTTAAATAGCTTAAAAAATAAAATAAAAAAACCCTAATCACTTCTCATATTGGTGTTTAATACCAATATTTTATTATGATATTAAGGTGATGTATTTATATATTATTTTTTTAGAGTGTTTTGAGTGAGTTTTCCTGCTGTCCTTTTTATTTTTTTGAAAAAAAAAATGTTTTTTCTTAGTCAAAATGAAGTTTTTTTGTAATCGAAGAAGATCATGATCATATGTGTTCATATATAATTATTATTTTTGGATTGTTTTAATTCCATATTATATGTATAATTGTTTAAAATTGGTATAAATGTAAAATTACTTAGTTTCAGACAATTTTACTTTTAAAAAATAAACGTGTTGACAATACATTCAAATGTGAGGGAAAAAAAACAAACTTGTCATTCAAGTTCAGATTTCAGTCCCTACTCAGTCTTCAGAAAAATTAAGGATCGTTCAGTCTTCAGACAAAAAAAACAAACGACCCCCAAGATCTTGTTTCTACACATCGAGACCGCGAAGAAACTTAACAACGAGCATAAGCTCAACAACCACACTCACGTGCAACTCTAGCGGGTAATTCTTAACAAACTCACCCAAGTTTGACTTCTGAATCCCAATTTTATCCAAATAACTCAACACATGAATTATGTTCTTATGCATGCTACAACCTAGCATCAACGGGTACTCGTTAATGTCGCCTATAGTCAATCCCAGCTTTTGCAAAAATGAAACACGTTGCTCCATGACCTCAACAGTGGAGGGCAACTCCAGATTCTCCAATTCATCAAGGATTGTGTCTAAACCCTTGAGATAATCACAAGTTTTGACACGATTAACAAGTTTCTCCTTTTTACCTTGCACAACACTCCAAGTGACCGAAGGCATCTCGTATTCAGGAAAATTGGTAGAAAACTGAGAAACTAGTAAAACCCTAAAAGGGTTTTGGATTCTAGGGTTTTGGAAACATGGGTTTTGTGGGGTTTTTATTTTTGTGAACAGTATACACTGGTCCTTCAAGATTGTTAAGAGTTTTCTTCTTTTGAGCAGTGTTGAGCTCATTCTAAGATACAAAAAATATAGCAAAAACAAACAAACAAACGAAAAATAGATAATATATGAAGAGGCTCACCTGGGTTTTGCAAAGAGAGAAGAGAAAATGAGAGAAGCTTTTGCGGTTGCTATCATTGGCCGTGTAGTGTGTACTGTGAAACGTGAGCAGCAAAGCGAAGAAGAAGATTGTCGGGTCGGGGCAGTCATTATTTCAAGTTTTGCTACTTTTGGGCTCATAGTATGTATGTGAATTGGGCTAGAGCCCAAAACTAGAAACCAACCTAGAAAGTGAGAAAAGTGGTGTTATTGGCACTATGTAAACCAACTAAACAAATCCTATATTATTATTATTATTTTTATTATTTTTATTATTTTTATAAAAGAGATTTTTATACTAACTTTTTCGATAATTTTCTAAATTTGATTCGACTTCTTTCTCAATTTTAAAAATTTATATCTTCAAATTAGGTATATTTCTTTGAACTGCCTATGTTTGATTATTTTGTTTTGTTTTGAAATTTTAGGATTAGTCTAATTTTAGTTTATGAATTTCTTATTCTCTAATTTGACTCAATATTCATGTTTCCAAAATAACAAAACTTTTTTTTTTTTGAAAGATCAATAACAAAGCTTTTTCTACAATGAAAATTATAAAGACATTATTTTGTTATAAGATGGAGAATGGATTTCTAACAAAGTATGGTCAATGGATGTCTACATTACTTGAGAAATAAAATTAACTCAAATTGATGAAGCTTATCCATTCTTGAAACATTGCTTAGTTGTTTTCATTCATATAAATAGAAAACATACAAATATGTTGTTACAACAAAATGTGATTACAAATTCAAAAGCAACATATCCAATATATATATATATATATATATATATAAGACTATCTCTTCGGTAGTTGTTCAACATCAACCATAACATTTAAAATATTTAAAGTGGTCGTATCTGAAGCTGATACACCATAATTATCTTTAACATCCTCCCACAAGCTTAACGAGGAGTTTTTCACAACAAGCTTAGACCTAAGAGTAAAAAACCAATCATGCAAAAGATCTTTCGTCAAAACATAAACAATCTAATCAATAGTAGAAACATAACGAATCTCCAATTGATTTTTGATAACCTTTCACGAAGAAAGTGAAATCTAATTCGACGTGCTTAGTGAGAGCATGTAAAATAGGATTTGAAGCAATGGCAACAACACTTGTATTATCAGACCATATTATTGGGGATGCATGAAGTGAAACTTCAAGCTCAGACAAAACAGACTGTATCCAATAAGAAAGTTCAGCAGCAGTGTTAGTACTTGAACGATAAACAACAGATAATTTCTTAGAGCTCCAGGAAATTAAGCTAGAGAGATAATTGGAATAACCCTCAGTAGATTTACGATCATCATGATTGCTAGCCTAGTCAGCATATGAATAAGCAACCAGATGAAGATTAGAACTTGGAGTAAAATGAACGCATTTACATATTGTATTATGCGTTAAGCTGCCTTCAAATTAGCCAATAGAGGATTTAAACTGGCTCAACTGATTCACACAAAAAGATAAATCAGGGAGTGTGATAGTCAAGTAGAGCAGTTTCCCAATCGCACTACAAAAAAATGCATATTTGTGACGAACTATTTTCGACGGTACTAATTGCCGCCGGTAATGGTACCTTTTCCGACAACCATATTAGTACCGTCAAAAATGTGGTATTACATTTTTAAAAGCAAATGTAAGTCTGAAACAAGAATGAAAAGAAGGACCTTCATCGTCAACTATAACTTCGTGAATGATGCATGATTCATCAAGGAAAACCTCCCCTTGGTCATCTTCATCGTAGACCGGAATGCGGACATGATTGTTCATATTTTCTTTCTGTTAAAGAGTAATCTTGCAAATAATATTAATAAGAACAATGTTATTGGTAAAATCTGGAAAGGTGACAGGTCAACATGCTTCCCGGGATACACGGTAATCATAGATGCCATGTCCCCAAAAGATGATTAAACTAAACAAACCCTAGATGGCCAAAAACGACCCCATAACACCCGGTTGGGGTTACCCAGATGATCGGGTAAAAGTAACTCGATTAAGGTAGTTAGATCGATCGGGTGAAAGTAATCTGGTCGGATCACTGAGTTGGTCGGGCCAAGGTGCCTGGTCGGGATCAAGTAACTGGTCAAGGAGAATGAGTTTTGGTCGACAGTCGGATGAACGACACATGGACAATGACGAATTCAATGCAGCTACGACTCATATACACAGAACAAGATGTATAGAAACACATTCTGATAAGAAACAAACTTCCTTAGAGATATCAAAGTCCAAATTAGGCAAGAGATCTAATACGTTCAAAACATGAACAACGCGGAACAAGAAAGAAGATTAAAACGACTCCAACAAGTTAGAGTCTCATTAAACCACAACAATTTTCCTTACTTGTACACCACGAATTAAGGTTTTATGCACATATAAATAGACCTTAAGATAACAGTATAAGGGTTGTGAGCTCAACAAGTACGTAAGAGTGAGAGAGCTTGAGTGTGTAACTATTCTACTATAGTGGATTTTCCTTCTCGCCATCACTGGCAACCGTGGACGTTTCCCCAACTTGGGGTTTCACCACGTAAAATATGTGTTTGCATGCTATTTTTCCCTTTTCTACTCATTACATTACTAACAACTTACGATAATTCGTTAGATGCGTGATCAACTTTACGTAATCCCAAAAATCACTGTCAACAAGCAATAATAAGAAGTTGAGCACCAAAATAAATAAAAAATTAAAAAAAACCTCAAACCTATCCAAAGTTTTTCACGAAAAAGATTTTTGATAACTCCTTGAAACTCTCACTAAACAGCTCACTTGGTTTTATTTAACCCTTTTCAGTATTTGTTTGTTATTACTTATTACCAAAAAACAAATTCACAAAATAAAATGTTGTTGCTGTTAACAACTCTCTGAGGCATTTAATCGAACACTTAGCCGACACCACATATTGTAAACTAATAGCACGCTTATGGGTCGATACATTGGAACCAGTTTATTATCCATCTTTAAAACTGACATAATAATAAATAAGAGAATACACATACATACAGACACACACATTAACCTTTGATTGATGGGTTTTGATTTTTGTGAAAAGTATATACTGGTTCGTGAATATTGTTAAGAAAACATATACACACACACACACACACACACACATTAACCTTTGACCGAGGGGTATTGATTTTTGTGAAAAATATATACTAGTCTCGTCGTATTGTTAAGAGTTTTTCTTCTTTTGAGCAATGTTGAGCTCATTCTAAGATACAAAAATAGAGCAAAAACAAACAAACAAACGAAAAATAGATAATATATGAAAAGGCTCACATGCGTTTTGCTATGAGAGAAGCTTTTGCAGTTGCTATTGTTGGCCATGTAGTGTGTACTGTGAAACGTGAGCAGCAAAGCTAAGATGAAGATTGTTGGGTTGGGGCAGTCATTATTTCGGGTTTTGCTACTGTTGGGCTCATAGTATATATATGAATTGGGCCAGAGCCCAAAACTTGAAACCAACCTAGAAAGTGAGAAGAGTGGTGGTATTGGCACTATGTAAACCAACTAAACAAACCCTATATTATTATTATTATTTTTTATAAAAGAGATTTTTATGCTAACTTTTTCTCTAAGTCTCCAAATATGATTCGACCTCTTTCTCAATTTTAAAAATTATGTCTTCAAATTAGGTATATTTCTATGAATTACCTATGTTTGATTATTTTGTTTTGTTTTGAAATTTTAGAATTAGTCTAATTTTAATTTATGAATTTCTTATTATCTGATTTGACTTAATATTCATGTTTCCACTATAAACAAAACTTTTTTTAATGAACAACAACAAAGTTTTTTCTACAATGAAAATTATAAAGACATTATTTTGTTATAAGATGGAGAATGGATTTCTAACAAAGTATGGTCAATGGATGTCTACATTACTTGAGAAATAAAATTAACTCAAATTGATGAAGCTCATCCATTCTTGAAACATTGCTTAGTTGTTTTCATTCATATACATAGAAAACATACAAATATGTTGTTACAACAAAATGTGATTACAAATTCAAAAGCAACATATCCAATATATATATATATATAAGACTATCTCTTCGGTAGTTGTTCAACATCAGCCATAACATTTGAAATATTTGAATTGGTCGTATCTGAAGCTGATACACCATAATTATCTTTAACATCCTCCCACAAGCTCAATGAGGAGTTTTTTACAATGAGCTTAAACCTAAGAGTAAAAATCCAGTCATGCAAAAGACCTTTCGTCAAAACATCAGCAATCTAATCAATAGTAGGAACATAACGAATCTCCAATTGGTTTTTGATAACCTTTTCACGAAGAAAGTGAAAATCTAATTCGATTTGCTTAGTGAGAGCATGTAAAATAGGATTTGAAGCAAGGGTAGCAACACTTGTATTATCAGAACATATTATTGGGGATGCATGAAGTGAAACTTCAAGCTCAAACAAAATAGAAGGTATCCAATTAGAAAGTTCAGCAGTAGTGTTAGCAAGACTTCTATACTCATACTCGGTACTTGAACAAGAATAAACAGATTGTTTCTTGGAGCTCCAGGAAATTAAGCTTGAGAGATAATTGGAATAACTCCAGTAGATTTAAGATCATCAAGATTGCTAGCCTAGTCAGCATCTGAATAAGCAACAAATTGAAGATTAGAACTTGGAGTAATATGAATGCCTTTACATATTGTATTATGCGTCGAGCTGCATTCAAATAAACAAATAGAGGATTTAATATGGCCCTACCGATTCACACAAAAAAAAAATTAGCGCATGTGATAGTCAAATAGAGCAGCTTCCCAATCGCACCACAAAAAAGGCCTATTAGTGATTAACTATTTCCGATGGCGCATTTCCGATGGCACTAGTTGCCATCGATAATAATACATTTTCCGTCAATGGTTTTCCCATTTCCTACATCACAAAAAGAACCGTCGGAAATGAGTAAAAATGTAATACCACATTTTCGACGACCCAATGACAGTCGGAAATGAGGAAAAGTAATAAAACATTTTTTGACCTCCTAATGGCTATCGGAAATAATGAAAAAAGCAGTACCACATTTCTTATGGCCCAAAAGCCGTCGGAAATAGTCGAATAAGCTGTCAATATTGCCCGCGTTTCTAACAACATAAAAAGTGCCGTCGGAAATGCTAAAATTTAATTCAAATTAATTTTAAAAGCTAATACATTGTCAAAAATGTAGTACTATTTTCTACATTATTTGTTATGGTATTGTCATGGAAAAAATAATTAAGTTATTCTTATAATATTAATTAATAAATTATAATGGAATGTTTTTGATAATTTATACACTATAAAAAAATGTGACTTGTAGGTCAATATTTAAATGTAAAATGTGTTATTTTTTTTTATTTATTGTTGACGATGATTTTTGGGTTTATGTAAGTTCGATCACACGTCGAACAAGTGATAAATTGACAATAATATAATGAATCAAGAAGAATAAAAAGAGAGCATGCAAACAAGATTTTAAGTGGAAAAACCCGGAAAGGGAAAAAACCACGGTTGTCAGTGTCGGCAACAAAAAAACTTTCACTATGATAAATCTCGTTACACACTCAATCTTTCTTACGCTCATGTATCTGAGGCTTCGTTAACCCTTTTATGGGCGCTTGAATGGTCTATTTATACATGCATAGAACCACCTTGGAGTACAAGTAAAAGAAAGGGTGGTAGTAATCTAATAAAACTCAGACTTGTTGGAGTCGTTTTAATCTTCTTTCCTGTTTTGCATTGTTTGTGTTTTAAACATATCGGGTCTTTTGCTTGTTCTGGACTCTGATATCTCTAAGGAAGTTGGCTTTCTTATCAGAGTATGCTTTACGACACCTTATTTGAATTCTATGTTATCGATGTGTCAGGCATCCGAGTGTATCTCAAAATTGTCCATGTGTCGCTTAGCCGACCGTCCACCAAACCCGATCAGACCTCTTTCATCCCTCAACCAGGGATCTACACCCAATCAGATAATTAGACCCGACCATTTGGGTTTCCTCAATCATTTTCTTTACTCAATCAATCTAATCACCTTGGTTGAATGTTTTCCATCCGATCATCTAAGTAACCCTGACCAATATTACAGGGTTATCTTCTAGCCATCTTAGGTTGGTTTAATCTAGTCGACGTTTTTTGACACGTCTCTTATCTCCACTAAAAATGATATTATGCTGATGTGTCATCTTTTCGGATTTTACCAATAACAATACCCCCTTAAACATTCAAACCGAGCATCTTGCTCAACAAAGAGAACTCGCTCGGTGAGTTATGTTTAACTTGGGGTCTTTTTGTCTTGTAGCTCATTAATGCTCATTAATGCTTAACAGCTAATCTTTAAATTTTAACCGCAAACGTTTAATTTGCCTAGATGATTTGACGCGTATGACGTAACTGACGGAGGTCGATTCAAATTCCAAATGGCGCGTGATCTCCGGGATTCGCACACCAACCACCATTCTCGCATGACATCACTTTCACCTATATATATTTTCAAAACCCATCGTTTCCCTCTCACACAATCTTTCCTTCGAACTGCAAACCTTTCTTTGCTTCAAATTTTCTCAAAGCTCATCATCTTCTCCGAACTTTCCACTTCATTGTCATCAACGCTTACATTTCATCCACTTCTAATCATTCAGGTATGGATCCTATTACCCGTCACCGTTTTGTTGAACTGTTATTGAGAGCTGTTGAGACTGGCAACAAAGAGAACACTGATAGGGTTGAGTTTATCTTACGGGGACGTTCTCAAAACCCCTCTACAGCTCAACCCGAAGCTCTTTGTGTTGATTAACTCAATTGCCCGTCCTGAGTTTCAACCTTCATACTTTGATACGAATATTACTAACCCCAATGCTACTTCTCCTAATACATGCTCAGATATGTCGAAGACAACAGGATCCGGTCGGGAAAGAAAATTGGGTGCTAGGGATTCCGCTGCGATTGACTTGAAAATCCCCTATCTGCTACTAAAGATAGAAGATGTTCCCAAGAGGCATCAGGCCCACTTATTGAAGTTCTTTACTGAGCATCAAGCACTTTTGACTCTGAAGTAAATGTAGTGGGTGAGCAAGAGATCATGAAGTACAGCGACAGGTTTGATCTCCCTTGATCGGCTGAACTCTTCATGAGTGGTCAGCGTGCTATATGGAACCCCCATCGGAGCACTGTGGCCATTTACGGGGCCATGCTCACATCTGGGGTCACACTATCCCTTCAGCCATTCATCACCCGATTCTTAGCTGATATGGGAATCGCTCATGCACAACTCACCGCGAACGCCTATCGGGTCTTGATCAGCTTATAGCATCTGTGGAAACAGATTGGTGCCAAGCATCCCCGGACCCCTTAAGAGATTCGTAACTTTTATACCTTGGGTCGGTCGGACAATGGGGGTACTTTCCATCTTCAACCCAGCTCTCTCAATCACTAGATTCCTAGTGGGTATAGTCAGCGACCCACCCCTGCGTCAAGCAGGGACCATAAGGGTTTCATCTGGGGTTTTCCTTCCACTAAAAAATACTGGAAGAACAGTTGGTTCTTCGTTCGAGGTGAATGGGGCGAGACTACGGTTGCTGACACTCGCTAGGAGTTGGCTAGAAACAGTATTCCCAGGCATTTTTATAATCCTGATCTGTGGAACAAGGCTCCCGCATTGCTGAGTGAGGAACAAGCCAAAAATGTAATTATAGCTGCTCAAACTTCTTGGGAAGCCAGAGACCGTAAGGTGTTGTTCGTTGAGGCAGACCTCAAGAAGCTAGGATTGTTCCCTACTATTTCCAACCGGCGCAAGCGATGTGAGTTTTTCTTTCCCCCAATTTTAACTTACTTGGATTATATTTGGCGTTTCCGATGTTCTTTGAATTAGTTGTTCAGTGTATGAGACAGACAATGGTAATTGGCGAGACGGATGAAAAGGTTAAAAACCTTGATAGGGCTAGCCGACCGGAGGCCACTGCCCAACTGGCTCAGGGAATTGCTCCCCCTCAACAAAACATGGTTGAGCATACGTATGAGCCCGATCCCAATAGCGCTTCGGGTGCTTATGGAGAGAGAAGATCCTCCGATCGGGATAGCGAGAAAATGAGTTCTCCTAGGGGCTCCAAGAGGAGATTCACAAAAGAAACGGCTGCCCAAAAGGTGGCCAAATCTTCTGAAAGGTCTCCAGTCAGTAAGGTGGCCAAAGAGGTTGAAGGGTCATCCGCCGCCGAGGCAACTCTTAAAAAGAAGGAGGTTGAAATAGCAAAGGGTCCAGCAGCTCATCAGATTGGAGTCAAGCTCATTGACCCTGAAGAGGAAGATGATGATCAAGAACCGTTAACTGATCTAATTCTGAGGGAGCAACGATCGAAGAGGATGATCAAACTTCTGATGGGGGCAACAAGCAAGTTGTCCCTCAACAAATATAACCACCACCTCCATCTGAATCGAATTCCTTCCGAATGATCTGCCCAAAGTAGATGATCAAACTTCTGATGGGGGCAGCAAGCAAGTTGTCCCTCAACAAACATAACCACCACCTCCATCAGAATCAAATTCCTTCCAAATTGACCGTCCGACAGGTCAGGTTCCCAGCAATCCTCTCGTACAGTGTGCTGGCAAGGCACAGATGCAGTTTTCAGTCAAACATCAGATAGTCTTTACTGACTCTGACTCTGACGAAGGGATAGGTCGACCCTAAAAAGGTGCCAGCTAACCCCCATGTTCCCAAAATTGAAGATAATCTGGCTGACCAGGGGGTAGATCATGCCAAAAAAATTGCCATACGGTTGGCCCGTCCCTCTGGGTTTTACGGAATGTTAGATTGGCCCCTCTTGTAGGTGTCATGGAAGCCGGTTCATTAGGAGCCACTGAGTAGAGGCAAACTACTATTACGCCTTTGGAAGCTACTCCTAAGACCACTCCATCTGCCCTTGGTATAATTCTAATAGGTCGACAGCCTAAAAGTCACGGGGCAGTGGAACCACTTGCCATTGCTGGCCCTTCTGATTCGAGGGAAGCTTCGGTCGAACCTCTCGACATGTTACGAACCATGTCTGCCGGAAAAGGCTATGTTGGTGAAGGTTATTGGAAAGACTTTCGAAATGCCAGCAACACGGAGTGAGTCCACGTAGTTTTCAACAATGGCATATACGTCAGTGTCTTTTACCTTCTGATCGACCCATTCTACTTTAGGTTTGTTATCTTAACCTATCTCTTTTCTTTTTTAGGCCGTGGAGGAGCTGACCAGAGCCATAATTGCTCATGAGAGGCAGGCTGCTGGAATCCCTCATCTGAATAAGGAACTTGAAGGGAAGACTAAGGTGTTCGATTCTGTCTTGGCTAGTGGATCAACGCTGAGGAAATCGTTTGAAAAGAAACTGAGGCAGCGCGACGTGACTGAAGCGGTTTTGAGGAAGGTTGTGGTTATCGTTGAGACTCGATCTGATACAGCCACCGACAATCCCACCGACTTGCTAGGAAGAGCACCTAGCTTGAAGCGAACCTGTCTAAAGCTGAACAATGATGCGCTGAATTGGAGCAAAAACTCATCCTGGCTGAACAAGCTGCTACCAGTTAAGAATCGGAAGCTTGAGCTGCCAAAGAGACTATGGCCGCCTCCCAACAATTTATGTTTATGGCCTAATAGGAATCTGAGGAAGCCAAGCTTCGTTATAAGAGATTGGCTTAAGATCGGCTCAAGATCTAAAGCAGCAAAATGTCAGTGTGGAGGTGCTTTCGCAGGAGGGCAAACTGGTCCTTGAGGTCTAGGGTGTCGACCTGTATAAGAAGTCCCTTGCATTCAAAACAGTTATGCTGACGAAGCTAGAGCGGGGGCTCATTACCACTCGGATGTTCTTCAGGGCCAAGGAGAAGTCTTATGGGAGGCTTGTCGAAAGTGGGATCGGACTATCTAAAAACACAAGGCTGAGTCTCTAGATGCAATAAAAAAATTAAAGGATGAGATGGAGGGCCTACTGCAAATCGATCGGGAAGGACCTTCACATCATGCATTTAGAACTCTCATCCAAATCTTTGCTGGTGACTTTCCACACATGTGAGGTGAATGGGACGTTGACTAAGGGAATTAATGCTGGACCCTTATCTGATGCCGACTACTCACCCTTCATTATCGATGTTCCAGAGGATGACATTCACTGGCTAGACTTAGAGGACCTGACTAAGGGCTATGAGGATGAGAGCAACCCTCCCGGCAGTTCTGGGCTTGGCGGTCCCTCAAGCACACCCGAAGCCTGATTTTGTTTATTTTTATCGCTCGTTCATCACACATCTTGTAAATTTCCTAGATCGTTGTATGAAACATTATTTCATTTTCAATAATATAGATCTTTATTTACTCATGTGGATTTCTATACTTTAGTTGATAATCTTTGCTGGTCAGTAGTTTTGGTCTGATCAATTAACTTATTAACTGATTGTCATTTATCCGGTCTGCTATCTTATCTGCTAACCGAACTTGGTCGGGCAAGTTTTGTTATTGACTGACCTTTTTTGAGTTGTTCAGCTATCTTATTGGCTGATTGTTTTTAACCCGATTAGTTATCTTATTAACTGGCTCGGTTTTTAACCCAGTTTTATTACTAACTGGCTCCTTCTAGTTTGCTGCAAGAACAGTTTTCTGATCCTGTCTTCTTGAGCTGTTTGTAGTCATTTTGTATATTTTGTCAAGTAGTGTTCTTTTTACGGACCATTCACATGGTATCTAATTTATAGACGCTTGTATTTTATCTGTCAACTAAGTCACTGGGACGTCTCCTAGTAATCTGTTGCTCAAGATTCATTGTGATGAGGATGATCTTTATCTCATTAACTCAACTTATCTCAACCGAGTTTCTGGTTAACCGGCGTTCAAGTATGAGAATCGGACTGCCTCATCCAACTTTCTGCGCATCCCATCAGGTAGCTATGACCAGGAGACGCTCTAACAGTGTTTATATACACCCAGTTAGTTTCAATGAATGTGTATTGTCTTTATGACATATACTTTCGGCCCCATCACTGGACCCCCCGAGCACCCATTTAAAGTTAACAACCTTAAGTGCTATGAGATTGCCTTTGTAAACGAAAGCAATATTAGAAAACTTTTTCTTAAACTATTCTTCTCTTGAAGGGCTTTTATTGATAACTTCAATCAAAAATTATAAAAAGTAACAACTGATCAGGAATAAATTAAATCTGAAATAAATCTAAATGAACTGAAAGAAAACAGAGAAAACCTTTCAAGGGTAGAATGTTTTCAAATATTGAGCATTGTAAGGCCGGGGCAACTCTCCCCCTTCTGGTCGGGTAAGGCGATATGCTCAATGTCCAACTAATCCGACCACTTGAAAATGCCCCTCCCACTTGTTTGCCAAAGATCCAACTGAATTCTCCTTTATGTTTGGGAAGAGTCTTCTGAGAACCAGATCTTCTAGCTGGAATCTCCTTATTTGGACATGCGAGTTGTAATATCTAGCAACCATTTTGCTGATAGGCAGCATTTCTTACTCTTGCCATGTCTATCTTTTCTTCCAACTCATCTAGGTTCTGTTCTAGACTCCTTACATTTGCATCAGGTTGGTATAGCTGGACTCTGGGGGAAGTGTGGGTTAATTGGACCGGGATAACTGCCTTTGTCCCGAACTTTAAAGAATATGGTGTTTCTCATGTTGACGTTCTTTGAGTTATCCGGTATGCCCAGAGTACCTCGTGCAACTTGTCTGCCCAGTTTCTTTTCCTGTCATCAAGTTTGGTCTTCAAGGTGTGCTTGATGATCTTATTGACAGCTTTAGTTTGTCCATTGGTCTGAGGATGGGCCGGCGTGGCATAGTAGTTCTTGATGTGGTACTTTTGACAGATTTCCCTGAAGTTATCACTATCGAATTGGATTCCGTTGTTAGTGACGATTGTATCTAGGATCTCAAATCGGTAGATGATATTTTTCTTCACGAAGCTGGTGGTATTGGCCTCGGTTATGTGTGCCAATGCTTCTGCTTTTGCCCATTTTGTAAAATAATTCACTGCTACTATGGCATGCTTTGCGCCTCATTTGGTCATTGTTGGCATTGGGCCGATCAAATCTAGCCCCCACATTGCCAATGGCCAGGGCGAAGTCAGACTCTTCAAGCGCTCAGGTGGCTGCTTAATGTCATTCGCAATTCTCTGACAAGTCCTACACTTTTCAGCCATCGATTGCGCATCCTAAAACAGGGTTGGCCAATAAAAACCTTGTCTGAGGGTTTTATGAGCCAAACTTTTTCCTCTATTATGGTTTCCACATAAACATATGTGTATACTTGCCAGAATCTTATCTCCCTCAGCCTGACTGACGCATCTCTGTAGGGCCTTTGAAAACCCCCTTATGTAGAGTTCTCCTCCTATTATTGAATATCGGGCCACCCTGTACCTGATACGCTTTGCTTCGACTGTATCTTCAGAAAGCGTACCATCTTCAAGGTACTCCTTAATCGGGGTCATCCAAGTGATCGGCCCTTCCTTAACCACTTCGACCATTAACTTTTCCTCATCTTTGATACTAGGTCGCTTGAGATTAGCCACTTGGATAGTTTAGGACCAAATACCAGTGGTTGCCGATGCCAATCTTAGTAGAGCATCAGCTTTCTCATTCTTTCTCTCGGGATCCGAGTGATTCTGTAAGTTTTGAATTTCCCGAGAAAGGCATAAGCTATTTCTAGGTAAGCCGCCATATTGTTGCCATTTGCTTGGTACTCATCTAAGACCTGGTTGACCACGACCTGTGAGCCACTAAATAATTCCACTTCATCTGCCCCCAATGCCGTGAAAACCCTGAGTCTTGCTAACAATGCCTCATACTCTGCCATATTATTGGTAGCTTTGAAGTCAAATCGCAGGGCACATCTACCTGATCACCTTCTTGGGTGGACACCACTATACCGGCCCCGCTGCCGTGCATATTTGACGACTCATCGACATGCAATTTCCAACTAAAAATCTTCCTCTCTTTGTCTTCGAGCATCCTGATCACTTCACTGTTTGGTTCAGTGAACTCAATGATCAAATCTGCCACTACATGCCCCTTTATTGCGGCCCTTGGCAAGTAAATGATATTGAATTCACTCAGCTCAATTACCCATTTTGTCAACCTTCCTGACACTTCTGGTTTAGTCAAGATCTTCTTTAACATGCAATATGTATAAACCTCGATCTTGTGAGCCTGAAAATAGGGTCTCAGTTTTCTAGCTTCTGTCACTAATGCTAACGCCATCTTCTCGGCTGCCGAGTACCTTGTTTCCACTGGCAACAAGGCCATACTAGTGTAACATACTGGTTTTTGTACTCCCTCGTCTAGCATGACCAGTACTGACCCCGTGGCCACAGCTGTGACTGACAGGTACAAATACAATACTTCCCCGTCCAGAGGCTTCGACAAGATTGGAGCCTGGCCTAGATACTCCTTTATCTTCTGGAATGCTTGTTCACACTCCTCGTTCCATTCCACTCATTTGCCCTTCCTTGTAGCTTTGAAGAAAGGCAAGCATCTGTCTGTTGATTTGTTGATAAACCGGTTTAACAAAGCCAAGCAGCCCATCAATCTTTGGATGTCTTTTAGGGTAACCGGGGACCTCATGTTCTTCAAGGCCCTTATCTTTTCAGGGCTTACCTTGATCCTCCTCTGGTGCACTTGAAACCCAAGGAACTTCCCCGATGGTACTCCAAAAACATATTTTTTCGGGTTGAGCTTCATCCCGTATTTTCTCAGCACCCCAAACATTTCTTCCAGATCGGTTGCATGCTTTTCTGCTGTAATATTTTTTTGTTAGCATGTCATCTGTATACACCTCCATATTTCTGCCGATCTAACCGGTGAACATCTTGTTTACCAATCTTTGGTAAGTTGCCCTGGCATTCTTGAGGCCAAAAGGCATTACTTGTAGCAGTAAAGTCGCTGGTCAGTTGTGAAGGCGGTATTTTCCTCGTCTGGTCGAACATTTTTATCTGGTTATAGCCTGAATAGGCATCCATAAAACTCAGTAGCTCATGCCCCGCCGTTGCATATACGAGCTGGTCTGTCCGCGGCGAAAGAAAACTGTCTTTCGGGCATGCCTTATTTAGATTCGTGAAATCCACGCACATTTTCCATTGCCCGTTCTTCTTTTTCATGAGTACGACATTTGTGACCCACTCCGGGTACTGCACTTCCCTTATTGAACCTGCTGCTAGTAACTTATGGACTTCATCTTTGATTGCTTGGCTTCTTTCAGGGTTGAATCGTCGCCTCTTTTGGATAATCAGTTTTCGCTCGGGATCAATTGCTAGGGCATGGGAAATTATTTTGGCGATGCTCCCTGGCATATCTTCATGCTTCCAAGCGAACACATCTTTGTATTCTTTTAACAAGTTAACCAGCTCATTTAGTACTTGTTCTGTCAGATGCGCCCCTAGCTTCACTGTCTGCTTGGGGGTTTTCATCGTCTATTATAACTTTATCAGTTAGTTCCCCTTCCTGGTTTTTCCTATCTTCCGACGATGACTCTCTTCGGTCTAGGTCATAGTGGGTCGGTGTCTCCGCTTTCTCTTCTTCTTTGTCTTCCTTTGGACACTTTTTCCACTCGGGGAGGTCTATCTGCATTACATCTGGCTCTGTTTTTTCTCTATAAACAGCCAGATTTGCTTTCCTTGCCCACTCCTGGGAGCCTTTCATGACACCGACCCCAGCCGCAGTCGGGAATTTGATAGTTAAGGTATAGCTTGTCGTGACAGCCTTTAACTTGTTTAGGAATGGTCTTCCTAACAAGGCATTGTAGGGCAAGTTCTCGGTGTCAACAACTACGAAGTCAAGTAACACCGTCTTCTGACATGGGAAGCTCCATATCTCAACTGTAGTTTGACCGTCCCTAGTGATCTCACTTTTGCTCCTCTGAATCCTTTAAGCGAATTATCAGCGGTTGCAGATCCTTTCTTTGTACCCCTAACTGATCAAATACCCCGACACTTAGGATATCCACTGAGCTTCCGTTATCGATAAGTACTCTTCTTACCTCTATGTGATCGATGCGAACTGACACCACAATGGCATCGTTTGGTCTTATTTCAAGACCATATGCATCGGCTTCTGAAAAAACGATCGGGTCCTAACCCTGTTTAAGCTTCTTTTGGTTGGGACCTACTGAGTTTACCTCTAAGTTCTTCTGGCCATCTATTGTCTTGCGTACTTCGGTCATTCTCTCCCCTTCTTCCTGTGCATGGCCTGCCAAAAATGGTGTTGATAGCTCTGACATCCAAATTTCCCATTGGACTGTCTTTCTTGTCTTGGTCATTCTTTGTGGGATCATTTTGTCTACCATCGCCTCATTTGAGAACCACACCTTTCAAGTGCCCTTCTCTGATCAGTTTTTCTATGTAATCTCTTAGTTGGTAACACTTGGAAGTCTCGTTACCATTCTCCCAATAAAATCGGCAATTCTTGAAAGTATCCCTCCTTGCAAAATTGGATTGTTTCGTGGGCTTTTTGTACAGGTTTTTATCTTTTATTACATTTAGAATCTCTTTCTGCTTCTGAGCCAGAGGGGTATAATTAATGTATTGTCTTTTGAAGGTTTTATTGCCCTTCTGATCATCATCCTTGCGGTCTTATTTGCCTTTCCCGTAATTGCTCTTCTGGTCTTCTTTAGCATTTCTGTTTGAACCATTGTCTTTGGATTTTTTACCTTCCCCCGGTCAGCCGCCATGTATAAGCTCTCCTCTGTGGGCTATCTGCTCTTCTTCGGCCATGGTATATCCTCTTACGTCATCCACCAGACTTGCATAGGTAGTTAGCCCCATTCACCTCAAGCTAAGTGACAACTGGTTATGCTGCAAACTGTTAACAAATGCAGATACTACCGCCTCATCGTTGGGGTCCTGCACTTCTGAGATTTCCTGCGAGAATCAGGTGAGGCAGTTCTTTAATTTTTCATCCTTTCTTTGCCTCAAGGTTGAAAGGACAGAGATTGACTTTCTACGTTGAATATTCCCATGAACTGCCGGGTGAAGGCTTGTACCAATTCTTCAAAGTTTCTGATTGACCCACTAGCGAGGCAAACAAACCATCTAGACCCCTGATCCCCTAATGTTTAAGGGAACATCATACATAGGAGTGCGTCGTCATAGTCAGATTGTGTCATCGCGCTTTGGTACCTTCTGACGGGCTCTTTAGAGTCGGTGTTGGCCTTAAATTGTTCCATGTGTGGCATCCTGAACTTTTATGAAAAATGAGCTTACCTTGTGGAAGTAGCAAATGGATTACTGGAATTACCAATTAGCAGGTTACCGCGACCATGTCTCCACTCCAATGCTTCAATTCTTTTTAACAGAACTTCCTGCTCTCCATCTGGTTCGCTGCGTTCATCAAACTTCTGGCAAACGATGAAACCATGTGGGTCTTTTGAAACTCGCATGTGATCTGGGCGTCACAAATGTTGTACTTAGGTGCGGGGGTTGTCTTCCTACGCCTCCTAGGGGGAGCTTCATCATTAGTTGAAGCTGATCGGGATCTCCTCCTATGACCGTCATACATGTCGGTCTGGTCGTAACTCGCCCCTCGCCCCTAGTACTTTCCGGCATCTTCTTACAGACTAGACTCTTTGTGTTCTTTTTTTTCTTAGTTCCCTCGGCCCCCATTTTCTATGTGGTCCTGGTTATCTTGGTGATCTTCTCTCTTTTAAGAATGTTCTCTTCTGGGAATGTTCCCTCCTATCACGACGATCTTCCCTATCTCTACCAGATTTTTGTAGCGCATCTGGGGTCGGAACCACTATTTCAGATTGTACCCTGGGATCTCGAGCTACCACCGGCGTAGACAGCTGGTATGGTAAGGTCAAGTTGGTTGTAGCAATTGTGTTGATTTCTTGTCTGACGGCGTCTTCGATGACTCTCCGTAGGGATTCCTGGACTTATCGGAAAGCGTCCGAGGAGATACTGGGTATGGCATCTGTAGAGGTTATTACATCTTGTTCGATGGAAGGCGGAGTTCTAGAAGGTAAATCTCCTCTAGCAGCGCTGGTGTTTGTTACACGAGCATCATCGATACCACATGGGATGCCAGTCTCACGCGGGGATTGACTTCCGTCTCTATTGTTCGCCATATTACTGTCACACAAGTTTCCTTAGATTTTACTGTTCACCCCCTCCTTCTAGCGCCAATTGTTGACGATGATTTTTGGGATTGTGTAAATTCGATCAAACGTCAAACAAGTTATGCTAAATTGACAATAATATAATGAATCAAAAAGAATAAAAAGAGAGCATACAAACTGATCGGTCTATTTCTATACATATTTTAGGTCCCCATTTCCTATTATTTGTGCTTTTTTCTTGAGTGAAATTAGATATTTTATGTCTTTGTTGAGCATTTGTAAGTCATATTCCACATAAGAGGTGTTGGATGTTATTTTGGAGAAAAGAAGCAAAAAGATGAATTTTGGTTATGCATAAAACTCATATTTCGGGCCTCGTATCTCTCTCATCAGTTTGAATTGTGTGTCCTACCACCTATGGATGGAAAGCCCCATAAGTCTAGTTTCCGGCTCATTTTTGGGATTGCAATTCTGATATTCCTAGAAGAAGTTATGCCCAATGTAGTAACCAAAGGTCGAGCTGGAGAAGTCTACGGCGGGCTAGACCGCGGTTTGTGTAATATTCTACGTAGCGGTACATATCAGTATTACACTGCGGTGCTGACCACAGGCGACCTGCGGAGTGACCTAGGTCGCGGTTTTGACGTACTTTTGGCGGACTCCACTCCAAATTGGTCCAGAACTGTTCCAAAACTTCCCAAATCAAATTCTAATGACTTTAGAAGACCAAAACATGTTTGAGAAACTTCCTAAACTCAAATTAGGAGTTAATTAACAAGAGAGGAAATCCAATTTAGGAAAGGATTCCAATTCCTTGTTTCATTCTACTTTTCCCACTTGATGGATTTCCTAAACCAAAGCAAATTGGGAGTCCACAAGGAATTATCACTTATAAATACTTCCTATTCTTTACAATTTGAGGAGGAGAGAAGCCAAGGGAGGTCCCAAGCCACCAAGGGGGCCGTCCCCCACCATTCCATCACCATACATCACCACACACCCATTCATCTTTACACATTGAGGATTCAAAGACAAAGAAGATTCATCATTGAAGACTTGAAGAACTCATTGAAGTTCATAATGGGTTTTATCTTTTCTTTCTCTTCTCTTTTTATTTTAATGATGTGTAACTAATTCCATACTAGGGAATTAATGTGAACCTCTATGAATGCTCTTTGTTAGAATTGACTATATTTTAATTAATTCAAGTTTTGATTCATTCAATTCATTCTATGTCTTAATTCTTTATTCTTGTTAATGCATGATTATACGCTGGCATGAATTTAGGGTTATGATAATTTAACAATTGAGTTTGGAGTGTTGATTTACACGCAATCTTAATTAATATTCAATTGAATGAGTAAAACTGATCTTAGCATTGATTTATGCAAGTAGGTTTTGGTTCATTAGTTCTTGCACTTAATGGGTTCTTGGTTGTAGTTTGCACCATTGATTTAAGGGTAAATTATGATTGAGAACACTTGATTTATCCCAGGATCATACGGTAATAATCATACTTAAGATAAGAACGAATCCTTAGCTTGATTAATATCTCTTTCACAAGTCGATTCGAAACATTTAGTAGACATAGTACGGGAGCATTGATGACCTCGTTTTCCATCCATTGATCACAAACCAATTTTCTCTCAATTGTTTTCTTAGTTTAATTTAATCTAGTTTCTAGTTTAATTCAATCATCAACAATCTTTTGGGTTACTTTTAGTTTAATTAGAATTAGAACTAGTTTTTAATTGGTAAATCACTTTTCCTCGTGTGAACGATCCTTACATGCTGTTGTATTAATCTTCACGATTCGTGCACTTGCGAGTGAGTATTTTATAACACAATTTTACACATCACAAACAAGATTTTACGTGGAAAAACCCGGAAAGGGAAAAAACCCACTGTTGTCGGTGTCGGCAAGAGAAAAACTTTCACTATGATAAATCTCGTTACACACTCAATCTTTCTTACGCTCATATGTCTAAGGCTTCGTTAACCCTTTTGTGGGCGATTTTAGGGTCTATTTATATATGCATAGAACCAGAATCCTTGGAGTACAAGTAAAAGAAATGGTGTTAGTAATTTAATAAAACTCTTACTTGTTGGAGACGTTTTAATCTTCTTTTTTTGTTTTGCATTGTTTATGTTTTAAACATATCAGGTCTTTTGCCTGTTCTGGACTCTGATATCTCTAAAGAAGTTTTCTTCCTTATCAGCGTATTATTCATGACACCTTATTTGAGTAAGTTTCTTCTTTTACGTATTCGAGTCGTGATTGCATTGAATTCTATGTTATCGATGTGTCAGGCATCCGAGTGTATCTCAAAATTGTCCACTTGTCGCTTAGCCAACCATCCACCAAACCCAACCAGACCTCTTTCATCCCCCGACCAGGGATCTACACCCGATAGGATAATTAGACTTGACCATTTGGGTTTCCCCTATCATTTTCTTTACTCAATCAATCTAATCACCTTGGTTGAATGTTGTACATCCGATCATCTAAGTAACCCTAACCAATATTATGGGGTTATCTTCTAGCCATCTTAGGTTGGTTTAATCTAGTCGACATTCGTTGACACATCTCTTATCTCCGCGAAACATGATATTTATGCTGGCATGTCATCTTTTCGGATTTTATCAATAACATTTATCACTAATTTTTGCCAAATATTTTGATTTAATTTTTAAAATTTTCAAATAATATGTCATAAATAATGTAAAAAAAACCTTAAAATTTATGACAATCACTGCAAAAAAAAAATTTAGGCAATAGGGACCAGACTTTAGGGATAACATAATGGTACTAATAAGAAGTCTACTTTATGGGTACATCTTACTAAATTAACTAAATATAAAATATAGCAACATTACTAATAATTACAATAATATTTAGTTATTTTAAATTATAGTTAGTGACACTACTATATCATATATGTTTTTTTTTAAACTCTAATAATTTTTTTAATATCTATTTGTTTATCATACAAAATAATTACAAATTTTACTTAAATAATTAAAATTATTATTTAATAAAAAATATTATTTTTTTAGTAAAATGTTGATGATAAAAAATAAAATCAATAAGGATGTAATATACATTTCCTATTTAAAGATAAAGTAGTAGTAAAATGTAATTTCCTATTAGATAAGGGAAATATTTTAATAAAATATTATTTTTAAAAACAATATCAATAGTTATATTTAAATAGTAAACAAAAAATATATTTAATTAGATAGTATGCAAACATATCAGTAGCTTATATATAAATAGTATGCAAAACATATCAGATATAAAGTTATAGTAAAATGGTAAGAGTAACCTCTACTATCATCCAGGTAATGGATTGAACCACAGAAAATGCATGGAGTTTAATGTAGTTCCAATTGGGCCTGGGTGATGTGGTGCATGTCAAGTCGATGTCAAGACAATTTTTTTTATCATTCAACTTTTTCCGCCGGCCATCCCTGTTGGAAATACTAGTAATTTTGACCACCTTCAATTACTATTACCGACGGCATTTTCATTTTTTCCGACGACCATATTAGTACCGTCCTTTGTGGGCCACTACAGAGGGTAAAAGGGGTCGAATTCGCTATTGTAATATGTTTTCGGAAAGCCCCTGACTTGCCCTACATTTGTTGTGGAGACATTGTCCTCTATAACGGGTTGCGTCAGGCCCAAATTCGGCTGTTTAGTTTGCTGTTCAGGAACTTTCAATTTCGTGCGTGAAAAAACGGTTTCTTTCCTTTTCCATTTAGGACTTTTTTTAGTTTTTGGTTTGAGTTCTTTTCCCGATTTGGTTTAGGAGTTTTAGAATTCTTTTTGTTTAGGAATTTAGGAGATATCGAATCCTAAGAGATTCCAGTTAATTTTTTATTTATGAATTTTAGAAGATATCGGATCATAATATTCTTGGATTGCTTTCATTATTTAACTAGCTTGTATTAAGGTTTTTCAATGAGATTTGAATGAATAAAAATTTCAAATAGAGTTTTCTTTTCTTTTTTTAAATCCAAATTTCGTTATTTTTTTGAAAATCAATGAATTTTGATGCATATTATTCTCGTATTTGTGAGCAAATTAACAAATTAAAAGAAGATTTTGTTTCTGGTATTCGTGCACGAATCAACGATTCAAATCATTTATCCCTTTCTTTATCGATTGTTATTTGCATGAATTTTTCCACTGCATCAATATATCAATAGGAGGAAGAGAATGGTTAAGTTGATGAAAAGGAAATTTTTCCTCATGAAAGACCACATTCGTGGAAATGAAAATGGTATAAGTTTGTAAGTCCATGAGCTTGTAGCCTTTGTAACCAAAAGAATAGCCAATAAACATTGTAGACCGAGATCGTGGTGAGAATTTGTTTCTTTAGCTAAGAAGTGTAGATGCATAACACAAGCACCCAAATGAACGAATGTGACCATAGATTGGTTTTTCTTGAAAAGTGTTGACGGTGATTTTTAGATTACGTAAAGTTACCACGCGTCCTACAAATCAATACGAATTTATAATTGAAACGTAAAGCAAAAAAGGAAATCAGGCATGTAAAACACAGTATTTTACGTGGAAAACACTAAAAGGGAAAAAACAGCGGTTGCCAGAGTTGGTGTGAGAAAATTCTCACTATGAACGTTTTGATTACACACTCAATCTCCCTTGCACTCTTGTATGTTTTCTGCACTAGTTTTTACAGTAGTATATTACGGTCTATTTATATGTGCATGGAGCCCTAATCTTTCATGCACAAGTAAGGAAAATAGCGTAACTTAGTAGGACTCTAACTTGCTGGAGTCGTTTTAATCATCTTTCATGTTTCTCGAATTTTGTGCATTAAACACATTAGACCTCTCACCATATTTAAACTTTGGAATCTCTTAAGGAATTTTGTTTCCTTATTGAAGTGTATTTCAAGATGCCTTGGTGAGTAAGACTCTTTTCTGCGTACTTGAGTCGTAATTGCTTTGGATTCTATATCTTCCACGTGTTGCTCAGCCGACCAGCTATTTAACCCGACCATATCTTATCTACCCTAATCAGTTGCTCTATCCCGACCAGTCATCCTGACCCGATCGATCTTGTTACCTCGATCAAGTCATCTTTACCCGACCAATCTAGCTTATCCCGATCGGGTAGCTTTTCCCCGATCATTTGGATAAACTTGGTCAAGTTTCAAGATCATCTTTGTTCTTCTTGGGTTACTCACTTCTGGATGATGATGACGTGGCATGTTTGACTACCATACTTCCTAACAACAGTGATGTCCTGTCAGCTCTCCAGATTTTACCAATAACAATACCCCCTTAAATATGTGAACCGAGTATCTCGTATTTGCACAAAAGGGACTCGCTCGGTGAGGTATATTTAACTTGGTTTTTTAATTTTTGTCTTCTAGCTCATTAATGATAATCTCGCATGTATGTTCGTGCATTTAATTACATCCACAATACTCGATTTGCTCGAATGATTCGTCGGGACACTTGGGTTCACAATAGCTCATTTCCCTCTTCACGCGACACCTTTCAAATTATTAATGGGAGCGTGGGCAGTGACTTTTTGGGTATCGTGCACCATTTCCCACTCGCACGTACGTCTTCTCAGGTGTAGGATGACGTCATCTTTCAAAAACTTTTCCATTTTCCTATTACTTCAGATTTCTTTTGCAAACGTTTTTTTCTTTCAAAACCATAGCCCCAGCTTTCTTTTCTCCTTCCTGTTTGGATTTCATCTTCGAAGTTTCTCACTGTTGCTCAGGTCAAGATTCACCATCCTACAAAACCCTTGTTTGTTACGTCTCAACACCTGAAAGTACTCAAGTATGGATCCTATCACTCGCCACCGTTTTGCTGAATTGTTAATTCGTGTCGTTGAGATGGGTGGTAAGGAAAACGCTTATAGGATTGAGTCTATGTTAAAATGTCATCCTCGAGCTTTCACTCCTCCAACTCAACCCACAGCTCTCAACGTTGATTATTCAATCGCACGTCTTGAATTTTAGCCTCCCTATACTAACCCCAATGTTTCTTATGTTGATCCTATTGGGGTTTTTGCCCTAAAGCTTGTAATATGTAAATAGAATTTGAACATAAATAAAAGAAGTAGTATATTCATTCATTTTGTGCCATACTTTATATAACATGTGCACTTAACATCCAAGATTGCCGGATGTAATTTCGAACTGAGTATATAACTGTCATATATAGATGGATTCAGTTTGAAACGAGCAATCTAAAGAGTCCGTAGATAGCAAATAAAGCTGGGTACTTTATTTGTGGTTAATCTACAGCTGCGGTCCATTTCGTAGTGTACGGTGATCCTATCCTGGATCATTCATATGTAGATATGAGAATGAAGGCACCTTGTATGATGTGATCATATAGGACTGGGCCATGATCTATATGAATCTCTCACTAAGATCCGTTTAACGATGAGATTCATATATATCAACTAATGATGGCCATATGTGGGTGATCTTAATCCTGAGTGTCTTATCGACTCCTTCAGGTTAGATCGTGGTCTTTGATATACCATGGGTGAGGTCGGAGTTGCATTCCCGATCAATATACTCTGTATGTTGGGATCGCGGTTTGGCTTGTGGCTGGGAAGGTTTGTACACAATAGTGGAATCCACTCCTTCTTGTGAGAAGTAGATGGTAGTTCCCTTAAGGGTTGATTCGAGGCTTGAACAATATGAGCGCTCTCCTAATTCCGTAAGGAATGTAGGATTTATTGTTCATTAGAGAATCAATGGTACTTAATGGAAAGATATGATTAGAGGGGTATGACGGACATTATGACCCAGCTCTAATTATGAACTACTTGTGGAGGATTATACCATATGTAATAGCTATATTGATGGACACCGAGAGTTATTGGTTTGTGTAAAAACGTCTACAGTTGAGAGAGTGCAGCTTCAGGTTTTTAGTGGAATAACACCGAAGTTAATAATCATGAAATATTAATTAAAGAGTTTAATTAATAATTTCTAAGGATTATTGGAGCTCAAAATAATGTGGGTCCATTAGGTCCCCTTGCTAGCCCGATCGATTTAGGTAACAAGGGTCACGGTTAATTAATTGGATTGTCCAATTAATTGTGTTACGAAAGTGACACGTATTTATTCGGGAGTTAATTGAATAATGTGATTATTTAATTAATGAATAATGGTGATTAAATAAATTAAATAATAAGATTATTTAATTATGTTGTTAATCACTAAATGGAGGGTGTTAGTTGATATTTGATTTTGAATAAAATAAGATAATATGATTATTTTATTTTAAATTAAATATTTGAAATTGAATTTGAAATGTTTGAATTCAAAATAAATATTTAATTAATTTTAAAAAAGATATGAGATATCTTTATAAAAATTTTAAAAATCAAATATAAGATTTTTGGTTTGTTTTTAATATATATGAGATATATATTTTTTTAAAAAATTTAAAACCGAATGTCGGTTTTGTTTTTTTTTTAAAAGAGTGAACCAAATGAGTAAAAAGAACACAGCAAAGAAAAGCAATTTGATTGCTTGAGAGAAGAAGAAAAACAGGTCGTGCACAGTAAACAAAAAAAAACAAAAGATGAAAAAAACAGGGTGTGGCAAGCTCAAGTGCTGCACTTCTAGCTTTTGTTTGTGTGTGTGTATTCTTCTATTCTTCCTCCATACAGGTCCTGAATATCGTGACGCGCCCACACGCTGTTACCAGTTCTGGGAGATAGCGAGGAAGATCACGTGGTTCAAATCATGAGCAGTTCGTATCAAAGTGAAGGAGCCTCCTACGTAGGTATGAAAAATAAATTCCTTCACTTTATTATTGTATTTGATTATTACTGTACAAATGGGTTATTTTAATGATTGCATTAAAAAATTTAAAACCTTCCGATGCGCAATCTGTAACCCTAGGTTCCAACAGATCCTAACCCAGAAATGACGAGATCCACGCGTACTGGTTAAGGTAGCAGACCCGCTCTATGACTTCTCCATCGCTCGAACTAAAAATCCCATCTCAGGTTTGGTAGATGTCCCTGAGAGGCACCGAGCACTCCTGTTGAGATTTTCAGCTACTCAACCTTCTGCTTCGACACTAAAGTGAACACGGTCACCAGTCGGGAGATCAATGATTACATCAAGAGGTTTGACATCCGTCGCTATGTTATAATCTTTCTTGACGATCGGTGAGCCATTTGGAACCCCCTCCACCCCCCATTTAGGTGTTGTCACCATCTATGAAGCCATGTTTCCCTCTGGCGTGACCCTGCCTATTCAACCTTTCAGCGCCATAATTCTGGCCGAGGCTGGGATTGCTCCTGCCCAGCTGGCTCCCAACTCTTACAGGATTATAATCAAATTTTGGCATTTGTAGAAGCTGATTGGTGCCAGAATGCTCGGACAACAGGGGCACTTTCTACCTTTTGTCCACCTCTTACAGCCACTAGATTCTCGAGTGTAACTAGGGTTAGGACGTGCATGCTAACAACAACCACGGGTTCATGAAGAATAGTGTTCCAAGATACTTCTATAGTCTAGACATCTGGAACAAGTCTCCCATCGGGCTGACCAAAACAAAAGCTATTTGGGTACTCAAGGCTGCTACACAGTCTTGGAAAGTCAGAGATCTTCGCTCATTACTGGTGGAGAAGGATCTGATCGATCTGGGACTCTTTCCTCCAGCTACTTCTTTAAACCGGAGACATTATAAGTCTACATTCCCTTCAACTCTATTTATATTTACTTAAGCTTCTGTTATGCTGATTTCCCTTGGGTATGTTTCTAGTGTATGACATTGACATAGTAGTTGGTGATCAAGCCGAGAAGGCTAAGGCCATGGATCGGATCAATTAGAAAGACGCTACTGAGCAAATGGCTAGGGGAATAGCTCTCATGAACATAACTTGGTAGAGCATGTTTACGATCCTGACCCTAACACTTCTTTTTGGCCTGCTGATCAAACGCAAGCAAAGGAACGCCACATCCCTTGGAGAGATTCAAAGAGGAAGCTTACAAAGAAAACGATTACGAGGAAAATGGCCAAAACAGAGACAGAGACTTCTGCTTCTGACCATCCCCGCCTGAAAAAAATGGTTACGGTCAAGGTTAGGCTGGCTGACCATTTCGTGCAAATTAAGGTGTACGACCCTGAGGGAGAGGACGATGACCGAGGAACGCTGATGGGTTTGTTGTCATAAGAAACATGTTCGAAGAAGATGGATGATCGTCCCGCTGCCGTGCATCCCTTTTTGTCATCCAAACATGCTCAATCGGGCAATCACGTTGCTCATCCAGCTAATCTAGTTAAAGCTGATGATCGAGCTCCCCGACCTACTGGCCAAGCACATGCTACCACAACTTAAGTTATGCCACCCACTGAGCCTCAACTGATCAATCTGACAGGGCTTTATTAAACTTCTCAGTGAAACATCAGATCGTGTTTACAGATTCTGACTCTGATAGGGAACTAGTCGATATTGAAAACTTGCCCAACCAAGCTGAGGACCAGGCTGGTAAGGCTTCTGAAGGTTCTGGCTAACCATCTGCGACGTTGATAGGTGTTGATGTATCTACTAGGGTGAGTGATAGTGTAGTAAGGCAAGCTGATACTGTTGACTTGGAGCAATCTAGCACTTTTCTGGAGCTACTTCTATAACAGCCAATGATCTTGAACAAGTTGGTGTGAACCAGGCTGCTGGTACAAGCAAAAAGGCTCATCATCAAGCGGGATCTCAGGCTGAAGAAATTGAAGGGGATTAAGGCATGTTTGCAGAGAGGTCTCGGGGTGAGCTTGTGGCAGTAAGTGCAGTTACTATGGGTAAAACATCAGTCAGTTTCGTGGCTTCTAGTCAGCTCGACCCCCAATCCCAAATCCAAGAGAAAATATCTTCCCCGATTATTTGCTCCGTAAGAAGATGAACTGACATGCCTCAACACTAGATATCCTTCCCAGGAATACCTCAATCCGAACATGGAACCCCCTCAAGCTCTCAAAGATCATCAATTGACCCCCTTGATATACTGTGTTCAATGTCTGCTAGTCAAGCATTTATCGGGAAGGGTTACTGGAGGGATCTAAGAACTGTTTTGCATGGTGAACGGATTCGTGCCATCTTCAATGTAGTGCATATGTGAGTGCCTCAAATTCCCTCTCTCTTGATAGGTTTTTCTACTCATATTAATCTCCTCCTTTCCATTTTTCTATTTGCAGGCTATGGAAGAGCTGTCTCGGGCATTGATCACTTAGGAAAGGCAAGGTGTGGAAATCTCTCTACTAAAAAAAGGGCTTGCTGAAAAAGATGAAATACTTAAGTCTGCCTCAATTGGTGAGCAAAAAACAAAGCGAGCTTTCTAATAGAAATTATAGCAGCGGGAGATCACCGAAGCTACCCTTAAGAGATCACTAGCAAGCGCTTAGACCAAAGCTTTTGTGGCCAGCGAGATTGTTAGAGATCTCAATTTGAAGAATAGCCAACTAAAAGAGCTGCTGGCTAGGCCTGAACTTCATCGTGCTAAACTAGAGCAGAAAATCATCTTGGCCAAGCAATCGATCGCTAAGCATGAAGAAGAAGCTCGGATTTCCAAAGAGACCTTAGCTTATGCTCAGTATTCTATGCTCGAATCCCAGTAAAAATCTGATGAGGCCAAGCTGCACTATAGGAAGTTGGCTGAAGATTTAAACCAGCAGCAGGTCAGCATAGAAATGCTTTCACAAGAAGCTAGACTAGTGCGTGAAGTTCAAGTCATTGATCAGTTCAAAAGATCTCATACTTTTGATGTCATCATATAGAGGGAACTAGAACGTGGACTTTGTATCGCCCGCATGTATTTTGGTAGCAAGGAGAGGACCTCCAAGGTCATTCTGCATAGATGGGACAACATAATCAACAAGGACAAGGAGGAATCTCTATAGTCCATCAAGAACCAAAGAAACCAGTGGCAGGCTTACTGTAGATCAGTCGAAAATGAGCCTCATATCATGCATCTGGAGTTGCTTTCTGAATCTTCCCTCGTGACCTTTCACACTGAAGAGAAGGTCGATATTTTAGGCGAAGCGGTGGATGTTGGGCCTCTGCCTGACATGTATTACTCATATTTCATGATCGACGATCCTGATGATATCAGCTGGACAGAGTTCGAAGACTTGACGCGCAAGGTTATAGGGATGACCCCCCTTGCCGTTCTGGTCATGAGGGTCCTTCTGATTCATCAAAAGCTTGACCCACAATCCTTGATTTCCTTTCTTGCTATTTTAATTTTACATATATCTTTATAGATTTTTATAAACGATGTATCATGTAATCTTCCAAGATCAATATTACATGCATACGAGATCATTTTGTTCCATTTTTATTGTTATACTAAGCTGAGCAGCTTGTCTAGCGGTACCGATTGAGTAATTGATCGATCGGTACGGGGCTTTAAGTTACTCATTAGCTTAATCTATTTATTCAATAAATTTGGACAGAAAGATAGTCGATTTTACTCTGAGTATCTCACTACCTCAGTTTAACAAAATTTTCTTTCATAAATCATTTTATAGGTCGTTCAGTTATCTTATAAACTAACTGCCTTTGATCTGATCGGTTATCTTATTGATGACCATACATGATCTGATCAGCTATCTTGTTAGCCAGCCATATTTGATTTGATCGGCTATCTTATTAGCTGACCATATTGATTCGATCAGCTATCTTGTTAGCCGACCATATTTGATTTAACTAGCGATCAATCTTTTAGCTAGTTGCCTTGACTGCTTTCGATCAATCTTGATTTTTGCCAAGTAGGGTTCTTTGTACACCATTTATATGGTATCTAATTTACAGACTCTTGTCTTGTATCTAGCAATTGACTATTCCATTTCTACATGTTATGTAGTCCCTTTTCTCATCAATTTGTGTGCGTCTCTCGGGTAAAACTGTGTTTTTAACCCTTTAAATAAGTTGTTCTGGTCTAAGATAGGTTTGGAGCTTAATGGTATCGGTTAGAGTTGAAGTGGATAAAGCCTAAGATGCTAGAACAGACGCAAAAGCGACCTCAGGGTGACCTCATCAAAGTCGCCACAAGGTCGCTATCCTATCGACTCAAGACTCCCTCCACCAGACAAGAAAGTGACCTCAGGGCGACCTCATGCAAGTCGCCTCAAGATCGCTATTACCTCGGGTTGAAGCTTCATCAGCAGACAAGAAAGCGACCTCAGGGCGACCTTATCCAAGTCGCCCCAAGGATGCAATTACCTCGGGTCAGGACTCCACATTTCAGACAGAGAGCAAAGCGACCTGCATTGTTTCTCATCCAGGTCACCCCTTGCCCAGAAAAGGTATAAAATCAAGAAAATTACCTTTTTTCCCATGCCCTAATTCACTCTCTTATATAATCCCTTGCTATTTCCAGACCTCACTACCGCTCCATACCCAAGAACTCTCTTAAAATCTCACATTTTCATCTTCCTCACACATAACCTACACATCTCCCAAGAAAACTACCAAGACATCACATTTCCCTACAATCCAAAGCCTTCACCACACCTATATACCAGATCCATCATCAATTCACGTTTGTAGGCAAAAGGGAGCTGAAGACAACAAGAAGGAGAAGAAGAATCAAAAAAAGGAAAAGACTCTCCATATAGTTTTCTCTAAACTCTTTCTCTTTTATATTTTTTTGTAGAGCCATGTGTTTATTTTCATATATGTTTTGGATGGCTCTAATTTGTAACATGAACTAATTTTCTCTTGCTAAGGCTTGATGAAACAAAACCCTTGAATTTATTTATAAAGGCCACTCTTTTATTCATGTATGCCTTGTGTTTTGTATGGATGTTTTTGAATGCTTAATGCTTTCACTAGATTGATCACCTTTGTGAATTTTATTTGGTGGTGTGCTATGAACCGATGGGCGACGCACATCACATGTTTGATGAAGTGTCCAATATATATGGCTAGTAAGGTACAAATACATGAGGTTAGCATATAGGACGCTTGTGTGTGTGCCAAAGTTCTTAATGAATTCATGCAGATATTCTAAGGTTAACGAAAGATAGGCTTTGGGTATGCTTTGATGTAATTTCTATTGCTCGAGGGAGAATAGAGATCGTTGTTAGGTACACGGGTCTACAATACACATTTGCACTAATTAGGTAGTTGAGTGAGTCTATAACTTAATTAGTTAGAGGGTGAGGTGGATTCTATGTCTTAGCATTTCTCGTCATATAGTTACATTCATTTTTACTTTCAAATTCACCATTTACTTTGAAGTTTCTTAATAGTTTAATTTAGAGTAATTGTAGCTTTTAAGAATATCACTATCTTTAATCATTGTTCAAATAGTGATTAAATCAATCAATTTTGTTAATCAACTCATCAATCTTCTTGGGAACCAACTTTACTTATTATTGTACTACACACCGGCCTCGTACACTTGCGAGCGTCCACTTGGAGCAAGTCAGCAACTAAGCCACTGGGACATCTCTCAGTAGTCTGTTACTTAAGATTCATTATAATGTGGGTATTCCATGTCTCGTTAGCTTAACTTAATTTGGCCAAGTATCTCATTAATTGGCTTTCGAGTTCAAGCATTTCATTACCCCACTCAACTTTCACGTATCCCATCAGGTACCTAACACCCGAAGGCATGCTAACAGTGTTTCTATGCACCAAGTTAGTTTCGATGAGTATGCATTGTCTTTTGACTTTTGCTTTCGGCCTCCTTACTGGGCCCCCCGAACACCCTTTTGGCCTCGGCGCTCTTGGCCTTGGAAACCTTTAGTGCTACAGGTTTGTCTTTGTAAGCGAAGACAAATTGGTTTTTGAACATTTATCTTGGTCTTTGGAAAACTTTCTCCCTCGATGGGAGCTTTTATTGATAGCTTCAATTCTTAAACAAGGATGATTAACTATTTAAAAAGGGTAACCTCAAAAAATTATAATATTCTAATGCTTAAACAAAAGGCAACAAATAGAAAACCTTTTAAGGGTAAAATTTCTTCAAGTATTGGGCATTGCATGGTCGGGGTAATTCTCCACATTCCGGTTGAGTGAGGCGATATGCTTCATGCCTATCCAACCCGACCACCTGTTAAGGTCCTTGTCATTTGTTTGCCAGAGAGTCAGCTGCCTTTGCTTTTGTATTTGGGGATTCTTTCGTTAAGACCAAGTCCCCGAGCTGAAATCTCTTTATCCGGACATGCAAGTTGTAGTATTTGGCGACCCTTTGCTGGTAGGCCGCATTTCTAACATTCGTCAAGTCTCTTCTTTCTTACATCTCATCTAGGTTATGTTCTAGTATGCTCACGTTTCTGTCAGGTTGGTATAGTTGAACTCTTGGGGAAGCATGGAAAATTTCAACTGAAATGGCTGCTTCAGTCCTGAAAGCTAACGAGTAAGGAGTTTCTCCTGTTGCGGTCCTTTTAGCCCTCCGCTATGCCTAGAGCACTCCATGCTACTTGTCTGCCCAGTTTCCCTTTTTGGCATCAAGCTTGGCCTTTAAAGTGTGCTTGATAATCTTGTTCACAGTCTGGATTTGCTCATTGGCCTACAGATGGGCGGGCGTAATGATCGCTCTAGATTTGGCGCTCGCAATAGTACAAGGTCGTTGGAGTAGTACAATGATAAGTTAAGTTCGTTCCCATAGGGAGGTGTAATCCGCCAACCGTTGCTAGTTTAAAAAAAACATGAATAGGTATGTGTGTTATTATGCAATAAAAGTAATTATTGCAAGAAAATATAAATTATATACAGTAATATTTACAAGGATAGGATGGAATGGAGAGATGTATGAAATGTATGTGTAAGGACCTCGATTTTATTATTGGCTTATTTCATGACAAACCACCACATTGGGGATGATTGTGTAATGGGTAGCTTAGGTCCATATTGGCAAGCTTCCAAGCATCTCCATGACTTCAAGAGCAAACGGTATATTCACTTGACTTTGTCTCTTGAAGAGTTTAGGTGCACACACACACTTCATGCATGTTTTGTTTATCTTGCATTTGTGTTCTTTTTTGTTTGCATAAGTGTGCATCCTTTTCTAAAACACTCACTAGCTTACATTAGATATCATATCTTGCATTGTATCTTAGTTGATAACATGTTTGACATGTTAATTGTGCTTCACTGTGTGCATCTCACTCACTTCACACTTGCACAACATTCATGTAAGATTGACTTTTGTCTTGAGTGTTAAAAAGGGATTTTTCCCTTTGGCGCGGCCTAGACCGCTCGGCAGGCTTTGCTTGCACCGCGGCGCACGGAGCGGTATTCTCCAGTGCGTCATGCGTGACGTGGATAGCAACCTGTGCACTTGCACGCACAGCGGTCCTAACCGCGGTGTTGTCCAAACGGTGCACTGCTGTATGTACCGCGGTCTGGACACTTACCTGTGCCGCGGTCTAGCAAGCGGTTTTGACGGGATTCTGGTTCCCAAGTTCAAAACGATGTAGTTTTAACTAGGGCTTCATAAATATTCTTCCTCTTCTCTTCTTGGCCGACCAAGAGCTCAAAAATTCATTTTTAGAGAGAGGTTAGAGCTCCTAGAGAGAGAAAGCTTCAAGAAAGCATCTTTGACTCTCCAAACCCAAAACCCATCTCCATCTTGCATCATTCAACATCATTTGAGCATGGGTCTTCATTGTTTCATGACTAGGTAAGCAAGAACTTCTTTGAATATCATTTATTGTTCTTCTTACTCTAGATTAGGTATTTATTGCATGATTAAATACCTAGACTCTACT
Source organism: Dipteronia sinensis (assembly GCA_033220585.1). Classification (NCBI taxonomy): domain Eukaryota; kingdom Viridiplantae; phylum Streptophyta; class Magnoliopsida; order Sapindales; family Sapindaceae; genus Dipteronia; species Dipteronia sinensis. The sequence goes on along the minus strand of CM065638.1, from coordinate 58,127,463 downwards.
CTATTGCATATTTATGAGTCTTGATAACATGATTGGGTTTGTATTTTGATAGCTTAATTGATTAGGTCATTTTTGCCTAAAAGCTAGGTCATAAATATTCATGTGTGATTAATTGATAACTAGGTTGAGAAATTGTGTTTTAATCAACTAGTTAATGTTCATGAATATTTAATTGTGTATGTTTGTGATAGCTTGCATTATTAGGTCATATATGCCTAAATAGCTAATCCATAAATATTCATGTATGCTTAATTGATTATTAGGTTGACTTTGTGCATCTAGTCAAGTTTATGAATGTTTATGTGAATTTAATTAACAATTAGGTTGTTAGAATTTCTCTACAACTAATTGAGACCTCATGTGTGTACATGTATGAATTATTTGATAACTAGGATGTTGTATTGCATTATCTACATCTAGTTAAGCATTGTATGTTTGGTCTAACATATATTGTGTTGAGCATTCATTGATTGTTCACTTAGACCCCATACTCTTCATTGAGTCAAAGTCTTGTGGCTTCGGGGTGAAGTTGCACAAGCATTGTAGTCTTGCAACCAAGTTGTGGTTGGCAAGCATTGGTCAAGAATCCATTATAAAAGGCCTGCGGGTAGAGTAGGAGGTGCTCACGCCAATAGTAGTGTATCAGTGGATATCACTAGGGATAGAACCAAGAGTGGCGAGTGGTAGTGTCCATAGCCTGAGGTTATCTAGAGTGAGAGTCCGAGTATCACTTGAGGGTGTAACTTTTTACTCATATAGTGGATTTGAGGATCGTGTGTGGCTAGAAGGATAGCCCGTGGTTTTTCCTTTTGTTTAAGGGTTTCCACGTAAAAATCAAGTGTTATTTATTATTCCGCACTTTACACTTGATTTTGTATGGTTGATTTAATTGGGTTATTTGTTTAATATTGACTAATCGAAAAATTGGTAATAATCGATTAACAACCCATTCAACCCCCCCCCCCCCCCCCCCCCCCCCCCTCTAGGTTGTAGACACACGTTAAGAGTGTATTTTCAATTGGTATCAGAGCGGGTTCCTAGATATACTTAGGTGATCCTTGCTCTTGATTATGTGTGTCTTGCATTTGTGTGCATCTTGTTGGTTGCATTCATTTGCATTCATATTACCCAAACACTATGAGTGACTTTGGGATGAGTAATGAGGGAGCATTGAGCATACGACCTCCTTTGCTCAAGGGTGACAATTATGCCTCATGGAAAGGTAAGATGGAGTCCTATATTTGCCAAATAAGTGATCGAGCTTGGATGGCAATTGAAGATGGCTACACTCCTCCAACAATGACCACCGAAGATGGAAGTGAAGTCTCCAAGCCTAAGTCTCAATGGAGCACACAAGAATTTGAAGCTTCAAAGTGGAACAACAAAGCAATGCATGCTTTGTTTTGTGCAGTGGATGAGAGCCAATACAAACTCATCCAAATCACCAAAAATGCACATGAAGCTTGGAAGATTCTAGAGACGGCGCATGAGGGAACCGAAGTGGTTAAGGATTCCAAGCTCCAAGTTCTTCAAGCACAATTTGAGACGATCAAGATGGAAGAGCATGAGTGCTTTAATGACTTCCAAGTGAAGTTGATGGACATTGTGAATCAAAGCCATCAACTAGGTGACCCGTATTCGGATAGGAGGATCAAGCAAAAGATCATGCGGTCACTTCCCGCTAGATTCGAATCCAAAGTGACGGCTTTTGAAGAAAACAAGGACTTCAAGACTATGAAGCCAAGTGAAGTGATTGGAAGGCTACTTGCCTATGAATCTAGACGGAGTCCTACCTCCACACCTCCCAAGAAGCAAAAGGGGTTAGCCTTGAGGACCTCCAAGATTGGGAAGGGGGATGATGACTCGGATGAAGACATGGCTCTAATGGTGAAGAGATTCAAGAAATTCTTGAAGCTACAAAAGAGTGGCCATGGCTCTAAGGAAAATGACTTCAAGAAGAAAACCCACTTCAAGAAGATTGAGCCAAGTCAAGAGAAGCCTTCAAGAACGGGGATTCAATGCTTTGAATGTGAAGGATTTGGGCATATCTCTAAGGATTGTACTAACTTGAAGGACAAGAGAAGAGAAAAGGCGATGGCTATCTTATCAAGTGATAGTGAGAGTGTAGAAGATTCCTCGGATGATGAAGAACTTGCCATTAACTACACGGCCTTTGGAGTCTCTTATGTGGAAGTAGAAGAAGGCAAGAGTGCCTTGTCATGTGACCAAGGCGAAAGTCTTGATGAGGAAGTTGACTCATTTGATGAGAGGCAAAGTGAAAGGAGTGTCTCACTCTCTAGTGTAGGAAGTGACTCCGATGAGGAGATAACTCTCATGGTTGAGAGATTTAAGAGATTTACAAAATCTCAAAAGAAGGGTTTGACCTCCAAAGTGAAGGAGGAGAAGTGTATGACCTCCAGCGTGAAGGAGGAAAAGAAAAAGTCAAGGAAAAATGACCCTTGCCTTGAGTGTGGTGGAGTTGGCCACCTTGCCTCCATATGTGGTAACTTGAAGTACAAGAAGGGAGGAGAAACTATGATTGCTACTTGGAGTGATAGCGAAGTTGAAGTAGTTGAAGAGTGCTCCACAAGCTCGGTTGCTAGTGAGATCAACTACTTCGCATTTCCGGGTTCCTACCATGAAGAAACTCAAGCCATCACCAAATGTTTATCACTTGAAGATTTCAAGATGGGTGGCCTTGAACTTGGAAACCGAAGAGGAGCATGCTTGAGTGAAGCAAGCCTTGATGATATGACTCTCACAAGCACAAGTGGGAGAAGCCTTGATAGTGATGGATCATGCTCCGGGAACTCTTGTGACAACAATGTCCACAACCAAGAGTTCATTGACTTTCATCAAAAGTCCTTAAATGAGAGAGAAAATGATATCCTTAAATTGGAAAAGGATAATCTTAGATTAAAGGCTAAGTTAAATGACTCCTTGAAGTCGGACGTGATTGATATGTCCGAATATGAGAAGGAGATTAAAGATTGCCATCAACAGATGAAGGCCATGAAAGAAGAACTTGCCAACAATGAAAACTCCTTGAAGATTGTCAAGGAAAGAGAGATGAGGTGCCTTGAAGAATTAAAAAAGGCCAAGGTCAAACAACCTCAAGCTCAAGGCAAGAGCAAAGCTTCATCCAAGCAACCTTCAACTCAAGGAAAGTCCACACAAGCCTTGGCATCCCAACCAAAGCCTAGGCAATCCAAGAAGAAAGGACAATTCCTTGAGAAGCTAACCACCTCCTTTGACAAGTCAACTATCAAGAAAGGAGGTGACCATAAATGGCATGCTCAACCAAGGTGGCATGATCAACCGGCTCAACCACCTCTACAAGCAAAACCACAAAGGTGCCACCAATCGGCTCAAGCTCCTAGGAGAAGCAAACTGATGCACCATCAAAGACAACCTCATCAACATGGCAATGCCTCGATGAGATCACAATGCTATGGTATAAATCCTTACTTTGTACCTACTTGTCATTATTGTGGTATGATTGGTCACTTAAGACCAAATTGCTTAAATTACATTAAGAGGTGTAGATTAGAGAGCATGAAAGAAAAACGGTTGAAAAATAGGGCAAGTTTGCATAAACCTAGGGAACCTAGAAACATGTCTATGACCACTAAAAATGTTAAAGTGGAACCTAGGTGGGTTAGAAAGAATGAACCCGCTTGCCTTAGTGCCCATGTGACTCCCGTAGATGCAATTAGGTCCATTGGACTTAATAGGTCTATAGGAGCTCATGTCTCCTATTGACTTGGTTGGAATTGACCCCATGAGGGGAGCTCAAGCAAAAAGAGCAATCTTGCATGATTTGCTATATGCAAAAAGTTGGCTTATTTTATGCTCTTTTATGATTGCTTGAGTGTGCTTGGTGAATAACATTGATTAATAATTGTATAATGTTTTTGATTACACCATTGCATGGTTGCTTTATATGATAATGCATGACTTCTATTATTGCTTGAGCATGCTTATCTTTTCGAGGAATGTTCTACTTGTTAGTACATTTGATTAACCTCAAATTATTCTCCATGTTCATAATTCCTAGATATGCATTCTTAAGCTCTCTCTTGAAAAGGGCTACTGGCAATATGACGTGGAGCCGCCCAATGTTGGAAAAGGCTACTCATTTGAAACCGAGTGAAAGCCATCAAGAGAGTTACATTAGCATGATAAACAGAAATACATGCTTACTAGGAATATGAAGAAAAACAGAAAAAGGAGAAAAAAAAAACAGAAAATGTTGTTATATGACAGTTATGTGTGGTGTTGCATTGCTTATTTTTGACATCAAAATTGTTGATTGATGATGTATCTTGCAATGAAGAAAAGATGATATACTTTTGCTGTGATTAGTACACTTGCACACAAATGCTTGGATATATATCTTCTTATCATAACAACAGGGTCTTAATTGGTTTGACTTCATTTGGAAATCCTGTTGAGTGTTGCTTTGATTGATTTTTATGCATGAGAATAATAGTATTTTGTATTACATGCTAAGCAACCTTTCACACGCACACATTTTTGAATATAATCTCCTTGAATCTCTCTCAATTATTTAAGTTGCATAAAGTTTGTGTATATGATTATGCAATGTTGTTGTGCGAATAGCTCTCTTTGCTAAAGCAACCCGATAGGGGGAGCTCCTTTGCCTATCTCATGACAAAAAGGGGGAGAAGTCTTGAGAGAAATAGGGGGAGTGAGAGATATAAGGGGAGCATTGTTTATGCTATGCTTTGGGGGAGAAATCATGAGGGAGAGTAACCTATTAGGGGGAGCATTGCACATGCATTCTTTGTATTGCTTTATTTGTATTTAAGTGCAATGCTTATTTTTATTTGTTCACCTCACTTGCACTTGTTCTTGGAAAGTGCTACTTGCTATTGTGTGTAGGTACATTGATGATTCTACAAGAAGATAGAAGATATTGAATATTTAGATTCTAGGAATCTCTTTTGTATTGTAGAAGTGATCATGGACAATAGCTTTATTTTATTTTGTGAGGAATATTTGTGAGTGGTTGTTTTGTCATGAAATAGCCAAAGGGGGAGATTGTTAGGACCTCGATTTTATGATTGGCTTATTTCATGACAAACCACCACATTGGGGATGATTGTGTAATGGGTAGCTTAGGTCCGTATTGGCAAGCTTCCAAGCATCTCCATGACTTCAAGAGCAAACGGTATATTCACTTGACTTTGTCTCTTGAAGAGTTTAGGTGCACACACACACTTCATGCATGTTTTGTTTATCTTGCATTTGTGTTCTTTTTTGTTTGCATAAGTGTGCATCCTTTTCTAAAACACTCACTAGCTTACATTAGATATCATATCTTGCATTGTATCTTAGTTGATAACATGTTTGACATGTTAATTGTGCTTCACTGTGTGCATCTCACTCACTTCACACTTGCACAACATTCATGTAAGATTGACTTTTGTCTTGAGTGTTAAAAAGGGATTTTTCCCTTTGGCGCGGCCTAGACCGCTCGGCAGGCTTTGCTTGCACCGCGGCACACGGAGCGGTATTCTCCAGTGCGTCATGCGCGACGTGGACCGCGACCTGTGCACTTGCACGCACAGCGGTCCTAACCACGGTGTTGTCCAGACGGTGCACTGCGGTATGTACCACGGTCTGGACACTTACCAGTGTCGCGGTCTAGCAAACGGTTTTGACGGGATTCTGGTTCCCAAGTTCAAAACGATGTAGTTTTAACTAGGGCTTCATATATATTCTTCCTCTTCTCTTCTTGGCCGACCAAGAGCTCAAAAATTCATTTTTAGAGAGAGGTTAGAGCTCCTAGAGAGAGAAAGCTTCAAGAAAGCATCTTTGACTCTCCAAACCCAAAACCCATCTCCATCTTGCATCATTCAACATCATTTGAGCATGGGTCTTCATTGTTTCATGACTAGGTAAGCAAGAACTTCTTTGAATATCATTTATTGTTCTTCTTACTCTAGATTAGGTATTTATTGCATGATTAAATACCTATACTCTACTCTATTGCATATTTATGAGTCTTGATAACATGATTGGGTTTGTATTTTGATAGCTTAATTGATTAGGTCATTTTTGCCTAAAAGCTAGGTCATAAATATTCATGTGTGATTAATTGATAACTAGGTTGAGAAATTGTGTTTTAATCAACTAGTTAATGTTCATGAATATTTAATTGTGTATGTTTGTGATAGCTTGCATTATTAGGTCATATATGCCTAAATAGCTAATCCATAAATATTCATGTATGCTTAATTGATGATTAGGTTGACTTTGTGCATCTAGTCAAGTTTATGAATGTTTATGTGAATTTAATTGACAATTAGGTTGTTAGAATTTCTCTACAACTAATTGAGACCTCATGTGTGTACATGTAGGTATTATTTGATAACTAGGATGTTGTATTGCATTATCTACATCTAGTTAAGCATTGTATGTTTGGTCTAACATATATTGTGTTGAGCATTCATTGATTGTTCACTTAGACCCCATACTCTTCATTGAGTCAAAGTCTTGTGGCTTCGGGGTGAAGTTGCACAAGCATTGTAGTCTTGCAACCAAGTTGTGGTTGGCAAGCATTGGTCAAGAATCCATTATAAAAGGCCTGCGGGTAGAGTAGGAGGTGCTCACGCCAATAGTAGTGTATCAGTGGATATCACTAGGGATAGAACCAAGAGTGGCGAGTGGTAGTGTCCATAGCCTGAGGTTATCTAGAGTGAGAGTCCGAGTATCACTTGAGGATGTAACTTTTTACTCATTTAGTGGATTTGAGGATCGTGTGTGGCTAGAAGGATAGCCCATGGTTTTTCCCTTTGTTTAAGGGTTTCCACGTAAAAATCAAGAGTTATTTATTATTCCGCACTTTACACTTGATTTTGTATGGTTGATTTAATTGGGTTATTTGTTTAATATTGACTAATCGAAAAATTGGTAATAATCGATTAACAACCCATTCACCCCCCCCCCCCCCCCCCCCTAGGTTGTAGACACACGTTAAGAGTGTATTTTCAGTATGATTACACTAAGAAAACGACTCTACCTCAACAATCCTCCTAATTAAGTGCTAGACTCACATAGTCTCTCAAATGTGCAAGTATATGTTATAGGCTCATGTCCCTTTAAATAATCTCTAACCTCTCTCAATGTCTTAGAGATCACACCCATACAATGCATTGATTCATTAAGTTCTGTGGCACACACATGAACCATGTATGCCAGTTTCACGTATCTCTACCTTACTGATCATATACAGAGGATATTTTGTTTAGCATGTCAATACGACACCGCACAGGCCATTGCACAGCAAAAATTTATTCACGAGATGGCTAGTCAAGTGAAAGCATTAAGCACACACAAAATGCCCATATGACAACACAAGCACAAGAGAAATTCGGTGGTCATTAATACTAGATCAAGGATTCGGTTTCATCAATCTCCTTAGGACGACTAAAAATGGGAAACAAGTTCACCAAACAACTATGTGCATAAAGTTGGTTGTGAAACATTAAGAACATTCAATTAAGTTAAGGGTTCATTCTCTTGATTAAGGAATTCACCAAAATCAATTCATCACCCAACCCAAATCATAGAAGAACAATTGTGTCTTTAATATAAATACCAATTAAGCACAAGAATATGGAACCAAAGTCTAAATTAGCATATAAATGCACCAACCAAACTTCTCCCCCTCTTTAGAGCTAATACTCAAACAATCAAATCATTCGATACTTGGTATTTTGGATCATCTATCAATCAATCAACAATCATGGGATGCTAAATTACACTACTCTTAAATTAAATTACTCTACTCATAATCCCATTCATGGACACATTTCAATTTAGACCCTCCACACACATGAATATCACAATAAGATATTAAAATCATACATAAACAAGGAGTAGAACAAAAATCAAATGAATTTAAGAACAATCATATATATATATATATATATATATATATAGCACAAGTGTAGGTTTACAAAGTTCCCAAATTGAGGACACGCATAAAAAAAAGAAATACAAAAAGAAATGAGTTTAAAAGAGACAACCCTTAAAGAAAACCCTTCAAGCTATCTTTGATCTCCTAGCTCATTTTTTGTCCAAAGACCACTCCTTTTTTATTGTAATCTACTCTAAGATGGGTTGATGAAGTGTAAAAAAGGTGGTGGAGATGTATAGTGAGCTCCCGTAGAGGAAAAACCTCCATAGGAGCTTGATTCTCTCACTTATTTGGTGAAGAAGATGGAAGATGGAGAAAATGAAGAAGGGTTTGTGTAGGATCGGTTTTTGGGTTGTAGAAGGTGAAAGAAGTCCCTTAAGATGAGAGAAAATTGGGGTATTTATATAGTTGGGAGGTTATGGCACAAATTGGATGTGAAATGACGAGATTACCCCTCAAATTCGGGCTGAAAATGGCATAACTGGGCAAAAAATGCGACATGGAAGAGACTTGGTGCTCAGGTCGCATCCAGGTCGCTATTCCCTCTGGTGAAGATTTTCAACTTCGCGCACCATTATGAAAATGGGAATAACTCCCTTTTAAAAACTCAGAATTGCAATTTGTAAAAAGTGCTAGAAACTAGACACCTGAGGCTTTCCGAATATATATGGATCTCAACATGGTTCGATCTGAGGAGGGATATATGGTCCCCAAAAGTTAAGTGTTCTGCACCAGCATTTACCATTTCAGCCCTTTAACCTTCAAAACTCTTCAATTAAGCTCAGCACCTTATTTTAGGGCATATAACCTACACAAAACTCACAAAACGCATTATATACAAAAAAACACGCTCGAAAACAAGCACAAAAGCTAGGAAATGTGGACCTCAAATAGTTATATAAATCGTCTGATCAAATTCCCTCAAACCTATCTTTTGCTCTTCCTTGAGCAAAACTAAAAACAAAAATGAAACAAACAAAATAAAACACATTACAATATAGAAAAGGTAAAAACTAGGCTAGTCCACTTCCGTAGGAAACACGGTGGCAATTAACATATGCTACAAGCCTTTAAACCGCTAGGCAATCCCTAGAGGATGAGTTATAGTCTCCTGAGGGTTTACAGCTACGACACTCACAAACGCAACTTTGCAAGATAAGCTGAGACGCAATCTATACATACCAAATACAGACCACATGCAGGCTGAAATCTCAGATTATGCAATATAAATTGAAACTCCCTTAACCATTTATAGTGTAAATTATACCTAGAAGGGGGGTGAATAGGTATATGCTCAAATACTCGCACTTCTTTTTCATACAACCAAGTTAAGCACACTTAGAGCATTTAACAAGTAAATTGCTTCAAAACATCAAAGTAAATTCAACTAAGCAAGTGCTAAAACAATACAAGTTAATGTAAGTAAAGAAACTAAAAAATACAAAAATCAACACGAGATTTTTACGGGGTAAAACCTCAAAATGAGGAAACATCCACGGGTTGATTCCACAACCACCGGCAAAAAGCAAATCACTATGACAAATAGGAGATTCACAATCAAGAGGTAATCAAACACAAGATTCACTCTCCAAGCTATCTACACCTATTTTATCCTCGGGGCTAGTGAACTTATTATGCCAACTTCCTATCCAAGACCTCGCGTCTGTAGGAAGATTTCTTGCTTGTCTATCCAAGTCCTCCTGACTTTAGACAAGACTTCCACGCTTAGCTATTCGGATCACCCCGATCCTAGCCAATACTTCCAATGCTTAGCTATCCAAGTCCTCCAGACTCTAGCCAAGACTTACAATGCTCAAATCAAAGAATCACTCTTAGAAATAAAACTTCCAACCTCTTCACAAGGCATACGATCTAAGTGAATGCAAATGAGCAAACACAAGCAAATAGAGCAAGTTGATCAAACACACTCTATGAAGAATTAGTTTTTGCACAAGTCAAGTTTACAAACAAAAATAATTAATTCTTATGAACATGTGATAGGAAATCAAGATTAGGCATTCAAAGATCATTCACAAAGATATCTAGAAACCTAAACATGTCAATCAAAGCTAGAATAACAAGTCTTCAACAAAAAGCACAAAAACTAGCTTTGAAATCAAATGAACAAGTTAACACTTGAAATCCATAACATATTCAATAAAATAAGAACAAGATTTAGATGATAAAAATTACAATCAAAATATTCTAGTTCTAGAACATGTGACAAAAACCTAGAAATCAACAATCAAGATCAAATCACAAAGAGATTCTAGATTCAAGTTCATGCTATCCAAAATTAGCTAAAAGATATTCAATAAAAATCACAAGAGCTAATTTCGAAAATCAATCAAACAAGTCCAAAAGTTGAATCAAAATCATTCTAAACATTTTTCTTTAATCAATTAAGAAGATTCATCAAGTTGATCATAAAAGAAAAATGGAAAGAAGATGATTCACTTACAAATGATAAACACACGAATGGAGATTAGATTATTACGAAACATCTGGACATAATTTGACTCTGAAAATAATTGTGACTTGTTCCTCTCTTCAAGACCAACAATTTCGGCTTATGAAAATCTAAAATTGGAGTTGATTTGAGAGAGATATGACCAAAACAAAATTGCAAAACTTGTTGAAAATTTCTGCACGAAATTCAAATATATATAGAGGGAATTTGATGTAGAGAGAGATCCAGCCACCAATCAGCCCTTGCCACCTGTAGCTCCCCATGGAGGCACGTGGCCTCCATGGGGGCAGAGGGGTGGCCTTCCCATGGAGCACAGGCGCCTCCACAAGGATGGGGTAGTTTGGCACTTTGCCATCCCACTTCCCCTTTGCTCCCTATCGCGCTCCTCTAGCGTTCTTCGACCATTCTCCGGCCTCCGAACTCCGAATTCGAATTCATTTTCGGATTACAAACTGTAACTCCCTCACGGACATGGGCGTTAACAAAAATTTCTCAAAAGATATGGAAATCGACTTGATACACATAGACGAAAACCATACATGATAAAGACATGGAAAGTTTCGTAACTTCCAACTCAGAACTAGAAAAATTATGAATGAGTAACCGAAACGACCGGAACTCAATATAGAACAATACAAGAACATAATCAAGTCCGATATCACAAAAACACAAACAAATAAACACAAGAACACACAAGTATGTCAATTCCTAGAAATAGTCCTAGAACATGCAATTTTACAAAAGTTGTCAAATTAAATCTAATGCATGTGCATACTTCAATAAGTGTGTGAATGTGTTATACCAAGTTTTGCACAACGATGCAGGGACACAAATGAATGCAATGTGTGTTTGTGCGCCTACGCCTTGCAAGAGGAAGAAGAATCTTGATACCTTAGCATCCAAGTAAGCATTTTTCCTCTTGAAGACGAACTTTGCATGCGACGTTGCTTTCCTTCTTTGAAGCTTGATCCAATCGCGAACCACCTAAGCAACTAAGCAATAAAAACAAAGAGCATTTTGTTATGGAATCAAGCCAACATAAATCTAAAACCTAACAATCTTCCCCTTTGGCTATTCCATGGCAAAACCTCAACCTCACCATACAATGATCACTCAAACTAACTCATAGTTGATTGCATTCTCACATCCTCACATTACAAAGAGAACCCTAAACTAAAATATCTTCAAGTCTTCATGAGTCTTCAAGATTCTCCTTTTTCAATCATCAAGACATCTGTGAAAAGCACACAACCAAACAAATAAGAAATCTTCTACAAAGAAGATTGATGAGATATATCCACAAAAACAAACAAGACTCTCTATATCTCATATAAATGTTCACTTTTAAAAGCACTCCATTAGTTCCTTAACCTCAACAGACAAGAATTCTTTACTCCCCCTTAAGAAAAAAATTATCCCTTTAATACAAGAAGATCAATAATCCACAAAGAGGTACATTCTCCCACATGAGGTACATTTCTTCCATACATGGTGAGGCATACATTTCTCCCCATTTTTGTCAAGGAATAGTCAAAGAAACAAACAATGGATAATCAAGGGGAAAAAGAGGTAAATATATGAGATAAGTAACATGCATTTTCAATGTTCAATTATGTCATGTTTTTATCAAAATAAAATCATGTGAACATATCATAGAAGAGAACAAAGTCTAGCATACAATACTCCCCCTTGATAAGTGCTCTATCTAAGATCAAGATAGAATATTGTTCACAATGATATCCACACAATCAAGTAATTTTAAAGAAATTCAACAAAATAAGCTCCACAAACTATGAGAGATACACCAAGATTTTCAATCTCTCTCATAATTCTTCTAAAATTGCTAGCATATCGAATTCACTTGAAAGAAAAACAAGTGTGTGTATGGATTTTCTTCAAACATATATAAATGAGTAATTTGATCATCATCATGCAAACCATATCAACATCTATTCATCTTAAGCTTTTCCATAAAAGGTCAAACCGATTATCATTCGGAATTTTTACTTTTAAGAGAATAGATTTCAACATATGAGCGTGTATTGATGTGTAAAATCGTGTTATAAAATACTCACTCGCAAGTGCACGAATCATGAAGATAAGTACTGTGGTAAGTAAGGATCGTTCCCACGAGGAAAAGTGATTTATCGATTAAAAACTAATTTTAATTAAAGTTAAATTAAAAGTAACCAAGAAATTGTTGATTGATTGATTAAACTAAAACTAAGTTAAATTAAGCTAAAGAAAACAATTAAAAAGAATTGGTTATGATCAATGGAGAGAAAAACACTAGGTCATCAATGATTCCCAATTATGAGCACTCAATGTATGGTATTAATTTATAAACAAGATTCAATCAATTCTAGGGTTCATTCTTTGTCTTTAATATGACTATTATTGTATGATCGCGGGATGAGTCTTGTATTCCCAACTATTATTCACCATTGGTCTATGGTGTGAACAACGATCCGAAACCCTTTAAGTGCAAGAAATAAGAACCAAATTCTATACTCTGCTTGGCTTATGCTAAAGATAAAATTCATTCATTCAAAAGAGCATTAATCAAGGTTAGGTTTGGTCTGTACTCTAACCCTAATTCTCAGATAATCTTAACCCTAAAATGATGCCAAATAACCATCCACCATTGGTCTATGGTGTGAATAAATATTAAAACTAATGAGGATTAAGCAATTAAGCATAATGAATGAATCAAGAATTAAATTAATAAATTAATAATTAACCACACATGAGCATTCACAAAAGGTTCACATTGATTCCCTAGTTATGGGATTAGTTACACATCATGGAAAAAGAAAAAAAAGATTGAGTAGAGAAAACCCGAGATGATCACCAAAGAGCTCCTCCAATTCTTCTTCGTCTTCTTTGTCTTCCTCTACAATGGATGGATGGGTCTTGAGGTGATGTGTGGTGATGGAGTGATGGGGGGACGGCCCTATTGGTGGCTTGGGACCTCCCTTGGCTTATTCTCTTGAACTTAAGGTTCACAAGGGTTTAAATAGGCTTTAGATGCTCGGTCAAGTCCTTAAACAACAAGGAAATCAATTTCCTTTTGGAACTCTACCTTTTTGAGATTTTATTTCTTTCCTAATCCATTAAAATTGATTACTTATTGAAGGGAGATAAGGATTATGTGTCAACTTGCTTCCCGAGACTCACACTCATGTCCAAGAAAGTAATATTTCCCGATCCAACAACTTGCAAAATAAATCCTGTCACTATTCACGAAATTATGACTGGTCTGACCATTGGGTACTAAAACGGGAATAACCTCTTCTAGGAATATCTTAATTGCGATCCAAAAAGTGCGCCGGAAACTAGACTTTTGAATCTTTCCATACATAGGTGGTAGGACACACAATTCAATTGGAGCCGAGAGATATGGTCCCCACAATCTGGCTGATTTGCACAGGCTGAAATTCATCCTTTCCCTGAGTGTTGCGCGGCGTAGACCGCGCTTGAGGTTGATGCCTAGGAAATGGTATGGACCTCAGAAAAGAATGAAAATCCAACTAAAATGTACCAGCTGGACATACCGCGGTTGATGTCATGCATGGAGAGCGACCTACGCAGCGGTCGTTGACAGTTTTGCCCTTTTTCTTCTCGTTTAAGCTCTTTTCCTTGAAAATACCTTCAAACACTTCATCTAAGGAATGTGGCCTACACATGCTCAACAAACACATAAATATCTAATTTCACTCAATAATATAGTACAAATAATAGGAAATGGGGACCTAAAATATATATAGAAATATATCGATCATGTGTGTGCATGTGGCTCGTCATCCCATTTCTGTTTTTCAACCCGAGCAATCACAATTTTCAACTATACCTTCTTTTAGCCCTTTTTTTAGGCTCTGAGTAAAAAAAATATTATTGATTATTTTCAACACTTCTTTGATTTTTCTAACATAAACATATACACTTCATGACGGCTTTCACTCATCATAATGGTGTAGCCCTTTCCAACATTGGCCGGCTGCACAACCAAAATGTGTAGCCCTTTTCATGAAGGTGCTCGTTGAGTTTTATGTAGTTGCCGAAGCAAAATGGATACTAACCATAGGTCATCTTTAATGTACTAGTCAAAAGACTTCAAGGTGCATCTATAATTCACATATCTTTAAACTCAACTTACTCAAACTAAACATATGAAAGAAGCAAAATGTGCACTTTTTGAAAACCAAGTTTTAAGACTTAAAAGCACATGATCTAAAAGCAATACAAAGAGACTTACTTTAGATCATTACTTCTCAAGAGAGTAGCTCTCATTGAATATGAAGCTCAAATTTTTCAAAAATATGCCCCTCGTCAATCAAACAAGTATAAGATATAACACATGCATCATGTAAAAGATCTTTGTGAACGATTTCACTAAATGTCCTCTAGATGGCAATTATTTAAAGAGAAACATATGTATTCTAAACAAAGTTCTCTAAAATAACATGCCACATGATGTCATGCACACATAGAGTTGAAAAGATGAAACAAGAAATCAAGCTTTAGAGTAGAGATATACCTTAGCATGTGTTTTCATCAATGTAAATCCTTCGCCCTTTTTATGAGCTCTCTTGGCTTGTTTGTCCTCATGATAACAAGTTGTTGGTGTGTCTTCCCAAGAGAATAAAGACTAAACATCTCAACTCAAACAAACATATAAAACGATTTTCTCAAAAAGTCTTGACAAAATCCATCACCATATAGATTTCAAGATACAACTTCTCTAAAGTTAACCAACAAATTTTAACCATCATAGTGAAAGTTTGAGAATATTAAGTTCATGTATTGACTAGAGACACCAAATTAGAATACTAGACCTAGCATATTACAAATAGCTTAGTCAAGCAACAAACTTAGAACTCTTATCAAATAAGAACAAAAAAATATTCTCATATGTGCTACTCAATAAAGTATGAGAGCACTCACCTTTGACCATATTGGTCTTAAGTGAACCAACATAAACAACATCATGATCATTACTCATGACAATATGAAATCTAGAAGATAAATCATCAACTATCTTCTTCATGAAAATATCACTTATATTAAACTCATCATTATTGCCACGCACAAATATTTCATCAAGACAAGGTATATGACCATCATGTTTTTTCACATTCTCATCCACACAAATCTTCTTGACATTCTTCTTCACATGTTATCATTATTATGAATCTTTTCAACATTCAAAGATTTATCAATATCAACATGTTTAGAAGAATAACTATGAATCTTTTCACATCTTGCTTCTTAATCAAAACTTTCCTAGTAAGTTTCTTTACATGATCATGATCAATATGCACATTTTTCAAAGCATCAAAACTATTATCATGTTTAGAATCTTTCAAAGAAGATTTGTTCAACTCACTAGCATGCATATTATTCTTCTTAACCCAAACCTTCCTTGTTGATTTCTTTTTATTAACATGTTCATCATGCATAGTCTCTAACGCCTTAACATGTTTAGAAACAAATAAAGGAAGTATTTTCATCTCACTAGCATGCATCTCATTCACTAGTTTGCATTGTCTATTATACTCGTAGCATTTAGGTTTGATATGCCCAACAACATTGCAAAAATGACAAACCGGGATAAACTTAGAGATGTTATGTTTGGCTCTAGACTTAAACTCATGCTTAGGAGAATGATTAGGTAACTTTTCAACATATTTAACATGTTTCACATTTCCTAGTTTGCATTACCTAATGTGACCAACCATATTACAATAATGACAAACCGGAATAAATTTAAAAAAATTACCTTTTGGATGTGCATGCTTTGGTTAAGAAGTTCCATAGCTCTTCTTGTCTTTGCCTTTGATTTTGGAAGGAATAGTAGTTGAGTCTTTCCTCTTCTTGGACTTTCTTGACTTGTTTTTGGTTGTAGGAGTCTTCTTAACTTCTTCTACAAAACCCAAGCCACTCATATCTCTATGATGCTTTCCAAGTTTTATTACTTCATCAAGCTTAATGGCTCCAATTATCATGTCATTAATAGACTCTTTGAGAGATTTAACTTCATCTTTAAGCTCACACTCTTTTTTCTCTAAGATAGTCAAAGTGTTCTCTTTTTTCTTAATCTCTCCCTCCATGACAAACAACTTCATAGTAAAGTCTTCTTTTAAATCATCCAACTCTTGAGCACTTTCCTCCATCTTTGAAAAATATTTTTCAATGGTCTTTTCATTCTCCTTGATGACTTCACTTTGCTTGCTTATCTTTTCCAAAGACATCTTCTTTTCATTGTCAAGAGCTTTGATTATAACCTCTAAATTGGCATTGATCAACTTCAACTTGTTGTTCTCATTATTCTTCTTTACATTTTCAGTAGTTAGTTGACGGATCTTGTCATTGAAGCTTGTTTCATCATGATTTGAGGAAGCTTTGATCTCTTCTTGATTGGAGGAGACTTCACTATCCTCACTACTTCAAGAGTATTCACTTTCCTCATTACTTGAGGAGTCTTCACTATTATCCTAAAATCTTCCTTCATATATGGCCGGGTAAGCAATGTAATTGCTAGTTATTCTTGATCATCTGAGGACTCCTCTTCTTCTTTTACATCACTCACACTCACACTCACACCACCTCCAAGTAGCTGTCATTGCTAAGCCTTTCTTAGACTCTCTCTTCTCATTAGCATGGTTGGTAGAGATAAATCCAATCCATTTACATTCATAGCATCGAATGAGCTTCTTCTTAGATTTATCCTTGCAATCTACCACTTCATTTGGAGTGATCTTCTTATTGACTTCCCCTCTCTTAGAACATATGTTCTTTAGAAGTTTCTTCAAAGTTCTCACCAAACTAGCCATATCATCTTCATCTTTACTCTTCTCATTGGTCACCTTGAGTGTTATTCCCTTACCCTCAATCTTCGGCTTGAACCCAAGCTCATATGTTTATAGAGACCCAAGAAGCTCATCAACCCTCATAAGATCGACGTTCTTGCTTTCTTCAATTGCGGTCACCTTTGCTTTAAATCTCTTAGGCAATGATCTCAAGATTTTCCAATTAATTCTCTCTTGTGGATATGGCTCTCCTAAGGTTGACTTTGGTTGGTGATATTCAAGAGTCTAGTTTGGAAGTCTACTAACTTCTCATCCTCATCCATAACAAGACTTTCAAATTGAGAAGTAAGCATTTGTACTCTAGATCTTCGAACTGCCAACGTACCCTCATTGATAGTTTGCAAAATATCACATGCTTCCTTTGCCGATTCGAGGTTTTGGATGTAGATAAATTGAGTAATATCTACTCCTCCAAAAATAGCATTCACTGCTCGATGATGCCACTTAGCATTATCAAATTCAATAACCGTCCATTCGGCTCTAGGCTTCAAAATCATAGTGTCATCTTCAAGCTTTTTGGCAAGTATCTCATAACCTTCCTCAACACTCATCCATGTTTTTTTCATTGATGGATTTAATGTAGGCTTTCATCCTAATTTTCCAAAATGAGTAGTTACCACTCTTCAAGAGTAGAGTGGAGGTCTAGCACTAGAAGCACCTTCCGGCATCGAATCACCTATAGTAGCAATCATGGATTCTTACAAAACACAACACAACATTATAATATGGATCTATCTAATTACTTCTAGACACCTGCTCTGATACCAATTGAAATTCCCTTAACCACTTATAGTGTAAATTATACCTAGAAGGGGGGTGAATAGGTATATGCTCAAATACTCGCACTTCTTTTTCATACAACCAAGTTAAGCACACTTAGAGCATTTAACAAGTAAATTGCTTCAAAACATCAAAGTAAATTCAACTAAGCAAGTGTTAAAACAATACAAGTTAATGTAAGTAAAGAAACTAAAAAATACAAAAATCAACACGAGATTTTTACGTGGTAAAACCTCAAAATGAGGAAACATCCACGGGTTGATTCCACAACCACCGGCAAAAAGCAAATCACTATGACAAATAGGAGATTCACAATCAAGAGGTAATCAAACACAAGATTCACTCTCCAAGCTATCTACACTTATTTTATCCTCGAGGCTAGTGAACTTATTATGCCAACTTCCTATCCAAGACCTCGCGTCTGTATTTCTTGCTTGTCTATCCAAGTCCTCCCAACTTTAGACAAGACTTCAACGCTTAGCTATTCGGATCACCCCGATCCTAGCCAATACTTCCAATGCTTAGCTATCCAAGTCCTCCAGACTCTAGCCAAGACTTCCAATGCTCAAATCAAAGAATCACTCTTAGAAATAAAACTTCCAACCTCTTCACAAGGCATACGATCTAAGTGAATGCAAATGAGCAAACACAAGCAAATAGAGCAAGTTGATCAAACACACTCTATGAAGAATTAGTTTTTGCACAAGTCAAGCTTACAAACAAAAATAACTAATTCTTATGAACATGTGATAGGAAATCAAGATTAGGCATTCAAAGATCATTCACAAAGATATCTAGAAACCTAAACATGTCAATCAAAGCTAGAATAACAAGTCTTCAACAAAAAGCACAAAAACTAGCTTTGAAATCAAATGAACAAGTTAACACTTGAAATCCACAACATATTCAATAAAATAAGAACAAGATTTAGATGATAAAAATTACAATCAAAATATTCTAGTTCTAGAACATGTGACAAAAACCTAGAAATCAACAATCAAGATCAAATCACAAAGAGATTCTAGATTCAAGTTCATGTTATCCAAAATTAGCTAAAAGATATTCAATAAAAATCACAAGAGCTAATTTCGAAAATCAATCAAACAAGTCCAAAAGTTGAATCAAAATCATTCTAAACATTTTTCTTTAATCAATTAAGAAGATTCATCAAGTTGATCATAAAAGAAAAATGGAAAGAAGATGATTCACTTACAAATGATAAACACACGAATGGAGATTAGATTATTACGAAACATTTGGACATAATTTGACTCTGAAAATAATTGTGACTTGTTCCTCTCTTCAAGACCAACAATTTCGGCTTATGAAAATCTAAAATTGGAGTTGATTTGAGAGAGATATGACCAAAACAAAATTGCAAAACTTGTTGAAAATTTCTCACGAAATTCAAATATATATGGAAGGAATTTGATATGTAGAGAGAGAGAGAGAGAGATTATGCCACCAATCAGCCCTTGCCACCTCAGCTCTCCATGGAGGCACGTGGCCTTCACGGGGGTAAAGGTGTTAGGTTTTAGATTTATGTTGGCTTGATTCCATAACAAAATACTCTTTGTTTGTATTGCTTAGTTGCTTAGGTGGTTCGCGATTGGATCAAGATTCAAAGAAAGGAAAGCAACTTCGCATGCAAAGTTAGTCTTCAAGAGGATAGGTGCTTACTTGGACGTTAAGGTATCAAAATTCTTCTTCCTCTTGCAAGGCATAAGCGCACACACACACATTGCATTCATTTGTGTCCATACATCGTTGTGCTAATTTTTCATAACACATTCACACACATATTGTTGTATGCACATGCATTAGACTTAATTTGACAATGTTTGTAAAATTGCATGTTCTATGACTATGTCTAGGAAACGGCATACTTGTGTGATCTTATATTTAATTATTTGTGTTTTTGTGATATTGAACTTGAATTTGAGCTTATATTATGTCTTATTGAGTTCCGGTTGTTTTTGTTACTCATTCATTAAGTTTCAAGTTCAAAATACTTTTTGTGTTTTTATCGTACATGGTTTTCATCCTTGATTTTCAATTTGAATTCCATATGTTTTGAGAAAGTTTTCTTGACATCTTTGGTACGTGAGGGAGTCCTAGTTATTAATTCAAAAATAGATTCGAATTCGAAGTTCGGAGGCTGGAGAACGGTTGAAGAACATTTCAGTGCGCGAGGGGAGTTAAAGGGCGAAATAGGGGAACCAAGCAACTCTCCCCATGGAGGCGCGTGGCCTCCACGGGATGGGCTGCCTTTTGCCCCCTGGAGACCACAAGCCTCCATAGGAAGCAGAGGTGGCTGGCCCCTATTGGTTGGTTGAAATCGCTCTCTTTCCCTCTCTTTTAAATATCACTTTCCCTCTTTTTTTTCAAACAATGGTGTTGTGTGGAAAATTTGAGCAGAAATTTTCTCTCTAACTTTCTCAACTTCCAAACACCATAACTCTCTCAAATCAACTCCGATTTTAGATTTTCAAAAGCAAAAATTGTTGATCTTGAAGACAGGAACAAATCCCAAGCATTTTCAGAATCAAACAATGCTTGGATTTTTTGTGATGATCAGATTTCAGTTCATGAGTCATTGTTTGTAAGTGAATCAATTCTCTTTCATTTTTCGTTCAAGATCTTCTTAATGGTTCTTCTTATATGATTTGAAAGAAATGTTTAGAATGATTTTGATTCCAATATTTGGATTTGTTTAATTTACTTTCAAGTTTAGTTCATGTATTTTGATTGAATATCATTTTTGCTAATCTTGAAGAATATGAGTTTAAATCTAGAATCACTTTGTGTATTTGATCTTGATTGATGATTTCTAGATTTGATCACATGTTCTAGAACTAGGATATTTTGATTGTGATTTCTATCATCTAAATATAGTTTTTATTTTATTGAATATGTTGTGGATTTCAAGTGTTAACTTCTTCACTAGATTTCAAAGCTAGTTTTTGTGTTTTTTGTTGAAGACTTGTTATTCTAGCTTTGATTGACATGTTTAGATTTCTAGATATTTTTGTGAATGATTTTAAATGCCTAATCTAGATCTCTAATCACATGTTCATAAGAATTAGCTACATTTTCTTGTGAGCTTGATTTGTACAAAACTAATTCTTCATAGAGTGTGTTTGATCAACTTGCTCTATTTGTTTGTGTTTGCATCATTTGCGTCCACGTAGATCATTTGCCTTGTAAAGAGGTTGCAAGTCTCATATTGGAGAGTGATTCTTCAACTTGAGCATTGGAAGTCACATTTGGAGAGTGATTCTTCAATTTGTGCATTGGAAGTCACATTCCTTAGAGTGATTCTTTGGATTGTGCATTGGAAGTCACATTTCTTAGAGTGATTCTTTGATTTGTCCATTGGAAGTCTTGTCTAGAGTCGATGTGACTAGGATAGACAAGCAAGGCATCTTCCTAGAGATATGAGGTCTTGGATAGGAAGTTGGCATAGTAGATTCACTAGGCATGAGGGTAAAATAGGTGTTGATAGCTTAGAGAGTGAATCTTGTGTTGATTGTCTCTTGAGTGTGTAACTCCTATTTGTCATAGTGAATTGCTTTTGCTAGTGGTTGTCGTATCAACTCATGGATGTTTCCTCATTTTTGAGGTTTTACCACATAAAAATCCTTTGTGTAGATTTTTGTTTTATTGTCTTTACTTACTTTGAATTCGTATTGATTCATTCATTGCCTAATTATATTCATATTGTTTTGTTGGATCAATATTCTTATTAAAGCTTACTTGTGCAATTGTATATCTTGTGAAGAAAAAGAAATTGCAAGGATTTTGAGACTATTCCTATCCCCCCCCCCCTAGGTATATTTGACACTATAAGTGGTTAAGGGAATTTCAAGAGGGGTGGCCTTCCCGTGGAGCCCACGCTCCTCCACGGGGATGGGGTAGTTTGGCACTTTGCCATCCCATTTCCTCTTTGCTCCCTATCTCGCTCCTCTAGCGTTTTTCGACCGTTCTCCAGCCTCCGAACTCTAAAATTTGAATCCGTTTTCGGATTACGAACTATAACTCCCTAACAGACATGGAAATCAACAAAACTTTCATAAAAGATATGGAAATCGACCTGATACACAAAGACGAAAATCATGCACGATAAAGACAAGGAAAGTTTCGTAACTTCCAACTCGAAACTCGAAAACTTATGAATGAGTAACCGAAACGACCGAAACTCAATATAGAACAATATGAGAATATAATCAAGTTTGATATCACAAAAACACAAACAAATAAACACAAGAACACACAAGTATGTCATTTCCTAGAAATAGTCTTAGAACATGCAATTTTACAAAAGTTGTCAAATTAAATCTAATGCATGTGCATACTTCAACAAGTGTGTAAATGTGTTATACCAATTTTTGCACAACGATGTAGGGACACAAATGAATGCAATGTGTGTGTGTGCACCTACGCCTTATAAGAGGAAGAAGAATCTTGATACCTTAGCATCCAAGTAAACATCTTTCCTCTTGAAGACGAACTTTGCATGCGAAGTTGCTTTGCTTCTTTGAAGCTTGATCCAATCACGAAACACCTAAGCAACTAAGCAATACAAACAAAGAGCGTTTTGTTATGGAATCAAGCCAACACAAATCTAAAACCTAACATAAATCAATGCACCACACAATGCAAGTATGCCAATACTTATAATGCTTTCGGTCTACAAAACAACCACGCTCGAATGCCCAAGATAAAATTCACCTCGACTCTAATCCTCACTAGATTTCTCGTATTTTTCCGTTTGGAACCTAGTTGCACTCTCTATCAAACACATGCGATTTGGAAGTTATGTTCATGGGATCGAATATGTATCGCATATGAATATTTTCAATGAAAGCACATTTTATGGAGATAGATCTCATGAAGGAATTGAAATGCCATGAACGTGGAAAGAGCATGCATCGACTCACATTCCTAAGATAAACTTTCTAAAAGATCAAATAGGCTTTCCCTAATTTGTATTGTTGCCAAAGTGATGTGTGGTGGTGTATGGGATGGAAGATATGGTATGAGTGGGAAGGATAAAGTTACTAACCATGTCAAGGCGTTTACACATTATAACACTTTGGTTAGCTCTACACATGAAGATCATAATTTGAGCGTCTAGGCTATAAAATTTACATTGCACATTTGTGCCACATTTGTACTCACATTTTAGTAACTTTACATTTGATGAACTTGAAGGCTTAAGTGTTTATAATTCACACTTATTCTCTCTTTTTTTCTTTTTTTTCTTTTTTTATAAGCCTTTGCGTTTGTACAATTACACATATTCGCCTAAGTACACGCTACTAAACAATTTAGAGCAAAATATAACTTCTCCTAAGCTATACACCTCAACATGATCAATAACTAGGGAATGATGAAGTGTTTGGGTTGTGTAGTGATGTGGATAGGTATAGTGTTTGACCTCAATTTTTACAATGAAAGCACACATATAGGGATATGGAAGTGTTTAGGGTATTTTAGTAGTTATGCGCACACTCAAGCTCAAAATCATTTCTAAAAGTCCATCTAGCAATGGAATACAAATTTCAATAAGCAGTCCACATGATGAATGTTCTATGGCAATCAATGAAAAAAAATTGATGTATAATGAGATCACAATTAAGAGCAAAATCGAAGAGTGTTTAAAGAGTATAAACAAAACCCACTGATTTTCTTTATTTAGGCCAAGTGTCGCTCACGGGTAGTCTCCACTATTTTCCTAAGCTAAACAAGCATAGAGGTCTCATCCACCTCAACATCAAAAGATTGGCACTGTACAAGCAAATTTAAGCGATGCAAGGAGCTAAAAGCATACAATGTATGTCTCTATCGGCACGCAAAGAAAAGCAACTCAACAAAAATGAACTCTAATTCCAAAAAAATTCAAAATTTACTGATTTGTGCAGAGATTTAATTTTTTTTTATATCAAAAACACAAACATACATAAACAAAAGTGTCCACACCCCCAAAACTAAACTCAACATTTTCCTCGATGTTGCACAACGGAACCATCTCCGCATATAAACATGGACAATGCAAGTAAGAACTGAGAGATAAGGACAAAACACCAAAACTAACAATAAATAAAATATCCTAAGATCTAAGCACAACACATATCCACTCTTAGATCTAAACAAAAATAAAAAATCACAACACAATAAGCAAAGCATTTAACCCTTGAAGCGCTAGCCCTTACGAGTGGTTATTGAACCAACCAAGCCTTCGCGACGCTCTCTTGAGTTGTCTGGTCCATCCGACCTAAAAATTTTCCTTTTCTAGCACAAGATAACTCAAACAACATCAAATGCAGATGCTTTAAACAAAAATAACAAAATTAACCAAAAACCAAACACACGACTTACACCCTCAAACCTATCCTTAAAATTGCTTGGGCTTATAACGAAAAACATGAAAAAGAGATGTATTTATTATCAACATCACGAGACATACAACAAAATCTGTAAAGCAAGTAATTCTAAGATATTAACAGAACCTAAGCTAAAACTAGTAACGGCTAACAAATATGCCACCTCCCCGGCAGCGGCACCAAAATTTGACGGCTCCAGATGGGGTACTCACAATAGTATGACAATGTTGGAGTAGTACAATGATAAGTTAAGTTTGTTCTCATATGGAGGTGTAATCCACCAACCGTTGCTAGTTTAGCTAAACACGAATAGGTGTGTGTGTGTGTGTGTGTGTGTGTGTGTGTGTGTGTGTGTGTGTGTGTGTGTTATTGTGTAGTAAAAGTAAATGTTGCAAGAAAACATAAATTATATACAGTAATATTTACAAGGATAGGATGGAATGGAGAGATGCATGAAATGTATGCTTACACTAAGAAAATGACTACACCGTAACAATCCTTATAATTAAGTGCTAGACTCACCTAGTCTCTCAAATGTGCAAGTATATGTTATAGGCTCATGTCCCCTTAAATAATCTCTCTCGATGTCTTAGAGATCACACTCATACAATGCATGGATTCAATAAGTTCGATGGCACACACACATGAGCCATGTACACCGGCCTCGCATATCTCTACCTTACTGATCATATACAAATGATATTTTGTTGAGCATGTCAATACAACACCGTGCGGGCCATTGCACACAACCAAAAATTCATTCACGAAATGGCTAGTCAAGTGAAAGCATTAAGCACACAAAATGCACATATGACAACACAAGCACAAGAGAAATTTGGTGGTCATTAAAACTAGATCAAGGATTTGGTTTCATCCATCTCCTTAGGATGACTAAAAATGGGAAACAAGTTCACCAAACAACTATGTGCATAAAGTTGGTTGTTAAACATTAAGAAAATTCAATTAAGTTAAGGGTTCATTCTCTTGATTAAGGAATTCACCAAAATTAATTCATCACCCAACCCAAGCTATGGGAGAGCAATTGTGTCTTTAATACAAATACCCATTAAGCACAAGAATATGGAACCAAAGTCTAATTTAGCATATAAATACATCAACCTAACTTCTCCCACTATTTAGAGCTAATACTCAAACACTCAAATCATTCAATACTTGGTATTTTGGATCATCCATCAATCAATCAATCAATCATGGGATGCTAAATTACACTACTCTTAAATTCAATTACTCTACTCATAATCTCATTAATGGACACATTTCAATTTAGACCCTCCACACACATGAATATCACAATAAGATATTAAAATCATACATAAACAAGGAGTAGAACAAAACTCAAATGAATTTAAGAACAATCATATATATATATAGCACAAGTGTAGGTTTACAAAGTTCCCAAATTGAGGACACACATAAAAAAAATAAGAAATACAAAAAGAACTGAGTTTAAAAGAGACAACCCTTAAAGAAAACCCTTCAAGCTCTCTTTGATCTCCTAGCTCATTTTTGGTCCAAAGACCACTCCTTTCTTCTTGTAATCTACTCTAAAAAGGGTGGATGAAGTGTAAAAAGGGTGGTGGAGATGTATGGTGAGCTTCCCATGGAGGAAAAACCTCCATGGGAGCTTGATTCTCTCACTTATTTGGTGAAGAAGATTAAAGATAAAGAAAATAGGAGAAGGGTTTGAGTAGGATCGGTTTTTGGGGTGTGGAAGATGAAAAAAGTTCCTTAAGAGTAGAGAAAATTGGAGTATTTATAGAGTTGGGAGGTTAAGGCACAAATTGGGTGTGAAATGACGAGATTGCCTCTAAAATTAAGGCTGAAAATGGCAAAACTGGGCAAAAAATGCGATCTGAAGCGACTTGGTGCTCAGGTCGCATCCGGGTTGCTATTCTCTTCTGGTGAAGATTTTCAACTTCACGCACTGTTACGAAAACGGGCATAACTCCCTCTAGAAAACCCGAAATTACAATCTGTAAAAAGCGCTAGAAACTAGACACATAGGGCTTTCTGAATATATGGATATCAATATGGTTCGATCTAAGGAGAGAGTATGGTCCCTAAAAATTAAGTGTTATGTACGGGCATATACCATTTCAGCCATTTAACCTTCAAAACTCTTCAATTAAGCTCAACACCTTATTTTAGGGCATATAACCTACTCAAAGCTTACAAAACACAATACATACAAAAACACGCTAAAAAAAAGCATAAAAACTAGGAAATAGGGACCTCAAATAAGCATATAAATCGTCTGATCTCGTAGCATAATAGTTCTTAATATGGTATGTCTCGCACATCTCCTTGAAATTGTCACTATCAAATTGGGTTCCATTATCAGTGATATCCTTCTTTACGAAGCTGGTGGTGTTAGCATCGGTTATTTGCACTAGTGCTTCTGCCTCAACCCATTTGGTGAAATAATCCACCGACACTATAGCATGTTTGCCCTTTTTTTAGTTGCAGTTGGCATCAGGCCGATCAGATATAATCCCCACATTGCAAACCGCCAGGGAGAGGTTAAGTTCTTCAACTACTCGAGTGGTTGTCTGATATCATTCACAATCCTTTGGTAGGTCTCACACTTTTTCGCCACTGATTGTGCATCTTGGAATAGGGTTGGCCGATAAAAGCCTTGCCTAAGGGTTTTATGGGCCAAAATTTTACCCCTTGTGTGATTTCCACACACTCCGCTGTATATGCTTTTTAGAACTTTTTCAAACTTTTTCCTGCCTCAACCGGGCCAACGCATCTCTATAAGGTTATCGAGAACCCCCTTATGTAAAGCTCTCCTCTAATTATCGAGTACTGGGTGGCTCTATACCTGACCCGTTTTGCTTCTACTGAGTCATCGGGAAGTACATTTCTTTCAAGATACTCTCTGATCGAGGTCATCTATATGTCATGTCCTTCATCGATCACCTTAACCATCAGCTCGTCCCCTTCCTTGATGCTAAGCTGCATAAGATGAGCCACTGAAATCGTCTTTGGCCAGATGCTAGTGGTATTTGATGACAACCTTGACAAGGCGTGTGCTTTCTCATTATCTTCTCTCGGGATCTGAATGATCATGTAATTCTTGAATATCTCGAGTAAGGCTTTAGCTACTTCTAGAAAGGCCATCATATTGTTTTCATTTGCCTAATACTCATCTAGGACATGATTGACCATGACCTGGAATCTCTGAATATCTCTAGTTCATCTGCGCCCAAGGCCGTACAAACCCCGAGTCTTGCCAGAAGTGTCTCATACTCAGCCATGTTGTTAGTGGCCTTGAAGCCTAATCACAAAGCACATTCTACATGATCACCTTTTAAGGTGGACACCACTATACTCACCCCCGGTGCCGTGCGCATAAGACGATCCATCAACGTGTAGCTGCCAGCTGAAAAGACTTTCTTTCCTTTTCTTCGAGCATTTTGATCACTTCGATGTTTAGCTCGGTGAACACGGTAATGAAATCTGCCATAGCTTGGTCTTTGATAGAAGCTCTTGGCGAGTAAGTGCTGTCAAACTCACTCAGCTCAACTGATTATTTTGTCAATCTCCCCGACACCTCTGGCTTGGAGAAGATTTGCTTGAGTGGACAGTCCTTGTAGACTTCAATCTTGTATACCTGGAAATAAGGCATGAGCTTTCTCGCCCCTGTTACTAGTGCCACTGTCATTCATTCAGCTGCTGAGTATCTTGTTTTTACTGGCAATGGCTTTGCTAGTGCAATACACTGGCTTATGTGTCCCTTTCGTCCAACCTTACTATGCCACTGGCGTAACCAACAAATATAAGTACATGGTTTCACCATCTAGCGGCTTAGACAGGATCGGAGCCTTGCCGAGGTATTCTTTGATTTACTAGATGGCTCTCTCACATTCTTCAGTCCACTATACCCCATTATCTTTCTTTATAACTTTGAAGAAGGGAAGGCACTTGTCTGCTGATCGGCTGATGAACCGGTTTAGTGAGGCAAGGCACCAGATAAGCCATTGAATCTCCTTCAAGGTCGTGGGAGACCTCATATCCTTCAGTGCCTTTATCTTTTCAGAGTTGACCTCGATTCCCCTTTGGTGGACTTAAAAGCCAAGGAACTTCCCTGAAAGCACCCCGAAAACACATTTCTTCGGTTGAGCTTCATCTTGTATCTCTGTAAGACTTCAAAAGTTTACCTTAGATCCATTGCATGTCTTGCTGTTGTAGTACTCTTGATCAATATGGCATCCACGTACACCTCCATGTTTCTGTCAATCTGTCGAGCGAACATTTTGTTTACGAACATTTTTTTTACCAACCTTTGGTAAGTTGCTCCGGTATTTTTCAGATCGAAGGGCGTCACTTTATAGCAATAGAGTCCATGGTCAGTTGTGAAGGTTGTTTTCCCTTCGCCTGGCTTAAACATCCTAATCTGATTATAGCCGGAGTACGCATCCATAAAGCTGAGCAATTCGTGCCCAGCAGTGGTATCGATCAGCTGGTCTATCCTTGGCAGGAGAAAGCTATCTTTCAGGCAGGCTTTATTCAAGTCAGTGAACTCTACACACATCCTCTACTGGCCATTCTTCTTTTTTACTAGTACCACATTGGCGACCCATTCTGGGTACTACATTTCCCTTATCGACCCTGCAGCCAGCAACTTCACAACCTCCTCCTTGATGGCTTTATTTCTCTCTGGGTTGAACTTGCGCCTTTTTTGGATAACCGGTCTATGCTCGAGATCAATAGCTAAATGGTGAGAGATTTTATTCATATCAATCCCTGGCATATCATCGTGCTTCCATGCAAACACGTCTTTAAACTCCTTAGGTAGGTTGATCAGGTCATTCTAGACACGGCCGGATAGTTGGGCCCCCAACCTGACCTTCTGATCAGGGTTATTTTCATCAAGCGTGATCTTCACAGTCGGCTCTTCCTTCTGATCTTCCTTAAGGCAAGAAATTATCTATTTTGGATCTAAATCAAACTGAGTCGGGATTTCTACCCTGGCTTCCTCTTCGTCAACCCCCACACATTCTTCTCCCTTTAGCAGGTCAATTTGCATCACTTCTGACTCTACCTTTTCCCTATATATTGCCAGATTGGCTTTCCTGGCCCATTCTTATGAGCCTTTCATGACGCCTACTCCTACCTCGGTCGGGAACTTGATTGTTAGGACATAGATTGATGTGACGACTTTTGACTTGTTCAAGAAGAGTCTTCCCAGCAGAGCATTATAGGGCAATTCAAAAGGTGTTTTGTGAGACAACAAAGGAGATAGAGTCAGGTTTACAGTTGTTAGCACACAATCTCCCCATTAACATAAAGAAATATGAGATTGAAAAATGAGGGCACGAGTAACATTGAGAATGTGTTGATGCCTTCGTTCAACTGCAGAGTTTTTTTATGGTGTTTCAACACAAGAATGAAAATGAGTAACACCAAGAGCACGAAAATAATCAATAAAAGATAACACATGAGCATTATCGGATCTAACAGACTTAATAACAACTTCAAATTGTGTTTTAACTATTGAGAAAAATTCAGGGACAAGACTCCTGACATCAGATTTAGCATAAGTAAATAAACCCATGTAGCTCATGTATGATCATCTACAATAGTCAAGAAATAATGAAACCCTTCTATTGTTTCAACATGAAAAGGCCCCCAAAAATCACAATGAATCAATTCAAAAGGTGTATCTGATAACAAATTATGTGAAATAAAATGCAAACGCTTTTATTTGGTAAAATGACAAATTGAACAATGGGAATTTGTATTAGAAAATCTAAAATATGTAAATCATCTTTAAGAGTATTAAGTTTAACATAAGAATGATGGTCTAACCTATAGTGCCAAATATCACTCTTAAACAATGAAACACTGCTACAGACAGTTGTTACATTGGAAAAAGAAAACTCTCTAAATCCAGAAAATAAAGGTTCCCTTGGCGTCTACCCAGCCCAATTGTTTGGCTCTATGTATGTTTTTGAATCAAACAACAATCTAAAGAGAAAATGAGAAAGTATCAAAGTGATTGATTAAGAGAGCTTAAAAAGAGAAGATTGAATAGAAATGGAGGCATATACAAAACATTGTCAAACTTAATATGTATAGAAAAAAACAACGGAACCAATTCAAGTGATGGGAACAGAGAGACCAATAGGTAGAGTAACACGTGAATGGGGAATAAGAGAAGAATAAACAAACAAAGACAAGAAACAACACACATGGAAGGTTGGCCATGTATCCAGTATTCAAGTATAAGAAGAAATTGAAGAAGGGGAGAATTAAGAAGAAAGTGAGTATATACCCGTAAAATGAAATGAATGGACCAAGCTGATGTGACTCACTGAGTTGAGCAT
Source organism: Dipteronia sinensis (assembly GCA_033220585.1). Classification (NCBI taxonomy): domain Eukaryota; kingdom Viridiplantae; phylum Streptophyta; class Magnoliopsida; order Sapindales; family Sapindaceae; genus Dipteronia; species Dipteronia sinensis. Next base: position 58,096,657 of record CM065638.1, on the reverse strand, counting down.
GAGAACCATTGATGAGATATGAGCTAAGAAGATTAATCAGTTGTTGGCATTGTTCTAGCGCCAGAGAAGCCATAAGAGAAGAAATCGGCATCGGAGAAGTATTGTGTTGCTAAAAGCATTGAATTGGTGGTGTTGAAGAAATCGGCATCCATTTCCTACAATATAAATATTAAATCATTAAGTCCAAAAATATTAACTCATAAATATATAAATTAAGCATAAATTTAAATTAAGCCATAAAAATATAATTTTAAAAATTGAGCATAAATTTAAATAAAGTTCAAATTAGCATAAATATTTAATATAAATTTTAAATATTAAGCATAAATTGAAATTAACTATAAATATAAAAATCCACCATTTTGAGCATAAATATATAATTAAAATTAAATACATAAATGAAGCATAAATTTAAATAAAGTTCAAATTAGCATAAATAGTAGAGATTGAGAATTAGAGAGAATGTGAATTGAGAGAATAGTGATAGGAGAGAGTGTAAAAAATGGAAATGAAATGGATATTTATAGAAAAACTAAAATTAAAGTAAAATGGTAAATATGTGTTGAAATTTTAATTTATTTTTTTAAAATTTCCAACGGTCATAAAGTCTATATTGGGGGGTAACGGTCAGCCCGTACTAGTAGATATGTTGTCGTTTACGATCCATTACACTGGTCAATGAAGGATGACATCTGTCTGAAGCAAATCACCTCACTCATGTGTTTCATTCCAACCATTTAACACAAATCCGAACATTATAAGCATAGAGGTATAGCTCCTGATGGGAATTGGGATGATGTTTTGCATTTCACGATCGACTTCAAAGAAGTTATCCGCACAACTAGATAATAATAGTTATGGTGTCTTCATTTATCGATACACTGAGTGTTTGATGCTTGAACATTGTTCATGGATATTTAACCAAAAAAATTATAGTGAATTGTGGCAAAAAAAATACAAATAGACATTTTTATCTTTGAATTTAATTGAGCGATTTGGAATAGGATGTTTCCCTCTAACTTGAAATTTAAATAAGAATATGACATATTTTATTTATTTTGATTTTTAATAAATTTAGATAAGCAAGGGGTTTGGAATCGCCGTGACACCGCCATCGTACGCGGAAAAAAGAAAGGGTTTTTTTAGAGTATTTATCAAAAGAAAATGAAAAAATAAAAAATAAAAATATCTCGGAGGTTTAGTTGAAGGAATTTGGATTCTGTCTAAATATATCTGGTGACATGTGTAATTAATGGTTGACATTTTTTTTACCTTATGTTTAAATGTAAATAACTAAGTGTATGTTTGGTATGGCTTTTGAAATAATCAAAAGCGTTTTTTTAATGTTAGAAGCTATTTTGAAGTTTTTTTTTTTGTCGTCTGGCAAAACTCAAAACAACTTTTTTAATTATATGAATTGTCTCAAATACCCTTTATAAAAGCCATTTTATATCTATTTGGAGAAACCCAGAATTTGAGCTTTTCTAAAAAGCTTTTTTAAAACATATGAATTGTCTCAAATGCATATACAACTCTTTCTTTATAAATATATTATCAACACGTTTTTTGTAATTTACACAACAAAAAGTCATTTTAAAAAATACATTATGAACACTTTTTTTGTAATTTACATAACCAAAAGCCTTTTTTGTTAGAAGCTCTACTCATTAGAAGTTCTACTACAAAAATATCTACTCTAGAAGCTCTACTTGAAAAGTCATACCAAACACACCCTAAATATTATTGCCATGTGTTTGTGTTGGCCCCACAAAGACATACACTATGTCTTTGTTTATATTCTTCTTCTTTTTTTAGACAACATATTTATTAATTCAGATATTTTTTTGAAAGTTTTCGCCATTGGTAGGATTCGAGCCGCTGACCTGAGAGTCATTTGCCCAAACTCCAAGCTCGTATATCTACCAGCTGAGTTACGTCCATATTAGCTTCTATATTCCCTACTATCCTAGATCTCCTATATCTAAAAATTAATTTCATTTTAGTGAAATAACTCAATCTTTATTATGCAATTATTATTTATTTTAATAATCCATGTCCATAGTTACCATTAATAATTTCATTAGTGTTTTAATCACCCATCCCCTCCATCTTAAAAAAAACAAAAACAAAAAAAAATTCCCCATTTGGTATTACCGACCAGTATCACCCCCCAAAAAACACAAAGAATACTCAACGCCACTCGTATTCCGAGCACGGACCAACCAGAACAATCAATCGATCGATCGAAATCAAATCAGGCAATGGAAGTGGAAGGATCATCGAAGAAGATGATAGCAACGCAAGAGGAAATGGTGGAGGCTCGAGTCCCCATTCCCTACAGAGACCAGTGCGCTCACCTTCTCATCCCACTCAACAAGTGCAGGCAGGCCGAGTTCTATTTGCCTTGGAAGTGCGAGAACGAACGCCACTCCTACGAGAAGTGCGAGTACGAGCTCGTCATGGAGCGAATGCTCCAGATGCAGAAGATCCGCGAACAAGAGGCTAAATTGAAGCAGCCACAGCACAAGGGTTCTCCAATCCCTCTCATCCCCACCACTGCCAATGCCTCCTGATTGTGAGTTTTTGTTTTTATTTTTTTCGATTATGGATTTGGTATCCTTTTTGTTTTAATTGGGGCTGTTCTTCATGGGTTTTCTTTGTTTTGGTTTTTTAATTCTTGTTTGGTTATTACTTATGAATGATCTATTGTCGGTTTTTGATCATTTCATTAGGGTTATTAGATTTATGGGTTTTCTCGTAATCTATGGTTTTTATGTAAAAATGTAGTGATTTTTGCCTTCATATGTTGGGTGGGTTTGTGAAATTTTGACAAGTTTTATAGGTTGGTTTGCTAAATTATAATTAAGAGTATTAGATTATGGGATGTTGCTGCAAAACTCTTCTACACTCACTTCATTGCAATCTGATTAGTGATTACTGTTCTCACATGTTCTCAGTTGATGCTTTGCCTAAAGAGGACGTGTGTTTGACATTTTTGTTTCTTTGGGTTTGTCGTGATTTCGTGTTTTGTGAATCTTCTGTTAATTTGAGTAATCTAAGCATGTTTCTGAATAATTAGGAAATTTTGGTTGAGGGTAACGGTTTAGGGTGTATCAATATGTGGCTATGTTTAAACCTAGGTTTGCTGCTGATGTAAAAAAATATATTCTTCCTCATGTTGGTGTTGGGTTACAAATTATTGGAAAAAAAAAGTAATAGAATTCAGCATAAGATAATATCCTTACTGGGGAGTGGGGACTTCTTTTTCTTTCTATGACTTATGGGATGGGATCTTGACCAGCAAAGGTGGTTGATAGTAATAGATTCTGTCCCCAACAGGATAACTTAGTTGGTTAGATTTTTTGCTGCGAAGCTAGAGACCTAGAGATCAATTCCCCTCTCACCAATCTTGAAGTGGGATATAATATAATTTGTGTTTGTGCACAAGGTGATGGGAATGTTGTAAATTGTTTATTCTCTAATGGGGTGGCTCATAGGACGTTTTGTTCTAATTGCAGGTGTTTAATTTATTTTTATTATATTAGTTAAGATTTTAGAATATGCTCATCAATATTTCTTTGTCAAATAATTTCCTTTCAACATTATATATCTGATTTCCATTTTCACTGGGGAATATTCTTTGTTAGTTATTAATATATGGTTAATAGATCTGGGTTTCCCCTATAAGTTGGTTTCAGAATGTACATACACACAAACATGTGGCCTTTCCATAAGTTTGTGGGATGGGTATAAAGCCCAGCATGCATTTTAGATGTAGAGGTACCCGGAGCAGTCCAAGCCAGCTTGAGGCTGAGTGAGGATCAAATTTTGCATTGAAATGAAGCTAACAAAGGCTAGCTATACCAATTGTTTCACTTAAATAAAGTTTGCTGAGAGAAATTTGAATTTCCCATTGGATTGAAGGCTTGAGCTTACAAAGGCTAAAGGGGGATGAATTCATATGTCATATACTCATATGTTATTCCTTTGCTTAGAAGCTGAGGAACTATGAAGTTTGATAGTATTTGAAGTATATTTGGTATTTTCTACATTTTTTTAGACCTCTTGGGTTGCCATTTACTTTTAGGAGACAGCAAAGGATTGGTGTGGAGAAATCACAATTGCAAGTTATATGAACTAATTGAAATGGGAGAACTGGGTCTGCCTTTGAAGGGATTGAAGGCCTGTGCTAGAGATTAGTTTTGAATGTCAGATGCCTTCTCTTCACTAGAAAGCTTTTTTGTTCAAAGTGGGCTTTCTTTTAAGAATAGTAATATGCCCTTTCCCATTCGCTGGGAGTACTGGGTTTTTAGGGCTTTCCTGAGTGCTAAAACTGTACTTTTCTACTATGTTATTTTACTTGGGATTTTTGGTAGATGTTGAAATATGGGACATATCATCCTATAATAAGAAGATTTACAATTTTGGTCTGTGGTTTATGGACTCTTTCTATGAGCTTTAGGTATGGCATCTTGACATACAAACCAAATAGGTTGCAACCTTTAAATTCTTATTCACACAAACTCTCATACTTCATTTCCAGTCCAAATTTACTGGTAGCCTACCATGATAATAAATTAATATTAAAGAAGCTACAACTTTTCATCTAAGGAACTGTCATGTAGCTGTTTTCATTTGGTTTTCTATTCTGTTTAGGAAGGGCTGCTAGTTCTTAAGTTTTGTGATTACAGGAACTGTGTCACTACCATAGTTGTGGGGTTATCTTCGAAGTTCATACAATGTGATAGATCCTGCATGCCTAAACTGACATGTTAGAAGATACCGGAAGATGCATTTGTCTGATGAGATGACTTTCTACTTTGGATGTGTGTTGCCTAATATTTTAATCACTATATTTTTAGACCATGTTGTGTTGCCAGGTGTATTTTATTCTTCTATCTTCTCAATTTGTTATATTGTGTTTTCTCTTTTCGACCCCACAATTAGCATTTTAAAGAGACAGTACAACACCAAATCCAGCCGTTAGCTACTTATCAGACTACCATAACCAACTCCTTAGAATACTTGCTTCGCTGGGTACTAGCTCTGGATATGATGAGATTTATAATCAGATTTAATATTAAATGTGTAGAATCACAAACCTTCCACTAGCTTTTCCCCTTCCCTCTCTTTCTTAATTCATATCCGGATGTTTATTCCCAAAAAAATGACCTTCGATTTCTTGTCCAATTATTTTTTATATTGTGATCCAAACTGTATCAAGTGCCATATTGGTTTGCTGCTATATGCCTCTATCTCTTCTTCCTCAATGAGTAGATTATTACCAATAATGTTTCTCTAGGATATGGTGTTGTCAGATTATAAGCTTTTAGGATTTGTTTTTCAAATGCTACCTTTGACATACCTTGCCCATTGGCAAAATTTACTCAACCTCATTCTGATGAAAGAAGTCTTCGAATCTGGCCGTGTAAAAAGTTTCTTCAAAGTATTCTAGGTGAAACTTTCTTAAGAAATAGAACAGTACAACTCTTAAGAAACATCACAAGCATATGCTGCAATCACCCAAAATTTTGAAATAAACAGAATGTACATAATACCCATCCTATTCCTGACAAAGTGGTAAATATACTTGGTAAAAAGCAACCTTGTCCAAAACCGACTAACCAGGAAACGATCATCTTGCCTACAATGGTCCAGGAATTGTGAAAATGGAGGGGAATAAAGGTTGCTTTTTGTTTCCTATTTTCATTTTCAACCTTAAATTTTGTGGTCAACTTCTTTAGATTGGATGTGGCATGTGAAAATTTGCTGGCATCATGTATGTCTTTTCTCCGTTGGTGGTTTGCATGTTTGCAGCGGTGAGTTAGATGTGGAGAAGAATAAAGAAAAGTTTATCATGAATCAGTAAACAAAGTCCTGTGGGTGTAACTTGTAAAGCCTAAGCTGTTCTCAGTTTTGAGGTGTTTACATAAAAGGTTATCCAATTATAGTGGCAGCTTCACAAGGGTATAATAAACATGTTGGAACCGAACAAATATAATTTGAAATTTCTAGGTCTTAAAGATGAGAGTGAGATTTAATGTTGGGGAGATAACTAATAATATGGCTATTCATTTTGATATCTATTGTCCTGGGTTTTAGTTTTTCGATGTTTTGTTTTGGTGGCTTTGTACAGTGCACTAGTTCTGTTCCTGTTCATGGAGAAAATCTTGTATGCACCCGGTGCAATGCGGACTATGGGTGCATTGCACCGGGTGCATATAAGATTTTCTCCTGTTCCTGATGGTTTGTTTGAATCTCTGACAGGAAGCTTTGAAGTGCTGAAATGCGGATGCTTTGATGTTTGTTGCTGGTGTTAATGAGAACTTATTTGAATCATTTTGTTTGGGACCATGTGATAATGTCATACTACAACTGCAACCTCTCTTGTGGAATCAAGTTACTCCATAAGGTTGACATGATTTGTTTGGGTTATCTTTTATTACCTAGTCTTTGTTAGATAATACATCATCCAATAATATTTGGTATTTGGCAGAGTTTCACTGCATCTTCGTGATCATTAAAAATTCTTCAAATATCAGGCATGCAAAGCAAACATAATATTTACAATTTTTGCTTGCAAACCATTCGAATTTTCTATCTGACTTTTTGTTGAACTTGTGTGATTATGGACCCAATTCAATTTCAAATAATTCAACAAGTTAAAACTGGATCTTCATTGGATTCTTGTGAAGATATTTCTTTTTAACAAAAACCATTGAACCAAAGGTTAAAATGGGCCTATAAAAAATAGTGATGGGTTTTTGGCCTGTTGGTATGGTCCAATGAGGATCCAGCTTATAAGTGGCGTTAATTCAAGTAATTTTTTAAAAAAAAATTTCAGTTTTTTAAAATATTATTAATTCAAAAAAATATCATTATTAAATAAAAAGGGTATTATTGTCTTAATATTAAAATTGTTAATTTGTGGTTTAAATTAGTCAATCACTTTATTTGATATAGATATAAATTCCTATTTTATCTTTACCCATATTATAAAAATGTGGTTATAGGATCTTGTAGTGAAGAAGTCTTCTTGAACCGGTAGATTTAGAGTCTATGAGATATGCTTTTGTAATCTTGAATTCCTTTTCATTTCGGACGTAGGTTTTACGTTGAACCATGTAAATTTTTCTTATTCCGCTTTACTTTTATTTAGCCTAATTAATTTGTATCTTGATAATTTTCACGACAAAAAAATAGAATGGGTTTTATAAACATTCCTAGGATAAAAAGCTAGCTTCTCTAATAACTAGATTCCAAAAATAACTTCCAATCAATTTCTCAAAATGTGATTATTGGAGAAGTTGATTATCGGAAGTTTACCAATCATCTTTTGCATTCTAAATTATGAAATAAGTAATTATTTTTTAAATTTAAACAACCTCTAACATAGTCAAGTCTGACGTTGGACTAATTAAGGTTAATAGTGGCTTGTTTTTACTTTGTAGGTTTCCTAATTAATCAGATTTTCCACACTTGCACAACACCCATATATATATATATATATATATATATATATATATATTGGCTTTTGATGGTCTGGTTTTCTACGAATGTGCAATGTGTAGGAGTTGGCATGAAGGTTTATTTGCTTTAAAGCAACTTGTAAAGAACATTTTTGGATTTTATGTTTGACTTATAAAAAAAATCATTTCTCAGCCATGTGACAAATAATAAACATGACTAAATGTCAAAATTCAAATAAACGAAGATTTTCAATCTCTTAATTAGACCACATGTGGAAAGACTAATATAATTTGCAAGCTGTCAATAATAATGTAGAGATCGAAAAAAATTGTATTAGCACATGAATATATATCTGTATATCATATCACCGTGCCAAATCTAATGTCCCTTCAATAAAATAGTAACAAGTATGTATAATTTAGAAAAGAAAAAAAACACCGTCAATCATATTACCAGTTGTGATATATAATAATAATAATAAATTAATATAATACATGTCACAATTTATTAACCAAATATATGGGTGACGTAATATATATATATATATATATATATCTATATATAATAATTTTCACATAAATGCGCACCGATAGAATTATATAAGGATATTGAATGTGAGCCACTCAAATTACATATTTTGACTTGGTATGTATGTACTTATCAAAACTCTTTTATAAATGAGTGGCTCACATTCAATGTCCTTATATAATTCTATCAGTGCACACTTACAGGAAAAAGACTGTCTATATATATCTATATATATTAAATTTAAAAAAATCCCAAGAGTAATTTTTACTTAATATTATATTAATTATGTAATATATATATATATATATATATATATTAAATTAAAAAAAATCCCAATAGTAATTTTTACTTAATATTATATTAATTATGTAATAACGGGAAAAGGATTTTGACATCGTGTAGTGTGGCCTATGCAAATTAATAGTAAAATTTGTAAAGTTTAAACACAAGAATTGTTAGTGTAACTAATGTTATATTGTGTAAAAAAAAAAAAAAAAAAGCATGCAATTTGATGTTAGATATAGAAATTAGAAAATGTGTGACGAGAATGACAATGAATACAACCATTCGCATATCTGTAAATCCTTCTAGAATTTCACTCAAAATCAAAAGTATTAGGTAACACTTGTTGATTAATTTCAACAAAGCTAATTACAAGATTCAAGGGATTCAAAAGTCAAAAATGGTAGGTCCAACTTTTTCAATCATCAATAATAAATTCAATTGATGAGAATGTTCATTATTTTATTTTATGGGTATTGGCTCAACATTCATGTAAAATAATAATAAATTATGTTTATGGTCTTTCATTCTCTAGGTAATTCTCTCTTTGTGGGTGCCAACTATAATTGTTATTATATTTTAATAATTAAAGTGATCAAATAATTGAGCAAAAATAGAATGTCAAATTTCAAAAGGTCTTTATATACGTCTCTAGAGTCTAGACTCTAGCTTATATTATATGTCATGACTCATCAATGGACAATGGATGATCATTTTTACCTTTTTGTTTCTCATCAAGAAATTTATAATTAATTATATATAGTTTGGGGGAGAGTTCAAAGCTTGCAAGCTTTCGTCAATGCAATTCAGATTTTTCATTAAATATTTTAATTCAAATCATTTATATTTTAATTTTATTTCGACTTATTTATACCAATTAAGCAAAAGGAAAACCTCATATTGACATCTATAATTTTAGAGAGTGCCAAATAAAGTCTAACATCTTTGGTTTGATATGCTAATATATATACACATCAAATCCATATCTAAACACTAATTATTCTCTACTGTTCTACTAATTAATCGTTTCAGCTTGTTATTATATTGTTTCGCTTTGTGACTTTTATCTTCAACTAATTATATGATGCATTGGCTATTAGTGGCGAAGTTATGTTGGGGTACATATTCTTTCTAAAAAAAAAACTATATCATTTTATATTTATATTTTTCTATTAAATTATTTGTCATGGCCTTCCAAACTTTGTCAATTTGATGAATGTGAAGTCAAACTCCTGTTATAGTGAATAGTGAATAAAAGAACTAAACACATTATGATATCATTTACTGTTGATCGTACAAGCTTCTATAAGTAAACCCAAATGACATTAATGTACCCATTTCAATATCATTTTGACAAATTTGTCACCATGACGTTGTGCACACGATTGCATTGCTTGCACACCAATATCTTCTTCTACCCATATACATTTAATTTCAAAGGAAGAGCATCCATGAAATGAATCCACATGAGACAAATCATATAAATTCCTTGAAAAACAGCCAAGTATATAAACGAATAATTTGAAAAGGTCATTATCAAAACCAAATCATCAACGAGCCTTTTAATATTATTCTGAGTAGGAAAACACAATCATATATTGACAACCAAAAGAAAAGTTCTTCGATCAATATATAGAAGTAAACACAATTATTCAAACTTTCTACCTAATCCATTGCCTTGAGGTTGAAAATAATTAAAAGTCTTGGTGGGGACTGGCTACCCTTTTTCAATCATTGTTCATTCTTTAGATCATGATGACAAATAAAATAAAATTATATTTATATTTTTATATATATATATATATATATATACTTGGAAGAACAGCTGAATTCTCCAATTTATTCTTTGTGACTTATTGTCTTGCTACATCAATAATATACCGTGACATAATTTACGATCGAGCATGGATCTAAGTTTAATAAATCTGATCGATATCAAATTATGCAAGTTTAACGTTGATGATCATGTTACCCTAAAATTAATATTAATTAATTGCTCTCTAGCTCTGTAATTATATTTATATATACAAGTTCAATGTTTTAGCAATAAACATGATATATGTGTATATCATGTTTATTGCTAAAAATGGAATAAATATTACAAAATTTGTACAAGAAAAATCATGCTTGACAACTCAACAAGAGGTGGTATTATATATGTTTGAATTGTCATCTGAAACAAGTACTGGTGCATCACATTGGATGCTATTCTTGGACATCCGTTTGTTGGGTTGGAATGAAATAGGTCAAAATAAAAGCAATATAATTAGGATATATATATATATACATGCGGGTCAAAACATTTGGCTTAAGTTAAGCAAAGCAGGTACATTAATATTTAATACTATATATATGTAAGTAATTAAGGCGAAAGTCTAATTATCATTTGGACTAAAAGTCTAAAACAAACAAAAGTAAAAGTAAGAGAATATGTATGCATATTATGCCTTGATTGATTTGTAGTGTCTTATTGATGCTTAAAAGTTAAAAGTGGTTTGTTTTAAGAAAGCTTAAGTCCAGGTAAGATGAGGAAATTGTAAGGGTGCTTTTGGTTTTAGACGACCTTCTTTTTGACAAACCTTGCATGCATGTATAACGTATTGTCTATCAAATATTAATTAATTTCCAAGTGAATCGGGTCAAATAATGTCACGTGTGTGGGATGTCGGGTCCTCCTAGATACATGTACAAGAAGGGAAAAAAAAAGTATGTTGCATGTGTTGTTGTATATGAAAATGAAAAGTTGGTGAAGAAATAATATACTTAATTTCCTCAAATAACGGGGTTAATCAAAATTCAAAAGGTAAAGTTTTGGCTAGTTTCTTGGATGCTACTTGTTCTTGTTTTATTCACTGTTTTGTCAATTAAAAATAAATAAATAAAATAATTGCTTCTTCCACCATCTCATTTCAGCCCTTCAATTTATAGTTGAGGGCTTGAAGCTATATATATATATATATATATATATATATATATTGTATGTGGACCACCGATTATGGAGAAGTTTTGATAAGTGCATACACTTTGAGTCAAAGTATGTAAATCTAATGATCCACATCCAACGCACTAATGAAATTATATGAGTGCGTACTTATTTGAAAATTTATATATATATATATATATATATATATATATTCCCCTCCATCATCAGGACTCGTCCTCACTTACTTGAGCAAGGAATGAAAGACAAGAGATTATTTTTGTATGAACTGATCATGTTTTAAAGTGTCTTAGCTTAATTATCTTAAGCATTATTATCATTCAAGTTGGATCAAAATCGAAAAACAATTTTATAGTTTTGTAATTAGGTAAAAAAGTTCCACGAGTAAATTCCAAGAATAAAGATATATGTGACATTATTGTTTTTTTAGAATTGTAAAATTAAATACTATTTAAAGTATGACCTAACAAGTGAGGAGGGCTGTCTTGATTAATATTGTTAATTTTTTTTTTTAATTTGGCGGGTGACATTGTATATATAATTACTAATTAGCATCAATTAATTGGGTGAGAAGTTGGGATGCTAATTGGTAATTAAATGAACTAGAAAGGTCGTGTGAACATTCAAAATTGGGGTCTGGGGATGAATTGAGGGTTGGCGTGTCTGATTTGGAACCAAAATATGCAAATTAATTTATACACTTGGATGATAACATCAAACGTGTCCTTTGAAGACTGTAAAATTTTATTTCGTTGACCCAATTTCTCTTCATTTTTATTTGAACAATTATAAATAATTTCGGGATTAAAGTGGAGGAGGGAATACAAATCGAACACACAACTTCAATAAAATAAATGTTAATGGCAAGTCATTGGACAACTTCACCTTGTTGACTTCCCTTAAATCTTTAAAGGTTTGCTTTGTATATTTATGATAATTATTGAATTTTGCAACATCAAACGTAATCTTTATAGAATAAGGATCTAATCGTTGGTCCTTGTTTTTTCTTAACACTTTTCAAGTGTAATTAAAACATTAAATTGTATGAGAAAGAAAAAAAAGTGATCAAATTTTGACTACGTATTTTATATTTTACATTTTATATTTTATTTAGATATCATTAGATTATAAAAAATTAAGAAAAAACAAACCAATGAAAGGATCCTGATCCATCTAAAAAAAAGCACGTTCTAATTGTTTACAAGAATTTTGGTATCAGACGGAAAAACGTGCATTGAGTAAATTTTTATTTGACTTGTTGAATTGTTGTTGGTCGATTTCTAATACTCAATTTTCTTTGATTTAAAACGTAATCTTGAATGCAATTTAATTAGGGTAAAATATCAAAATCATCCATGTTATTTAATGAATATCAATTTAGTCCACAAGTTTGAAGAATTAGGTGTTTTTTTACACAATATTAAATTAATATAAATTTGAAAATATATCTTTTTTTGGAGGATAGAATATTTTAATTGTAATCCAGTGATTTGGAATTAAGTTAAAAGTCAGGATTTCTTAGGGGTCGTTTGTTTTTTCCACTTAAAACTTAATAGGTCTGAATCATAATTATTAAGTTGTTTTATTTGTTTTATTTGTTTTTATAAGAGGTCAAACAACTTAAAAATACCAAAAAACAACTTAAAATAAAAAGTAAAAAATCCTGACTTTTCACTGAATTACAAATCACTGAATTGCATTAAATGCAATCCTAAATCTTTTTTTCCGATACTGTCCCCCATATATAACATATTTCCAATTTCATCATAATTATATGTGGTACTTAAATCTTTATTTTAATAAATTGCTTATTTTAAATAGCTTTAAAAATAAAAAGAACCATATTCACTTCTCATATTGGTGTTTAATATCAATACTTTATTATGATATTAGGGTGATATATTTATATATTATTTTTTTTTTTAGATTGTTCTGTGTGAGTTTTCCTGCTGCCCTTTTTATTTTTTGAAAAAAAAACTTTTTTCTTTTCTTAGTAAAAATAAAGTTTATTTGTAATCGAAGAAGAAGATCATGATCATATGTGTTCATATATAATTATTATTTTTGGATTGTTTTTATTCCATATTATGTGTATAATTGTTTAATAAGGGTATAAATGTAAAATTACTTAGTTTCAGTCAATTTTACTTTTAAAAAACAAACATGTTGACAATACATTCAGATGTGAGAAAAAACAAACAAACATGTCATTCAAGTTCAGATTTCAGTCCTTATTCAGTCTTCAGAAAAATTAAGGACTATTCAGTTTTCAGACAAAAAAACAAACGACCCGTTACCTTTTATTTTAATTTGTTTTTTCACTTTTTTAAGTTGTTTGACCACTTAAAAAAAATAAATAAAATAACTTAATGAGTTCAATTCAAACCCATTAAATTTTAAGTGAAAAAACAAACGACCCCTAAATAACAAAAAAAAACCTATTGTTTCATCTTGTATCAAACTAAATCCTTGTGGTCTGTTTCCATTAACTTTTAAGTTAAATTTTATTTAAAAAATACTATTTTGCTTCTGTATATGAACATGATGAAAATAAAATAGAATAAAAAACAAATGAAAATTTTGTTTTATAAAAATAATATATGGAAATGGAGAAGGCTCCACGACCTCCATTATTTTTTATCCATTTTTTAGTTATTTTAAATTTATAAAATATTTTTGAAAATAAAATAATTAAATATTTTTTTATTAGTACTTTGTTGATTTTTCTAATTTAAAATTGTATTGGTTTTTTTATTTTTAGTTTTAGTTTTTAAATAGATGCAATTTTTTTTATTATGTTGCTATTTATATTTTATGTTCTAAATTTTTTTAATTTTTATATTATGACAATTTTTTTTCAATTAAAATATTTAATTTGTTACTAGTTTATATTCAATTGTTTTCTTATCCTTAAGAATTTGTTTCTAATTTATTTTAATTAACATTTAAAATTGAAAGTACCAAACTACCATTTTAAACTAATATCGTACTTAACTTTCACAATCCAAAAGGAATATTTTGAACCAAATTGAAATTATGACTTTTTTGGTATTAACATCAAACTGTGAAGATTTGTTTAATGCAAATTAAACAATAGGGATTAAATTGATAGTTTTTTTTTTGAGACAACATATTTATTAATTCAGGTATTTTTTTTGAAAACTTTCGCCATTGGTAGGATTCGAGCCGCTGACCTGGGAGTTATTTGCCCAAGCCCCAAGCTCGTCCATCTACCAGCTGAGCTACCCCCTGTTGGCAAATTGATAGTTATTTAAACAACAAGAATGATGGTGAAATTTTCCCTTTAATTAATTACATACATGTGGACTAAATGGACCTCATTAGATAGGAAAACAAAAATTTTATCCACTAAAAAATTAATAATATATTAGAGAACAGCCATGGCGAGTGACAAAAAAAACTACTTTTTTTGAGAAAAAATAAAACACTCAATTCTTTCATTCGAAATCTTCATTTATTTATTTAACCTAGATTGTGTAAACATATATTACGTAGAACCCTTCTAAATTAATATTTGTGGGATCCACCATTAAATATTAATTTTGAAGAGTTATTAATTTGAAGGGTTTTATTGAAAAAACTATAAGAAAAACAAAGGAAAAATAACTATCATTTTTGTGACTAAAATTGAGAGAAAACCATTCTCATCTTTTTCATTGATTATCGCTTATAAAACAGAGTCCACATTTATATCTGTTAGCTACTACAATTTCTACAGACTAGTTGTGATAATCAAGACCCTTTGATCAAAGTCGTTATACAGATCTTCTAGAAATCCTCTCTCCTTTGATCCCACACTTTCTTGACTTTCATAACAAAATGTGTGTTGAGTCAGCACATTCTGTTATTAGCGATACCAAAAGCAAAAGCTCGCGATGTTGCTTGATGACAGTGTCTTTTATTAATGATGATCACATTTTCTTCTTTACATTCCCCCTCAAACTTGACTGATGTAAATCTATAAGTTTGAATTTTGTTCGAGAAAATTGATCACTATTCTCAGCAACATCACTCCTCCTCAAGAGAATCTGATCTCTATCAGTTACTAGCTTGGAAGCCAAAAGTTGAAATCTGGCAATGGCCAATGACGTGGTAAAAATGTCAGCATTTTGGACATCAGTAGAGATATATATGATATCAAGCTTTCCAGAGGCAACTAAGTCTCGTAGAAAATGGAGATCAATTTCAATGTGTTTCGTTCTTGCGTGAAATACTGAATTGTGAGCTAGAGCTTGAACACTTATATTATCACACCAAAGTATAGGGGCACCACATAACGGCAGCTGTAACTCCTGAAATAAGGATTGAAACTAGAGTATATCTATGGCAGCTGATGCAAGAGCCCTATACTCGGTCTCTGTACTTGACCTAGCCACAACTCTTTACTTCTTAGAAGACCAGTTGACAAGGTTACCTCCCAAATACAAACAATGACCTGCAGTAGACTTCCGATCATCGACATTACCAACCCAATCAGCATCCGTAAAACATTCATAGGAAAGTTGAGTCGTTGGCCTAAAGACAGACCAAACTAAAGAGTTCCTTTGATGAAGTGTAACACCCTTTTGACAGGTAACCAGTGAAGCTAGAAATTGGCTTAATTTGTTCACTGCAAAGGCAAGATCAGGCTGAGTAAGGGTAAGATATTGTAAAACCCCTATAGCACTTCTGTAAAGATTAACATCTGTAAATGGTTCACCATCTTTGGAGGACAACTTGCATCCTGACGTTAGAGGGGTCGAACAGGACTTGCAATTTGTCATGTTGGTTCATTCTAGGAGATCCCAAGCATATTTGGATTGAGTTAGAGTAAGCAGCAGCACTTCTTTGAGATTCAAAACCAAGGAAATACTGAAGTGACCATAATGACTTGAGTGCAAAGCTAAGATTTAAGTCGTTGATATCCTTAGAGATGAGAGTCTAATTGTTACCAGTTAGCAAAATGTCATCAACATATACTAACAGTAACAAAATAGAATCTGCAGTCATGTCAAAGAATAACGAAGTATCAGCTTGAGAATTCATAAAACCCCACTGAAGTAAGGATGTATGAAGCTTTGCATACTAAGCTCTTGGAGCTTGCTTAAGACCATAAAGTGACTTGTGCAATTTGCAAACAAAAGATGGCTGAGCTGCATCAATAAATCCCTCCGGTTGAGACATAAACACTGATTCATGCAGCTCCCTATTAAGAAATGCATTGTTGATGTCGATCTTCTGAATGTCTCAACCATTATTGACAGCAATACTCATCACAACCCGAATTGTAGAGCTTTTGACAACGGGACTAAAGGTTTCCAAGAAGTCCAAACTAGGTCTTTGTGTAAAACCTTTCGCAACCAACCTAACCTCGTGCCTTTCCATAGATCTGTCAGCTTTATACTTAATTCAAAAAATCCATTTACAACATATGATGTTCATGTCACTTGAAGGCGGCACTAGACTTCAAGTTTTAGTCCTTTGTAATGCATCAAACTCTGTTTTCATAGCATCCTTCCAAGCAAGATATTGCAGAGCTCCAGCAACAGTAGATGGTGTGAACTCATTGGAACCATTAGACTTTGTAGTTGTATTCTAATAAAGTTTTGGTTTTGAAATGTCACTATTCCCTCTCGTGACCATTTGATGCAAGTTAACAGGTACTTGTTGAGTAGGTAAGTGAACTGCAGTTACTGATCTTGTGCCTGGCTGCAAGACATCCTTAGCAGATGTGCTTGTATTCTTAGATAGAGCTGAGACATTTCTAGATAAAACTGACAAAGGAATGCTGAGAGAAGAAGTTGTATTTTTAACACCAAACAAGCTATTGTATGGAAATTATTCTTCATTGAATATAACATCTCTAGAAATGCACACTTTTCCACTTGGATGCAAACATTTGTATCCTTTTGACTGATCACAAAGCCAATGAAAACACACTTAACATAACGAAAGAGTAATTTGTGTGTGTTGTAGCTCTAATGTGGGAAAACAAGAGCAACCAAAAGTTCTAAGCTCAAAGTAATTGGGACATCTGTTGAACAACTCAGAATAATGTGTTTCTAGGTTCAAAACTGTATAAGGAAGCCTATTGATTATATAAGTGGTTGTATGAAACGACTCCTACCAAAAAGACAAAGGTAGGTTAGCTTATGCAAGAATTGACAACCCAACATTAACAATATGTCTATGCTTCCTTTCAGCAATGCCATTTTGTTGAGACGTGTGAGGACATGACTTTGAGTGAGCAATACCATGTTCAATCAAGTAAAAGGAAAGAGCAATAAACTCTCTACTATTGTCACTTTGAAGACACTTGATTTTGGTAGAGAATTGTGTCTCAACAAACTTGTGAAATGCAATGAACACTGGTTTAACTTGGAACTTTTGAGTCAAAGGAAAAATCTAGCAATATCTGGAATAAGCATCAATAAAACTAACGTAATATTGATGACCTTGTGTTGATGGAAGTGGTGAAAGACCCCAAACATCCGCACAGATCATTTCCAAAGGAGTCTGATACATATAGGTAGATTTATTATCAGGAAGTCTATGTGACTTGCTTAATCTACATGCATCACAGAAAGATTGCAAATGAAACAAAGACACATTTACATTTAGAGTTTTTAGTACAGCTGATAATATGCTTGAACATGGATGGCCAAGCTTGTTATGCCAAGATCTAACAAGTATTTGCCTAGGAGAGGCTAGTAACCTAGATGTAAGAGCAAATGTAATACACTGAGGTGTTTGGCTATCATTGGTAACAGAAGTTACATTGGTTTTATTCAAAACAACATCAGACTTAGACATTAGAGAAGTAGACACTAAGTTGATATTAGCAGACTCATTTCTAGAATGTAGACTTCTTCCAGCATGTTGAAACACTATTTGATACAAGCCACCTTTAAGTACCCTTTGAAGCAATACTCTCTTCGTGACCTTGTCCTTTACAAAGCAAAATGTAGAATTAAACTCAACTTCAACATTATTATCTTTGGTGAGTTGTGCAATACTTAACATATTTTTCTAGATATCAAGCACATATAAAACATTTCTTAGCAAAATATGGCAGTAAGGCTTGGTGTTAGAGATAAGTTTTGATTGACCAACATGAGAAATAGAGAGGGTTTGGTCATTACCAACTGCCAATTTCTCATTACCTCGGTATTCATTGCTAATTGAGAGGTTGTTGAAGTTTGGTGTGATATTGTTAATGGCTCCGCTTTCTATATACCAGCTTGGATCGGCAACAGAGGAAGAACTAGATGTCATTGCATTCAAGCTATTGTTATGCCTCTGATATGAGTTGTCATGAGCATGAGAGTACTCAACAGATTGAGCAACATTTCCTTGTGGTGAAGATGACTGCCCGGTCAGTACGCCACCATAAGTTTGATCAAATATGTGATAGCAAATATTGGCTGCGTGTCCAATTTTGCCACACACCTGACAAATTGGCCTTGAGTTGTTTAATCTACCACTTCATCTACCTCTGGTTCTGCCTCTGGCTCTGCCTCGTGACTAACCACCTCTTTGGAAATTAGTCGTGTCTCTTTTTTAAGTTATCATATGCATGTTTGCTGAGACATTTGGAATCTCAACAGAGGATTCAGACATTTCGAGTCTTGCTTCAAAGCTCATAATCAAGAATTGAGCCTCTTGCATTGTAATCTTTCCCTTTTTTGCAGTAATAGTACACACAATAGGATTAAATTCTGGTCTAATACCTTCTAACACATACGAAATGATATCATATTTTGTAATGCTTTGACCTGCTGCTGCCAATGAGTCTGCAATTCCTTTCATTTTCACAACATAGTCATTATACTAATAGCTCATTTCTTGAGATTTTGCAATTGATGATTTAGATGTATAGATCTAGCCATCGAATGTTGTGAAAAAAGATAACAATGCAGGTCCAGATTTCATATGATGTTAAGCAATGTGTTACTTGACCTAAGATAGATTCACTAAGAGTAGAAACAATCCAACCTACAAGCAGTTGATCAATCTTCTTCCAGGTCAGATAATCATCATTGATGATCTAGACTATTTCACCAATTTCTTCATCTTCAATGTTGATATATTTTTGTGGACTTTTATTAGGTCCAAACAAAAAATCTTCTAGATTGAAAGCCCTCACAAGTGGTAGAACCTGAGCCTTCCAGTAGATGAAATTGTTCTGATCAAGCTTGATTGGCAGACCGAAGTTGAGATTCTTGGCAATAAGTTGTGATCGAGCTTCTCTATGTTTCTTCGAGAGAGTAGGTGTTCCTTGATCTGAGCATGGTGAGTCTTCTGGATCTGCAGCTGAAGAATCCATGGCAACTGATCGTTCATACTCTGATACCATGAAAAAACTAGAAGAAAAACAAAGGAAAAATAACTATCATTTTTGTGACTAAAATTGAGAAAAAATCATTCTCATCATTTTCATTGATTATCGCTTATAAAACAGAGTCCACATTTATATATGTTAGCTATTACAATTTCTACCAGCTAGCTGTGATGATCAGGACCCTTTGATCGAAGTCATTGTATAGATCTTCTAGAAAACCTCTCTCCTTTGATCCCACACTTTCTTGATTTTCATAACAGAATGTGTGTTGAGTCAGCACATTCTGTTGTTAGCGATACCAGAAGTAAAAGCTCACGATGTTGCTTGATGACAGTGCCTTTTATTAATAATCATCACATTTTCTTCTTTACATTTACCTTGTAAAGTGTTATTTTATCTTAAAAAACATGTGTAAGTCAGTTTTCTTGTTTATGAAAGGTTTTTTTTTTTCAGGATTCCTTATTTAGTCAGTTTTCTTCTTCAAGGAAAGTTCATTTTTTTCAATTTTCCTAATCACAATTGCATTGCCCATGGCAAATCGAAAGGTTTTACTTCTCCTTGACAATTGCATTGCCTATGTACCACTTATAGAGTTACCTAATCACATCCAACTTATGAGCACCACAGTGCATTATCTGCTGCAAAAATTGAAAAAGAAGTGTGATACACTCCAACCGAAGAGGATATCCTCAATGATATCACAAGGTAGGATAATGATGGTGCTGTTGAGATAGATGATGACGACGACGACGATAGTTATGAGGTACCTAAAATCTCTACAAGGCTGTTGAAATGCTAAATTTAATTGAAACAATTTGGCTACAACAAGAATGTGATCACAGTAACTTCTTGAGGGCAATTCAAAAGATGAAGGATGAAGTCAAAAATATCAAACATGGTGGTCTAGTGCAAACTAGCAAACTAGCATTTTGAAGTTTTTTTCCAGTTCTTGAATAATATATAATATATTTTGTACTTTTATAAAATTATTAATTTATACAACAGTTGGAACTAAAATTTTACACTAGATTTCAAAAAGAAATTATTAATTATTACGATAGAGGACTTTATTAATTTTTTAAACCGATCCGTGTTGGGACCGGGATATTTTATTAATTTTAAAAAGATATTAATTTATAAAAGATTAATTTACACGGATTCTACTCTATTATAATAGATTAATAGTGTCCCAAATGCCAATCAAATATATTCCGCAAACAGCATCACTAAATTAAGAATATATGTATCTTTTTATTTATTATATTATCTAGTATCATATGTGAAATCCTCATTTATTTATTTATCTTACTAAGATATATAAAGTAGAACCCATATAAATTAATATTCTCTCTAAATTAAAAAATTAATAAACTCCTCTATCGTAATAATTAATAATTTCTTTTTGAAACCTAGTGTAAAATTTCAGCCCCAACTGTCGTAAAAATAAATAATGTCATAAAATTACAAAATATATTACATAATATTCAAGAACTAGAAAATTGCTTCAAGATGCTAGTTTGCACAAGACGACCATGTTTGATATTTTTGACTTCATCATTCATCTTTTGAATTGTCCTCAAAGAATTATTGTGATCACCTTTTTTTTGTATCCAAAAGGTTTCAACTGAATTTAGCGTTTCAACAGCCTTACTAAAGATTTTAGGTACCTCATGACTATCGTTGTTGTCATCATCTATCTCAACCACACCATCATTATTCTGCCTTGTGATATCATTGATGATATCATTTTCAGTTGGAGTGTAACACACTCTCTGGATGGTTAAGTAGATAATTGACATCCACATGATTTATATAGCGAAAGATTTGAATTTGTTGTTCTAATTCACTCATAACATCACTATCCTCAAATTCAATGTTTCCCTCGGTTTTTCCTTGGACTGTACAAATTATCTTAACAAATATTTCCTAAATAAGGAATTCTGAAAAAAGGAATTTCTCCTGAAGAATAAAACCGACTAAACATGTATTCTTCCCTAAAAAAGAAAACCGACTTCTATACATTTTTTAAAATAAAATAACACTTTACAAAATAAAACCCTTTAAATTAATAATCTATCTAAATTAATATTCAATGGTGGGTTCTAAGAATATTAATTTAAGGGGTTTTACACTTTTCCTGTAAAAGGGAAAATTGTATAAATATACCCGAACATATAGTGTAAACATGTATTAGTTGATTAAAACCATCAACGAGATGAAGTTAGCCCAATGATAAAGAATAATCTTAAATATTCACCTATAATCCCACTATTTTCATCCCAACATACGTGGCAGCTGAGGTGTCACTCGGTGAGTAGACTCACATTAATTGATATTTATCTCTCTTATCCATGTATTTACTAAACAATTAATGTTTGTCCACTCACCGAGTGACACCTCAATTGCCTCGTATATTGAGATGAAAATGATAGAATTGTAGATGAGATGTGTAGCATTACTGAATGATATATTCTTCATACTTGTTCCATTGAAGATGTGAGTTTGAGGTTCGAACATGTCCTCCTCCGACTTCCTAAATAATTATAATAACCAAAAAAAATAAATTAAAAAACATGAATCTGTAAATCAAGGGAACAAATATAAGTATTTATAAGTTATATTTCTGGACTCAAATCATCCGTTTAAAAATAGTGTCCTAATTTATATATAATCAGCTAAATTGAGATATTTGTTTATATATAATTATTTATTTTTTTAAATTTTTTTCAGATGTATATATTTATTTTAATTTAATTAGTTATATATAAATTGAAACGGTATTTTTTGTACGGTAGATTTGAAGTGCCATATTGTTTTTTAATTAATAATTAATAATTTTGAAAGTTGAAGAGTAATAAATAAGGATGATGACGAGAGAGAGAGAAGGAAGGCAAATAGTATAGAGACAGAGAAACACGTAGTCTACGTCACTTATCTTCTCCTAGCTCGGCGATTTGACGAGACTGAAGTAAATACAATAAATCAAACAATTCTCTCTCTCTCTCCCTCTACATCAGAATCCACATTAATTAATCAAACCGCATTTTTACGATTTTCCAACACATCTCTCGAGACCAAATTAAATAATATTATATATACACTATACAGCTTGCTACTGCATACACGCCTGACGCCACTACTACTCGGCCACCTCGAAGCCGACTATTTTCACTTTTTGTCTTTTCTCAAATCAAAACAATAATATTAATAGTAAGGTCCATTCATTTTGTGGTCCGCATACTTCTCCAACACCCAGAGTCAAACTTCGATATTGTAGTAATAAACTCACATTTACCCCTTAGTTAAACCGTAAAATGTTCCTTTAAGACTTTAAGTGAGTGTTAGTGTGTTATATTATGAGTCATGTGTATGGAGTTTAATTTCATCAAATCTCGACATACCCTGATCATTTCAATATATATATTATTAATGAGACTTTCTGTTTTATTATTGTAAATTTGGTGAAAAATATCAATATCATATGAGAGTTTAAATGAATGCTTCTAGAACCCGATATCACCACCTAGAACAACAGTGATATCAGCTAAATTCAAATATATATACATATATTATTAATGAGAGTTTGTATTTTATAATTGTAAATTTGGTAAATATATCTGTTTCTCAAAAAACAAAGAAGATAGTAATAAATAAGGTAGGGGTTAGGTGTGTAGTTTGGAGCTATTGTAAAAGCGAATTTGGGCAAAGTTGAAATCATTCCCATTTGTTGCAGGAATTTCCATCATTCTCTTTGTTGCCTATTGTCTGCGTCTGCCAGGCATCCCCACACACAGGAGAGCAAAATCTGGCTTTTTCTCAAAATATTTCTTCTTCAGAAAATAACTTTCTGCATCTCTGCAGTTTTTTTTAATGTAAAAAAAAAAAAAACGTTTTTATTTATTCAGTTTTGGTTTCGTTTTGTTTTTTCTGTTGTACATGAGTGTTTTCTATTTAATTCTTTCATTTATGATTATTTTGACCGTACTTTTCTCTTTCCCATTCATTTAATGTACCAATGAATTATTACAGTTGATTCATTATTATTGTTTGACAATTCCTGACTATTTCTGTTTTTTCCTTAACCTATACATTGTTTCTCTTTATTTGTCAATGACCGTGCATGCATGCCAATCCACCCACTAATTAATTATTCTTTTCTTTTCTAAATATAATATATTTAAAATATTTATTGCATTTACTAACATGTCTGTCCATCTGCTATATTTTTTCTCCCGCTATACATCCATACTGCCTGATCTCTGTTGGTGCGCCGTTGGATTCAATTGTATTATTTTTATATAATCATGTGTTTAGTTATATTTTATATTAGATTCTAGTAATTAATACAATCTTTCTATTTTGTATTAGCTAATACAATATATATCGTATTAGATCAATTAAAATTTATTAACTAATATTATATAATAAAGAATGCAAAATAAATCAATCATTATATTATATTGTATTATTCTAATACATTTTAAACTTCAACCGGTGCTGATGCACCAAACAAGTATTACATGTCTATAGACCAATAATCCATTAATTTTAGAAAGAAAAAAAAAAGGATTAGTATATATGTTTACAAATAAATAAAGTATCTAAACATGTTTCCTTAGTGTTTTGCTTGAGATGTTAATCTATAGTTATTTGTATTGTTAAAAAAATACATATAATCACTTTAGTTAATTCTTGATGAAATGACAGTGGTAAATCGTTTACATTCATATAAATGAAATTATAAATTCAAGTCCTCTATCTTTCTCCCTACACTTCATGTTTATAATTTCTTTTTTTGGAATTAGCAAGTTACCTCTAAATTTACATGAGACTTATGAACTAAAATTAACAATTTAATTTAGCGATTAATTTTTTTTATGAGATTATTTTGTTAATGACAATATTTTTAATAAATTTAAGCGATTTCCACCATGGTACCCAAATCTACATCCAAAAAATAATCCTCTATAAAGTGGGAATGTGGATATGGATATGGATGATTTTTATCTCAAATTCTCAAATTCTAAATGGGGATGTGGCATTTCCCTATTTTCCCTATTTCCCTAAAACTTTTTCAATTTTTTCTTAATTTTAGATAGGTTCTCATAACTTGGCTTATCTTGTAAATTTTTGTAGGCATGTTATAACTTTTAAAACTTATTTAAATTTTTATTATGTAATACTAGAATGAGATTCTACGTGTTGTTAATGTGTATAATTATGAATTATTTACTACTTGTTGGGGCATGACTGCATTAGTAAATTTTGTTATATTTGTTTATTTCTAACTTTTAAATCAAGTAAAGAAAACAGGATCTAAATGGGGATAGGAACTAGGGATGAGGATGAGGGAAGAGATTAGGGAATGAGGAATAGGGATGAGGATGGGAACTCATATCCATATCCATTTCCTCAATTGCCATCACTACCCCCGACAAAAAATAAAATGACCAATTGACAATTATAGGTGATAATTCGAGTTATCGTGTCATGTTTATATTAATCAAAACACAATTCATTTATTTATTTTTTTCTTAATTTAAACACAACTTATTAAGTTTATGTTTATCATCGTGTCACAAGCTTAAACCGAAATAAAGTGTTATGGAAGGCCGAAGGTGATGAGATCAGAGATCAAACTTCAAACGGACTAAATTCATATCGCGTCACCGGGTCACGTCAAGAAATAGAATTGCAACCTTATTCACAACCATATTCCATAGTGTAAACTGTAGAGTTGTCAAATCTTTGGTCCTATTTATTTAAAATGACACGTAAAAGCCTAGGATCTAACTCAACTGGAGTGTTGACACGTGTACGATTTGATTTGGGCTCACTGATCCCGACAGTTTGATGTTGCATGCATGAACAATTGAAATTTGAACATGTACAAAGTCAAACTTTTTATAACGCCGTTTTGGTTACGTGAAATATTTTATCCTCAAATTTTTAGAATTTAATTGTAAAAGTAAATATATGTTTTTTTTTTTTTAAAAAAAAGAAAATTATTCATTAAATATGAAACATTTACATTAACGTCATCGTCGTGGAAGAATCTTCAAAACCTTTGAGTTTTGATCAAGTAGGTCGGTATCTACTATCTAGACTTGGCTACCTCTAGCTATCCCCAATTTTTGAGGAATATATATATATATATATATATATTATAAAGTTTAAAATAAAACTAATATTGATGATTAAATCAAAAGTTTTGGAATTTTCAAATTATATAATTCAAGCCAGTTAAATAGTATATTACACCACCCGTGTGATGCATATAAGAATAATTTGTCGGTCTATAAATTTTTTAAAATATTAATTTAAACTAAAAAATAGGACAAAGTGTACAAACATCTGTTGTGGGTGTAATTGCATAAATATAAAACTTTTGCTCATGATTACAAAAACATCCCTTATTGCTACTTGTGTACGTTAAAATTTGACGCTTCAAGGGTAATTTGTCCATTTGAAAAGTCGAAATATTTACATAATAATAAATTAAAAATAGGTATATCTTTTCTGTCCATCAGAGAAGATCTCATGTCCTTCATATCTTAAAAAATAAAAAATAAAAAAAATAAAAAATAAAAAGATTGAGATGGCTCGCAAATCTCTTTGGGCGAAGAAGCAATCTTTTCTCGCGAGGAGGAACATATCCTCAACGGTTGGCGGCCTTCGCTAACTATGGTCATTTTTTGTTAATTTATTAATTTTAAAATAATAAAATAAATAATTATTTTGGGTTAAAAACACGGTAAAAGTTGACAGCAAAGAATATTTATGCAATTACACCTAAACAGGTTGTGTCTGCAATTTTTTCCTAAAATATTATACTCTTGGGTGCTGACTTCCTGGTTTCAATTTTTAGATATTTTTATACGGATGTCATAAATAATGCTAAGTTTTATCGATTCAAATCTATTAATTAATAGTCCGACTTTATTATTGAAAATAATAATACTAGTTATTACTTATTAGTGTAAAAAGCGAAATGTTTGTTAGATGAGAAGGAGAAATGGGGTGACAGAGAGAATTAAAATGAATGCGCGTGAGAGAGTACGTACAGGGAAATGCAGGCTGCACTGCAGCACTGCAGTGTGTGATGATAATTCCTTGCAGGCACAGCAACTCTACAACGTCTCTCTATGTGTTTGTGAGTTGTGAGTTGTGAGTTGTGAGTTGTGAGTAGTATGTTTATTTTTATTTATTTTTTATTGGATATTCTTCTCCTGCTCTTCCTGCCCACACCACTACCTATTTAATGCATTTTGTCTTCAACACACTCACTTCTATTCAATTTCACTCCCTCTTTTTTCCAACTAATGTAAATCTATTTTTTTCTCTACTTCTTTTAATCTGCATATGCTTGCTTTTTAAGGATCCCAAAACTTTTCTACCTATCAAAATATCACTTTTTACGTTTTTTACATTTAGAAAAACACTAAATAACACCAAAACTTCTTTATGAATTATGATTAGGGACGGCAAAAATCCCCTACCCGCCCCAAATCGGTGGGGTTCCGATCCGTTCAGGGACGGGTTTGAAGCACTTAAAATGGGGTTCAGATCGGGTATGGATCAAACTTTTTTGATCCGATTTTTTATCGGGTCGGGTATAGGTCAACCTCTTATGCCCCGACCCGATCCGTTTGATCCTGTATTTATATAATTATTTTTAAAAATATAAAGAGAAAAACAAATCTCTAATCTTTTTGTCTCTTTACCTAATTGCATTTTATATTTGAATTTAAAGTTTATTAAATTTAGATGTTGTGTTCTATAAAATTTAAGTTTATATAAGAATTTTACGTGTACGTTATAATGTTTTTCTATAGTGTATGTTTTTGTTTTAGTGTATACTTAAATTTGCAATAAAAAAGAACAAAAAATTGTATATATATATATATTAATTTAAATGTATTAAAATTTAATTGAATGTTAACATTTATGTCAATGTCTTAAAATTGAATTCTATGGTAAAATAATTTGTATATTTAATGGTTTGAGAATTATTTTTTTATAGAAAAAATAAACGAAACGGGTCATTTCGGGTCAGGTATGGGGCACCCCTTGTCATTTCCGATCAGGTTTGGGGTGGAAAACAAAAACCCGTTCAGGGCACGGGTCGAGTTTGGGGCAATTCATACAAATCGGATTTCGAGTATGGGACACCTCTGATCCGATCTGATCCGACCCGTTGTCATCCCTAATTATGATCTTTTTTTAATACACGGATGAAACAATTTTATTTTAAAATGATATTGATCTCATGTCGTTAGTCAAACTTATCAAGGTTAATGGTTAGAGGGGTAATTTCATCATTACATCATATTCTTATTGTTTTATTAACAAATTAAAAAAATATATAAGAAAATAAATTTGGATAATTACCCCGGTGACCATCAATTTGATGACACACCATCAAAACGACCACTAGATTGAGAATTGATTTCAAAATAGTCATTATTGACGAAAAGTGTGACACTAATGGTCATTCTATCCAATTAGTGGCATTTTAGTAAATAAGATGATGAAATTAATTTATTTTAGATGTTTTTTTAGGAAATCAATTTTTTCTTTTTGTTTTTTGAAATGAATAATTATATTTAGTGTGTGTGTAAATAAAGAAATAAATAAATAATATATATATATATATGTTTGAGATATGTTATACGTATACACACACTAAATATACTTATTTGTTTAAAAAAAACAAAAGAAATGATTTAGATCAATACAAGGGTATTTTCTTTGTTTTTTAGAATTTTTGGATTTTGTAGCCTTAATTTTTTTTTTAAATAAGTGTGTGTGTGTGTGTATATATATATATATATATATATATATATATATATATTTAAGATATGCTAAACATATATACACACACTAAATATAATTATTCGTTTCAAAAAACAAAAGAAAAAATTGAATTTTAAAAAATATCTAAAATAAATTAATGTCATCCCATTATTTACCAAAATACCACTCATTGGATGGAATGACCATTAGTGTCACACTTTTCATCAAAAATGACTATTTTGAAACTAATTCTCAATCTAATTGTCATTTTGATAATGTATCATCAAATTGATGGTCACCGGAGTAATTATCCCAAATAAAAAATGAAGAGACGTAGATCCCATCATTGGAATTTACATCAACGATGGAGATCATGATGAATAGAGAGGTGCACAACTCAACCAAGTGATAAGAAAATATAATAATAATAATAATAAGAGAGGTGCTCAACTCACTCTCTCAACCCACTCTCTCTTCATATAATGATATGTGGATAGCATTAATTGTTACACATTAATCATTGAACCTTTATAAATTGTCCCATTTATCTTTTTATTTACAATTAAAACCAATACTTAACTTCCAAGATTACCCTTCTTCTTTAACTTCAACAAATTATCATTAATATCATCCTTAAAAAAAATAAAAATAAAAGATCTCAGGTCTACAACTCTACAACTTTTCTTTAAAAAAAATTCCTTTCTTTTTCTTGACCATGTGTGTACAGAACTAGAATGAATTGCTCTTATACTTCATTTTACCAAATTTTTATACCAAAAAACAATTACAGAATATTTGTACTAAACCAGTATATTTTTTTTCAATTAAGTGTACATCTTTTTATTTGAAAAACTACTTATAACTTTTGAATACCTACAAAACATATATAAGAAAAATTAGTGAATTTTAATATGAAATGAGAAATATTTTCTTACGTTACATACCGTTCATGTTAAAAAAAAATCATATATCCATATGGTTTTAATAATTTATACATTTAAAACAATCTAATAATTTATACATTTAAAACAATCTAATAATTAGAAGCACATATATATTGATAATCGTGAATTTTTTTTCTGTTTTTTGATTTTACCGATCACATTTGATTTTCCATTGCTTTTTGGACTTACTACTCAATCATTTCTCTCGATTCATGGTCTTGCACTCTTGTTAGGCTGCATCATTGTGGTGGTTTGATTTGTACAAAGCATAGTAATGTAGTATTTATATATATATTTGATATTTTTTTAAAATGATATTAAATAACAATTTATTAAAGTTAAAGATGAAGGGCAATTTTAGAAGTTAGTTGTTGGTTTTTATTGTAAATAAAAAAATAAATGATGTCATTTATAAAGGCTAAATATTTAATGTGCAAAATTTAATAATGCCACATGTCAACACATAAAGAGAGAGTGAGTTGGGATAGTGGATTGAGAGAATGAATCTAGCACTCCTCTAATAATAATAATAATAATAAAGACTACCACCATAAATGATGATGATGGTCTTTAGATGTTGATTTCCAATGGATACCAATGACCAAATCCCTTCAATCTCCTTCCCTTCGATGAAGGAGATCGAACTATTTCTCCACATTTGAGGAGATTGATCTCCATGATTGCGAAGGAGATAAGATCTTCGGATAAAGATGGCATTCATTTTTAATTTTTTTTAGTTTTTTATTACTTAAATTAAGATTACTTATTTTGTATAATTAAAATACTGTAATTTTATTTTAAACTATCATTTTACATATTTAAAGGATTATTAAAATAATTTTTTGAGTTTTTTTTTTGTTTTTTATTGATCCTCTTAATATTAGGTAACTTTATTTTTTTATTGAATTCAGTAATATGATGTTATTTTTGTAATAATAAATTATTTATATGGGCAATTAAATCTTTTCATCTGATTGTAAATAAGTAAAAAGTATGTAAATAAGTAAAAAGTAATTTATCGAATAGTTTTTCGGTCAATTATTTAAAAAGAGTACTGTTACAACGCTCTCCAAAAATTTTCCCAGATGATGTGGGAAACTCATCGGTAACTACCATATCATCAATACATCATCTCATAATTGATGCGATTGCTATACATATGCTTGCCACATAGTTGAGCGAAATATTTGTTCAATTTCTGTGCAATGTAGAATTATTCATATAAAAATAGGGGCAAAAAAGTCCTTTTAACCAATTTATTAATTTTAACTCTTCTATCTTGTCATTGGCGCAGCCGGTGATATTTTTTTTTGGTTAGAGAGACCATTTTGATATATTTACGAAAAGTTGAGTATCTATAGATCTAATACGCACAAGTCAATTAAAAACAATTACATTTCTTGAAAATTTAGGGACCAAATTGTAAATTCACATTTATTTTAGTGAAAACTGTCAAAAATAACCACATAAATTATATAATTTTTTTTTTACCACATATAAAGTTTTAACTCTTAATAACAACATTGTAAAAAAAAATAAAAAATTTAAGTCCATAACAACAAATTATGAAAATTCCATTGTAACATTTTTATAGTTTTTGCAACAAAAAAAAAAAAAAACCGAAATAATGAGTAAAAGTGAAATGATGAAAAAAATCATAAAATGTTGTGACATGCGGGAGAAATCGTGAAATCTTGACATTTTTAAAAAAGGAAATATTATTGAAACATCTTCTCTACATCGATGATTTTAACTTTTTTGCATGATAAAATTATAAAAACATCCCTCTAGAAGGGTGTTTCAATTATTTTTTTCTTCGTTCTCTTAGTTTATTTTTTCCCTTTGGGGAGGGAAAGCCACAATGGCACTATTGCACGTATGGGTGTGCACTGCCTAGACTTGGGGTCGCTTGGTTGCGCGCTACACAAATAGGGCATCAGCGACGCCTTTGCCTGGCTTCGAACGTCGAGCGGCATCGTCTTGGGCAAATGTAGGAGATGTGTGTGTGTGTGTGTGAGAGAGAGAGAGAGAGAGAGAGAGAGAGAGAGAGAGAGAGAGAGAGAGAGAAGGTATGAGAGTTTGATAAGGGTTTTATAAGGGTATTTATGTAATTTTTCAAAACGTGGTTATTAATAGTTAAATTTTCGTATATGGTTAAAAGCAAAAGTTTAGGACATGTCATGTAAGCGTTTTTCATTTACTATTTTTCGAAATAAAAAATGAAAATGAAAATTTTTTTTTGTTTCAATTTCAAAAGCTGAAAATGCTTCTGGTAGTATATACTGAAAGATGTATTCTGACAATAAAAAAATAAAAAAAATATCTGGTCCATCAACGGGAAAAAAAATTAAAAATCCATTTGAAAAAAAATTCATAAAAATTGGAAAGATCCAATGTCTACACAAATAAATTGCTGAGCTAAAAACTCCTTCGTTTTTTTAACATTAATGCTTGAACACAACCAATTATTTCAAAATTACGTAGAACATACAGGTTGGTCTATACAATTCGTTGGGATTAGGGTTGCACATTTTACCCCGGAGCCCCAATTCCCCACGACCCTATCCCCATTTGGGGGAAACTTTTTGGGGGAAAATGGGGAAACGGGTAGGGATGGGGATGATTTTCATCCCCAAATTGAAATGGGGATGGGGATGGGGTTTTCCCATTTCCCCAAAAATATTATAAATATAATTATATATATATTTAATTTTTTTTATTATTTCAAAATCTAACTATACAAACCTCATTTACTCTTTCAAAATCTAAATTCTTATTGAAATACTTTATTTTGTAATGGATTTTCTTTGTATTTGTAACGCACTGATGAATTTTTGATATTATATTTGTAATGTAATTTTTTTTATTTGTAATTATTAGTAAAATGGGGAAATGGGGAAACAAGGAAACGGGAAAAAATGGAGGAAACAGGGGGAAATGGGGATCTGGGGTTGGGGATGGGGGTACCTCCCCCCAAAATCCCCCAACCCCATTTTCCCCCAAATAGGGAAATAGGGGTGGGGGAGGGTCTAGGAAGTGGGGATGGGGATGGGGGGATCTATATCCACCCCCATTCCCCAAATGTGCATCCCTAGTTAGGATGATGACCCATCCATCTTCTTTGAACCCCATTCAAACACAAACCTCTCTTCCACCCCCCCCCCCCCCCCCCCCCCCAAATTTCCCCCAAATGGGGATGGGGATGGGGTTTTCCCATTTCCCCAAAAATATTATAAATATAATTATATATATTTAATTTTTTTATTATTTCAAAATCTAACTATACAAACCTTATTTACTCTTTCAAAATCTAAATTCTTATTGAAATACTTTATTTTGTAATGGATTTTCTTTGTATTTGTAACGCACTGATGGATTTTTGATATTATATTTGTAATGTAATTTTTTTTATTTGTAATTATTAGTAAAATGGGGAAATGGGGAAACAAGAAAACGGGAAAAAATGGGGGAAACGGGGGAAATAGGGATCTGGGGTTGGGGATGGGGGTACCTCCCCCCAAAATCCCCCAACCCCATTTTCCTCCAAATGGGGAAATGGGGTGGGGGAGGGTCTAGGAAGTGGGGATGGGGATGGAGGGATCTATATCCACCCCCATTCCCCAAATGTGCATCCCTAGTTGGGATGATGACCCATCCATCTTCTTTGAACCCCATTCAAACACAAACCTCTCTTCCCCCCCCCCCCCCCCCCCCCCCCCCCCCTATACCCACTATTTTTTATTTTCTCTCAATATCTTTTTATTTTTACCAATCTTCAACCACCTCAATGATCCCATTTGTTGGAAATCACAAAAATATATATTTCACCCCATATAATAATAGCACAAGTCAATTGAACAATAGTAAGGGGTTTTTTTTTCTTCACAAAAGACTTATTACCTCTTATATCTTAAATTTAGATAAATCAATTTATTTGTTTTTTCAACTTATATCTTATTTTAAGTTATATATGTCTTTTAGAAAAAGTAAATTTTTTTGACTTTTATCTTATTAAAAAATGTTACAGTAGAGATTTTTGAATACATTTCCATAAATGTCCTATAACAATTCATACATTTTAAATTTTATATGCATATAATAAAACCCTACAATTTTATATTTGTAATAAGTCATCCAAAATGAAAAAATAAACATATCATAGTATCTTAATTTGTAAGACTTTAAGCTTTGTTTGGTAAGAGGGAAAGATGGAGGGAGGGAGAGTGTATGAGGGAGAGGGATGGAAGGAGAGCTCCAATCCCTTGTTTGGTTGGAGAGAAAAGAGAGAGGAGAGGAGAACAGGAGGGAGCTCTCCTCCCTTTGGGCCCACCAAAACCAATCCCTCTAATTATGGAGGATGAGAGAGGGGAGGAAAAAATGGAGGGAAATTACAATAATGCCCTCCAATTTTTTATTAATCTCCAATTTATTAAAGGGCAATATAGTAATTTTATAAATTATATACCAATCCATCCATTCAACCATCTTTTCAATACCAAACAACACGAAGAATTTATATTATCCTCTCCATCCCTCCTACTCTCTCTCCCCCTTAATCCATCCATCCCCCCTACTCTCTCTCCTTCCTACCAAACATAGTCTTAGACTTATCCATATGTCTAACAAATTAAGGTCTTATAAGATTTTAGATATAAAAAAAAAAAAAAAACATCCCCTAACTCTTGTTCTATTCCAGCTCGTGAAAATCGAAAGGTAGAAGCACTTGGTTATGCTGGTTTGATTGTGAAATGTCCTCAACATTTCTTCATATGGATACCCAGGACTCAAGAACAAAATATTTTTACCAATCTTCAACCACACACCACGATGAACCCAGTTGTTAGGAAATCACAAAATATATATCTCAAGACCAAATCTATGAACAAAAGAATCCAAATTCAATCTATTGAGCTCTCTAGAGAAAAACAAAAGCAATTATGTTTATAAAATAAAATAAAAATTAAAACAATTCAGGTAAAGATCTATCTAACTGCAAACCTAAATCAAATCTCCTATTAAAGGTCAGATACAATTTAACCCAACAATCAAAAAATAAAGAAAATAAAAAAAAATGGAAGGAGCCGTCGATCTGCTATTGGAGGAGCAGATCATAAACTTCAACACCAGAGGAGGTGAGATCCCCCTCCGGCAACGCCGATCTAGCCAAATCGGCATGATCAGCGTCGTCAGAGGATGATCTCACCTCCTTCGGCGTCGGCTAATGAGAAGAAGAAGAAGAAGATGACGACCTGTGACCAGGGGCGTACCCATGAAATATTTACCGTCCGGGCTAAATTATATATATATATATATATATATAAAATCTTGGTACACATTAATATTATAAAGTCAACTCCTTAACTATCAATAGTTATTTGTCTATTTTTATTTAGTCAATATATTATAATGCTTAATTAATGATTCACAAACTCCCTCACACTAAATTTATTAAATTCGGTGTGTATTATGGAGAGAAATCTTGTGATTTTCTTCCTAAATGCACACGGATTTAATAACGTCAGTACAAGGCATGTGAGTCATTAGTTAAAAATAAACAAAAATTATATAATTCTTGATAAAGTATTTGTTTTTTTTAATAATAAGATGACACCAATTCAATAATGGACTACTCAATAATATAAAATACATTGTAAAATTTATGCATAAACAATTATTTAAACTTGTAGTAAAAAAAAATTAAACTTGCAAATGGCTTAATTCTATAATATCATGTGTATTTTTACAATGAACAATAAACTATTTACATTTCACTAATTTTAGATTAAATACCATACTTTTATAATATTATCAAACCTTAGGGGAGGCTTATGTAATTAGACCTTAATGTATTGAATTTAAAAAAAAAATTGACGGCTGCCCGGCTATAGCCCGGGCAAGCTCTCTCTTAAGTACGCCTCTGCGTGTTATGAACGAAGTAGAAAAATAAGTGTGAAAAAATGAGTAAAAAAACAAATTGAAAAATATACAAAATATCTTAAACATGTTTTTTAAAATTTTCTATTTTAACACTAGTTTTATTTTTTGAAAATAAAATGAAAAACTGTTAATAAATAAGAATTCGAAATCATTTTTAGAAAACCAAAACGAATACGGGCTGACATTACATGCCCTTAATATTTTAGAAGGCTATTTTTGATTTTCTCTCTTTATTTTATTATGTTTTTCAGAAGTTGGTTTATGTATTGAATGATTATTGATTGTTAACTTTGCATCTAAAAAGATTAGCCTAGTGAGTCGTAACATCAATTATTATATGTACCATTTATATTACTTATTATTATTATTTTTCTGATAATATCTATTAATTTGAGGTTAGATATTTTTTTTTGAAAGCTTTAGCCTCGATAGAATTCGAACATATTACTTATTATTAATATTTTAAATATATATATAAAAATGTTATTTTTTAATGTGAGAATGATAAAATGAGATTTTTTTTTTTCGTTTGTGAGAGTATAACTATCTCCTCCTAATCTCATATAGTCATATTTAGGTATTGATTTTTGGCAACAAGTCTACATAAAATCTCGATCATTATTATTATTTGTTTTTGCATATTGTTATTTTTAAAATATAAATATAACTTTTTTCTTAACTTTTTAAATACTTAACACAAATCTAGAAATCAGGTGACGATGACTTGGTAATTGAATGGTGCTATTAGCACACCCCATAACGGTCTATTTATCTTATGTTATACTTTTTAAAATTTTGATTTAATTAAATAAAAATAAGTATTTTTATTAATTTTTGATCTGTTTACAAAACTACCCTCTATCTTTGATCTCTTTATATGTCTTTCTCTCATCTCCATTGTTTACTTATTTTTCAAATTTAATACACCCATCTCTATCTCTCCATCTCTCTATCTCTGATCTCTTATACGTCTCTCACCTCCACTGAATGATTTATTTTTTCTTTTTATTTCTTTCTTTTTTTTTTAGTTTTTTTTTTCTTTTTATTTCATTGTGGAAAAGAAAAAATAAACAACATGGTTACTTCAACACAACGACAGTTTGATATCATTTTAAAGAAAAAGTAAACTTTAAACTTAATTCTAGAAAATAAATTGTTTCCATATGTTTGATGTCATTGTCAGACAATTCTTTTAGATATTTGATATCATTTTCAGACAATTCTTCCATATGCTTAATATCTTTCTCACTCTTCCACAATAGTTTTTTTTTTTGAAAAGGAATGTGGGGTTTTAATATATTTACTTTGAAGAAGATTTTTTTTCTTTAAATTGTATATCTTTTACGTAACTTTGATAAAGAAAAAAAGAAACTACTGAATTAAAACAGTGAAACATAAATAGACTGGTAGAGGGTGTGCCAATAACACCACTTAGTAATTAACCTCTCATACTTATATTAGTAAGCTTTTGTTGGTTCAAGTTATTTTATCTCCCAAATCCTACATTATAATAGTTAAAAAAACACGAATTTGTTAGCAAAATCTCATATTATGCTCATATCGAATTTAATTGATTTCAAGCATCCAATTGCATGAATATAAAAGTCGAGATGATATGTTTATTAAGTGATTAGTCTCTCACAAGTCACAACTATACCAATAATCTTCTACTCTTCTAAATTATAACAGTTCATTTTTTTTTTGTAAAAACAATAACCCTAGAAAATATATATGTTAACAAAATCTTATATTTGCTCTCATCGGATTTAATTTAATACAAATTATTATTTTGGTTAATGCGTATAAAGATAAAGATAAGGTGAATAATAATAATAATAATAATAATAATAATAATAATGGTGGCTGAAGAATTGTACGGGATTTTTCAGTAGTCGGCACCTAGAATGATCTATACACAACATGACTAGCGACCTAGCGTGATTGATTTTGATTGAATTCTTTCTATCCAAATTCTCTTATACAATCTTTTCAAAAAATAAAAATAAAAATTCTCTTATACAATAAAATTCCATATACGGAAGTGAACCCAACCCATTCATCTAATCTGACGTGTTACTCTCTCTCATTCTCCAGCCGTTGATTCTTCCTTAGGACAATTCCCTTCTGCATGGCGATCAAGCTGGACGGTCCAGATTCCACCTAACGTAACGCAGGACAATTTTATAGCTTGTCTTGTCTTTAACTAGTTTGACTTTTTATTTTTCAATTTTGATATGAAAGCTACATTTGTGTTGTGTATTAGTAGTATTAATCAATTTAATCCAAATTCAACAAACCGTAAAGCCTTTCCATTTTTGATTTGACCAAGTTTTTTTTTTTCTCTACTTTTTATAATTTAACTCAACAAAATGAAAAAGAATTGACAGCCGTAGTTGAAGTTTTTAACTCGGCGAGTTATTTACTTCTTCGGCAAATTTGTACTATTTTTAGTCAGGAATTTGGGCACCCCCACCTATACTATCATCAATACTTTAGGGTAAACTCTAGACTTGGATTCCAAGTCTCCAACCAAAAGGGCAAAACTGACTTTTACAACCCAATCAACAATTTTCTTATCCATTTTTTAATATATTTTTGGGTGAATTTTGAAAATTAATCTTAGAATGCTATTTCAGCTTTTTTTTAAATTTTTTTTTTTTCTATCGAGTATCCCAGTCTTTGTCTAGGCACCTATCCGCATATCCTTCCCTAATTACATAACTCACAGTGGTCTGTTTGTTGGTTGTTGTAGAGTATGACAGATAAAAAACCCCGATCCACGCCCTTGACTCCACAAGGATTTAAACAGGTAAATCAGAATTAATTCTTGTTTGGGTAAGATTTGAAGTGCTAACTCGGGAGTCAACCAAGCCCTAAATTCATCATTTTAGATCTATTGCCTCTGACAGTGCCTCTAACCGCACATCACATGCTCACCCGTATAACCCCTTGAGGGTTTTGATCATTTTATAACACCAAATGGCATTAGGAATTTAGGACGTGGTAGAAGTTGTTTGGTAAAAAAGAGTAGAGAGGGCAAATATGTAAATTGAAAAAGAAGTGGGCCATTGCAGTAAAAAAAAGGGTGGGGAAGAGTGCAGAGTGCAGAGTGCAGAGAAGAGTGTGTATTGTATTGTGTAATGTGATGGGGAATAAAAACGAAAAAAGAAAAGAAAAAAAAAAAGTATTCATGGGGATGTTGTGATGATGACAAGGTTGGCTTATTAGAGAGAGAAAGAGAAACACAAAGGTCAAAGCAAGGCAGTTGGAGGTTAATAGTAGGAATAGGCAGGGGTAATGATTTTGATGAAGCAGATCAGAAACTCGTGATCATGAGAATTTTCATCTTTTCAAATCTCTCTTTATCCTTCTCTCTCTATCTGTGCAGAGAGAGTATTATCTAGAAAGAGAACAAAGCAGCAGTGGGCAGGTATTATCAGTCCTCCTTAAGGAATTTACAGCTTCGTCTATTCCTTTTCTCGTGATCTCTCTCTCCCTCTTGTTTGTCTGCATATATTGTTGCTTCAAACCTAGACACACTTCCAACAAGATTGAGAGACACAAGTCACACAACACATAACAGTTCTCTTTTGAAGAACAAGATCGAAGAGATAATGGGTAGTTGCGGGAGAAGTGGAGCTGTGAGACAGTATATAAGATCAAAAGTGCCTCGTTTGAGGTGGACTCCTGATCTTCATCACTGTTTTGTTCACGCCATTGAAAGGCTTGGTGGCCATGACAGTAAGTCTTCTTGGCTTGTTTTTGCTTTTTTGTCCTTTGTTGTTGACAAAGCACATATATGATCGATGTTTCTTTTTCTTTTGTAGAAGCTACTCCTAAACTTGTTCTTCAGTTGATGGATGTGAAAGGACTCACCATTTCACATGTCAAGAGCCACCTCCAGGTTGCTTCTTCTTTCTCTCTCCTCATGCCTTCAAAACCCCATCATCTTTTTTTAATATCTCAACATGCTAATGACTGCTTTTGATTTCCTACCAGATGTATAGAAGCATGAGAAGCGACTTGGGCAGACAAGGTATTGTTCATCTTCTTCTTTCATTTTAGAATTTGAAGGGTTTCTTTTGATCCAACATAGTTTTTTTGGCATATAAGAATGCATTAAAGGCAGGGTATTCTGTATTGGAGTGGACTTTCCTCTATTGGTTCTTATCCAAAGTTAAAATCAAATATCATCAACATCACATTCTAATACATGTTTGGAAATATGATGATATAGCTCCATATATATATATATATCACTTCATTTATTGTGTATTCCCTTCCTTTTTCACAAATAGATGAAAACAAATGTTAAGACTGCTCCTTTCAAATAATCTAATATTGGCACACTTCTCATGAAACCCACATCTATAATTAATCCATATATAACTGTTGCTGTTTCTGATCATCATCAATCTCTCCTCTCAATCAAACCATGTTAAATGCCTTTATAATAGCTTTTTTCCCTCCTTTTCAAGCATTCTTTTTCTTCTTCTTGTTAAAATGTTAAATGCATGCATTATCATAAGAAAACCACACTTTGTTTTTTCTTTTCATTAGTATAAGTTTGCTCTTTGTCTTTGACAGAAAAGAGCTCCACCCAACAAAGAAGACAATCTTTTGAACAACATGATGGGTGTGTTGATGAATTAAATCATGAAATGGGTTTTAGGCAGCCATCTTCAGAACCCTTTAAAGAATCAGATTCTCAATGCATCTACATCACTCCTCTTCCTTCTAAAAGGTCAGTTTATAGCGTTACTCTCAACTCTCAAGGATTTTCCACACACTTATCCATAAATGTTGCAAAAAGTTGATTTGCCATGGAGTAAAGAAGATTTGGCATTTTTACATGATCTTTACTTTTGAAGGGTCACTCTTGCTTTTTCTTGAAATTCTTTTTGTTTTGATTTATCCCTATCAGAGCAAGAATCGAGAGCAGCACCAGGAGTTCAATCTCTGATCAAAACCTGCAATGCAGCCAAGGAATATGTGACACCACAGTATCCAATCCGTACCGTTTTGATGATTACGTGAAGCAGCATAACAAGGCTAGTGATCAAAAGGGAATAAAGGAGGATTATTATGGTGGTGGTGGTTTGATCAGATACGAGCTGACCTATTCTCGGCCTCCATCCACAACACCATTGTTCAAATATTCACTGCCACAATCTGATATCCTTAAGGTACACTTTAGCATCTCTCTCTCTCTCTCTCTCTCTCTCTCTCTCTCTCTCTCTCTCTTGACAGCTTTTCCTGATGGGGTTGAGTGTATTGTTGGTTTTGGATATTAACTTTGTTTGTATATTTGGGGTTTGGTCTGTGGTGTTTGTTTGTATTTTCCAGTGGCATGGAATATCCATGCTTTTTAGGTCAACTTTCGTCACCCGCACAGCCGCACTGCATACTTCAACATTGTATTTTCATTTTCATTTCTCTACTTCAAATAAAAAGCTTTTGGGAAAAGCTCTACCCTTCTCAGCAAAAAAGTACTTTGTTTACTGCCCATTTTCTGTTTAAACAAGTAGCAGTAATTAGTAATACAAAAAAACATATATTTATTTATTTTTTTGATTTTTTGGGTAAAACACATGTATATATAATGGAAAAAATCTCGGTGGACACTGACATCAAGTTTACCCACATACAACATGCCATGTGAAATGAAAAATAATGTGAATGGTTGGCTATATTGTAAATGTAATGAGACATGATCCAACACCATTGTATGTTTACCCATAGTCTTTATATCTCATTTAGTAATATATATATATATATATATATTTTTGGTTCATGAAAGTCATAATTGAAGTCTTCGAAATAGGCATAGAAAGAAATTGTAACATTGTGTGGTGGTCCAATTAATGCAGTTAAATAAAAATGGGGGACCCCTGGAGAGGGTAGGGTCCAAAGAGAAAATTTAAAATGGGTCTTTATTGCATTGGAACAGAAGATACAGTACTTGTTGATAACCAGCAGTGTTTTTATAGTTTTCAGTGGTAGGACTACCCCATTATTCAAATATTAGGGCTCCCCCATCCCTACTCTCATTGTGCACTTCATTTTTATTATTATTTCCATTTAACATTATTAGGTCAATTGCACCATTTTTCCTCTTCATACACTACACACTCAGTCAAATAACATGCTGTGATTGATTCAACATGATACAATACTTTTCTTGTATTAAAATGCTTAAATATTATTATTATATATGCTCTTAAAACTTTTAGGGCTTGGAAATTCATATATGTTATTTAAGACATAATCAGTCATTCTAAATTGTAACCAGTATGATGTTTGGTTTCAGGATGGAAATGGCAATGACAATGTAAGGGAAGAAGAAGATTTGTCGTTGTCGTTGTCGCTGCATCATCCGTCCTCCCAGAGAAGTAATGCATCTTCAACAATAAGTGAGATGAGTGAGGCAGTTTCATCTTACTCTAGGTCTAATTTCAAAGACTGCTTTGGATACAATAATAACATTAACCTAGATCTGTCCATTGCTCTCTGTGGTACCTAATTAAGTAGCTGCATGCATTATTGTAAAGAAATTCTTTTCTGACTAAGATCATCTTGTTCTCTCTTCTATTTACTTCATTTCATTCGTTGTTGACCTTTTTTATTAAACTTCTTATTTAATTTGGTTATTCTATAGACGTTTTTACATGTCTCTTATTTATGAATATATTGTTGGGGTTAAATGGTTTAAAACCATATATAAGTTTCGAAATGATTGAATTTATTTACAAATTATGTATATGATATTATGGTTTATATCTACAGTATAATATGATATTGTAATAATTCTAAAAATAAATAAGATAATTGATGCGGTGGATGCAAATGTCAATCTCCTTTTTTTACAATGGTCAAACTATCCGTTGGCGGTGGTCAAACTATAGTTTTGATTTTACCTATTCGACATTCGGGTTGGTTTCTTTGAGTTAGTTAGACGGGTTTACAAAATTTGGCTTTAGGACAATGTTTTCTTCCATATATGATATATAGCCCCGGTCAAAGTGGTTCTCGTGGGTCCTCTAATCCTTAAAATATTGTAGTATTGAGATTAAAAACTATATTTACGGTTTGGATATCTACCTTAGGATTTTAATGGGGCGGGCTCGGCTCTAAGACTACAAATACCGACACCTGTTCTGAAAAAAATTACTTGGCCCCAACCCCAACTATTAAAGACTGAGTATGGGGTGGGAAATTTCCGGGGCAGAGGGAGGTGGTCCAGATCCCGATCCCGTCCCGATTTTGTTTTTTAAAATATGGATATTGCACAATTTCTATATATTTTAGTAGTTATTTTTAATAAAATATATTCTTATATTTTGAATAAACTCAATACCAACACACAAAATAAAATTTAAATGTTTATAATTAACTATAGAATAAAATCCACAAAAATAATTAAAAAGAAATAATAGGAAAAATAAATCGTAAAAACTATAAAAAAGTTACAAGTCACTTCATCCTTAAAATAAGACATTAAAAAAAGAAGTAAAAAAACTAAATTTAAATTAGATCTAAAATGTTCTTAAACTTGGTTCACATTGGATAACAAATAAATTAATGTTAAATCTTATATCTTAACATTACTAATAAAATATATATTACTTAATTAATTAAAAAAATATTATTTTTTCATTAATTAAATATTAAAATTATTAATAAGTACATAATAAATAGGGTCGGGGTGGGATCGGGGCGGGGATACCAAACCCCAACCCTGCCCCATTTCTAAAACGGGGCGTAGGACTCAACCGCAAACCCGTTGATAAAACGCCGCCTCGTATCGGGTGGGATTTTGCAGGGTCGGTGTTTTTTTTGACCTCTCTAATCTACTCCCATAATTGGGATATTCTGTTTACTTAACACCGTAGAGAAAACTCCTCTCCACACATACTTGTAAAATACAAATATTGAGATTCGAATCACTAACATAACTGGGGAAAGGGAACTATTCAGAGTTTTATATTGTTCTGTTTATTTACAATAAATAGCTTGGTTAAGTATTTAAATTTTATAGATTAATTTATGTGTTAAGGGATCATGTTTAGGAATAATGAAATTCAAACTAGGTTTAGTTACCGTACTGGTTCTCATTCAAACTTTATGTTGATGGAAAATGGAAATCATACTTTCTCTTTCTAGAAAACAATAACTTTAAGTTTAGAACTTCGAATTCAAATTCAAATTTTAAGTTTAAATTTAGAACTTTAGGTTCAAATTCACAACTTTAGATTCTTGATTGTGCTAGCTCAAATTCAAAATTTCAAGTTCCGAATTCATTGATCAAAATAGTTTTATGCAATGAGTCAAATTGAACATAAATAGAAAGTAAATCACTGTCAAGAATATCCTTCTATTTATATAAAATGGTGCTGATAACATATAATAAAAAAATTAAATAAAATTTGAAAATAGAGAATGAACAGAACAATGTAAAATCTATTTTTTCATTATTCTTGTATATAATTTACCTTATGTAGATTTCAAAAATCAGAATGGCCTCCTTTCTCAACCAATGACATCATTCATGTGTTGATGGAAAAAAAAATTGTATACAACATGATGATTTTGTCATGTGACCAATATTACCCCACAGCGAAGTCAGATTGAAAA
Organism: Dipteronia sinensis; assembly: GCA_033220585.1. Classification (NCBI taxonomy): domain Eukaryota; kingdom Viridiplantae; phylum Streptophyta; class Magnoliopsida; order Sapindales; family Sapindaceae; genus Dipteronia; species Dipteronia sinensis. The sequence continues at coordinate 58,052,784 of CM065638.1, read as the reverse complement.
ATCTACCATGCATCAGATTAGGGTTGCACATTTTGCCTCGAGGCGCCATTTCCCTGCAACCCTCATCCCCATTTGTGGGTAAATTTTTAAGGGAAAATAGGGAAATGGATGGGGATGGAGATGATTTTCATCCTCAAATTGAAATAGGGATAGGGATGGGGATGGGGATGGGGATGGGGAGACCCTCCCCCAACTCCATTTCCCCCATAAATATCCTGCAATGGGGATGGGGATGGGGACATCACCATTTCCCCATTTCCCCATTTCCCCGTTTTCCACCAAAAAAAATTTCATTACTTTATTATTTGAAAACCTAACTATATAAACCTTATTTTCTCTTTGAAAACCCTAAATCTAAAATCTAAAATCTAAAATCATATCCTCTCTGACACTCAGACTCCTCTCAAAGGAAAAAGACAGGTTTGGGGATGTGCTTCTTCGACCATAGACCATCCAGCAGCAGCCTCTTGTTCTTCTTCTTCTTCTGTTACGACGACAACTGTTCTTCTTCTTCTGTCAGCTCCGACGACTACCAGCTCCGGCGACGACCAACTCAGAAGAGGCAAAGACATCAGTTCTTCTTCTTCTGTCAGCTCTAATGAGACCAGCTCCGACGCGGCAACGAAATCAGTTCTTCTTCTTCTGTCAGCTCCAACGAGACCAGCACCGACGCGACCAGGTCGCGACCAGCTGTTCTTCTTCTTCTGTCAGCTCCGATTCTCCGATGCGACCAAGTGCTTCTCTATCTGACAACTGTAGTTCTTCTCTGTTAGCTCCGACTCCCAGAGTCTCCGACGCGACCAAGTTCTTCTCTATCTGATCATGTCTCAAACCAAACAAATAATTGGATGTTTTTATTATTTGTAATTTTTAGTAAATGAGGAAATGAGGAAACGGGGAAATGGGAAAAAACGGGAAAAATGGAGAACTGGGGTTGGGGTTGGGGATGGGGATGGAGGTACCTCATCCCAAAATCCCCCAAATGGAGTAATGGATGGGGATGGGGGAGGGTATGTGAAGTGGGGATGGGGGACCAACATCCAGCCCCATTTCCCCAATGTGCAACCCTACATCGGATGCATGGTAATTTCTCATGTCAATGACAAGTTTACTTACTAGTTACTACCTTCAAGTGATACAATCTCAATTCTCAAGTATGAATGCCATCTCGAGTGGTGGAAACCACCAAAAAGTCGATTTCATAATACGGTTAAAGGTTCTGTTTACATTAAAATTTTGCTAATATAAAAATTATGATAATTTACACATAATTTGTTTAATACATTACTTGGGCATTCATGTATATTTTCATTTACAATTATATAAATGATTTTGTATTTATAAAAATTATAATTAACGTACTTCAAAACTTTAATATTATTCATCCAAGATTAGGGGTGTGCATTTTCGGTTTAGTTTGGGTTGAAGCTCAATATCAAACCAAATCAATATGTATCGGTTTAGCTATATTTTAATCCAAACCAAACCAATGTGATTTGTCAAACCGATTCAAACCAAATAAAAAAAAGTCGGATTGGTTTGGGTAGATTTTATCGATTTAGGTTTGAATCCAAAAATCATTTTTTGTATTATTATAAAAGAAATTATTTAAATATAAAAATATTAAATATTGGTGTTATATAATTATTTTAAAATTTTAAAAATATTATATAATTAACAAATTAACAATAACAAGCATCATAACAGAAAAATAAAAAATAAAACATAATGAAACTCATATTCTAAAATGCATTGGAATATATAAGTAATTATATTTTATTTCTTAAAGATATATAATATATAAAAGAAAGAAGAATGTTACAATAGCAAATGATGGATGGAAATGAATGAGAAGGAAAGAAAAAACTTATTTATAAGAGACGCAGATAAATATAAATAAAAGTTATAAAACCTGAACCAATCTTTGATTGGACAGATTAATAATTTATGCTAGACAACCAAAAAATTTAGCTTAAACAATATGACAAGTGATTTTTTCATTAACTATATTATCCCATGTTGTGTGTGATGATGACAACTTACTTACCATATCATTTGTGTTAATTATTTGGGTTGGATAATATTACCCTTCTTTTATATGTAAAACCGAACCAACCCATAAAGTTTGGATTGAGTTAGACGGGTTGGTTTTGTTAGACGATTTTTTGGACACTCCAATCCAAGATTATGTTTTCTACCATTTAATCACAATTTCCAATTTTGAAATAAATAAATAAATAATATATATTTACATGAGAACAGCATATATTCTCATTCAACTAAACACTATCTGACAAGGTTGTATGTTTTCAGACCAAGCATGGTAATTAATAAAAGCTAACGCGATCTCAATATCAATTGGAATGCAACTGGAAATTTTTTATCAACAAATGAGCGAGAGCGTGCAAGACACAATAACTTGCTTTAAAGTGTTACATTTGTTAATAAAGATTACTAGTAAAAATCGAAGCAAAGCAAGCAACATAAAATAATGCTAATAATCCACATCCAACGCATCCTCCAAGAGCGCTTGTTAGGGGTTTCCCCAAACAATACCAGGCCAAGCTCATACCTTGTGGACAGAAAAGTATCAAAACCAAGCAATTTTATGCCTATACGATCCAACCTTTCAGATCAACACACTGCTACTTTTCTTGGGAGGTCATCGATAGCTAAGAGACAGACCTTGGGATTCTTCTTCATGATTTTGTGACCCTTTGTTGAGCTAAAATGTTCCCACAACATCAGATTAAAATTTAAGTCTTCTTATTCTTTGCCTTGGTTTCAGAAACCAATGCCCTAATGCAAAGTCGTGGCTTCGTACTAACAAGGTTCTTTGGAAGAACTGAAACAGCAACAACCAATGACTCATTGGGTACTCCAGAAAGGGGTAGCAACTCAACTAGAACAGAAAGCTGAAAGATAGGTCATGAGAACAGGCAACAATAGGTGAGCAAAAGGTAGGAAACTTGTTGAATATTTTGCAGGAATCAAAGAAATATGTAGGAACTAGTAAAGCATTTTCTTTTTACCTCAGGTGATTTGAGGTCCACTGCTGAATCCGATATAATATCTGTAACTGCAGCAGCCACTATACTGAAGCATTTGTTGCGGTCCAATAAAGCAAATCGATCAGAATCCTTCAATGTATTCTTTGGAACCTTCATCTCTGTCTCTTCAAATCCTCTTCTGTTATATCCCACTGCAAACTACGGTTTGAATAGTTAAATAAGTCACACCCAGTCCCACACTAACCAAACAACTTTGGTTGTTTTACACAATTGATGCAAACAAATGTACCCAACCATCCAGACAGTGAAAAAAAATACAGAAATTATAATTCATACGAAAAGATATTTCTGAAATCACTCAGCAACACATTTCAGTATGAATTATTTTTCTTTATGCCACAACGTGTAAAAGAAAGAAAAAAGAAGCTTTAGGACTAATGTACCCACAATGTTGTTTTACAACAAAGTGCAATTTAATTTCTCTATTACCCTTTCTTCCTTTGTATTGTTAATTTTTCTACACCACAAAATAAAGGTCTTAGGAGAACTTAATAATTTTACCATAATGACCCAAGAAACAGTGGGCTTAAACCCTAGAAATGTAGCAATTACATTGAAAGGCTGGTTGACAGTTCTTTTCAATTTTATAGCTTATTGTTTCCATGTTTTCTTAACCTCTTATACAGATGCAATACATTACTGCTTAAATGAGCAGTAACTACAAGATATGCATCTTTCAAAAAAAAAAAAAAAAAAAAAAAAAACTACAAGATAAGCTTATACCTTGACAGGCCGTGAAAGTTTGTTTTGTTTATCATTCACAAATTGAAGAACAAGGTTTGATACAGTGGCTTGAAGATCTCTCTCCTTCAAAATACAAGTAGATTGGATAGGGAAAATGCGATGACACCAGCTGTAACAAAGGAACTCCATATCACCCAAAATTCAATAAAAAATGAATTCAGTCACCTTATTTGCAGAAAATAAAACATAACACTAACCTAAAACAAACACGGATATGTTGGACAATTTGACATCATCAAAACCAACAGGTCTAAGGAAAAAAATGTATTAATATTATAAATACAACAGAAAAACAATCAGTAGAATCTATCATATTGAAATCTGAATATCTGAAGGCCCTCTATATCCTTCATTAGTTAATTCAGTATCATTGTTGCCAATATATAAGAGGAGAACTAAGGGATAACCAAATATTGTTAATTCAAGCAAACTTGAGTTTCTTGAGAGCACAGAAATATTTTATCATAACAGAAGGCCAATATTCTATTACAATGCTGTGACAGTATATATTGATAACAATTACCATAAAACTCTAGCAACAATCAATCCAACCCTTTAAGCCTAGCCACACATTTTAGTGGAAACGTACTTTAAAGTTTAAACAATTGAGGAACCTTGTTTTGTAATAGGTTTTATCAATATTTTCCCCAATCCATTGGATGCCCAAACAATTCTCTCCATTATTTCTTACAATGCATCACAGAGATATGAATACACCTAATATTAATCATACTTCACCAACAACAAATCTTATGAAGTGATTTGTACCAATGATTTGCTCCCCCTCAATCGCCCACATTAGAAAAACACTTTCCGTGCATATAACTATGACCATGTGTTGGAATAAAACCTTTTTCTAAAGCCCAGCATACTCTCCTCCAAAACAAACTTTTTTCCAAAACCTAGCTGTCTCATGCCAACCTAATTCTTTCACTTGATTCTCATCTGCAAAGATCTTCCAAAATTGATCAAATTAATCCATTTGTTGTATGAATAAATCACATAAAGATTAAAATTTATACCATTAATGATATATTAAAGTACTAACTATTGGGACCTTGATTTATCGCTGAAAGGATTCCCAATTGATTAGTGTGTGCTGATCTCACAACGCAAACAATATTTTGCTAAGGGTTCGGACATTTATCCAACATTTTATTAGCATCCCAATCATAAACAGGCATTAACTGAAAAGATGTCAATAAGATCATTAAAATTGCCATTACTATTTCAACATGGATCTCTGTCCAAATAACACAACAAATTGTATGACAATCATTTCTAAAAGCTGTAAATCATATTTAACAAATTATTTATACTCTACAGGATATTGACACAAATCTCATTATACATATTTATAAAGCTATACAGAAGAAGGATACCACAATGTCAATGTGTATTTGTAAGTCATAATGTTCAACCTTATCTTTTAAATATCTCTTAACACTTGCTTGCAAGAATATAAGCAATTTCCATCAATACCAAAAACTCTAGTAGCCATGAACATAATCTAACTCTAGCATGTATCTGACTAAAAATATTATCTCAAAAATTGAGATTTCCATTACTTGAAAATCTTTAACATTGAAGTATGCTATCTAGAAACAAAAGAACAGAATACATGGAAACATTTGACACATTAAAACAATGCTTATTAATTGTTTTCACTTGAAGACACTTAAGCACATATAAAATAAGATCTTAAAAAAATTGAGCGTGATATGGGCAGAACCATGCATAATTTGCATAAAGAAACAGAAAACCAGGAGCAAAAATATTAACCATATTGAGAATTAAATTGTTAATGCTGATTCCAACTGAAGACATGTTTGCAACCGATAAGCAAACAACTTACAGAGGTGACTTTAAAGTCCCAGAATCCAATGATTGACAGATGTTTGCCACAATATTAACAGTGTCAGGGGAAATTTCTCCTGGGAATGTAAGGAGAACCAGACCACATCTTGTCAGCTTAACTAGAGACATAAAATGATCTCTTTCTGCATTTTTGTCTTTCTTTTCACAAGACAGATGATCATCTTTTGGAAGACTACCTGCTATGAGGAAGTGAAGTTATATTTTTGAAAACACAAAATCCAATGCCTCAGCAAATATCTATGATCTATCCAAAAGTAAAACTCCTAGTTACTACCTGGCTCCTCTTCTTTAGTGCCCTTCCTTTCCACAACATGAGCACATTTATCCCGTATTTCATATGTGCAAAATTTCCTTCTCTTCGTGTCTCCATTGGAATTAGGTCTTTCCAAACTTGAGGAGCAATCGCTGTTGTGGGGCCCAACATACTGCAAGAATCTCAAAGGCCCATGAATATGAGTATAGAATATAGATATCTTAATCATGTTTACTTGTTAAACCCAGGAGAATAGAGTCCAGGTCAAATTCTAGTGTGTAAAGAGGTTTAATAGCAATGATGCTAAAAGTTTCTTTGTAATACCTGATGAAGAATGGAGATGGCTTCTTTTGTGGCGCTTTTCTCCCTCTCTGAAGAAGCAGAAAAATATAAGACTTAAGAGTGAAAGGGAGGAAGAGAATAGAGAGAGAGAGAGAGAGAGACAAGTGACTAAGTGAGAAAAAAAAATACTAATAGTGGAGGTGATGAGGAAGCCAGAGTGAGAGCGTTGAAGAATCGAACAAGGCGCGTTGTAATCGAACCGAGGAATGCTTATGATTTTAGAGTGCTGTTCCCATGGTTTCATTCCTTCTTCTTCTTCTTTTTCACCCATGGCAAACCTTTTCAAAACCCTAACTTTATGAAAAGGTATGCTTATTTATATTTATATTTCTGAGAAATGAGATCATGATCAAACCATTCATCAGAGGGATCACTTGAATATGATCAAGTGGCCATCGTGATACAAGTTGAAGGCTAATAAAGTGTTAAATAAATATTATATGCTTATTACAAATTTACAATGAGGAGGATTGATGTGTCTAGACTCTAGACTCTAGACTCTAGAAGTGAAACTGAGATCATGTCCAAAATAGTGGGCCCCTCATAATACAATCATAATTTCAACCGAAAGATAGAAATATAGAATCAATTCAATGGTCTGAGAGAGAGCGAGCGGTTGATGATTCTCCGGCGGAGTCCGAGACTGAGGTCTCCATCTTCTTCTAAAGCTAAACCCAGCTTGGTGAACATGCTCGCCAAACGCACAGTCCTCATCATCGCCTTCCTTTTCCTCTCCTGTTTGCTCCTCCACAGAGTCGCCGATTCCCTCCTCTTCCACCTTCCTCTCTTCGACAACGACCACTCTCTTCCGGTGATTACCTTCATTTCTTTTTGCCTTTTACAAGATCTGATTCACAATCTGTTAATGTTTCTTTGACTTACCTGCTAAGTGTAGAATTATCAATTGCACAATTTCTTACTTTTGATTATTATAAAAAAAATAAAAAAAAATGTGCTCTAGGATACTGAGGAATATAGCCTTGAAAATGTTTTGAAGGATGCTGCAATGCAAGACCGCACTGTAATATTAACAACTTTGAACGAAGCATGGGCATCTCCGAATTCAGTCATTGATCTTTTTCTTGAGAGCTTTAGAATTGGTTATGGCACCCGTAGGCTTTTAAATCACTTGGTGATTATTGCCTTGGATGAAAAAGCATTTAAACGTTGTTTGGCTCTTCATACACATTGCTTTGCTCTTGTCACTGAAGGAGTTGATTTTCATACCGAGGCCTACTTTATGACCTCTGCTTATTTGAAGATGATGTGGAGAAGAATCGATTTTCTGCGTGCTATTCTTGAGATGGGGTATAATTTCGTTTTCACGGTAATACTTTCCTTCTTTCTGTCTCAATTATAAAATCACACAAGACTTGCACTTCTGTTTTCTTGCTCATGTATTTTATTTTGGAGTTTAGAGGTCATTGAGGTAGTCAAAGGTGTAACGGCGAGGTTTTAAGCCAGTGATGAGACTATATAATTTATAACATAGAGCCAGGTATGTTATGGACTGGTCACGTCATAGTCTTTGTCATTGTATTGACTGATATGTTGACAGGAACATATGACAAAAGCTTTGTCGAAGTAGGTCCCTTGTTAACATTTTCCTTGGTCAATAAATAATCTTTCTGTGTTTTTCAATTGATTAAAAAGGATACTTTTCATTCATTTCTCAACCTGAGAAGTGGGATTGGACCGATTTGTTACTGCTCTTTGTCTTGAACCTTGGTGCATTTTTACATTTTAAAGTCATTTCTGTGCGCTATAGTGGAGATGGGGTATAATTTTGCTTTCACAGTAATACTTTTTTTCTTTCTGTCTCAATTTCAAAGTTGCTTAAGACTTGATTTCATCACTTTATTTAAATAGGTGGACAGTCCAGTTTTGAGTTTTTAACTTGTATTGCTGATATATTTGATTTTGAGAATTGGAGATCGTTTAGCTTTTTTCTACCGTCTATGTTTATATAAAATTAATAGATATACACAAAAGGAATAACTAAGCAAGGGAAACTAGTGAAGACAACTTTCTGAGGTTTAGCATGTCATTGAGGAAGTGTAAGTTGTAATGACAGCTTTAAGCTAATGATGAGATGGATAGAGACCATAATTTATATCATAGAGCCGAGTTTGTTATGGACTGGTCATGGCATAGTCTTGTTGATTGTGTTGCCTGAAATGTTAACAAGAAAACAACAAGAACTTTGGAAACTGATTGTTGATAATTGGGTAGTGTCCGTGGAAGAAGGCTCCTTGTTACCATATTCCTTGATCAGTAAATAATATATCTATGCTTTTCAATTGATAATAAAAGGATACTTTTTTATTTTTTTATCACTTTTGCAAGCTGAGAAGTGGAAGTGGTTACTGCTCTCTGTCTTAGACCTTGGTGTATTTTACAGTTTAAAGTCATTTGCTTTCTGAAAAATCAATTTCCATGAAACTACCCAAAGTTTCCGCATCTTGTGTATTCTTGTCTTGCATTTGCAACTTGAACCTTCTTGACCTCAGACTAGCTACAAAATCTGAAAATATAAGCCATTAATCTTTGCTAAGTGTTTCTTGTTGGTAGTTGCCCCAACTCCTAAACGTGCATTTGATACCATTTTTGTACATTTACAGAAATGTTGTCTTTATGTGCATTTAAAAGGTTAATTGGATGATTACATCAAGCTTTTCTGAAACGAAAGTATTGTAAGTTTATAACTTTCTTCTACATGCACAGATGTAAATATGGCGGTTATTGTTGTGCATTTATCTTTTGTGGCAGGTATCAAATTTATCTTTTTGATTCAACTACCATGTGCTTTGTAGCTAATTGTTTTTTCAAGAAGAGGAAAAGGAAGAAAAAAGGAAAAGGAAAATATAAAATGGAAGAAAGAAAGGAAAATTCATTAGAAAGTTATACAAAAGACAGTGAATGAACGATTGTGTTAAGATTTGAGGAGTCTTCAAACTTTTCACTGATGTTTAACAGCTTTGATATGTGTAGTGATGTAATTTATTACGGGAAACAAGTTCTTGACTTTATAATGGTATAGAAGATGCTTTTAATTTAAGAAAGGGAAAGTTTAGCCCCAAATCATGTTACTAGTTAAGATGGGTTTTGTTTAGTAGTGATAGCCAGAATGTTAATAATGTAATGTAATAAAGGTATCTATTGAAATCTGACTTCAATACTATGTTACATATCTTACCCAAAACCCAATGATCACCACTTTATTCATTACAGCATACTTAGTATTTTGTTGATTCCTCCTCCAGGATGCCGATATCATGTGGTTCAGGGATCCATTTCCACGGTTTTATTCGGATGCAGATTTCGAGATTGCATGTGATCACTTCTTGGGTAGCTCTGATGATATAGAGAACAGACCCAATGGGGGTTTCAACCATGTAAAGTCCAATAATCGATCAATAGAGTTTTACAAATTCTGGTACTCTTCACGGGAAACTTATCCTGGATATCATGATCAGGATGTCCTTAACATTATCAAGTTTGATCCTTTAATCACAGATATCGGACTGAATATGAGATTCTTGGATACTGCTTTCTTTGGTGGGTTGTGTGAACCTAGCAAAGATTTGAATGTAGTTTGTACAATGCATGCGAATTGCTGCTATGGTCTGGATAGCAAGCTTCATGATCTTAGAATTATGCTTCAGGATTGGAAAACTTTTTTATCTTTGCCACCAACTTTGAAAAGAGTATCAGTAATGTCCTGGAATGTCCCACAGAATTGCAGGTAAGACATGTCATTGGGAGTTTGGCTTGCTTAATTTGAGTTTGTGGTTATGATATTATGGTTTTTCAGTTACTTTTCTTAGGATTCTTGTTTCTAACATGGTTTGTTTTATGTATTCCAAATCAGTCTTCAATCTCTCCGTCATTATGGTTCTCCAAGAAATGATCTTCAATAAGGATGGCAAGATTGAATTGATTAAGTTATAAGTTCAATATCTGTTCCTTCACACGGCAATTTAAAAGGTAAGGTTTCTGGTTTTTGTAACATCTCAATGACATTTAACATTTACTTGCTGATGTGCTGCTGCTGACCTTGCATGTGGCTTTGTTACCTGCCTCCTTTCTCTGTCTTCCTTTCTTGGTTAATAGGAATATGAATCTTATACAAAAGTTGAACTTATAATTTGGCATCTGGGGAGAAAAAAAACAAAAGAAAGTTATTGTCATTGATTGGACTTTGGTTAATAATGAGAATTCAACACCATTGTGCCGCACTTTGGGTGCCTTGCCATGTTGCTTGGACAATATTGGTCAATGGAAATTATTTATTAATTTTCAACTTAAAGTTGACATTGTAGAAAGAGCATAAATAATGGTTCATATGACAATTATTGTTTTTCTTTTCAGTAAAAACTGTTAATCTCGACTTTGTTTACAGAACAAGGACTTGGAAAAATGTGCATTTAATTTTCTTTTGTCCTGAGAGCTTTTTGCTAGTTAAGAAATTTATTTGATCCTATTTTTCGTGGAAGGTTTTGATATAACAATAATTTAAAGAATTGGATGAAAATCTTGACATTTTTATTCCAATGAACTAGTCAATCTGAAGTTGAGTTGGCAGTTTCGAAGTTCTCATGACTTTTTAGTATAATTGAATCAGTAAATTTGGGGTTACCATGATTTTGTTATACTCAGAAGAACATGTAATTGGCTAGCATGTAAAGTATTTTTCTTCAAATATTGTTGTATGTATTGCCATGGTCTTGTTTAATACTCAAATTTTACTCCATTTGACAGCTTTTACTCTGCTCATTTACATAGCTCAGGCCTTTGTTTCGGCACTCGTTGATCTACAAGCACCATATGATGCTCACCAGACCCATTCAGACCTCGGAAATTGAAACTGCCACCTGAAGTTTGCAGAACTGTATGTGTCCAAAGTTTCGAGCTAGTAGAGATCTCTCAACTGTAGGTGGAATAGAAAATTCTCTGAGTAACCATCATATTCAGGAAAGCAGCTTCATCAACATAGAAGAAATTCCTTCAGATAACTCTCCTTTTAACACTAGCCTAATGTTGTCTTAGGAAGCGCCTGTAACTGGATCAACCTGTCTATAATTTTTATTGTTTGTATTAAGAGCTTTAGCCAGCAGCAGCTGCAAAGTTTTGTCCAATATTTATTTGTATTAAGAACATGAATATTTAGTTGATTTCAGTGTTGACTTGAGAAATATATATATAAACAATTTGCTTTATAAGAACTAGTAGTATATACTTTGTGCATTTGCAAAGCAAAGAATTGAAACAGAGACAGTCTTGCAAACAAGCCAAGATACCAAATTACAACAAAAAGAATGGAGAACACGATCTGGCATAGCATGATGTTCTGTGCCAGGCAGACCATCCGTCTATTTTTCATGTAAATATACCAACTATCATGGTAAATTCCCTTCGTAAAACATAAAGTCAATGCTTAGCATAGTGCCTTGCGACTTCTCTTTTCCTCTATGCCTGACTTCGAAAATCTCTGCCGGAGAACTGCTAGGACCTCCTCTGTTTTTACATTTTTGAGTGTCAGCAAAACCATGGCATGATACATCACATCTGCCATCTCTGACGCAGTACGTGATTTATCCTCATTCTCCTCCGGTGTTCGACATAACTCATCGGCCTCTTCCCTGCAAAGTAAGGTATCGGACATGTAAATATCTATATTAAAGTGCTCTATAAATTCTGGTTCTACCACCCGGATTATCTTTCATTTAACAAAAGAAAAGCTGGTATCTATTAGGGCTGTGGATGGATGATTTTTCTATTTACCTATATGCATTCCAAGGTTAGAAAACAAACTATAGTTTGACCTAGTCATTTCAATGTTTTAACAATTCTTCTACGACTGTTTTCTCCTATTCTGCAGAGAATAGGGAAGCATGAAGCACTAGAAACCAATTATATCATTTCAATTATAGTACCGAATTTTTGAGCAAAACAAGTTGTCATCAAGTAATAATCGTTGAGTCCAAGAGGGTTTCCCATTTTCTGGAGCTGCTAATTCTTCTTTCCGTTGGGAAATTGTAGACTCTAATGAGTATAGAGTTGTCAATGCCAGCCTATTTCCTTCCATCTGCCACAAACAATCAAAATCTGTTACAGAGATAGTAAAAGATTATCGAAAAAAAGTAGTGCCGGGATAAAATTTTATCATTGTTTACTAAAACACTAAAGCCAAACCTCTAGATCTTTCAAGTGATCAAATATTGATGTATAGTAGCAAGTTTCTGACCCAGTGTGGCATGTAGGCCCATCAGGCTTCCCAAGGTATATTATCTGAGGAAAAGTCCTCAATTAAATGAAATCTGAAAACAAATAAATGACTTATGTATTTCAATCACTTACAGAGTCACGATCACAATCAAGAAAGATGTCATGAACATTAATGAAATTTTTGGAGGTCTCCCCCTTTGTTCATAATGTTGACCTTGACCGGCTGTAGAATGTTGCTTTCTGAGAAGAAATGATTGTAGCTAGAGCATCCCTGTTTGCAAAGCCTTGCATTAATATAGCTCCTGTGTCAACATTGTGAGCTATAGCCACTGCCAAACCTTTGTCGTCCCGTTTTACACTATCTAGTAACACCTCCACCTAAAATTTGATTGTTATTCGTTTCTAATTTGTTCTGGAAGAATTTCAAACATGAATATAAAATAAACAATAAACAGATGATATAACTAAAAATGGAGAAGAATGCAAGTGAGATAGGATATAAATCGATCATTTTCCATAGAAAGGTTTTGAGGATGTGGTACTCCACAACTGCCTCTTGGACATCACTACACTTAACCTTAACTAACATACATTAGCTTAAATCTTATTTATATACCATCTTAACAAGACAAGTTTTTTTTTTTTTTTGTTTTTTTTTTGTTTTTTTTTTGTTTTTTTGAAACAAACAAGACAACAAGTTATTACATGCAGGGAGCAAAGTTAAGCTAGGATGATTTTGAAATAAGTGAAAATCAGAGTAATCCGGGGAACATGAGAAAGGTAAAAAAAATAAAACCTTAAACAGTATACCAGTTAAAATGCAGTTTCACCACAAATATAATGTCCTTCATTTACCATTAATTCTCAATAAGTCAGTTGCATCGATGGGGGGAAAGATATAGTTGGTAACATCATTTATAAAAGTTAAAAACTATGATTTGAAATTCAAAACGGAGTAACACTACACTCCTGAAACTGTTTCTTTTCTGTCATAACGAGACATTTTAGGATTTGATGCAAACATGGGAATAGGGATACCCTTTGAGACAATTATTGATAATAACATGTAGTAGGGATATGCTATTACACACTTTATCATTTATTTTGATATGAACTTTTTTGTTAATAAGAAACGGATAATTTAAAACATAAGTTATTCAAACAAGTTTCCCTTCTCTTGATCAATGATGGTCAACGTGGTTCAAACAACAATTAAATGCATACTATTGAACAATGATGGCCACCTATATGTGATGTTTATAAATTATCCAAAGAAAAGCCATCATCATATTTCCTTCACTATCTTTCATTTTTCAAATAGATAATGTTATTTAACATATTGCAGGGGTAAGCCCTATACCATTTGATTGCATCTTGTTGCTCTTGGAAAGAAATTATTTACCTAAGGGAAGAAAATAATCTTGTAAGCAAGGGATAATTTAAGTTCAGTTGTCGTGCTTAACAAATCTATTGTCAGTCACTAGCTTGATCAGCTTAAGAGCTCACTAGTCCAGAACAAATACCATCCTGCATTTTGGTGTAAGATTCATGTTGAAGAGCTTTGCAAATACATGTAAAAAAGAGGACAATAGTTCCACCATAACAGTCTTTCTTAATTTACACAATTACACACTTAATTTTTTCACCCCCTATTAAACATGTTAGCAATTTCCGTTAAAATGGAATCAAAATAGAAAGAGCGAATGCATTATATTCTTGCAGTAGCATGAAATTATCATAAATTTTGAACAAATAATGTGCTTAGAGATCAACCATGCCTAGTCAAATGAACAAGCATCCTGGCAACTGGTACAACATGTAGACTATTCAAATCTATAGGATACTAAGATTATCCCACCATAAAAAACATCCATGCTAATCAGACTAATAAAATTTCAAACAATTATTGCATAAAACAATTACTAATCAGCAGAAAAACAAAGGTGGGAGAAACTGACCAACAGAAAACAAAAGTTGAAACAAATAAAATGAAAATGAATAATTGGGTATGTCATTAGAATACCTTTGACTGCAGATTGAGACTGGCATCTGAATTCATTGCAGAAGCAAAAACCAGACAGTTACTCTTCATGCGATCTTCTCTGCAGCGACCACCAACAGAAAAAAAGAGACGGGTTTTCGAAGAAACTCTCAACGGTTGAACACAGTGAACATACGAGACCGCCATTACAGATTCCTTGTATAATTGCTTGTTACTCCAGAAAATAAATATAAATAAGAAATGACAAATGTAAGTAATTGGGGAATAGAATCGAACACCTTATGCGCACTCTGAACTGGAACAAATGTTACAAATCAAAAGAGAAGATATATATAAACAGAAAAGAGCGGTGCTATTGGCACCCCTCTTGTAGACTAATAATGCCCCTTATTTGAAAATTATTTAATATTACATTTATGTTTTTACTAAAATTACTTAAATAGACACTCAATTCAATTTCATCTCCCCTCCAATGATCCTGATGTGTTTAATTTTGAAGAAACAGAAATACAGCAGAAGAGCAAGGAGAAGAAAGAATTAGAGAGGTTTAAGAAGAATGAAACAGGGGAGATATTTTGCTTAATTAATAGATGATTTCATTACCAGAGCAACATACCAATTTATAAGCGTCTGTTAAGAAATAACAAGCAACCTTGCACTAGGTAAGACCCAGGGTAAGCTGCAAAGAGAGCGGGCTACCCGTTTCTTGACTGGAAACGCATTCGTTCGTTGAAACTGCTCGTGGAGGACGGAGGTGGGGTCTCCGATCTGCTGATGCGAGAGTCAGTTAACTGCATCATGAAGTGACAACGCCATACCTCCTAAGAATGTATGTAATAACTTTTATTTTAGGTTCAGTGGATCTTTTTAGTGGTTTTTGTTTTCGTGAGTAGGAGAAAATAGGAGAGGAACGGAAGGCGAGCACTCCAACAGGCGAAGGGAAGGCGGAAGGCAAATGTGAGGAATAATAAAAAAAAAACTTTTTTTTTTGGCTTGGAGGTCTCGGTTGGAGAGGGGGAACCCCCTCTCCCCCTCTCCCCTCTCCCCTTTTAAAGATAAGACCCCCCTAAATCTCCCTCGGGGGGAAGGCAGGGCTTTCTCTGACACCCCCTCATTCTCCCCCCCTTGTTTATGTGTGGGGGGAGAAGGAGGTGAGGAAAGAAAGGAAGGAGTAACAAGGGAAACCCTCCCCCGGAGTGTGGGGAGTGTTCCCCTTCCTTTAGTTTAGCCTTTGTTTTTTCCTGCCCGTAGGAAGAAGGAAATCTTTGAGGTCTACCTTAACAGACCGAAGAGGTTTTCTCTTTCCTAAGAGCCGGAGCGGAAAATAGGAATTACAACTATAACCACTTGCACAACTACGGCAAATAACTGAAAGGAAACAACTGAAAAGAAACTGCTAAATTGCTAATACAACCACCAAACATGATGAGACCTGGAAACTAAAATAAAATAAATAAATAAAGGGAAACAACAAAATGAAGATAAATGACATGAGTAAATAATGCAATTGACTTGGCCTCATTAGGTACATATCATTCCATCCCGTCTGAATTATCCTTGTCCGTAAGGATAAAGTCGGGATACATTTGTGAAAATCGCCATTGGTTCTCCCACGTCACGTCTTCTTAAGGAGCATCTTATACTTGACTAAAATCTCCGTTTTCGTCTGATATAAACCTTTGCAAATCAGTCGGCGGTTCAGAACTGATTCGGGTTAGGGTAAAACATTGGAACCATTTATGAAGATATCTTCACGGTCACGCACGAGTTTGTCCAATGCGTTTACCTTGGTGGTACCTGGGATGTAGGACATCAAATTTGGGAGTGGAACTCCATATACTACTTCGAAGGGAGTGACTTTGGTGGAAGAATGTGTAGGAGTATTGTAGCTATACTCGGTGTCATTTGCCATTGAAGAAGAAGAACAAATGACACCGTAGGTATGGTGGCGCCCATTCATGGTGTGGTTGGATGGAGTGGCAGTTTGCGTTAGTTGAGAATGGTGAGAAGGTTTTGCTAGTGCAAATGGGTTGAATTCAGTCTTGACGGTGTTACCGTTATGGTTAACACGTAAGGCTTTGAGTTCAGTGAGGATGAATTGAAAGGTGGTGGTGATATGCTTAAGGTTGGTGTTTAAGTGATCGAAACTTGATTCGTGACAGGCTAGTTTTTTACTAACCTCGTTACGAAACTCGATGTTGCTCTTGCCACGGGTATCCATAAGAATCGATCCCCGACTCTGATACCAAATGATGTGTTTAATTTTGAAGAAGCAGAAAGATAATAGAAGAGCAATGAGATGAAAGAATTAGAGAAGTTTAAGAAGAATGAAACACGGGAGATATTTTGCTTAATTAATTGCTGATTTCATTACTAGAGCTACAAAGCTATTTATAAGCGTATGTTAAACAATAACAAGAAGCAAATGGACCACTAAACTAGAAAATAGGAATTACAGCTATAACCACTTGCACAACTACTGCAAATAATTGAAAGGAAACAACTGAAAAGAAATTGCTAAACTGCTAATACAACCACCAAGCATGATGAGATCTGGAAACTAAAATAAGTAAATAAAGGGAAACAACAAAATGAAGATAAATGAAATAAGGAAATAATGCAATTGACTTGGCCTCATTAGATACATATCAGATCTCACGCAAATTCCAGTTTCCAACAACTGTATCTACGCAATCTTAGAGACCATTTCGATGATAGTACTCTCAACCAAACATCGTATCTCTGACCAGGGCATGTTATCTGACAGCCGAAATCATCAACCCTAATTTTGTATGTCTATTTCACTTTTTAAACCCCCCTTAAAAAAAATTGAAAGAGTTTCTCTTAATTTTGCATTTGTCTTGTACCCATTCCTAACTCTTCAATATCAATTTCACAGGCCGGCTCTGGTATTGGTGGTATGCTTGGTGCAATTCATGGTTTCAATACAGGGAAAATTATGGATCGATTGACTGTGGTTTGGGGAATGATCAATCATCTTAAAGCTGTTAACATGTATGGATATATGTTAGATACTTAGATTGAAATTTTGTTGCGACACATTTGACCAGAATTGACACATGAATTTGATTTGGAGACAATGCATCTGATTTTATTAACATAGGAATCTTGATATTCATTCGTGTCTTTTCTAGTAATTTTACATAGTCATAACACTTTTTACTTACAGTTTACTAAACACATTGAAATTGTTTTTGATTTTCACCACGCTTTTAAAAATCAAATTACCGAACACTCAGTCAATTCTTCTCACAACAAATTCAAAAGCAATTCTCCCCACAACAGAACCAAAATCAATTCTCCACGCACAGCAATACTAAACTAAGCTTGATTCTTAGTGGTTCTCCGCCTCGCCGTTATGTTCTTATTTATTTGGCAATAACTGCATGAGTCGAAAGTTTTTTCGTTTTTCTTAGTACTTTCTTTTTTCTTTTTGGTGCGGCATGTGTACTTTTTATTTGGGGTTGTTCTCCCCCTGTTCTCTATGCTTTATTGCTTTTTATCACTGTTTACGCTACCTACGGGTTTTTCGGCATGTAATTATTTGTGATACTTATTCCCCTAATGTCGGTCCAATTTTTTTTAATTATTATTATTATACATACATATATATATATATATATATATATATATATATATATTTGATAATTTAATTCAAAAGTTGCATATCCTTGACGGTACAAAATAACATGATATTTTATCCTTTAAAATAGATATCCCTTTTATAGGTTACTTTTCTAGAAATGAAATTTGAATTGTCAATATTTTATCCTTCATAGTACATAGTCATTTTATTCCTTAAAATAGGTATGGCTACGTTTGTAGAAATGACATTTAGAATTGTCAATGCAAGTAAACATTGCAATAACTAATAATAAGAAAAAAAGGATCATGTAGACATCGAAAACTATATATTCATATGAATATACTTCTCCGCAGAAGAATGAAATATGATAACATATGATGTTACATAACCAAGTTGGTGCACAGCCAGTGTTCCAACGTTGTTTTCAAAATTTCTCATGCTACTTCCCATTAAACCCTACTTTATTTACAAGTAACAAAAAATAAGATAACTACACATATAAAGCAGATTGAAGGCAAGAATAAAGATATAAATTTATATAATACATAAATACAGTAAATAATTATTATTCAGCATCAGTACCAGAGTCGAATGGCTTACGGCTTAGGCGAACCCCTTCATCCCAAATCTCAATGCACCTGCCAATATGATCATTTAAGTAGATAACCAGTGATTAAAAGAATATAATGACATTGATTCAGGTTCTATTGTAGCAGAAAATGATATCGTACACAACTTAATGTTCATTATCACTATATATACGAAATATATTGAGATGATAAGAAGAATTTTATTAAGTAGCAAAATATATACAGACCTTTCTCCATCAACGTCAATACAAAGGAAGTGGCCGTGTCGCCATCCATCTTGGAAATGGCCAAAAAAGATTTCACCAGATTTTGAATAGAAGCGGCCTTCGCCATTGGCCTTTCCCTTCCAAAAGTTTGCAAACCATCGATCTCCAGTGTGGAAATAAAACCAACCCTACATGACCATAGAAATCAAACTGTTTCAGGATAATCCAGGATGAAAAGATCCTCACAAAACTGCTTTTCATACTCAGATGAAAATGCCAAACCTTGCCATGCATCACATCATCTCTCCATGACCCCTGGAAAACATCTCCATTACCGAAGTAAAATGTACCCAGACCCGATCTCTTACCATAACGCCACACACCATCATATATACTTCCATCCCCAAGGATTAGACGGCCCTGTGTAATTCACGCAAAAATTGACATTTGACTCTTTATTATGTATAAAACAAGTATGCTCCACAATTAATTTCCAGAAATCTAAAGTTGCAACACAATACCTTTCCTTCAGGAAGACCTCCTTGGCACCGTCCCCTGTAGACTCCTCCTCTGTACTGCATCTCCACCACAGGAGTCCACTTTTTTGGTGAATCACGTTCTGCTTCCTGTAGGAAAACAAGAAAATCAGAACTGAATCCAAATGAGCTAAAAACTAAAAGCAAGTCAACTCAAAGGTAGCAAACAGATAAATAGCACATACCACCATATCAGGTTACTTCCTCTACAGATGTACAGGAAAAAAGTTTGACTATAATGTTTTTAGACTGCTATGAAGCAATGAAATCCTTCAGGTTTATGCTAGACTTGGTACTGAAACTACAAAATTGTTCTCGATATAAAATATGACAATGGTTATCAAGTGTGAACAGATCCAAGTAGACGCATATTTGGTCTGTAGTGAACTCCCATAGTTTTTTTTTTTTTTTTTGATGAAAGTTAACTCCCATAGTTTGTAGTTCACTGAAAGGCAATTTTTACATGGTCCATTCTACCATGCAATTAGGTGAAAATCATATTTATTTTCATTTATAATTATTAAATGAATTTAGAAAATTAGCCAAAAAGGATGATAAATATGAATTTCCAATCCAAAAGTAAATGCTTACAAAATAAAAATAGTTATATATGCAGCATGAAAATTTTAAACTTGCATATAGGTTCAGAATTACTTGAAACAAAATACATCGCATGAATTAAAAAAGAAATTACCAGCATAGATGCTGCACGAACGGAAAGCACTCCTTGCTTCTTCTGAGCATCAACAGTTTTTCCCTTCAATAGGGTAGATGCGGTGCTATAAAAGTCTCTCACTACTTCAAAACTTGCACCAGTAAGTGCACCCAAAGAAGATATATTTGAACTAACAGTTGGAAGTGCTTTAACATCATCCTCAGACTTATGCTCTTGCTGTTGTGTAGTATGTGTATTACCGACACCATCACTCAACTGTTCTGACGGTCTTACTCCAACAGGAAGGCAGAAGATGCTCAGGTTATCAAGCATTGGAGTAGCCCCAGCATCGGCTTCCCTTTCTTTGGCCCATTCCTGTGCAATATGATGTCCAGGTCCCAAGTTCCAACTATTTAATGGCTCCCTTTGCAAAGCAGGAGTTCCTGGATAATGCATTTCACTGTAATTTGTCAAATAAATATTGATAGATTTTCTTTTTCTAGAACATGAAGCAATCCCAAATGTTTAAATAGGTCAGCATAACTTGACTCATCAAGCTGCGGATCATTAAACCAAATCTAATAATGAAAAGCGACTTGATGATGCTACCTTTAGAAATTTGATCATATAAGCTGGAAGGCTCAGTTCTGGCGTTAAATAATTCAGCCTCGAATTGTCCAGATCCACCACTATGATTGCTAGAAAAGCAAAAATGAATGATACTTTTGTAAATTAAGTGAAATAAACCTTAAAGTGAATTATTGCAAAATTGAAAAGATGATATCAACCTTGATATGGACGTATCTATATAGTTGTAATTGCTAAATACAGTCTGGACTTCTTCAGAGTTATTGTCTAATCCCTCAGCTACACCTTCTACAGCAATACTATCTTCAGTTTCACTAGAGTCTGAAGGACTAATAACTTTAGAATGGTGTGCATTCTCGAGCCCATTATTTCCTGGAGTATTATTTGATCGTGGATAGTGTCTCCTCAACAGATTAAAAACAAAGGGGAAATGATGAGCCAGTCTAGACAAAATGCTTGTGTCCTGGGAAGTCTGTCGTTCAAAAGAACTGGTGATCACATGAAAATTTACTTCAGATTTTCAGAAAAAAAAAGACATGAGAAAAAAAATATCAAATTGATAACCTGATAATAAATAATTGGTACCAACTACTCTTACCTCTTGTTCTATTTTTATCATTTTTTTGTTTTCCTTTTGGAGTGCTCATTAGTCATAACTCTTAAAGCACCAAACTATTCCCCACGTACATGCAGTCTCCCCATCCCATAAACACCCATAAATTATGAGGATAAATCCCATATCCCTTATTATAACTGATGTAGGAGTGTAGGACCAACACAAGTAAAAGGGGTTGGATAGATACAGAATTAGGGTGAAAGATATAAAATTAAAAGAAAGGGGGGAAACAATAGAAGAAAAATCAGATAAAAAGTAGAGGGGAGAAAATTAGGAGGAGAAATTCAATCTCACTTTATTTCATCAAATCATAATCATCTTTCGAATGAAAATGATAGGCGTTTTTATAGTGGTAAAAAACAATTAAGATAAAGATAAAGATAAAGTAAACCAAGAGTAATACTATACAACCTAAAAAATTAACCCAAAACTTTAACCAAAATGATGTAGTAAATGAGTTGTCATTACCACACAAATCATATGGTGATGTGGTGAATGATATGGCTAGAACAAATCATTTGCCACATCATTTGGGTTGGTTTTTGGGCTAAATTTTTGGGTTGACTAGCATTAGTGTTAAACTAAACTAAAAGCTAAGTTAATCTCTTATCTCATTAGAAAAGTAATCAAATCCTGATAAAATAAATATTTCAATAATCCAGTTGAAGAAATCAGGCTAATCGGAGAAAAATTAAGAAATTTCCTTCTTAGAGGAAAGCTGACTAATCTCACAATTATGTGAGATATTCTTATAATCTATACAATTAGGCATTTTTTTTTTTGTTGTAGTTTCCTTATTCCAGAGCTACCAATTGTTCAATTATTTCCTTTATTTGTTTTTATAGTTGCTGCCTACATATTGTTGTAGATACTATGGACATGAATATAAGAGAGGTATTCTTCTTCCAATCCTAATCTTGTTCTCCATTATTCTCCTCTACTGAGAAAGACTTGATTACTAACCAGCCCGGTAGCGTCAATCGAATAAGGTCACAGAAATTGCCAAATTTTATTCTTTGTTCGATTGTGCAAGGAGAAATATGACGAATCACATACAACAGCTGAAGTGGCGCATGAGGCATTGGTGTGGCACAATGTGTTTGGATGTTTTGAGATATTTTGTGGCAGCTATTTGAAACGAGGTTTGGGCTCTGATACCAAACTGATGAAAGGGGGAAAACTATAGAAGAAAGGGGAGGAAATTAGAGGGAAAACAAATGAGAAAATTAAGAGGAGAATTTAATATCACTTTATTTCATCATATCATGATGTGCTTTCAAATGACAATGATAGACCTTTATATAATGGCCAAAAACAATTAAGATAAAGATAAACTAAACTAAAAACTAGTTAATCTCTTATCTCATTAGAAAAGAGATATCTTTTTAAATACCTAATCAAATCCTAATAAAATAAATATTTCATAATCCTAATCTTGTTCTCCATTAATAACTTTATGAAAAATGCTAGAGTGCTGAACTGTATAGAAACACTCTTCCCAGGTTTCAAAAGGGTTAGCATTGGGTAAAGACCTTTTTATAGTTTCAAGAAACATATACTGGAAATAATAATAAAATAAAAATAAAAAACAAAAGCAACAATTATCTGTGCATACATAGAACTTCAGATTTTGTGAGTACCACTAAATTATTCTTACAGAATAAGACTCTTAAAGAATTTCTAACATTTGTCAATTATAATAGTCTAGCATACTCTCAAATCTCAATTCCATGACAGAGACTATACTTTGAAATTAATTCCTGACTTAACTACTTTCAGCCCACAAATAGTTCAGCTTGCAAAAGGATCCAAAATGACAGAGGTATAACCAATTGAGAATAATGGATTTATCAG
This sequence comes from Dipteronia sinensis, assembly GCA_033220585.1. Taxonomy (NCBI): domain Eukaryota; kingdom Viridiplantae; phylum Streptophyta; class Magnoliopsida; order Sapindales; family Sapindaceae; genus Dipteronia; species Dipteronia sinensis. The sequence goes on along the minus strand of CM065638.1, from coordinate 58,029,614 downwards.
ATAGCATTCTTATTTTCAAGAGGTCAATACTTACCCTAACGTAACAACTGTTGTTATTAGCAGGTTGGGCTCCAGATTAGGTTCATGCACAACTGATATTACAATTTCCCTAGCGTATTCCGTAGTTTGACGGAAAGTATGCAAGAAGGCTAGCAAATCATTGTTGTCAATAAGATTTGAACTCGAGACGATGCATATAACCGTGCCATCTAGGTCCTGTTAACACAACCGACAAACATTAAAATAGCAATAAAAACACGCATTAATGGGGAGAGTTATTTATTCTAAAAAAAAGTTGTAAACAATGAATAGTTATACATAATAAAATATCCAACAGCATCAGAAACTGCATAAAGAGCATGTAACTTGTCCAGGACACAAGTGGAAAGTCCATACCAAATATAAACAAACACAAAGTGACCACAAATTGCACACACAAATTAACGTTATTTTAATTTTACACGTGCACCAATAAAAACAAAGAAACATACATCCAATGCATCAGTCAATATGAGAATTTTGTAAATAGTACTCATGCTCACTTTAATCATACCTTTACACGAGCACCAATGAAAGGGCAGTCATATATAGCTTGCAAGATTGAAGTTTTAAAGGTGGAACCAGCTCCAAACCCAACTTTTCCTTCTTTGTAGTTTCGCAGAATCTGTACATTGTTGAACTAGCCTTAGAATAACAGATGAAGACATAAATAAAAATGAAGCAAAACATTAGCATTTAGGTTTTCATCTGCGTCTATCAAGATCAATGAGAACCTTTTGCTACCACAAGGTAAGAGCATCTCCAATGCTATTATGCATTTGGAGAAAATTGAATGCCACATAGGATAGTTAGATAATGAAGTAGAAAAAACCTCTCCAATGCAATTATCTAACTTGATTATGAAGGTGATGTGGCAAAAAAAAAGTTGGAGAATATGGAGTTGAGTTTCTAGAATTAGAAACTCTCCTAGAAATGCCGACTAGGATTTCTAATTTTTTTCCACTAATAATATTATATCTCATTTAATGGTAAAATAAAAGAGGAGAGAAAATGAGATAAATGTTGTAAGATGATTGGTCAAAAATTAATACATATTTAATTTAAAAATAAAAGAGAAGAGATAGTGAAATATATGTTTTAAGATGATTGGTCAAAATGAGATACATATTTGATTTTAGATAATTGCATTGGAGATGAGAATTTGCATTTCTTAAATTTTTTTGATAAAGTGGATCCATATTAAATATATATGCTGATGTGTCACTAGTTAGAAACCCAAAAATACATATTTGCATTGGAGATGCTCTAACTAATTATGGAAATCATAAATAACAGACTGAATCAAAAAGTGTACATGAAAAGTTCAAAAAATATGTAATCTTCACCATTTGCACCCAACCTGGGTAGAAATGGGAACTTACTTTGATAACTTCTGTGGCTTCGAGTTCTTTCACATTATTATGCAATACATCAATAAGTTTTGTGTGCATATCCTGTAATGTCCCAGATTTTAACAAGTGAGCAAGGTCACAAAAAAATTTAAAAGCTAATTAGTTAAGAGAAAAAGTATGCTTACTGATACAAGAACAGAGATGGCACTTATAGCCAACAAAACGGCATTATTTGCAGTTTTTAAAGCCTCGTCTAGAGTAACGAAATCCTTTTCAAGTAATCTGTCAGTCTCAATATCTGTCATTGACAAAGAACAACAAAGTGTGCCACTTTAAGCTTATCAAGTCAATTAGTAGCAATAGACAAAGAAACAAAGGAGATGACATTTTAATAACATTAAAGTCAAAAGGGAAAACAGAAGACTGATGCCAATAATTTCATGTTGATGTTCCTCACATGTCTAAATCAATTCAAAACTCAGCTTAGGAACAACTAAACCCATGTAACTCAAAATAATCCCTGGTGTGCTATAACTGAGAGCATGAGCATTTGAATTCTAAGCGAAACCTACACCATAAAAAACAGTGACTGAATATCTCACGAATCATTCAAGAGCAGACAGAGTGGGACATTCAATACCAAAGAGCCTTTTATACCCCAAACAGAAGGCTGCACCACGGGATTGACCACCTAGCTATGAGAAAGGTGGTTTTAACCTACGAAACAAGAATTCATGGAAAGATGGAAAATTTATTTACCTCAACAAATTCTTGATTATTTAAACAGATAGTTGCCCAAAGAACGACATTATAGCCAAGAATTCTTTGATCAAGAATGTCTATACTTGAGGACAAAATCAAAATCACATAGGTTGAGATATATGATCCAATGAATGAATAAACTGGACCAAGTAAAAAATAGTGATCCATAGGAGCTACATGTGCAATTGAGATGCAGATACTGTTGCTCATCTTCCTATACGTTGTCAATTCTTAATGAGGCAGGCCTATTTCCTTTCCCTTCTTGTTATTAATTAGATTATGCCAAGACAGTAAAGAAACATTGGATTTGGAGAAGTGTGAGGGGAAGCGAGGAGAGTTGGTTAATGGGAGAATCCTTATTCCTCACCTTCACTGGTCCTTATTGTAGAGCATTTAAACAGGTGAAGCACTCTATTAATAAAACGAAAACTGAAATTTTAAGGAATATCCATAGGACGGTGTCAAAATAATGCATCTTTAATATATTTTCTTCATGAGACTGCAAAATGTTTAACTAATAAAGGATATGACACAACACTTACCAATACAAAAGTTTGTATGCTCTGAATTTTTGCAACCAAATCTTCTACCTGCAATTGGGTTCACTACATTAAAAGGTAAGAGCAAAATCTTCAAATTTTACAGAAGGATTAACTGATGCACCTCAATAGCTATGAAAATAATAATAATATTTATGACTTCCAAGTAAATGAGGTTAGCAATGGATGAACTAGATTTTTGTAACAGCTCAAACAGGAGTCTAAGAAGGAGTTCTTCCTGAGGATTAGAATCTGTTCTATATAAAAGATTTCAGATACTACTGTCGGAAATGTCTATTGATGCTTCTTTTACCATAAAGTTTGCAAGAAAAGCAGTCATTAGTTGGGAGCTCAGGTACAAGATATACAAAAGGAAAATCATCAAAATACAACTTACAAAAGAAGTGAGCATGAAAAGTTAGAGAACAAATACTGCACTTAATCTTTGCCAAAAAAGTGAGAAAGATATGCATCTTTAAACATGATGCAATTGACCATTTCAACAATATGCAAACTAGAAACAACATTCTCGTGAATGGAAGAACCTAAAATCAATAGTCGAGGGATAACACTAATGTATATGAAGTCTTGCAGATACAAGGAAAATATAAAACAACTCAGATGTTACTCTTTTGATAAAATTTTATCATGCAGTACGCCAGTACTTACTACAGTTTTCATTCCCTCCTTTAATGATAAAGAAGCATGAAATGGCACAGTTCTAGAGCATGTCCTACCTCATCAAGGCGCCTTCTTCCTTCAAAGCTGAACGGCTTTAGAATAATAGCAATGGCATACGTGTCAGTAAGTTTTATTGCTTTGAGAATATTGATAACTGCAATGTGATCTGAACCATATCCGGCACTAGCAACCTAGAGAAGACAAAAGTGGAGAAGCAGCAAAGAATTTGTTGCCAGTAAATTTCATGCAGACAGCAAATTACAGCAATATAGGCATATAAATTGACAACTTTTAATTAATGGAAGTGCAAATTGATATAACTTCTGCGAACTACATTCAAATCGAACTTTCTTGTCAACTTTGTAGGAAAATTTTTCAAGATCAAGAGCTCTCAGTTACATTTTTATGTTAGTACCAGTTATTTATGGGATAGCCTCAGACCGAAAACAGACGGGAAGACCATTCTAAAGAACTTAGGGAAGTGGAAGGGAAATAACCTATTCCACTGACCTCAGAGGATTCTGAAAAAAACGACACATAAGAAATGAAAAGAAAATGAAGACAAGTGGTACTTGGTAGATATATTGTATAAAAAGACAATTTTCCAACAATATATATAAGGGGGCAGACAAGCTAGAAATTTCCCAGCATCAGAGGTGATGCTGCACTTACATTTTGTTGTTATACCTTTGCACTAATGAACTGAGGTCATTGTTCAACTAGAATCTACAATGTAGGTGAAAAGGATAATACAAACATAGAAATGCGACGAAAAGATTCATATCCTCCTATAAAAGAAAATATATGTGGTTTAGCAAAGTAAAGTATATGTCAAAGAAACCTAACAATGTAAAGGACAAAAAAAGAGAAAATGTGTGTGTGTGTGAGAGAGAGAGAGAGGGAGAGAGAGAGAGAGAGAAACACAAAATACTAAAAACTATTCAGAACCTCCACTATATTTGTTGCAGTAAATCCCCTTTTTAGCCAAAAGAATCAGCCTCCAAATCAAGCTAAAGAAAAAGTCAAAAAGGTTGAGATTCTTTGGCTGATTGAGGTTGCGGATCTCCATTTGAGCTTATGGGTATCCTAACTTAGAACTGGTTTAAATTTTTGGGTATGCAACTTAGAACTGATTAAAGCACTGCACAATTGTAGAATAAATACCAAAAAGAAAAACTTAATTACTCTCAAACATCACCTTGAAACTCCACCTCAGACAGAAATGGACAGTCCAAATCCCCAAAAAGAATAAAAAAAAATTGCCAATGTGCTTGATGTATAACCCACACTATTAATTCACTGAATTTAAGACAACAGCTTTCAAGGAACAAAAATATAGATGCTAAAGAAGAACAAGTGTAGGATGCAGACAAATCATGGATGAGGATAGGGGCAGATCCCAAAATTTTCTAAGGATACCTAGGCCTATAAAAAGGTTTACATTTCACATCATTAGAGCTTAACAAATTCTTTAGGTTTGCACTTCCCAATCGATCTATGTACTACAAAATTAGTACGTATCCATATAGATTCCTCCTTCAAACCAAAAAGAAAATAAATTTAAGCTTCAAGAGAAATATCTCTCAGATGACAAAGAAATCATCAGTGAACAACCAATGCCACCCTTGTAGAAAATGTGAGACCAAAAAAGCTCTGAGATAATAAATCAATATGTAATTCTCTAAGGCACCAATTATGACCATAAAAGGTAAAAGTATATCATCTGGCCAACTCCCTACATGCCATATGGATAAAAAAAAAAAGAAGAGAATAAGAAGTCAAAAAGGAAAATTACCCATAATGCCCAAAGCTGACTGATACAATACTAAGCTGTAGGTCCATTTTTACACCACAATTCTTTTTTATAAAGCTGCCCCTAACTAGTTTTCTCTTGAGGCTAACTTGAGTTAGTATTGAACTATTTTGTAATAGTTTAACCTCTATAGATCTCATAGTGACCCCAAGATTTTTTTTAGAAGAAAGTTTAAGATTTCATAATTAAGTTGACTCCTCTTAGATTTAGATTTTCAGTTGGATCAAATATTCCCTACACGGGCCGACTTTATAATGCTTTTGAATGTTTTTAACAAATAAATAAATAGCGCTTCTAAATGCTTCCAAAATAAATTCAATCAATGTTTTAAAAAGCATGAGGCGGGTTGAGGGTTTGAAAGAATTAAGACTATAGCCTCAAGGCGGTGGACGGCCAGGGCGAATAAAGGCTTGCCTCAAGGGAGCCACCTCGGCTGATTTTTAAAGCATTGAAGTCAATGACACCCCTGATAGATCTATTAAAGAAACTTTCAAATTATACATGAAATCCAAGAAACATCTTCTATCCCTGCACCTTATAAAGAATTGTCGTGTTGCGAAATGATACAATAATAACACATCTTTAACCGGACCACCACTAATGGAGCAAGAAACCTTCCAAATATTCCATACATTACTCTTAATTCATATGTTATTACTGTCACCTTCCTCAACCTCACATTTTGCAGTTATAAGCTATGCCTATCATATAAAACTTCAAGAAACATCCAAAACAACCATTTTGAAAATTGAACTAAGACACACAAGCAATAATCCTTAAGCTTGTAAGTTGGAAGTTGGAACCATTAAGAATTCTGTGTTCTTCCTATCAAAAACAAACACCAGCCAGAACTATCCTCCCTCAAAAGATTGTGTAATAGCTAATTTATGCAAGCCTATTGATCTTTCAATGAATGTTAAAAAATTCTCATATATTTAATATTTCCCAAAAATAAGGTTCATATTCTAAGACAACAATGAGGTTATATCTTGATAGAATAATCCAGCATCCAGTAAGTCTTTATGAAATATTCAAACAGTATCATACATTTTCCAAAACTAAATAAGACAATTATGTATGTTCTGTATACTTTTCATATCACCGTATCTAAAAAAACCAATATTTGATACAGATTCCCCATCCAGTTACCTGATATCTATTTTTTCAACTCACACACGTAGATAAAATCATGTTATGATTTTAGCTGTAAATGTTTTTTGACATCATCGCAATTGCATGGAGTATCTAGATGAAATGAAATATCATTTGTAATGGGTTTATGAGATACCAATTTTAATGAATATACAAAAATACCATTTGTAAAGAACAAAAATAAATAAATAGCAAAAGAAGTAAAAGAGGAACGGTTAAAGAATGTACAAACAAGGACAATAGCCTTTGAACATGACTGTAGGAGTTGTGTAACTTCGACGATCCTTGTAGTCAAATCTGCAAAATTAAATAACTAAGAAATTATCTTTATGTCATATATACTACAAAATACAAAGTGATGGAGGTATGTCAGGAAATACAAGATGTCCAGAGGACAGAACAAAACCTTTTTCAAGGAACCTTTGTTGTAATTGCGCATTCGATGAATCTTTCATGAGAATATTCCTGCCAAGAGAAAAAGGTTTTTTCGATTGGCAAACAGTTACGTAAATGTTTAAGAATTGGAACAAAAACGACTTTGAGTGACCTTCGACTGTTGGACAAATTTGTATCAAATCCATTAGTAAATTTCATTGAGCACATTGTCCCTACAATTAATTTACAACTATAAAATTATGGCGGAAGCAACATAATTTCACTACATACGACTCTGTTGAAATCTCAGTTAATGTAGGTAATTAGAGAGAATATTTAAGGAGGGAGCGTGCCAGAAGCGCAGCGAAGAGGAGTAGAGAGGCGAATCGAAGCAGAAGTCGAGGACGGCGTCCTTTCTACTGCCAATGCCGATGACTTCCACATACTTGGAATCACTTTGACGCCTACTACTCATTGTTGTAATTCGAAGAAATGGCCTCGAATTACACTTCAACTTTTGACTGAAACAAACGAAGGAGTTATAGCAGACGCGTTTGGAAGACGCCGAATGAAAACTCGTGAAAACGGCAAGTTCCATTGAAATGGACATCGTGTTGCTGCCAAACTGGAGATGTGTTGAGGCCTAAGGGTGCGTTTAAGAGGATAATTGGGAATACACTTTGAAACAAGGGTTTATCTACAATACAGCTAGGGTGGGCACAAAGTTACCGAACCCAAAAAGGGGGTTTGGTTCGGTCCATAGATTAAACTTGGTTTAAACCGGTTCAACAATGTATAAACCGAAAAGCTTTCTGTTTTTCCAAAACCGGTTTGAACCGAATAAACCGACTATATATATATATATATATATATATATATATGTTATATAAAATAAAAATCCTTAAGTTCAATTATCATTAAATATATTAACCACCAAATAAAGCCCATATAAATAAGCATTTAACATAAAAACAGTTAAAATATCCATTAAGCTCATTTGACATATTAGGCCCAAAACCGAAATGAATCGAACTGATTTAATCCAGTTCAGTTCAGTTCAGTTCGCATATCTTAATCGGTTTAAACCAGTTTCTTTTTTCCAAAACCGAAATATTTTCGGTTCAGTTCGGTTTTACCCAAAACCGAATCGAACCGAACCGAATTTTACCCACCCCTAAATACAGCACAAATGTGCGTTTGGTGTGCAGGATAAGATTGGACTATTTTGAATTTTGAAGGAATGAGATTGGATTGGATAAGATTAATTACAGTGTTCCCATGTTTGGTGCAGATTGGAATAAAAATAGTTCGATACTTAAGTAATGAGATTGGACAAAATAAAAAAGAGATATTATCATTTGAGTCCCTATATTTTTTGAATTATTTGTTTTTTACTCACTTATTCATTTTTTCACTCGATTGGTCCCTATGTTTTCAAAAACCACTCAATTTCGTCATTCTGTTAGTCAACCGTTAGTCAAATTTAACGGTCCTAAGGGCATTTTTGTCTTTAAGGAATAGTATGCCATGTGTCAATACACAATTAAATAGATATATATATATATATATATATATTAAAAATTAAATTAAAAAAAATTAAATAGAAATAGAATAAGATGGACGGTACCTAATCAAAAAATTAAAAAAACAAAAACAAAAATACAATTAAATTTAAAGAAAAAAATTTTGTGTGATGGACAGTGGCTAATAAAAAAAAAAAAAAAAAAAAAACCTAAAAGAATAAACTTCATCTTTTTCATGAACCAATGAAACCCAAAAACCTCTACCACCGTCCAGATCCAAACCTAACCACCCCCACCATCAAACCCCACCACTCAAACACCAAACCCACCTCAACACCAGTTCAATCATCTCTCACTCTCTTTCTCGAAACCTAAAACCAAAAACCAAAATCATTCAAAATTCATCTCTCTCTCGCTCCCTCTCTCTCTTTCTCGATCTCTCCCTCCTTTATCGATCTCTGTCTGACCTTCATGAAAACCCAAAAGAAGCTACTCAAATCCATTTTGTGTTGATTTGGGTTCATTTTGGCTTGGGAGGTTTCTGGGTTCGATGAAGCTGGGTGGGCGGTGGCAGCGGAGCTGGGTTGGTCGGTGATCGGTTTGAGTCGGTGGTGGGTTTGAGTGGCAGGTTGGTTGACGCTGGGTGTCTGGGTTTTATTTTGATTTTGTTAGATGTTGTTTTCTGGTCTAATTTTGTTAGATTTTGTCTTGGTTTGATTTTGATTTTCGTTTTATCTCTCCTCTCTCAGTTTCTATTAATTGTTTTATTTATATACGATTATCAAAACTCATGCCAATTCACACTTAATTGCTTCAAAATTGAACTGATATTTGATTAATAACATGTAGTGTTGTTTTGGATGTTGTTAGGTTGAATTAATTTTCGGATGTTGTTAGGTTGAATTAATTTTTGATATCACTAAAAAAATAAAATTGAAACAATGTCAAATACGAGCTTCAAGTTTTTTTCATTTTGGGATTTTTTTAGGTGTATGTCTTGAACTGAGCATGAGTTAGGGGGTGTTTATTTTTTCAACTTAAATCTTAAGAGATATAAGTACTTAATGGACCTTAATTGTTAAGACATGTTGATTTGTTTGTTTTTTTCTTGAGATGTTTTCATTTAAATATTAAATGGTTTTAGTTTTACTATTGTACCCTTATTTTGAGTATTTTCATTTTAATAATATTATTATTAATTTGAAATGGTTTTTAATATTATTTTTAAAAAATAAATAATAATAAATAAATAAAAAATGATGCTTCTATCGATCTCCATGTCTTCTCCTCCACCACCCCAACTACTGCTGCCTACATCATCTCTCCATTGCCGCGTCTATTTCAGTCGCGTCAGACTCCCGCCACGTGAACATCGCTTGTCGTGTCTCTCCGATCAACCCTCCGACAACGTCGTCATCATCATCTGCTGTCGTTGACTCGCTACCGCTCTGCACTTACTCCTCTATCACTCGTCATTCCAGCTCCATCGGAGTCGGAGGAGACGAAGGAGACGAAGGAGACTGCGCTATTTGCTTGTCGAAGTTCGAGCCGCAGTATCAGCTCCGACTCCTGCCGATTTGCTTCACGCCTTCCACACGATTTGCTTGTCGAAATTTATTTGTTGCCGGCGGTTGAGGAGGTGGCAGAGGTTAGGTTAGGGTTAGGGTTTGATGAAATTGGGGATTTTTTTTGAGATGTTTTTTATAATAATTTAATTATATGGGGTTATTTTAGGAAATACATGTTAATATGTTAAATATCACTTATTGAATAAGAGAAAAGTAAAAAATTTTAGCTTTTTAATTTTAGATGTTTTTAACTTAATTTAAGATATAAGTTGAAAAACAAACGGATAAAATCCACTTAATTTAAGATATAAGACTTAAGTGGTGAAAAGCAAACGGCACCTTAGTGAAGAAGGAGAATGTGTTTTTTGTTTTTGTGGAAGTTAAATTGATATCAGTTGTTTTGATGATCATTCATGTTTGTCTGTTTTCGAGATTGATTATCTGAAAAAGTTTAGGTTTGTTTATTTTTGGATGTCATGTGAAGAATCTGTGCCTCTTTTGTGGAAATTGTGAATATGACTTTCTTCAAATTTGTATTTGCAATAGTTTAGGTGTTGAATTGGAGTACAATTTTAAGGAATTTGATAGTTTATGTGGCGGGAATGAGATTGGTGTTTGGTTTTTTGGTTGTTGTTTGAGATTGATGAGGATGATGATGAACTTGACAGATTTCTGGTAATGATGATGAATTTTATTGAAATGGGGATTTTTTTTTTTCTGGTAATGATGATGATAAACTAGGGATTGATTTGTGTGGTTTGATGTTTATCTGCAAGTGTATTTTTTTTTAAATTCATTAATTTTTTTTTCAAATTTCTATCCACAACCTTTTTTTTCTTTTTTTTTTCCGTAAATTTTTTTGAATGAAATAAATGTATAGGGTTAAAATAGTCATTCAATGTTTTCTGTGACCGTTGACCGTTAAAAATATGGTCAGATGGATGAAATTGAATGGTTTTTGAAAACATATGGACCAATCAAGTGAACAATGAATAAGTGAGTAAAAAATAGATAATTTAAAAAAATATAGGGACTCAAATGATAATATCCCAATAAAAAATTTATCTAAAAAAAAACCAACCCATATCCACCCATCACTAAATATTCACTATCGATGCCACATCTTTAACATCTTCAACATCCATAACAACGCTGCGACGCTGATGCCAGGAATGATGCCGACATCGACGCCACCTCAACCTCCACCTCTCTAAGTCCTTCATCTTTGAGGTCCTCAAGTACGGCCACCGCAACCGCGCCGACCTCCTTTGCTGCCTCAAGTTCTTCGATGGGATAATTTTATCCCATCGATTGGGAGGAGATTAATTTATCCTCCTCCAACGAGATAAAATTGAATACAGGATAAAAAAAATTCATTTGCATGGACTCACCAAACACAGAATAATCCAATCCCGGTCCCATCCTGTCAAACAAATGTACCCTTGTGTATTAACGTGAGAGACATGTTATCTACCGCACGGGAAATGTGAGAGTTTTTTTATTTTTTATTTTAATTTTAAAGTTCTTAATGTTTATATTATTGGATTAAAATCTAAAGAGTAGAAATTAATCCAATCTATTATAAACCTAATATAATATATACTTAAACAAAACCAAGATCAATAAAGAAATATAATTATATATATAGATATCTACCAATTTTCGTATTGTCAGTTCGAACTGATATAAGATATATCAGTTCCTTGCATGTGGCCCATTGGATTTAAATGCTTTGACTTGGCTGTATGCAATTGTCAAAGCATCTTTTAAATCAAATGACCCACATGTAAGGAACTGATATATCTTGTATCAGTTCGAACTGACAATAGAAAAACCGTATATCTATATAGTATATAAAAGTTGACCTTCACAGCGTCATGTGTCACCGTGAGGGAGCATTGTCAAAGCATCTTTTAAATCAAATGACCCACATGTAAGGAACTGATATATCTTGTATCAGTTCGAACTGACAATAGAAAAACCGTATATCTATATAGTATATAAAAGTTGACCTTCACAGCGTCATGTGTCATCGTGAGGGAGCTTTGGTCATAAATCTCAATTCAAGAGAAATCCTATAATCAAGAGATAATCCAATAATAAATAATCCAATAATAAATAGAGAAATCTTATAATCATTGAGATTCTCTGAATTGAGTGTTGGGATTTCAATAAGAATTGGGAAGCTCAAAGGTAATTCACGTTAATGTAATGTATTTACACACAAGGTTACAAATTATTAACGTCAACAATCCACGTTAAATTGATTAATGGCAATTGGATCATAAGCAATTGGATAACAAATTAATTGGTATAGTTTATAACTTATCAGATACCCATATTTAAGTTAATCATACTTACGTTAATAGTATATTAATCTTGTGGTAACAGTTTGTACTCAATAAAATAAGTCTCCAAATAACCACATAAACATTCCTTAATTAGAGCCCCATGTGAATCCAAAGGTCACTCAATTCTTAAAATGGTTTATTTATATATTCCTTACTCTTGAATCTGTTGTCTACATTATTATAATTAACCATATACATAATTACACATAATATTTAATTTAGCCTCTCCTCAAAAGCTCTCTCACTTTCCTCAATTTTCTCTATAAAAACCATCCAAAATCTCACATTTTCTCTATCTCATTCCATTGACTTTCCCTCATTGACAAACTCAAAAACTTAAAAGGCGGGGAATTGGATGGCATTGGGCGATGAGAAAATGATTGGATGGTGAGAAAGTTATTTCTATGGATTTTTTTTCTAATATTTTAATTTTATTATTTGGTTGAATAATTTTAATCTAAGTTTTGTTTTTTGTTTTTTGTTTTTTATTTTGTTAGAAAAACTTCAAACATGAAATTTTAACATCTGCAAGACTTGGATTTTTAAGTAGCAGTTCTATGGCCACTATGATGTTCCAGCTACGGCTTCGATTCTAGCTTTCGATTATATTTAGCTATTACTACATGGTAAGTTGTATATATAATGACTAATTTGTCATTGATTTATGCTTTCTTTTTCCTTTGAGAATTTATTTAATAAATTATAAATTGCTTGAATCCCTTATTGGGTTTTTTGTCAACTTACAATGAGTGTTTCTTTGACTTCAGTCTCCATGACCACATGTTCAATCGGACCATTCAGACAACAATGCTCCTCTTTACTTTTTGGGGAGATGAAATCAACGGACGAGTCACGGACATACAATTTTTGGAGAATAGATTTTTGTAAATAAATATTTTACTTTTTTTATATTTTCTTTTTCTCACAAATATTTCCTTTAAAATTGTATGTTATTTTAATTTGTTATATTATTAAAAAATAAATGCTACAATTACATTGCATATTGCATTGATTATACTGAATTTTAATATAATTAATTAATATCTTTTGAACTATGAAATATTATAACATATCTATATCTATAGAATATCCTAAAATTGACTTCTAAAGCACCGCGTATCGGGTGTGAGAAGCATTTATCTTTAAATTCTCTTATTATTTTCATTTTCTCATTCCTCAATTTTCATAATTTTGAAGTACAATGTAAGATCACTCAATATCTATAGATACATTGAACTCTTTTCCCGATTTATGTCAATACATTGAAAAAATTGATTGAATTAATGATCTATATATTTAATTGAATTAGAGTGAAAGGTCTTCCTATACACTGTATATACACTGAATTTCATAATTATTAACGTAATTATTGTTCCTATAATTATTCCTTCAAATTGGTTCAACTTGACTAAAGTTATAAGAAGTGCGAAAGACATGAAACAAAAACCATTAAAAAAAAATATGTATTTTTATTTTGTGCCTATATAGAGAATAGCAATAGGTGCAAATTTAATATAAACAGTGAAGGTGCACTATATATATATATATATATATATATATATATATATCTAAGTCTAACTAAATTCATTTTCTTAAACCATCTTATTTATTTTTGTTTACTTTATTTTATATTTAAAGTTCTTTATTTTTCTACGGTTAGAAATAAGAATAACAAGTAAGTTAGAAATGATGGATAGTTTATAAAGACTTAATTATTGATAAATTTGACTCGAGGGTGACTGTTTATGAGAACTATTGGAATCTATTTTTACATGAGTGTGACATGTTGGATTATGTGTTTTTGCAGGAGATGTCATACGATTAGTCGTCTCTTTTATACGTGATCTTCTCGGATCAAAGAGCAACTTCAAGCCTTCAACCGGTATTACTCTCTCTATTTTAATTTTGTGTGTAATTATAATTTAGTTGAGAAATGATCATTCCAAAACATGATGGTAATAAGTGTCGATATCTTACAGTGATTTGTGATTTGTATGTGGTTCAGAGATCTCAACCCACTAATTTAGATTATTATTTAAAAAAATTAAAAAAGAAAAAGAATTAGACTCTTGAATACGTGCTTTTAATCTTTTATGTCTATATCAAATTGTGTGTTTGTGTAATCTTTGATAGTATATTTTCCTTTTAATGATTTTTAGCAGTTGACGTTTTTCGATTATTGGATGTTTGATCAAATGTCTAAATCAAATGGTATGATTCTATTTTAATATTTTGTAATGTTTCTTATGTTTAGATTAATTATCGATTATGAGAATGGTGTAATTTTATTTACTTGAACCTCTCACCGCCATGTGTGGTCATTGGGAAGATTTGATATTAAATTCTATATAATCATCTATATTAGTAATATAGATTGATTGTTCTTTTTTAAATACTCTATAATGGAGCCCTACATGCTACATGTCGTCCTTAAAGGCTTTGAAATAAATCTTTCATTCATATTCATTTCAATTACAATTAACTTTGTCATTGATCTTCATATTAATAATTTAGAATCAGCTCAAAAACTGCTTTGGAATAATCGTCCATTGATATTTATTTCAATGACAATTAAGTTATCATTAACCTTTCCGTTAATCTAGAATCAACTCAAAAACCATTCAAAATCTATTTGGAACAATTAAGATGTTATTAATCTTCACATTAATAATCTAGAATCATCTCAAAAACCATTCAAATTCTCTTATAACACCAATTAATCATATCATTATCTAGTCATGTGAAGGATTATGTATTCATGTCATCTCCTATTCCTTAACATTTTTATAAATAGCCATATAAAAACTGTGTTATTCATAATTTTGACCCCCACTCTCTTCATTGCAAGTGGAACTGCAACAAGAAGCCAAGTTCCAATTTTAAAGCAAGGCTCGAAGCCAGTGGAGGCCTAGCGAGTGCTGAGCAGCACTGATGGAACTGAAAGTTGTGTCTGGCACATTCAAATCACATCATCCGCTCTTTAAACTAAATTGTGGAGGCAATGTGAGACATGTCTTTAATTGATCTGTTTTATTATGTGTTTTAGCCATATACAGATATACTCTTGATATATTTCTTTCTTTTCATAGTTTTATGAAATTACTAAACATAAAATACCTGCAGTGTTTTTTTCTTCTTTTCTTTTCTACTGCTTAATTATATGATTATATGAATGGTTTTTTGTATGTGGCAGATACCATTTAGATCTTTGCAAGATTGTCATTTGAGAGGGCATCTATCCTGATGTTGATATGACATATATAATATGGCGGCACAAAAAATTGCTGGTTCAGACATTAACTCCTTTAATCTCAATCTTAGATTTGTTAATATGAAATTTATTTTTCTATATTAATTCATAGTTCTCATGAAAATGTGCGAACATGCAGTTCAAAAATAATTTTTACAAATGACTCACAGGATCCCTGGCCTTCATGCATCGAACAAAATTTATTTCCAGATAATTTGATGAGAATCTATGCAAAAAAGTGAGTGAGCGAGAGAGAAGGAAAAAGAGAAAAATAGGTACTTGATGGGAAGATTTCAATGTTCATATTGTTTCCTAAGTTAGACAATGTACATGGTGTTGTAGCATATGTAGATGTCAAGTGGAGGCTTTTCTGTGCCTCAAGTCACCATTAAATTTAGAGTAAAAAGAACCAGTGATTTATATAAGAATGTATATTTTGATGTAATTTGTAATTGATAGTGCTTATTTGCGCTCTCGATCTTTTGTTTTGTTAGAGTTGGACATTATACGTGAGGTGTGATTATTTCCTTTTATCTGGTATAGTTTCTTACATAATGCATTTAACTATTTTTGTGATAATTATTTCCATAATCGTTTGTTCTTCAAGAAATATCTTACAAGGTTTTTTAATTTTATTTTTTTGGTATATAGTTTTTGGATGTTTTCTAAAAAATGTGAGTTCAAAAGAAATCTTTATTAATAAATTACATGGAATGTAGTTAGTGGTCATGATCGATTTAATAGAAAAGAAGGAATAGTATGTATTTTTCGTTGGATATTTTCTTGAAAAAATCGTCGTATCTTTTTACAATTCCTTATAAAAGATATAACCATTATTAATAAATTATTCATATAATTAATAAAAAACTAGTTAATCAATTTCCTTCTAATTTTAGAAGACATGCAATAATTAATCATATTTGATTAATTTTATTATACGACATCACTTTTATGGCTTTTGAAAACAACACAACCATATCATTTAACATATGAAGTGAACATGTGAGAGAATATTTCAAGTGTTTCAAGTGTTTTCAAAAAGGTGTTCATTTGCACACAACTGTTTTTAGTGCCTTTTTTAATTTTGAACATATGTTTATTCCAATTGTAAGATTATATCTATTATAGTACATCATTAGTTTACTAAAAGAGAGTTGTTTTATGTGTTTTGTTTTGTATTAATATTTAACTTTTTCCCCTTTCACAAAATCAACGGTAAACACCATAAATTATAAATAAATGGATCAAAAAATGTCACATCTCGGATTGAAAAGTTTGATATGATAGGCACTTGAAGAAATTAAAACATTGAAAGCATAATTAATTGAAAGAATATGTAGAAATGTTAAAACATAAAACTGAAGATGATGCCGCAAACTAGTAATATATAAAAGCTGACTCTCACAGCGCCATGTGTCGTCGTGAGAGAACTTTAGACTAAAATTAGATTTTTAAAAATAAATATATTTAATACTCTATAATCAGAGGCTTTGAATCTGGATCCATTAATTCCCATGACTTATATTTATTGTGGTTCTATCTTCACTTTCAATCCAATAAATATTAATCTGCATATGTATAATGATAGTTATTAATTGAGTCGGTTTAACAAACTCTTTGATGTCTGATGCCATTAAAACCCGACTCACCATTTCTACCATTATTAACAAATTCAATGGTTCTAATTAATTAGACAAAACATTCTTCATCCGTTGTCAATTAAGAGATCTTAAAAAGGCTCCAAAACAAGAATAAATAAGAATTGTCTTGCTCTTTAGGAGATAGTACACCTCCATTGCTTCTCACACCCAGGTTAGTACTTTACTACTTTCTTTCAAAATATAATTGATTTTTTTTTGTTTTTGTTTTTTTTAGTAGGTGAAAAAAGATGATATAATGATTAATACAATTGAAGAAAGCATTTGGGTTCTCTTTTCTCTGGCTTATTTGCTTGATTTGCTTCACCTGGGTAAAATTTTTAACAAAATTTTGTATTTTTTGCATGGGATTTCTTTGTTTTGGATGAACATGAAACTATTATGTAAAAGTGATGATCTTTGGAGGAATTTGATATTTTAGTGTCATAATCTTATCTTGGTTGTTGGGATTTATTTGTTTTTGAAAATACTATAAAGCGTGTGTCTATTAACCTAGGGGGGGGAGGGGAATAGGTTTTAGTTGAATAATTACCAACTTTTCGACTTAATCAATTTTAATAATGCTACCATATATTAGCAATTAATCAATCCAAAGTAAACATGCGGAAAATAATAAAAACACAAGGATTGATTTACGTGAGAAACCTTTAAACTGGGCAAAAACTCACGGGCTATCCTTCTAGCAACACACGGTCCTCAAATCCACTATTTGAATGAAAGTTTACAACCTAGGTTGACCTCAAGTCACACCATACTTGGTCACTAACCCTTTCACTCTACCCAACGGGCCTTTAATAGTGATCCTAGACTAACAAGCTTGTGCACTAATCCACTTAGTCACAAAGCTTAACAATCAATGAAGAGATAAAGCAATCTATGTGAATATGTAACAATATTCTATCATGCAATTAATGCTAGGCTACACCAAGTGCTTATCTAGGGATTTAAAGATGTCAATAAATGCAAATCCTAGATATTAATATCTAAATGCAAATGCATGAAGATTTAGCTAAAGGGCAAAATGGTCCTAAATAATAGCTATCAATTATCAATGTTCTCAACCAACAAACAACAACTCAATCATGTTATAAATGTTATTAAACATAAAGATATGCATTAAATACACATAAAAGAGCTAAACCTAGGCAAACAAGAACATAAAAGATGCAATGGAGATTTAGGGCATGTTCATGTTACATAGTCAACAAAAGCAAGAAGAATCCATGATGAGATGATGCTTGTGAGATGCTAGATGCTCATGGATTGATGTTTGATTGAGTAAAGGTTGGTTCTTGGGAGTTTCTCTCTCTAAAGGAAGCTTGGCCTCTCAAAAATGGCTTCTTGAACTCACACAAATGAGCAAGGAAGAAGAGAGAACATATATATGGGAGCCCTAGTCAAAAATGTGTCGTTTTGAACTTAGGGCACAAAATCCCGTCAATACCGCTTGCTGGACAGCGTCGCAGGCAAGTGTCCAGACCGCTGTACACACAGCAGTGCACCGTCTGGACAACAACGCGGTGTAGGGCGCTGTGCATGCAGGTGCACAAGACGCGGTATAGGCAACAGTGGCCTACTGGACAACACCGCGACTTGGACCGCTATGCGTGCAAGTGCACAGGAAACCGTGCAAGAAGCATGACCCTACTGAGGTATACCGCTCTGTATGCTGCGGTGTAAGCATGGCTTTCCAAGCGGTCTAGGCCGCGCTAAGAGAAGAAATTCTCTTTTCGGGGCAAACTCAACACACTAAGTGATGTGCAAAAAGTGCAAGTGTGGAGTGTGATAAGTGGCATACAATGCATCATTCAATTACATGAAAATAAGAACATAATGCATGCAAGTGAGTGTGTGCAACTAGATCTCTTCAAAGAGAGTTAAACAAGTGAGATACATTTGAAGTGCTCTTGAGCTCGGGAATGCCATCAAGACTTGATCACTAACAATGACACCTAACTACCCTTACAAGCAAATCCCCATGTGGTTTGTCAACAAAATAAGCCAATCAAAATATGAGGAACTTACAGTCTTTTTTTGGTTGTTTAATTTTTGGTGATTTATACACTGTTTTGATTGATTTGAAAGAGCAATAATCTTAGTTTTAATGCCATACTACGACATTAGAAATTGAAGAGAGTAATAGGTTGGGATTTAGGTTTTTGAGTTATGAATGTGAGAATTATATATGTTTTAGCCACAATTTTCACTCTCTGAAGCCGGAAATGTACACATAATATCCTAACTAGCTATTTGATGTTGGTAGACATGATTTCTCAGATTGTTATAGTTTTGTATAGAGTGGTGTGAGTGATTGTTGTAGTGAATTTTTGGTTTGATCTTAGCTGATGATGAAGAGTATAGTCCTTGAATTTGTGGGAATAATTTAGATGGAAAAAAAACAAATGATTATTTGAACATTAACCATACACATTCCTGCACAAGTTCAATCAAATTGGGATAACAATTCCATAGCAGTTGAAAGTTGCCATGGTGTCTGTAATTTGTAATTTTGAATCTCTATTATCTTTTTGTGCATACAATATGGACTCCTTAGTTGGTCCCACTCTATACTAGTCACATCGATATAAAACTATTCACCTGGTTTGTATCAACTTTGCATTTCTTTTATTTTTTAGAATTTTGAAATTGGAAACTGTTGACGGTGATTTTTGGATTATGTCAATTCAATCACACGTTACACAAGGTATGTTGAATTAACTATTGTGTAATGAATCAAGAAGAATAAAAAAGATCATGCAAACAAGATTTTATGTGGTAAAACCCCAAGGTGGGGAAACATCCACGGTTGCGGTTAAGGAGAGAAGAAGAATTCACAATGATGAAACTGTTACACACTATGTTCCTTTTTTTTGCGTATCTTTTTTTTTGTCCGTTTCTATGTATGTTTGTGTATCTTTCTATCCCTCTTTTACAATGAGATTATGAGTCTATTTATATATATACATAGAACCCTAAATCGTGGTATACAAATAAGAAAATGTAGTGATGTCTAATTAGGACTGATTACTTGTTGAAGTTGTATTTGTCTTCTTTCCTGTTTCACGTCTTCCATGAATTGAATGAACTAGATTTGTTGCCTGATTGGGACTATATCATCTATAAGGAAGTTTATTTCCTTATCAGAGTGTATTGCAAGGTGCATTGTTTAAGCGTGACTCTTCCTCTGTGTATTTGAGTCGTGATTGCTTTTAATGTCTCCCACGTGTCGTCTAACTGACTAGCTATCTAACCCAACCAGTTCTTTTTTACCCCGATCGGATTGTCTTTACCCAACCAGGTCATCTCTACCCGATCGGCTAGTTTCCCCGACTAGGTTATTAATATTCGTTCGGTTAGTTTCCCCGACCATCTTGGGTAAACTTGATCAAACTTTGAGATCATTTACTGGTCACCTTGGGTTGATCTTTTCTGGCTGACTTTGGTGAAGTGGCATATCTAATCACCGTACTTTTAGGTGATCATGTTGACTTATTATGCTATCAAAAAATCCCTATAACAATACCCCCTCAGATCCGCGAGACGAGTTCTTGGCAGCTCGACGAAGGGGATTTGAACACTTTTGATTTTTTGGTGCTTCTGATTTTATTGCCCCGATCAAGTATCTTGTTAAATAATTTTTTTTTGAGCTGATCAAGTATTTCATTAAACTGATCAGTCTTGGTTCAAGTATGATCAAGTATCTTATTAAACTGATCGTTTTTGTTGTTGAACTGATCAAGTATCTTATTAAACTAATTAGCCTTGGACCGGTCGGTGTCCCGGCTCTTTGCCTAGGATAATTCCCGACCATCTTGATCCTCGAAGTTGATTCAGTCGGTATCCCGATTACTTGTTCTGGATAATTTCCATCCATCTTAAGTCTTCAGCCAAGAGGTGTTCAGGGAACCTTGCCCTATTTCTCTCTGTTTTTCCCATGTAAAAAAGTCACCAAGGACGTCTCTCGGTTTTGTCCGCTTACAAGGGTTTGGCCGAATCGTTAGTGCAATAATAATACAGCCGAACGCATCTCACCAGGCTTTCCCCGATGGCGTACCCGAGTGGTTTTTCCCCCGTAAAACTGACAACTCGGGGTGGCCGAATTGCTGCCAGTGCTTTATATGCATCCAGTCAGTTCGGCAGGCGCGTCAGATCTCTAACAACCGACTTCTTAGCCTCTCGGGCACCTTCACCCATCATGGCAGGTGTTAGCGCTACGAGTTTATCTTTGATAACAAAGATGATTATTACAAAAAATTTGAATACCGTTCTTGGCTTCTTTATTAATTGATCTGGAAATCAAAACAAAAAATAATTAGAAAAACTAAAAATAAAAAATAAACTAAAAATATCTTACACTGAAAGCAACTAAGCTATCTCTCTCAAGAGTAGGTTTATTTTTTAGGTGTAGGGTCCTCAAAAAATAGTGTTGACTGTCCATTCGCTACTGCCTTGGCCCGGGCTTCGTTTCTTTTCCTGGTTTCACCCTGGTTGATCGTCCCAGAAGAGATTCTTCTGTTAATCGTCTGTCATTTTAAGAATTAAATCTTTGAGATAACCCTTCCTAATAAGTGTCTCGATGTGATCTCTTAGTTGGTAGCACTTTGATGTATCATGACCACTTTCCTTATGGAACCTGCAGTATTTTGTCATGTCTCTTCGAGTGTTGGTTGACTGTCTAGGAGGATATTTGACTAGCTTCTGGTCTTCTACTATCCCCAGGATTTCCTCTTGTTTCTTGGTGAGAGGAGTGTAGTTGGTGTACTGACCATGGAACTTTTTGTCGCTCCGACTGTTTCTACGATTCCCGTCACTCTATTGGTGATCACCATTTTGGTTCTTTGCATAGCCTTCACTTGTTTTGGCGTTCTCTTCGGGGTGACCCCAGTGCATATAACTACCCCACTAAGCCAACTCCTCTTCTTCAACCATTGCATAACTGCCTGCTATATCCATTAGGTCGGCGTTTGTATTCAGGGTTTCCTTCCTCAAATCGAAGGACAACCTACCCTTCTGTAGGTTGTTGGTGAAGATGACCACCACAGCTTCATCATTGGAATTATGGATCCCTGACACCTCTTGAGAGAATCTCTTCAGGTAATCTTTCAATGATTCGTTCTTTCCCTGTTTGAGGGTGGCGATGTGAGCTATTGATTTCCTAATTTGTATATTTCCCAAAAATTGTTCTGAAAAAGCTTGGGTCAATTCTTGGAAATTCTTGATTGTTCCCTAAGAGAGCCTTCCAAACCACCTAGACCCTAAATCCCCGAGCGTTTTTAGGAACGTCAAGCACAACAATGGGTCATTGTAAGCGTACCGCGCCATCACACTTCGAAAATGTCTCACGTGTTCCTTTGGATCCGTGTTTGCTTTAAATTGCTCAACCTGAGGCATTCTGAATCTTTCCGAAAACTAGGTTTGGAAAATGCTGTTCACGAAGGGGCTTTCAGAATCATCATCCAATAAATCTTGCGGCCTCTGGCGACGTTCTAATGCTTCTACCTTCTCGGTCAATTTTTTGTATCAGGATATCTCGCTCTTATTCTGGCTCATTATCTATTCCTGATCGCTGACGGTCGATGAACCCTTGCTGGATTCTGTGGGTGCCCACCTTTGGGGTATCGAATCTTAGCGGAGACTTGCCCCTTCAGCATGTTCTGCCGGGTGGTTCATCACTGTCATCTGTCGAACTAGATCGATCCCTTCTACGAACATCTCTACGGGTTTCCTTCGGCTCAGAATCTGTTTGTTATCGATCTTGCCTACCCCCTCCGCTAATTCCTCCATCTCCCATTTCAGAGTGTTCCCCCATTCCAAGGTGATCTGCCCTATCTCTACCAGTTTTACGGGGCTCACCTAGGGTCACGCCCGCTATCTCAGAATGCACATTGGGGTCTTGGGCTAGAATTGTTAACACCACGAGGGGTGCCAACATCATGCGGGGACTGACTTCCATCCCTATTTTCCGCCATGTCACTCCACCACAAGTTCTTCTAGGTTAACTTAGCAAAAGTTAATTCAAATCCCTTCCTTCTAGTGCTAATTGTTGACGTTGATTTTTGGATTATGTAAATTCAATCACACGTCACACAAGGTATGTTGAATTAACAGTTGAGCAATGAATCAAGAAGAATAAAAAAGATCATGCAAACAAGATATTACGTGGTAAAACCCCAAGGTGGGAAAACATCAACGGTTGTCGGTGACGGCGAGAAGAAGAATTCACTATGATGAAACTGTTACGAACTCTGTTCCTCTTTTTTTGCGTATCTCTCTTTTTTGTTTGTTTCTATGTATGTCTGTTTATCTTTCTATCCCTCTTTTACAATGAGATTATGGGTATATATATATATATGCATAGAACCCTAAATCGTGGTATACTAATAAGGAAAAGTAGTGATGTCTAATTAGGACTGATTACTTGTTGAAGTCGTATTTGTCTTCTTTCCTGTTTCACGTCTTCCATGAATTGAATGAACTAGATTTGTTGCCTGATTGAGACTCTATCATCTATAAGGAAGTTTATTTTCTTATCAGAGTGTATTGCAATGTGCCTTGTATAAGTGTGACTCTTCCTCTGTGTATTTGAGTCGTGATTGCCTTTAATATCTACCAAGCATCGTCTAACTGACCAGCTATCTAACCCGACCAGATCTCTTTTACCCCGAACAGATTGTCTTTACCATACCAGGTCATCTCTACCCGATCGGATAGTTTCCCCAACCAGGTTATTAATACCTGATCGGTTAGTTTTCTCTACCATCTTGGATAAACTTGATCAAGCTTTGAGACCATTTACTGGTCACCTTGAGTTGATCTTTTCTGGCTGACTTTGGTGATGTGGAATATCTAATCACCGTACTTTCAGGTGATCATGCTAATTTGTTATGCTTTCAAAAAATCCCTATAGCAGAAACCGTAATAGATGGTTTTGTAAAATTGCTGTGGGTATTCATAATGTGGCAGGAAAAAATATCATGATGAATACTTATCTTATCATTGTTTTGATGCCCATCTCACCCCACTTGGCAGGCATCTGGTAATAATTACTCACTCAATGTTGTTTGATTATTGATATTATCTAATTAAGTAATTTAATGGTTTAATTCTGGAATATTTTTGGTATTAGAATTGTGATTGTTTTTGTCAATCTAAGTAACCTTGATTAAACAATTAATAATGAAGAATCATATCGCTTATAGGTCTAGAACACCAAAATTGTTGTTTAGGAGAGAGTACCTCCGTTGCTTCTCACACTCAGGTTTTTGTCTCCTTTACTACTATATTTCGAAATATAATTAATTCCAGTGAAATGTTGCTAGGGTTTTGCTCTAATTGCTAACGTAAAATCTCATCCTTTTTTTTTCCTTTAATTCTTCACTGTACTGAGCATGACTGCATAAGACGTAAATTTTGCTAAGTTAATAAATAGTATCTGACCTATATTCTCTTAAGTTTACAATTTATATTCTTTGCTTGGAGATTGATTGGGTTGCTAATTTTTTCATTTTCAGTTTCTATGGTTTGCTTTTGAAAATTCTATGTCATTTTCTTGATTCATGTAATGTATAACAGGTGCCAAGACGTCACGTACTTTGGAGATGAGGATGTTTAAAATTAGTGTTAGGGTTGGTTTGTTTTTTTAACTTAAAACTTAATGAGTCTGAATCATAATTATTAAGTTGTTTTGTTTGATTTTATAAGTGGTCAAACAACTTGAAAATACCAAAAAACAACTTAAAATAAAAAGTAAAAAACCCTGACTTTTCACTTAATTGCAAATCATTGAATTGCATTAAATGCAATCCAAAATCTTTTCTTCCGATACTATCCCCTATATATAACATATTTCCAATTTCGTCATAATTATATATGGTACAAAAATCTTTATTTTAATATATTGCTTATTAAATAAAAAAAACCCTAATCACTTCTTATATTAGTGTTTAATATAAATACTTTATTATGATATTAGAGTGATGTATTTATATATTATTTTTTTAGAGTGTTTTGTGTAAGTTTTCCTATTGCCCATTTTATTTTTTGAAAAAAAACATTTATTTTCTTAATAAAAATGAAGTTTATTTGTAATTTAAGAAGAAGATCATGATCATATGTGTTTATATATAATTATTATTTTTGGATTGTTTTTATTCCATATTACATGTATAATTGTTTAACGTGGGCATAAATGTAAAATTACCTAGTTTCAGACAATTTTACTTTTAAAAAACAAACATGTTGACAATACATTCAGATGTGAGGAAAAAAAAAACAAACATGTCATTTAAGTTCAGATTTCAGTCCCTATTCAGTCTTCAGAAAAATTCAAGAGTGTTCAGTTTTCAGACAAAAAAACAAACGACTCCTTAGTATGACTACTAGAAATTACATTTTTCATCTTCGTTTTAAGATAATTTCCATTTTAGAAATGTTAGTTTTTGTTTAAGAATGAGCCAATACCACTCCTAGCGATGCGCTTAAGGGACAAGATTCATATTTAGCTATGTCCATTCCTTGAAGTTATTGTACACTCATGAATTATCTTTTGCAGAAAAAAAAATGTTATCTTCAGCTTGGTTACCACAAGAGGTGCAACCATCAACATCTAATGATCCTCTACCTGCTTCATCAGCTAGAGGACCATTAGGGGACGTACCCTTCAACTCCAATTGTTTACTCTTGCTTCATCTTTTGGTACACCCATTTTTAAAGTGCCGGGTAGTATCCCCAGTGAGTCAATACATGCATGAACCTTCCTAAGCAAGATTTGGAAATGCATGGCTATATTGTTTCACCTTCGTCATTCTCTTACAGATTGCTTCCAAATTCAAACAACACTGTTGGAGGCTTACTGCATCCATGTAATCTCCTCAATACCAATTTATGTTGTTCTTCTTTCTTTCAAAAGAAAAAAAATGTCCTTCTCATTCTCATGTATGTTGTCCAAATTCTAACACCATTGCCTGAAAGATTAGTGGCACATAAGGAATTGCTGTTGTATTAGTATTTTTTATATTATTTTAACTATAATATAAAAACTTAATAAGAAAAACTGACTAAATATGATTTTCGATTTATATTTTCGATGTGTGTGAGCTTTAGATTTAAATGCTTTAATCTATATAATCTTCTAATATTGATTGTTTTTTTATAAATAAATTAAATATATATTAAGACACCAAAAATCTGAATAGGCTTAATAATTAATTCAAATTTTGTATTAGGTGAGAAAGTTTTGATCATAAATCACAAATCAAGAGTCAATCCCATGAATCACAAGTCAAGAGTCAATCAAATGAATCACAAATTAAGAGGTAATCCTATAATTATTGGGATAATGATTAAATTCTAATTTTTTTTTGAAAATGCAAAAGACACTACATTAATAGTTAAAAAAACACTAATATTAATTGATTAGTTAATTAATTTGATTTTGAATTTACAAAAGCCCTCTCATCTTTCTCAATTTTCTCTATAAAACCCACACAAAATCTCATATTTTTTCCATTGCATCTCACCATCTCCCTAACAAACAAACTTAAAACAACAGAAAGAAACCATAATCCAATAATATTCCAGGCCGCCGTAACATCACTGTAAGGTTATATTTGTTGTTCTTACTAGGAGGCGGACGAGGTGCCCAAATGGTGCAATGCGTCCAACAGTGATATAATGGGTTGTTTACATTATTTGAGAGAATAAGATTCTCAACATTACTTATTTTTTGTTATAGAGTTTAGAAGTCTTCGGTATAGGCTTTTTTTTTTATGTTTTGTTTGAAAAAAACTTGATTATGTATGGAATTTTAGCATTTGAACTTTCATATAACATAGATCTATTCAATTTCTATGGTTGAGTTTTAGATTTGCATGACACAAATGTCAAACAGACACAAAAAATATTTAAATCTTGCTACAATCTCATAAATTGGTTCGAAAAAGAGAGGAAATTAATCTTTGGGTGAAACTATTAATATCTAAATAAATCTTCAGTCAACCTCAAGTTCTACCAAAACAATACTCAAATGGTAAGAGCCGATTCCTTTCAATTCAAGAGAGTAACAATAATTTCATATTAGTCGGAACATTGATGCTAATACGACACGAAATACTAATACAACACGAAATGACAGGGTACAAGTTGTTAAATATTAAAGGGAATGTTACCTGCTAGACTCAAATTTGATACACCACTCAACTAATTCATTAAACATTGGGTCTTCTATTTATTTAGTTTTTATTAGTAAAAGTTGTATTAAAATGAAATTGGTAATTGGAAATTGACCACTAATCAAGACCTTTATATATCATTGGGTAGCATGTGGTGTTGATTGTTGATATTTGAGATAGTAATTTTAAAATCAGAATACACCGAATAAATGAGAACCATATTTGGAAAGTAAAATAAACATTAAGGTTAATTTCGTGGTGGATGAGAAGTGACATATAGTGGGTTAGAAAGGTTTTTTTTTTTCTTTCAATTTTCTGAAATTGGAAATTATTAAAAGGGGTGTGTTAGAAAGGGGTTGTTAGAACAGATTTGTACATAGTTATAACAAGGGAAATTATTAAAAATCCCATATAAAATGCACTATTCTCTAAATTTATAATCATATACTAATGGAACTACAACTAGCCACGTGACATCTATATGTGCTTTGGTCCATTAATTATTCCTTATATAATATGAAGTGTCCTATTTAAAGTTGTTTATTAGTTATATAATATGAAGAGTCTTTATGAATTATAATATATAATTTAATGCTTATAAAAATAATATCATATTAATTACATAATATTTATATTATATTACATAATATGAATATATGAACATATAATATTAAGAGTCTCTATTAAATATAATATGGTAATATGAAAAGTACTTATTATATGGAGTGTTTCTATTTAATAATGTTCATTAGTTATATAATATAAAGAGTCTCTACTAATTATAAGAGATATAATATGATAATATGAAGTGTCCCTACAATTATATAGCTATAATTCCTATTAAATACTCTATTAATTAGTTATTAGTTATAATGTATGATATATAAAATGAAGTGTTCCCAACCTTCAATAGAAACATGAGATTTTTGAGATTCCTAACTCAACATACAAGTCTAATTAAGCTCAAACGAGCTTCATTAGAGTTTTAAACTCTAATTAATATTTAAACATCAAACATACATATATAGAAGAAGAAAACCTAAGGTAATTGAAGATTTGAAGATCAAAAACTTAAGAGTTGAATCATTACCTTAAGAAAAAAGTGCTGTCTCGGATTTTGGTGTAGAGCCATAAGAAATCTCGACCAAATGACTTTAAACTCTTTTGAAGATGATATAAGGACTGGTAGACAAAGATTCTCCAACTTGAATCACTCAAATCGGACACCGAATGAGTGAGATACGGTGTTTGGAAGTTAAGAAAGTTGAGATAAAATTTCTGCACTAATTTTTCCAATTTTCTTCTTGAAATGAATTGTGGGAGGGAAAATGGATTTAAAGGAGAGGGAATAAAGGGGGTTCAAAGCCATCATATGAGGGAGTGCCACCTCAGCATCCCGTGGAGGCACGTGGCCTCCATAGGGGCAGAGGGCACTCCTTCCCGTGGAGGCCACGTGCTTCCAAGGGGAATGTGGCATGTAACCTCCTCTTCCCTTGTGCACTCCACGCGTCCTTCGACTGTATTTCGGTCTTAGAACTCTGATTTCGAATCTGTTTTCGGATTATGAACAGGGAATCCCTCACGCACATGGACGTCAACAAAACTTTCATAAAAGATATGGAAATCAACTAGATACACAAAGAAGAAAACCATGCATGATAAAGACAAGGAAAGTTTCGTAACTTCAAACACGGAACTTGAAAACTAATGAATGAGTAACCAAAACAACCGGAACGCAATGAGGAATAATATAAGAACAAATTTAAATTCAAGGGGGAGATTGTAAGGACTTATGTTTTTTGTTAATAGCCAAATTTGGCTAAGGACCAAAGGGAAATTTTCCACCCTTTAAACTTGGCTCCATGCCCGAGGTCATCCACCAGGAGACCATGTTACCCAAAGCTGAGCTACGATACCGCCCCACAGGAATAAGGACGGGCTCCATAAACACCTGGAGTAGAGCCTGGCTCGGTCAGATCGAGCCCGAGTCACCGAACCTGAAACCAAGGAAATCCCCCCGAAGTCGGGATTACCTCACAATTTCTCCAGAAGCTCGCCTATACCTCGCTGACATAGTGGGGTGTCCGTAGGAGGCTGCACCTAGCTTCAAAAGGTCAATGGAAGGCTAGACCTAGCTTCTGGCTAGACAAAACTCCTTAATATCGGGGCTAGGACACTGATCGATCTCACTATCTGATGTACCTCACCATAATACATACCATATTCAACGACCCCTATGGGAGAACATGCTAGACCTGAAGACACACATGATCACATCTTAAGACGTTACATACGTACATAACAAGTAATAGAGTCCAAGTAGGAAACAAATTGATCTCCACCAAGATATCCTCGACTCAGCAATTAACTCAAAGTCAATGACATTTAAATGTAAAATCCCGTCCGATAAGGAGGGAAGGGATGGAGAAAATCAATGGGGGGAATCAATTAGTTTGACCTATGAAGACAATGTATAAAAGAAGGACTTGAGCCTTCTGAAAGAGGAGACTTTTTTTCGACAGGCATTATGACAAGTACCCGACTATACCCTATAAAAAATTGAGAACAATTTGAGAGAGATATGTATATCACACACTATCGATAAAGAAAGTATTTTTTGATTCTTTTGGGTGGTTAACAGTATCATTATTCCTTGTCATTTTATTAGGCACTGTTACACCTACATTCAACCTTAGCCACCATCTACGTGGTAGTGGTCTCGAAGGTGCTAACTGAGATTTCTCGTCTTGAGCAAAATTTCTGTTAACATTTTTGATTGGCTTATTTCATGACAAACCACATTTGGGTTTTAATTTGTAAGGGTAGACTAGGCCTTCAATGTGCATGATCAAGCTTCAAAGGCATTCTCAAGATCTCAAGCTCAAGAGCACTTCAAAGGTATATCACTTATGCTTAACTCTTTGAAGAAATTTAGTTGCACACACACACTCACTCTCATGCATGTTTTATTTATTTTGCATTTGTGCTTAATTGCTTACATGTGTGCTTTACTATTTTATCTATTTCTTGCTTGGTTGGTGTGTCATTTGGTCTTGCTTAAGTCCTTTGAAAACCCCTTAAAAATTCAAGTGGGTATACATTTTTTACAGCCTCCGTGGGGTATGTCTCCCATGAAGTCTCCCGCGGAAAACCCTCCAGTGGGTTCCGCGGGACATGTCTTCGCAGGAGCCTCCCGCAGAGTCACTCGTGAAGAACCCTCCAATGGTTTCCGCGGGTCATCCTCTACAAGTTATCTGGACAGATCCTCATGCGGAGAACTTCCCCAGTAGGTTTCACTGGTAAGCCTCCGTGGGTCATCTGCACAGAGCCACCCGCGGAGCACCCTTTTGAAGGGCAATTTCATCTTTTTCCTGGTGTCGTTTTCCTACCCTTATTATACATCATCTTCTTCCCCATTTAGATCTAGAGCTCTGAAATTCATATCCTTGTGAGAGAAACTGACTCTTAGAGAGAGAGAGAGAGAGCTCCAAGAACTCATCTTTACTCAACCAAACACTTTCCCATGAGCTTTTAGCATCATCCTGGCATCTTCCAAGCATGTGTCTTTCTTTGACTAGGTAATTTCTACATGCCCTAGAATCTCTTGTTTAATTCTCATGACATGTTTGCCTATGATTAGCATTTATTTGTTGATTAAATGCATGTCTCCTTGCTTAATGTTGTTTCTAACATGTTTGAGACATTGAATGTTGGTTGAATTAAGTTTTCATTGATAGCTAGCATTTATGACCATTTTTTCCTCTAGCTAAGTCTCTATGCCTTGCATTTAGACATTGTTGATTAGGTCTTTTTGATTGCATTTATTGTCTTTACCATGATTAATGACAACTCTTGTTGATTGGCTTTTGTTTGATAACTAGATTTTATATTTGCATATCTTCATCTAGTTAAGTCTTTATGCTTTCATATAGACATTGATATCTATGATTGCTTCTATTGCCATTATTTAATCTCTAGATAAGCATTTAGTATTGCCTAGCATTAACAGCATTTAGGATATATTCCTATATTCACATAGGTTGTTTATCTCTTCTTTAAGAGTTAGGTCTTGTGACTACGGGTGTGTAGTGCACAAGCAAATTGGTCTAGAATCACTATAAAAGGCCTGCGGGTAGTAGTGGTGGGTTAGTAACCTAGAATGGTGTGACTAGAGGTCAACCTAGGTTGCAAACATCATTGCATATAATGGATTTGAGGACCGTGTGTGGCTAGAAGGATAGCCCGTGAGTTTTACCCAGTTGGAGGGTTGCTCACGTAAATCAATCGACGTGTAATTTATTGTTTTCCGCACTTTAGATTATTGATTGATTGCTTGTTTTATTTGGTTAATTTTTTTAATATTGACTAATCAAGAAAAGTTGGTAATTAACTTGATTAAAACCTATTCACCCCCTCCCCCTCTAGGTTATTAGACACACGTGTTTGTGTATTTTCAATTGGTATCAGAACGGGTTCCTAGATATACTTAGGTGATCTTTTCTTCTGTTTGTGCGTCTTGCATTTGTGTGGATTTTGATCATTGCATTCATTTGCATTCATCTCATTCTTTAAACACTATGAGTGGCATTGAGATGTTAGAGGGTGCGTTGATATTTGAATATCCATTGCTCACCAAGGATAACTACTCCTCTTGGAAAGGAAGGATGGAAGTCTTTTTGATGGACATGGATGAGCATGTGTGGATGTGTATGGAAGAGGGATACACACCTCCTACAGAGACACTAGAGAATGAGGCTTTTATGCCTAAGCCTAAGTCCAATTGGACTAATGACGAACTCGAGGCTGCAGAATAGAACTCAAAGGGCATCTGTGCCTTATCCAGTGCAGTGGATGAGAATCAAGCCAAACTCATCCAAACCACTCGAGATGTTCGAGAAGCTTGGGAGATTCTAAGAATCACCACGATGGTACCGTGAAAGAAGAAGATAAGAATTTGGGTACCTTGAAGATAAAGCTTCAATGTTATGATTGTGGCGACCATGGGCATATCTCCACGGATTATGGAAACTCGAAGACCAAGAGTCGAAGAGGCAAATCAAAGGCCTACTCTTGTAGTGGAAGTGAAGAAAGCTCTTCGGGTTCCGAGAGATGTGAAAGGAATCACATATGAAAATATACAAACGCGGTAAAACTGCCTTAAGCTAACCTAGAAGGGGGGGGGGGGGGGGGGGGGGGGGGGGGGGGGGGGGGGGAGGGGGGTGAATAGGTTTTTACACCTTTTTTCAATCCTTTCAAACAAACAAAAGTTTATCCCTCTAGCTAGCTTGAATCACAACACATTAAAGCATATGTAGACAATAAATATGTATTCTCAATTAAAGTATTGTCAAGCTTGCAATTTGCTAGTGAAAGAATTATAATAAAACTAAAAACAAAAAAAATACTTGTATTCACAATATTGTTCAATATGTACAAGTACTTAATCAAAATGATTATCTACAAATAAATCAAATTACAAATAAAATGATATATACAACTTTGATCAAATGAAGTGCTTGCATCTCACATTTTACAACAATCTTGTTTACAAAGAAATCTTGAAATGAAGCTAGAGAAACAAGATACAAACATACACATACAAGTATAAAAGAGAGATAGAAAGAATTGACACAAGGATTTTTTTAACGTGGTAAAACCTTCTAATAGGAAACATCCACGGGTTGAATACAACCATCGGGTACTTTTATTATTGGAAAGTAGACAAGACATTCCTCAAAAGTGACCAACAAATGACACACTCTATATTGGACTCGACGTCTACCCAATCCCTATTGGTAGATTGGAAATTCCTCAAAAGTGATCAACCAATGACACACTTTCTATTGGACTCCACTTCTACATAACACCATCATGAAGTTGGAAATTCCTCAAGAGTGATCAACAAATGACACACTCTCTATTGGACTCCATTGCATCTCAATATCCTGAGTCTACCAATAAAAAGTCTACTTTCTCATGTCTCTAGAAAGTGTCCCATGCTTGATTATCCGAACCACATGTCCTAACCAAGACTCATTGCTTGACTATCTGGACCACATGTCCTAACCAAGACTCATTGCTTGACTATCCGGACCACATGTCCTAGCCAAGACTTTATGCCTTTTTTACAAGGACTTCCTAGTGTGATCAATGAATGCAAAACGCAAACAAGCACTCAAAATAGAATATGAGATCAATACATTCTATGGGAATTAGACATAAGCATGTGAGTTCATAAATCAAAATTGTCTAGTTACTAAATATGAATAGATTCTAGAACATGTGAAAACACCTAAACACATTAAAGTCCTAAAATCATTCATATGACTAAAACTTGAATCAATCATATACATTAAGCACATATTCAAGATTTTAGTAACAATAAAAAACATGCTAGATTCACAAAAATATGATCAATGTATATTCTAGCTAATATTTAGAGCATGTATTTATGAATAAGTCAATTAAATCCTAATTAGCTCTAAATATGAAATCAAATGTTCTAATCCTAAATTTGTTCAACTAATGAGTCCTAGCACATGAAAAGCTATCAATCATGAAAATAAAGTCAATCAAAGAACATATAGCCCTAGATAATAAGCTAACCAAAATACAACTCACAAACATGTGAAAACCTAGATTTCAAGAAAACTAGTTCACATTCAAGTCTCTAATTAGACTAGATTAGCTTATAATTGAAGCTCTACTTCTCAAATACATTTGTCAAGTAACACATACATATAGAAGAAGAAAACCCAAGGTAATTGAAGACTTTGAGGATCAAAATACAAAGATTAGAACAATACCTTGTAAACTCGTGCAGTTTCGGTTTTGACTATAAAACCACCACAAAACTTGAACAAATGACAACAAAGTAACTTGGAGAAGGTAGGGGACTTCAATACAAAGATTTTCCAACTGAATCACTCAAATCGGAGTTGATTTGAGAAAGTTATGGTGTTTGGAAGATGAGAAAAGTTGGAGAGAAAATTCTGCACACTTTTGAAAGTTTTATTCTTGAAATGAAAATGAGAAAGGGAAGGCATATTTAAATGAGAGGGAAAAAGAGGGAAAGTGAAGGCCATTGGTCAAGTGCCACCTTAGCTCCCTGAGGAGGCACGTGGCTATCTTGAGGGCAGGAGGCCCTCCTCCCCGAGATGGCAACGCGCCTCATTCGGGATGGGTGGCAAGTGGCCTTTGGCCACTTGCTTCCTCCATCGCTCACCTTCGCGTTCTTATACCGTTCTTCGGCCTCCGAACTTCGAATTCGAATCTGTTTTCAGATTACGAACCGGAACTCTCTCATGCACATGGACAACTATGAAACTTAGACTAAAAATTATGAATTCGGCTCGATACACGAAGACGAAGACAATGCATGGTAAGCGACCGGAAAGTTTCGTAACATTTTACTCGGAACTTGAAAACTAATGAATGAGTAACCGAAACGATCGGAACTCAATAAGGAATAATATAAGATCACATTCAAGTCCAAAGTCCATAAAACATAAACAAACAAACACATGAACACACAAGAATGCCATTTCCTAGATATTGTCCTAGAACATGCAATTTACAAAATTTGTCAATTTAAAGCTAATGCATGAGCATTCAATATCAAGTGTGTGAATGTGTTATAGAAATTGAGCACAACGATGCAGGAACACATACGGATGCAATGTGTGTGTGTGTGTGTGTGTGTGTGTGCCTAAGCCTTATAAGAGAAATGAGTTCTAAATATACCTTTGTTGAACAATGAAGCATATTTCTCTTTGAAGGCACAATCTTGCTTGATAAGTTGCCAAATCTTCTTTGAAGCTTGAATCATCATCAATTTAAGACAACTAATCAATACAAGTGAAATATTATTTTGATATGGAATTAATGCCGACAAGACTTCAAAAACCTAACAATCTCCCCTTTTGGCAAATTCCATGTCAAAACCCATATACATATACTAAAACAATTACAAAGAAGATTGGTCATAATGAGTTACCTCATATGTCTTCACACCTCGAGCCAAACACAAATGAGTGATAAACCCCGGAAGTGCTAACTTCTTATCCAACCTAGTTGAACAAGCTGCACACTTTATATATTTCACAAGAATTTCTCCAAGGTTTTTGGGTTTGCTAGTCACTAAGGCATACACAATCTTGATTTTCTCCTTGTTTAACTCGGTAGAGTTAGAAGATCCCAAAAGATTTGTGCAAATAAAAAGATTCCAAAAGGCACTAGCCTTAGTCAACTCACTTTGGCTAATGAAAGCACGATTAACCCACTCAAAATCATTGTCATCACATAGAGTTCTACCCATCATATTGAGATTCTCAACAATTTCCACATCAAGAAAGTCCGACTCAATATCATTGGATAACCCAAGGAATTTATTGATATTCTCCGAGTTAAATCTAAAGACAACACCTCTCACATCCATCAAGGCATCTACATTGGTTGTACTATGCTTGTACTCATGGTAGAATTCCCTAACAATACTATCATTGACCATTCCAAGCATATTAACCCATGTACCCCAATTTCTATCAATATTAATCCGATGAACATAAAAACCTCTACACTTACACAAATCTATACCCCTCTCTTGCAACAACTTTTTGGTTCCCATAACACCCAAAGGATTCAACCTAGTGGATTTGGATTTCTTAGAAGTAGATTTGGTTTTGTCTATCGGTTTAGAAGGATCACTACTACTGGTAGCCTTGTTTCTTCCCATGACCTTGTGTAGAAAATCACTAAACACATAAAACAAAAGTGAGTGGAAACAATCAAAGCAAGTTAGTCATCAAAAATACAAAAGCATATGGTAATACAAAGAATCATCATGCAAATCAAGACATATTAAATAGCATCTACAAGATTCATCATATCAACCAAAAAATATGCCAACAAAAATCAACTTGAAACATATGAACATATCATAAAAGAGAACAAAGTTTATCATACTATGCTCCCCTTGATAAATTCTCTATCTAGGATCAAGATAGCATATTGTTTACCATGAAATTCACACATTCACACATTCAAGCAATTTTAAAGAAATTCAATAAAATAAGCTTCACAAACTATGAGAGATACACCAAGATTCTCAATCTCTCTCATAATTCTTCTAAAATTGCTAGAATATCAACATACTTATAAACAAAGTATGTGTGTGAATTTTTTTTCAAGCATATGTAAAGAAGTAATTTGATAATCAACATGCAAACCATATCAACATCTAATCATCTTAAGCTTTTCCATAAAAGGTCAAACCGATTATCATCCAAAATTTTGTTTTTAAGAGAATATATTTCAACATATGAGCGTATGTGTGCATGTGGCTTGTCATCCCATTTCTATTTGACAACCCGAGCATTTTAATTTTCAACTATACTCCTTTAAGTCCTTTTCTTTTTATTATTTTAGGCTTTGAATCAAAGATTTTTTTTATTGATTCCTTTCAACACTTCCTTGATTTTTCTAACAAAAACATATACTCTTCATGACGGCTTTCACTCATCACAATGTTGTAGCCCTTTCCTACATTGGGCGGCTGCACAACCAATGTGTGTAGCCCTTTTCATGAAGGTGCTCGATAAGTTCTATGTAGTTGCCGAAGCAAAATGGATACTAACCATATGTCATCTTTAATGTACTAGTCATAGGACTTCAAGGTGTATCAACAACTTACATATATTCAAACTCAACTTACTTAACAAAACATACAAGAGAAGCAAGGTGCATTTTTGAAAACCAAGTTTTATGGCTTATAAGCACATGATCTAAAAACAATACAAAGAGACTTACTTAAGAATATGAAGCTAATATTTTTCAAAAATATACCACTCAACAATTAAACATACAATTCACACATCATGATTAAGATCAATGTGAACAACATCACTAAAAGATCTTAAAAGAGCAAATGTCCATGAGAACCATAAGAACACTGCACTAGTTCTCTAATATGACATGCTTCATGACGAAACATAAATAGTGAGTTAAGAGATGAAAATCCAAGTAAGCAAGCATTAGGATATAGAAATACCTTTGCAAGCCTTTTTCATCAAATGCAACACCTTTGCCCCTTTTATGAGCTCTCTTGGCTTGTTTGTCTTCATGACAACAAGTTGTTGGTGTGTCATCCCAAGAGAATAAAAACATAGCATTTCAACTCAAAACAAATTAAAACGACTTTCTATAAAAGTCTTAACAAAATCATCACCATATAGATTTCAACAATGCAACTTCTCTAAAGTTAATCAATGGATTTAGACTATCATAACAATTTTTGTGAGATAGCTAAGTTCATATCAAGTTATAGAGATATAAAGCTAGCAAACTAAATTTTTTACAACTTGACACTAATCTTAAGGCTAACTCACGTGTGCAACTTACACTAATGGTAAGAGCACTCACCAGTGACCCATTTGGTCTTGGATGAATCTACACAAACATTATCAACATCTTTCTTGACAACAATGTTGAATTTTGAGTAAAGACCTTCTACAACTTGGTCTACAATAATATCATTGATGCTCCTCTTTTCAATATTAGCAACACATGCTTTGTCAAGATTAACAAGGTTTGCTTTCTTCTTATTCCAAACATTCTTAACATGCTTTGCAACTAAATTATGCTTTTTAACATCTAAAGCCTTAGTGCTTGAATTGAAGTTCAATCTCTTTCTTTTGAGATGCATTTCCTATTTGGCAATGTTCAATGTATTTGAAGCAATTGGGCTTGATATGGCCTATAATGTTGCAAAAGTAACAAATAGGAATAAAAGGTGAGATTGTACCTTCCGGAATTAAAGTAGCAATACTAGGAGTTTGTAGAGATACCTTGTCCTTCAATTTATTTTTAGTCTTGGATATTTTATTCTTAGGTAGTTTCTTCTCAATTACAACATTTTCCTCGCTTGTAGGATGTGATTCTTCTATAAGCTTCTCCTTAACTACCAAGCCACTTGAACCTCCTTAAGGACCTTGCTCCTTATCCTCCAAAGTAGAAATGATATTCTCTTTTTCAAGGACAATCTACTTAACCTCTCTAAGATTCTTAGAAATCTCATTCTTTTCACACAAAAGCCTTTGAGTGATTGCCACAAACTCATCTAGTTGTAACTTGATCAAATCATTCTTCTCCTCAACCTCTCTTAAAGCTTCATCTCTTTGCTTTTCAAGGCTCTCTATCTTAGCCAATAGTTCGAGATTAGTTGGATTAGAATTAGAGCTCTCTTGATGATTTGGATCAACTTCCTTGTCCAAAGATGTTTGACACTTTTCCTCTAGCATAGTGTGAGAAGCCGAGAAAGCAACAAAATTGCTAACTAATTCCTCCTCATTTGAGGACTCATCACTAGAGTCATCATCACTCCATGTGGCCGCCATAGCTTTACCCTTCTTGTCCTTACTAGTCTTTTCACTTGGACAATCCGAGGCATAATGACCAAACTTCTTACACTTGAAGCATTTGACCTTGTCATTGCTCTTAGCTTGACCACTCTTTTCATTCCTTGAAGTAGATGATTTCTTGACTTCCTTTTTCTTAGAAAATTTGCCACTTGGCTTGGCACCTCTTCTAATAAACTTTCTAAACTTCCTAACCAAGTATGCCATCTCCTCATTATTATCATCTTCATTTTCCTCATTGATGACTTTGAGAGCTATTCCTTTGCTTTTGGCTTTAGGTTTCAAGCTTGACTCATATGTTTGAAGTGATCCAAGCAATTCATCGATGCTCATGCTATCAACATCCTTGCTTTCTTTAATTGCCGTCACCTTAGCCTTAAACCGTTTAGGTAAAGATCTTAAAATCTTCCAATTAAGCCGCTCTCCGGAGATTGGTACACCAAGTGATTGACATTGGTTGGCTATGTTTAGAAGTTTGAATTGGAAGTCATCAAACTTATCTTCTTCACCCATTTGCAACATCTCGAATTGTGATGTGAGCATTTGAAGTCTTGACTTTCTAACCACATTGGTTCCCTCATTGGTAACTTAGAGAGCATCCTATGCTTCCTTGGCGGTTCTATATTTTGGATGTAGGAAAATTGCCTACTATCAACTCCTCCAAAAATAGCATTCACTGCTCGACGATGCCATTTTGCCAACTCAAACCATTTGCATTCCATTCTCTCCTCGGTTTAGAAACTATAGATCCATCTTCAAGCATCTTGTTAGAAGGATTGTAACCTTCCTCTACCATCATCCATGCTCTCTCATCAATGGAATGGATGTAAGCTTTCATCTGATGTTTCCAAAAACAGTAGATATGCCCCTTGAGTAGCGGAGGTCTAGAGTTAGAAGCTCCTTTAGACATTGTCTCTTCTTGAAGGACCATGACTTCAAAAACCTTACAATTAACCGTGAGTATATCCTAGATATCGTTAAGTTCCGTCTAACGACCTGATCTGACACCAATTGAAAAAAATACAAATGCGGTTAAATTGCCTTAAGCTAACCTATATGGGAGGGGGGGGGGGGGGGGGGGGGGGGTGTGTGTGTGTGAATAGGTTTTTACACCTTTTTTCAATCCCTTCAAACAAACAAAATTTTGTCCCTCTAGCTAGCTTATAATAAAGCATATGTGGACAATCAATATGTATTCTCAATTAAAGTATTGTCAAACAAGCCTGCAAGTTGCCAGTGAAAGAATTATAATAAAACTAAAAACAAAAAATACTTGTATTCACAATATTGTTCAACATGTACAAGTACTTAATCAAAATGATTATCTACAAATAAATCAAATTACAAATAAAATGATATATACAACTTTGATCAGTACAACAATCTTATTTACAAGGAAAGCTTGAAATGAAGCTAGAGAAACAAGATACAAACATACACATACAAGTATAAAAGAGAGATAGAAAGAATTGACACAAGGATTTTTTTAACGTGGTAAAACCTCTTAATAGGAAACATCCATGAGTTGAATACAACCATCGGGTCCTTTTATTATTGGAAAGTAGACAAGACATTCCTCAAAAGTGACCAACAAATGACACACTCTATATTGGAATCGACGTCTACCCAATCCCTATTGGTACATTGGAAACTCCTCAAAAGTGATTAACAAATGACACACTTTCTATTGGACTCCACTTCTACACAACATCATCAAGAGTTGGAAATTCCTCAAGAGTGATCAACAAATGACACACTCTCTATTCGACTCCATCGCATCTCAATATCCTAGGTCTACCAATAAAAAGTCTACTTTGTATCCAAGGCACCCAAGCCTCTAGAAAGTGTCCCATGCTTGATTATCCGGACCACATGTCCTAACCAAGACTCATTGCTTGACTATCCGGACCACATGTCCTAGCCAAGAGTTCATGCCTTTTACAAGGACTTCCTAGTGTGATCAATGAATGCAAAACGTAAAGAAGCACTCAACATAGGATATTAGATCAATACATTCTATGGGAATTAGACATAAGCATGTGAGTTCATAAATCAAAATTGTCTAGTTACTATAAATGAATAGATTCTAGAACATGTGAAAACACCTAAACACATTAAAGTCCTAAAATCATTCATGTGACTAAAAATTGAATCAATCATATACATTAAGCACATATTCAAGATTTTAGTAACAATTAAAAACGTGCTACATTCACAAAAATATGATCAATGTATATTCTAGCTAATATTTAGAGCATGTATTTATGAACAAGTCAATTAAATCCTAATTAGCTCTAATTATGAAATCAAATGTGCTAATCCTAAATATGTTCAACTAATGAGTCCTAACACATGAAAATGCTATCAATCATGAAAATAAAGTCAATAGGGACATATAGCCCTAGATAATAAGCTAACCACAATACAACTCACAAACATGTGAAAACCTAGATTTCAAGAAAACTAGTTCACATTCAAGTCTCTAATTAGACTAGATTAGCTTATAATTGAAGCTCTTCTTCTCAAATACATTTGTCAAGTAACACATACATATAGAAGAAGAAAACCCAAGGTAATTGAAGACTTTGAGGATCAAAATATAAAGATTAGAACAATACCTTGTAAACTCGTACAGTTTCGGTTTTGACTATAAAACCACCACAAAACTTGAACAAATGATAGCAAAGTAACTTGGAGAAGGTAGGGGACTTCAATACAAAGATTTTCCAACTGAATCACTCAAATCGGAGTTGATTTGAGAAAGTTATGGTGTTTGGAAGATGAGAAAAGTTGGAGAGAAAATTCTGCACACTTTTGAAAGTTTTCTTCCTGAAATGAAAATGGGAGAGGGAAGGCATATTTAAATGAGAGGGAAAGAGAGGGAAAGTGAGGGCCAATGGCCACGTGCCACCTTAGGTCCCCGAGGAGGCGCGTGGCCATCTCGGGGGTAAGAGGCCCTCCTTCCCGAGATGGCCACGCGCCTTATCAGGGATGGGTGGCAAGTGGCCTTGGCCACTTGCTTCCTCCCTCGCACACCTTCGCGTTCTTCGATCGTTCTCCAGCCTTCAAACTCCGAATTTGAATCCGTTTTCAAATTACAAACTAAAACTCTCTCATGCAGATTTGTTTTGATATGGAATTAATGCCAACAAGACATCAAAAACCTAACAACATAGCCTTTCCTGCTTTACATGATGCCAACTTAAAAGCGGTCACAAGACTACTCATCACTCAAAGTCAACATTGAAGAAGCTAGTTCGGATGAAGACTACCACGAGACCATAAGTGGTAGAAGCTTTGATGAAGAAAGATCAAGTTCCAAGAACTTGAGTGATGAAGGTTTGAGTTATGCAGACTTCATTGAAAGTTTTCAAAGGTCCTTAAAGAATAAAAATGAAGAAATTAAGAAGTTGAAGAAGGAAAACCTTCAACTAAGGACCAAGTTGAATGGCTCCTTGAAGACGGATGTGATTGATGTGTCTGAATATAAGAAGGAGATCAAAGATTGCCACCAATGGATGAAGGCCATGAAAGAAGAGCTTGCCAATAAAGAAAACTCCTTGAAGATTGTCAAGGAAAGAGGGATAAGGTGCCTTAAAGAATTAAAGAAGGCCAAGGTCAAACAACCTCAAGCTCAAGGCAATGGCAAAGCTTTATCCAAGAAATCTTCCACTTAAGGAAAGTAAACACAAGCCTTGGAAACTCAACCAAAGCCTAGGGAATCCAAGAAGAAAGGACAAGTCCTTGAGAAGTCAATCACCTCCTTCAACAAGCCAACTATCAAGAAAAGAGGTGACCATAGGTGGCATGCTCAACCAAGGAGGCAAGATCAACAGGCTCAACCACCTCAACAAGGTAGACCACAAAGGTGTCACTAATCGACTCAAGCTTCAAGGAGAAGTCAACCGATGCACCATCAAAGACAACCTCATCAACATGGCGATGCCTCGATGAGACGTCAATGCAATGGTATAAATTCTTGATTTGTACCTACTTGTCATTATTATGGTATGATTAGTCATTTAAGACCAAATTATTTTAAATACATTAAGAGGTGTAGGTTAGAGAGCATGAAAGAAAAATGGTTGAAAAATAGGGTAAGTTTATATGAATCTAGGGAACTTAGAAGCATGTCTATGACCACTAAAAATGATAAAGTGGAACCTAGGTGGGTTAGAAAGAATGAACATTCTTGCCTTAGTGCCCATGTGACTCCCGTAGATGCAACTAGATCCATTGGACTTGGTAGGTCTATAAGGGCTCATGCCTCCTATTGACTTGGTTTGAATTGAC
The DNA here is from genome assembly GCA_033220585.1 of Dipteronia sinensis. Lineage (NCBI taxonomy): Eukaryota > Viridiplantae > Streptophyta > Magnoliopsida > Sapindales > Sapindaceae > Dipteronia > Dipteronia sinensis. The sequence continues at coordinate 57,986,675 of CM065638.1, read as the reverse complement.
CCCATTTGGAGAGCTCAAGCAAAGAGAGCAAACTTGCATTTTTGAAATGTGCAAATATTTGATATACTTTATGCCTCTTTATTAATTGCTTGAGATACTAGGTTGCACATATATGATTATTTGGTATTTTTGTTCAATAAGTGTGTAACCTTGCTTTGTTGGTAATCCATGTCACATTTATGTTCAAACATGCATTTTTGGACTAGGAAAATTGTTTGGGAAGTACTTTTGAATGACCAATAATTTATCTCCATGACATATGAACTTGATTATGTCATGCTTAAAAAGATATGTATGAAATGCTTTTGATTGCTTTATGCAAGTGTGTGTGAATGCAAATGAGAAGACTAATCAATAAGGATCTTGTATCCATGCAATCAATAAGGATTTTATATCTAAATTAGTCTTCTCTCTCTTCATAATGGTTTGAACAAGACACTAACCAATAAGGATTTCATATCCATTCAATCAATAAGGATTCTACATCCATGTCTTGTTTGGCTCTTAAGGATTGATATAGTTGTTTGTGTGTTGAATTTTTTTTTCAAAAAAAACTATATCATGTTTGCTTATGACAAAAGGGTACAAATTGGTTTGAATTCTTATGGAAACCCTTTTGATGTTTGCTTTGCCAAATACCATTGCTTGAACTTGAATGCTATATGTCTTGCATGCAAAACAACAACTTCACACATTTTCTTTAAAATAAAACTCCTTGAATCTCTCTCAATTATTTAAGTTGCATAAAGTTTATGTATGTGATTATGCAATCATCTTTTGTGCGATTATCTCTCTTTACTAAAGCAACCTGATAGGGGGAGCTACTTTGCCTATCTCATGACAAAAAGGGGGAGAAGTCTTGAGAGATATATGGGGAGCATTTTTTTATGCTTTGGGGAGAAGTCTTGGGAGAGAGTAACATTTTAGGGGGAGCATTGCATTGCATTATATTATATTGATTGTATTGTCTTCTTAATGCAAATTCTTGTTTTTATTTGATCACCTCACATGCACTTGTTCTTGGAAAATGCTTTCTTGCTATTGTGTGTAGGTATGATAATCTACAAAGAGATTAAAGACCTTGAAGACATAGATCTTAGGTCTCTCTTATTGTAATGTAGAATATACTTTGATGACCAATAACTTTATTATTGTTTTGTGAGGATTATTTTGTAAGTGGTTATTTTGTCATGAAATAGTCAAATGGGGAGATTGTAAGAACCTCTATTTTTGACTGGCTTATTTCAGACAAACCACATTGAGGTTTTAATTTGTAAGGGTAGACTAGGCCTTCAATGTACATGATCAAGCTTCAAAGGCATTCACAAGACCTCAAGCTCAAGAGCACTGCAAAGGTATATCACTTGTGCTTAACTCCTTGAAGAGATTTAGTTGCACACACACTCACTCTCATGCATGTTTTATTCAACTTCCATTAGTGCTTAATTGCTTACATGTGTGCTTTACTATCTTATCTCTTCCTTGCTTGGTTGGTTTGTCATTTGGTCTTGCTTAAGTCCCTAGAAAACCCCTTGAAAATTCAAGTGGGTATGCATTTTTTGCAGCCTCCGCGGGACATGTCTCCCACGAAGTCTCTCGCGGAGAACCCTCCAGTGGGTTCCACGGGACATGTTTCCGCAGGAGCCTCCCGCGGAGTCACCCGCGAAGAACCCTCCTGTGGTTTCCGCGGGTCATCCTCTGTGGGTTATCTAGACGGAGCCTCCCACAGAGAACTTCCCCAGTAGGGTCCGCTGGTAAGCCTCTGCAGGTCATCAAGACGGAGCCACCCGCGGAGCACCCTTTTGAAGGGCAATTTCATCTTTTCACTGGTGTCGTTTTCCCACCCTATTTATACATCATCTTCTTCCCCATTTAGACCTAGAGCTCTGAAATTCGTATCCTTGTGAGAGAAATTGACTCCTAGAGAGAGAGAGAGAGAGAGAGAGAGAGAGAGAGAGAAAGAGCCCCAAGAACTCATCTTTACTCAACCAAACACTTTCCCATGAGCTTTTAGCATCATCCTAGCATCTTCCAAGCATGTGTCTCTGAGTGTTCTTTGACTAGGTAATTTCTACATGCCTTAGAATTTCTTGTTTCATTCTTATGACATGTTTACCTAGGATTAGCATTTATTTGTTTATTAAATGCGTGTCTCCTTGCTTAATATTGTTTCTAACATATTTGAGACATTGAATGTTGGTTGAGTTTAGTTTTCATTGATAGCTAGCATTTATGACCATTTTGCCCTCTAGCTAACTCTCTATGCCTTGCATTTAGACATTGTTGATTAGGTATTTTTGATTGCATTTAATGATTGCATTTATTGTCATTGCCATGATTAATGACAACTCTTGTGGCTTTTGTTTGATAACTAGATTTAATATTTGCATATCTTCATCTAGTTAAGTCTTTATGCTTTCATATAGACATTGATATCTAGGATTGCTTCTATAGCCTTTATTTAATCTCTAGATAAGCATTTAGTGTTGCCTAGCATTAATTGCATTTAGGATATAATCATATATTCACATAGGTTGTTTATCTCTTCTTTGAGAGTTAAGTCTTATGACTACGGGTGTGTAGTGCACAAGCAAATTGGTTTAGAATCACTATAAAAGGCCTGCGGGTAGTAGTGGTGGGTTAGTAACCGCGAATGGTGTGACTAGAGGTCAACCTAGGTTGTAAACATCATTGCATATAGTGGATTTGAGGACCTTGTGTGGCTAGAAGGATAACCTGTGAGTTTTGTCTAGTTGGAGGGTTTCTCACGTAAATCAATCCATTTATTGTTTTCCACACTTTAGATTATCGATTGATTGCTTGTTTTATTTGGTTATTTTTTTTTTCATATTGACTAATCAAGAAAAGTTGGTAATTAACTTGATTAAAACCTATTCACCCCCCTCTAGGTTATTAGACACACGTGTTTGTGTATTTTCACCTTGCAAGAGGAAAGAGGTATTGATATACCTTTTATATGCAATAAAGCTTGTACCTCTTGTAGCCATCACTTTGCTTGAAATGTTATCCAACTTCCTTGAAGCTTGATAAACCATGAATCCTAGACAACTAATCAATACAAAGAAAAATGTTGTTTTGATACAGAATTATGCCAACACAAGACTCAAAAACCTAACAATCTCCCCCTTTGGCAATTTCTATGTCAAAACACTACTAAAATTTACAAAATGAAGATTGGTCACAAACACTCCATCACATTACAATGAGTTTGTACACTTAGACTAATCTTCCACAAGTCTTGAATTCTTTCATGTAGTCTTCTTGTATCATCACCTAAAATCAACTTGAAGCACAAAGTATATACAAGAGAAACATACATATATGGCAAGATATTTACATAAGAAAAGGCATTAATATAGTCCAAATGGATACATGTCTCCTTCCTAAATACATGCATACTATCCATCAACAAAATATTATCCAAATATTACAAACCCAAGAATTCAAGATATCAAATTCAAATACACAAAATAAAAACATACTAAGATTATGAAAGCATAGATTTTAGTATCATTATTTTCTCCCCCTTTTTGACATGATTTGAAGCCAAAAGGTAAAGAAAAAAAAAATAATACCTCAAGATCATATAACTCTTTGCTAGCCACAAGTGCCATCAAAGAACGTTCTTCATTTGGTTGATCTCACATAATGCTTTGTGTTGGAGGTATTGCTTGAGGCAAGTCTTTCTTTTAAGCTCTTGATTCTTTCCTCTTGTTGCACCACCTTAGCACCTAGCTCCTCAATCTTGTTCATAAGCCCAAATTGAAATTTTATGGCCCATTCCTGTGGAAGATTTGTGCTTGACATAATGCTTAACTCTTGATTCTCACCAAAAAGCCTACAAGTATCACCAACCTTTCCATTTTCTTTATATGACATATACATCAATCGTTTTTCACAAAACATCTCTAAGGGAGGTAGAAGCACATCATCATCTAGTTTTGGAACTCGTAGCATCATACAAAAGTGAGTGATAAACCCCGGAAATGCAAGATTCTTGTCCAATCTAGGTGAACTAGCCGCACTCTCAATGTGTTCTATCAAAAGATCACCAAGGTTTAAGGGCTTGTTTGTAACCAAGGCATACACAATCTTGATTTTTTTTCTTTGTTTAGCTCAGATGCATTTGTAGAACCCACAAGATTGGCACATACAAAGAGATGCCAAAAGGCTCTCACCTTGGTCAACTCACTTTGGTCAATATAAGCTCTCTTTTCCCACTCAAACCCATTATCCTCACATAAAGTCCTCCCCATCAAATTTAGATGCTCAATATTGTCCACATCAAGAAATTCTGAATCAATTTTAGTTGAAAGTCCAAGGAACTTATTGATACTATTCAAAGAGACTATAAATATTTTTCCTCTAACACTTATCAAGGCATTTTCAAAGGTTGTACTCTTCTTATATTCAAAATAGAATTCTCTAACTAAGCTCTCATTTACAACCTCAATTGAATTTAACCATGTACCCCATTGCCTTTCAAGTACAATATGATGAATGTAAGAACCCTCATACAAATCTACACCTCTATCTTGGATAAGCTTCTTTGTCCCCATGACACCCAAAGGTTTCAACCTATTGGTTTTGGTCTTTTTAGAGGTTGAAGAGGTAGGTTTGTGTTTATTTATGGGTTTTGGAGAATGGATAAGATCAGAAACTTTGTTTCTTCCCTTGACTTTGTAGTGAACACTAAAACACAAAAACACATGAATGGAAAAGAGATCAAAGTGAGTTAGTAAAAAAAATAAACATAAAGTGACATATGATAAAATAATGTATCACAAATTCATAAATGATGCTTTCAAGCACATAGGTGAATTTCACCAAATTCAACAAATGCATTTAACAACAAAATCAATCCCAAAAATGGAGGAATTGGTTTCAACCACAATTACTATTAACCTCAAAACATGAAGGAATTGGTTGTAACCACAACTATTATCAACCCCAAGTAAGAAGAAATTTAATCAACTTCAAGCTAAGAGGAATTTATTGTAACTAAAACTACTATCAACCTCATGATTGAAGGAATTAATTGCAATATCAACTACTATCGACCCCAAATTAGGAGAAAATTATTGCCAACACATTTATGCAATTAGTTCAAGATAGATATCATGCATTTTCAACATGCAATTATTTTAATCAATAACTATGTCAACATTTTAACAAAGCAAATCATGTAAACAAACCATAAAAGAGAACAAAGTCTAGCATACTATGCTCCCCTTTGATGAGTGCTCTATCTAAGATCAAGATAGAATATTGTTCACAATGATATCCACACAATCACACATTCAAGAAATTTGAAAAGAAATTCGACGCAAATAAGCTCCACAAACTATGAGAGATACACCAAGATTTTTAATCTCTCTCATAATTCTTCTTAAATTGCTAGAATACCAAAATACTTATAAAAAAAATGCGTGTGTGTGAATTTTGCTTCAAGCATATGTAGATGAGTAATTTGATAATCAACATGCAAATCATATCCACATCTATTCATCTTAAGCTTTTCCATAAAAGGTCAAACCGATTATCATCCAGAGTTTTTGCTTTTAAGAGAATAGATTTCAACATATAAGCATTGTGTGCATGTGGCTCGTTATCCCATTTTTATTTATCAACCCGAGCATTCATGATTTTCAACTATACTCCTTTAAGCCTTTTTTTTTTTAAATTTTATTTAGGCTTGAATCAAAGAATATTTTTATTGATTCTTTCTTTTTCAACACTTCATTGATTTTTCTAACATAAACATATACGCTTCATGACGGCTTTCACTCATCATAATGGTGTAGCCCTTTCCTACATTGGGCTGCTGCACAACCACAATGTGTAGCCGTTTTCATGAAGGTGCTCTTTGAGTTCTATGTAGTTGCCGAAGCAAAATGGATACTAACCATATGTCATCTTTAATGTACTAGTCATGAGACTTCAAGGTGTATCAACTATTTACATATTATCAAACTCAACTTACTACACAAAACATACAAGAGAAGCAAAGTGCATTTTTGAAACCAAAATTTATAGCTTACAAGCACATGATCTAAAAGCAATACAACAAAATTTACTTAATATCATTACTTCTCTCAAGAGAGTAGCTTTCAAAGAATATGAAGCTCATATTTGTTTCAAAAATATGCCACTCAACATTCAAACAGACAATTCATACATCATGTATAAGATCTTTGTGAACAACATCACTAAGAGATCTTTAAAAAAAATGTCAATGAGAATCATATGAAAACTATACTGAAATTCCCTTAGTCACTTATAGTGTAAAATATACCTAGAGGGGGGGTGGGGGGTGAATAGGTGTATGCCCAAATTCTCACACTTCTTTTTCACACAACCAATTTATGCACACTTAGAGAATTTAACAAGTTAATTGCTTTAACAAGTTAATATGAATTCAATCAAGCAAGTGTTAAAACAATACAAATAATGTAAGTAACGAAACTAAAAATGCGAAAAATCAACACAAGAGGTTTTTACGCGGTAAAACCTCAAAAGAGGAAACATCCACGGGTTGAATCCACAACCACTGGCAAACCACAATTCACTATGACGAATAAGAGATACACACTCAAAAATCAATCAACATATGATTCACACTCCAAGTTATCAACTCCTACTCTACCCTCGAGTCTAGTGAACCACTTTGCCTACTTCTTATCCAAGATGTGACTATCACACCTCTAGGAAGGAACTTCCTATCCAAATGCACTCTTGCCTCTAGGAAGATTCCTTGCTTGCCTATCTGGATCCTCCCGATCCTAGACAAGACTCCTTGCTTAGCTATCTGGATCAATATCCTAGCCAAGTCCTCTTGCTCAAGTTAAAGCTTCACTCACTTTAACAAGAGACTTCAACCTTTTGCAAGGCAATGATCTAAGTAAAGTGCAAACATTCAATCATGATGCAATCACAAACAAATAGAGCAAGTAGATCAAACAGACTCTATGAAGAATTAAATTTCCACAAATCAAGCTCACAAGTAAATCCAACTAATTCTTATGAACATGTGATTAGAGATCTAGATTAGGCATTCAAAATCATTCACAAAAATATCTAGAAACCTAAACATGTCAATCAATGCTAAAGCAACAATTTTTCAATAAATTCACAAAACTAGCTTTGAAATCAAGTGAACAAGTTAACACTTGAAAACCACAACATATTCAAACAAAGAAAGAACTAGATTTAAATACTAGAAATCACAATCAAAATATCCTAGTTCTAGAACATGTAACTAAAACCTAGAAATCAACAATCAAGAACAAAAACACAAGGTATTCTAGATTCAAGTTCATGTTCATCAAAATTAGCTAAAAATGATATTCAATCAAAAACACAAAAGCTATTTTCGAAAATCACTCAAACAAGTCTAAAATTTGAATCAAAATCATTCTAAACATTTTTCTTTAATCAAATAGGAAAAATCAACAAATTGATCACAAAAGAAATGTAGAGAAGATGATTCACTTACAAATGATGAACACACAAACTGAGATCAGATCACCGTGAAACATATGGACATAATTTGACTCTAAAAATGCATGGAACTTGTTCCTATCTTCAAGACCAACAATTTCGGCTTTTGAAAATCTAAAATCGGAGTTGATTTGAGAGAGATATGACAAAAACAAAAATGAAAAGTTGTGAAACTTTCTGGACGAAATTTGAACATATATGGAGGGAAATGACGTGGAAAGAAGCCAATCTCGGGTGGCACCCAAATCCTCTCCACATCAGCACCCCGAGAAGGCACATGGGCATCTCAGGGGTAGGAGGGGTTCCTCCTTGAGATGCCCTGAGATGGTCTCTTGCCTCCTCAGGAAAGGGTGGCAAATGGCCTTTGCCCATTTCCTTCTTCCCTTGCGCTCCTCTCGCGTTCTTTGACCGTTCTCCGGCTTCCACACTCCAAATTCGAATCCATCTACAGATTAAGAACTATGATTCTCTCATGAACATGGAAGTTTACAAAACTTTTATCAAAAATTTAGAAATCGACTCGATACTCAAGGATGAAAACCATGTACGATAAATGCACAGAAAGTTTCGTAACTTCCAACTCAGAACTCGAAAACTTATGAATGAGTAACCAAAACTACCGGAACTCAATATAGAAAAAAATGAGACCATAATCAAGTTTGATAGAACAAAAACATAAATAAACAAATACAAGAACACACATGTATGCCATTTCCTAGAGATAGTCTTAGAACATGCAATTTTACAATAGTTGTCAATTTAAATCTAATGCATGTGCAAACAACATATGTGTGTGAATGTGTTATACCAATCAAGTGCAACGATGCAGGAACACAAATGAATACAATGTGTGTGTGTGTGTGTGTGTGTGCGCTTATGCCTTGCAAGTGGAGAAAGAATCTCGATACCTTAGCATCCAAGTAAGCATTTTTCCTCTTGAAGACAAACTTGGCATGCGAAGTTGCTTTTATTCTTTGAAGCTTGATCCAATCATGAACCACCTAAGCAACTAAGCTATACAAACAAAGAGCGTTTTGTTATGGAATCAAGCCAACACAAATCTAAAACCTAACATATACGTAGTTCTCTAAAATGACATGCTTTATGATATAGCCCAAATAATGAGTTGAAAGATGAAAAGCAAAGTATGCAAGCATTATGATATAGAAATACCTTAGTATAAATTTTTCATCAAATGAAAAGCTTCCACCCTTTTTATGAGCTCTCTTGGCTTGTTTGTCCTTACGACAACAAGTTGTTGGTGTGTCATCCCAAGAGAATAAAAACTTAACATTTCAAATCAAACAAAAAACTTTCTCTAAAAGTCTTAACAAACATTAACACATAGATTCCAAAAATGGACTTCTCATAAAGTCAATCAATAGATTTTGACTATCATAGCAAATATGTGAGGCAGCTAAGTTCATGTCCAATTGTAGAAAAACAAAGCTAGCTAGCTAAATCTCTCAACAACTTGACACTAATCTTGAAGCTAACTCACATGTGCAACCTACACTAATGATAAGAGCACTCACCCTTGACCCATGTGGTCTTGGGTGCACTTACACAAAAATCATGATCATCATTGACTTTAATATTGAACCTAGAGTGTAAATTTTCAACAATTTGATTCAAAAGAATATCATTAACACTCATCTCTTCAATATTACTAGCAACACATGCTTTGTCAAGATTCTCATAACCATCAAACTTCTTCAACCAATTCTTTCTAACATGCATCTTAGAAACATCATGTTTATCAACAACTAAAGCCCTAGCATGTTTCAATTTAAGGTCAATCTTCTTATTTCTAGATGCAGTTCCTATTTTGCAAAATTCAATGTACTTATAACACCTTGGTTTGATATGACCAACGGTATTATAAAAATGACAAATAGGAATAAAATATGAGATTGTACCTTATGGATTTGAAGAAGTAGTGAGAGTTTGTGAAGATACCTTGTATTTCCTTCTACTTTTAGTTTTGGGAAGATTATTCTTAGGAGACTTCTTGATTTTCTTGTTCTTAGCCTTTCTTGAAGAAAATGGTGCTATCACAAGCTTCTCCACACTTTCCAAGATGCTAGAACCTCATTGAGGTTGAGTAAGATCCATGATATTCTTCATGTTGATCAAACCATTGACTAAGTCTTTGATAGCTTGCTTAGCAATGTTGATCTCCTCAATATACTCTTGCTATCTAACCTTCATAGTAGAAAAAATCTCCTCGTGTTCAAAGAAAAGTCTTTCAACCTCATTAAGCCTCTTCATGAAGTCGTTCTTTTCACACATGAGTCTATGTGAGGTCTCAATAAACTCATCCACTTGAGTTTTAATCAAATCATCTTTCTCCTTAACCTCTCTCAATGCTTCATCTCTTTGCTCCTCAAGACTCCTAATCTTGGTCATAAGATCGAGATTGGTTACAATCAAACTAGTATCTTTTTGATGACTTTGATCAATCTCATTGTCCATGGAAACTATACAATCATCTTCTAGTTTTGTGAGAGAAGCCGTAAGAGCAATAAAGTTGCTAACATGCTCTTTTTCATTTGAGGACTCATCACTTGAGCTCTTCTCATCACTAGAACTATCATCACTTCAAGTGGCGGTCATAACTTTGCCTTTCTTGTCTTTCGTAGTCTTTCTCTTAGGACACTTAAAAGGAAAATGTCCAAGACCTTGACATTCAAAGCATAAAACATTCTTCTTGTTCTTGGCTTGACCATTCCTATCAATCCTTGGAGAGGATGATTTCTTGACTTTCTTTTCCTTAGAAAAGTTACCACTAGGCTTGGTACCTTTTCTTAGAAACTTCTTGAACTTCCTAACCAATAAAGCCATTTCTTCATTTTCATCATCATTATCCTCTTCGATAGCCTTGAGAGCAATACCCTTGCTTTGGCTTTCGGCTTCCGGCTTCAAGCTCATTTCATATGTTTGAAGTGATCCAAGCAATTTGTCAATGCTTAAGCAATCAACATCCTTGCTTTCTTCTATTGCCGTAACCTTGGCCTTGAACCTCTTTGGAAGAGATCTTAAGATCTTCCAATTGAGACGCTCTCTTGAGATTGGCACACCAAGAGCTTGGCATTGGTTGGCAATGTTGAGAAGCTTAAATTGGAAGTCTTCAAACTTATCGTCTTCACTCATACACAAATTTTCAAATTGCGATGTAAGAATTTGAAGCCTTCATTTCCTTACCACCAAAGTTCCTTCATTGGTAACTTGTAGAGCATCATATGCTTCCTTGGTAGATTCAAGATTTTGTATGTAGGAGAATTGATTCCCATCAACTCCTCCAAAAATGGTGTTCATGGCTCGGTTATGCCTTTTGGCCATATCAAACTCATTGACCGTCCACTCATTCCTTGGTTTGGAAATTTTGGAGCCATATTCCAATGTCTTCCTTGGAGGTGTGTAAGCTTATTCCACAACCATCCATGCTCTCTCATCAATAGAGCGGATATAGGCTTTCATCCTTAACTTCCAAAACCCACAATTATGTCCTTTAAGCAATGGAGGTCTTGAATTTGAAGCACCCTCGACCATTACATCCTCTTGAACCAACATAGCTTTAAAGCTTTTCAAATCACCGTGAGTGTATCCCGAGATCTCACTAAAAGTGCCATCTAGTGACCTGCTCTGATACTAATTGAAAATACTGTCGGAACCCCAATCACTGGTAACGCAACGGAAATAGGTTTTAAAAATTTTATACAGATCGTAAACGATCTGGAACCAGTGAACTTAGGATCACAATTATTTTTCTGGAACTAATACATACGATATGTAAATACAGGAAATTGTAATCAATATATATATATATATATATATATAAATTTAGAACCTTACCAACGTTTGGAGGCTCTTTCACTTTACGATATGCTCTTGGTCTGTACCACGGATCTTCCTCGCTATATCCCGGGACTGAACACTGCGTGTGGACGCGTCACGATCTCAGAAATTTGAATGGAGGATTCATATAGAATAAAAAAGAAAAAAAAAACAATTTCTTTTCCTTCACTGTGCAACACTTGCACCGCACACACTTGCACAATTTTTAATTTGCGTTGATCAATAAAAAAAAATTTCTCATGAATATTCTAATTGCATCTAATGCAATTTTTTCTTCAAAGAGCAATCATGATCGCTTTTTCCCTTTTTGTATTCACACACTTGATTTTTCTTGATATATATATATATATATATATATATATATATATATATATTCAATGGTGCATGCCTGCACCTTTTTCTCGTTTTCTTTTTTTTTTCTTTTGTGTGTGTCGTTCAAATCAAAATCTAAGACTATTTCTCTCTCATCTAGTTATATAAATATATCATTATATATTTTTAAAACTAGATAATTATCTTTTCCAAAATAAATCTTTATATATTCAAAAGATAATTAGTATTTAAGTGTCATAGGTAGAGTAGGATTCTAACTCTCACATAACCCTAGTTGACTTAAACTTAAATACTAGACTTCTCAAAGAATAAAATAATCTAATTATTTTATGTCTTAGTCATGATTTGAACCCACAACCTCCATTTAATAATTAATAATTATTAATTCATTAATTAAATAATCTAATTATTTAATTATTAATATATTAATTAAATAATCTCATTATTCAATTAATCCCTGAATAAATATGTGTCCCTTTCGTAACACGATTAATTGGACAATCTAATTAATTAACCGTGACCCTTGTTACCTAAATCGATTGGGCTAGCAGGGGACCTAATGGACCCACAGTATTTTGAGCTCCAATAATCCTCAGAATCATTAATTAAACTCTTTAATTAATATTCATTGATTATTAACTCCGGTGTTATTCTAGTAAAAACCTGAAGCTGCATTCTCTCAACTGTAGACGCTTTTACACAGACCGATACAACTCGGTGTCCATCGATATAGCTATTACACATGGTGTGATCCTCCACAGTAGTTCATAATTAGAGCTGGGTCATAATGTCCATTATACCCCTCTAATTACATATATCCTTTAAGTACCGTTGATTCTCTAATGAACAATAAATCCTATTTCCTCACAGAATTAAGAGAGCGCTCATATTGTCCAAGCTCTGAATCAATCCTTAAGGGAACTACCATCTACTTATCACAAGAATGAGTGGATTCCACTATTGTGTACATACCTTCCCAGCCACAAGCCAAACCGCAATCCCAACATACGAAGTATATTGATCAGGAACTGCATCCGACCTCACCCATGGTATATCAAAGACCACGATCTAACCTGAAGGAGTCGATAAGACACTCAAGATTAAGATCACCCACATATAGCCATCATTAATTGATATATATGAATCTCATCAGTAAACAGATCTTGTTGAGAGATTCATATAGATCATGGCCCAGTCCTATATGATCACATCATACAAGGTGCCTCCATTCACATATCTCATATGAATGATTCATGATAGTATCATCGTACATTACGGAATGGACCGCAGCTATAGATTAACCATAAATAAAGTACCCAACTTTATTTGCTATCTATGGACTATTTAGATTGCACGTTTCTTACTGTATCCATCCATATATGACACTCATATACACAGTTCAAGATTACATCCGCAATCTAGGATGTTAATATATGCACAAGTTATAAAATAAACAACACAACAAGAATGAATTAAACTTTTCTTTTTATTTATTTCATAAATCCATTTACATATTATGTCTTTAAGGGCATAAACCCCAACAATCTCCCACTTGCACTAAAGCATGTGAGGCATGTTTCGTAACCCTAGACTATCCAAGTGACCCGAAAACACTTTAGCCGGTAAGGTCTTCGTAAATGGATCAACATGATTGTCTTGTGAGGCTATCTTGGTGACGATCACATCTCCTCTCTGCACTATCTCTCTAATGAGATGATACTTTCTCTCTATATGCTTCCTTCTCTTGTGGCTTCTTGGTTCCTTGGAATTAGCCACAGCACCATTGTTATCACAATAAAGTGTGATATGCTTATCCATATCTGGAATAACTTCCAGATCACTCAAGAACTTACGGAGCCAAACAACCTCTTTAGCAGCTTCAGAAGCGGCTACATATTCGGCTTCCATGGTGGAGTCAACAATGCAAGATTGCTTAATACTTCTCCACACAATGGCTCCACCACATAGGGTGAAAACTGATTCAGATATGGATTTCCTAGAATCCCTGTCTGACTGAAAATTAGAATCTGTGTGTCCAAACGGGATCAAATCCTGTCCGGAATACATTAGCATATAGTTTCTTATTCTCCGAAGATACTTGAGAATGGTCTTGACAGCAACCCAATGATCCAATCCTGGATTATACTGCTATCTACTGACTACTCCCACTGCATAACAGATGTTCGGTCTCGTGCATAACATAGCATACATGAGACTACCTACTACTGATGCATAGGGTACACGTTCCATATCCTTAACTTCTTGAGGTGTCTTAGAACAAGTGAACTCCATGCCTAGAAGGTAAATTACCTTTCTTGGAGTCTTGCATCGAAAATCGCACAAGGATCTTGTCGATATATGACGTCTGAGACAATGCTATGAGTTTGTTCTTACGATCCCTTATAAGTTGGATCCCTAGAACATAACTCGCCTCTCCCAAATCTTTCATTTGGAATTTATTATCCAGTCAGCCATTTTCATCAGATAACACTCCTACATCATTCCCAATGAGTAGGATGTCTTCCACGTATATGACCAAGAAAACTACATTTTTATCAATGATGCGCTTATAGACACAAGACTCATCGACATTCTACTCAAATCCATAGGTTTTGATCACATTATCAAACCTGATGTTCCAAGATCTAGATGCTTGCTTAAGTCCATAGATGGACCTTTGCAACTTGCAAACCTTTTGCTCTTGATCTGGAGGCTCTGGTTGCATCATATAGATGCTCTCGTTAAGATTGCCATTCAAGAATGCAGTATTGACGTCCATTACCAAATTTCATAATCGAAATAGGCAGGAATGGATAAGAGAATCCTAATAGACTTAAACATGGCTACTGGTGAGAAGGTCTCGTCATAATCGACCCCCTCTTTCTGGGTATAACCCTTAGCCACTAGCCTTGCTTTGAAGGTCTCTACCTTTCCGTCTACTCCTCTCTTTCTCTTATAGATCCACTTACACCCTATGGGTTTTACCCCATTCGGTAAGTCTACAAGATCCCAGAGTGAGTTGGAGTGCATAGACTCCATCTCGAGATTCATAGCTTTAAGCCATTCCTCTTTATCATGATCTTCCACTGCATTCTTAAATGTCAATGGATCATCCACACTATCAGTTGAGACAACACTTTGTCCCTCATATATACCTAAATAGCATTCAGGTTATCTTACCACACTCCCATTACGTCTAGGTGAAAGTGTATAATGATCAGGAACCATCTGACTCTCAGATGTTTATGGATCAACAACTCTTGTTGATGAAGCATTAGTCTCACCAGGCTCCAACTCATTCAATACAATCTTAGAACAAGGTTTATGGTCACTAATATAATTGTCCTAAAGAAACGTTGCATTTTTCAATACAAATACTTTGTTATCTTCAGGACAATAGAAGTGTCCACCTCTGGTCTCCGTGGAGTATCCTACAAACAAACAGACCTATACGTGTGTTGAACATTACGTGTGTTGGACACCCCTATACGCGGAACTGTCGCAAACTAGCTTTACGACCATTCCACAACTCTATGGGAGTCTTAGAAACAGATTTGGATGACACTACATTCAAAATGTATGCCGCTGCTTGTAACGCATATCCCAGAAAGAATTTGGTAATGATGAGAAACTAATCATAGATCTCACCATTTCCATCAAGGTTCTATTTCTCCTCTCCGCTACACCATTTTGCTGAGGTGTACCGGGAACTGTGAGTTGGGAAACTATCTCATGCTCGACCATGAAGTCTTTAAACTCTTGGTCAAGGTACTCACCTCTACGATCTGATCGTAGTGACTTGATAGTCCTACCTAACTGATTCTCAACTTCAGCTTGAAATTCTTTGAACTTTTCAAATGTTTTCGACTTTTGTTGCATTAGGTAGACATATCTGTATCTTGAGTAGTCATATATAAATGTGACATAATACTCATAGCCGCCACTAGCTCTAACATTCATCTGTCCACAGACGTCTGTATGTATGAGTTCTAGTGGCTCTATAGCTCTAAGCCCTTTTCTAGTAAAAGGTCTCTTAGTCATCTTACCTTATAAACAGGATTCGTAGACAGGTAATGTGCCAACCTTTAACTCATTTAAAGGTCTGTTTTTTACTAGTCTGTCTATCCGGCCAAGGTTGATATGACCAAGCCTTAGATGCTAGAGATACGTGTCATTATCTGGAGAAATCTTATGTTGTTTAGTTTTTGGTTTTTCAACCTTAAACATTTCGGTGTTAAGCATTGTAGTATGTATTAACGGTCTTAACACATACAAATTATTTTCATTAATTCCTGAACAAATATTCAGACCATTCTTTCTAATAATAACAGACTTATTATTAAAAGAAACATAATAAGATTGTTCTAACAATTTAGAAACGGAAATCAAATTTCGCGTAAATCCAGGAATATATAAAACATTGTTCAATAATAAAAAACTATTATTATTACAAAATTGCAATCTCATTGCTCCCACTGCTTTGGCCAACACGACATCCCCCAACCCCACACGCATTAAGAAGACTCCCTCCTCTAGCTGTGTTCAAGAATCAGTCCACTACAAAAAAGAACAAATATAGTTAGTGGCCCCCGAATCAACTATCCAGGGTGAAGAATCATCTTCCACTAAACAAGATTCAAGAACAGGTAAATCATATTTACTTTTCTTCTTCTTCTTGGCTACCTCCTCCAGGTACTGAAGACAGTTCCTTTTCTAGTGCCCGACCTTGTTACAATGGAAACATTTTCCTTTGTCTTGGTCGGTGGAGGTGCCCTTCTTTTTGCTTTGGGCCTTCTTGGGCTTGGGTCCTAGCAGACCTCTTCCTCTTTTTATAATTATTAGAGGAGGAAGATGGCTCGGCAACATTTACCTCACCGGTTTACCCTTGTTGTCCTTAGTCAAGGACTCAAAAGTAGCGAGCTCATTGAGCAACTGTGTGAGACTAAACCTTAACTTGTTCATCTCGTAGTTGCTCTTAAACTGATCGAAACTCTTCGGAAGAGTCGTCAGTATGATGCTCACTTGATTGGGTTTGTCAATGGCCCCGCCATTGACTTCTGCCATGTTGAAGTAGGACATCATGCTCAAAACATGTTCCCGAAGTGATGTACCTTCCTTCATGCGAGCGAGCATAGCGGAATGAACAGCTTCGTGTCACTATTTCTCTGAGGGCAGCCCGAACATAACTTGCAATGACTCTATAATTTTGAATGCTGTAGTCATTGCTTTGTGCTTTGTGACAATCACATCTTTCATAGAAGCCAATAGATATGTTCGGGCCTTCTCATCAGATGAGACCCATCGCTGGTATGCCTCACGAACAGTTCGTGTGGCATTGGCAGTAGGCACCGGAGGTCATTCCTCCGTAAGCACAAACTTGAGGTCTTTGGTGACCAATATTGCATTAATATTAAGTTTCCACTTAGTGTAGTTATCACCAGTTAATTTGTCTTTTGCGAGAATTTAAAGTAATGCAGAAGACATAATTGCTGAAATAAATAAAACATTCATTCAGTCATTTATTAAAAAAAACAAGTGCGAGTGCTTTGGCATAAATTTAAACATGATGCATGAACAAGTTAAAGGGACAAGAAATACCCAAAAACCAGTTACTTTACCACGACAATCCAACATACCACAAATAAGTGCTGCCTTAGGGTTGGTCAAGTCTTTGCATGTTGGACCGAGACATTCTCAATCAAATGATATTCTAGAATAACTCTTATTCCATATCATTCAACCATCGTTTATTCAGTCAGGTTTTTAATTAACAAAACTTAATCAAAACCTTCGTGAGTGTAACCCACCATTTCAGATCTCATGAGCTTAACTCAAGAATTGCCGCCTTAGGGTCGGTCAATCCTGAAATACCCTCAGAAATCCTATCCGTTAGGAAGTCAACCTTGGTATTGATCTTTGTGGAAACCCTCCTTAGGGAGGACGAAAGCAAAGCGGTCACGATGCCCCACTGGGATCTCACGGTGTTGAACTAATGATGGAGACTGCAGGATATATATGTCATATATCCCTCTCCCACTCACTATTTTTAAAAATAAGGTTTTCAATTATCCGTTAATGCACCTAGACTATACCGGATCAAACGGCTTACTTTAATCAAGTTATCTAGTGTATTAACAAATTCATTATTAGAAATAAATTCTAATTAACTAATAAATTATTAATGATTTTTAACTATTAAAAATCTAATCTATAAGTGAACAATTTAAGCCTTTGTAAACTATTTACTAATGTCAGATTATTATGATAGTGTTTACCAAGTTTTAACTATTAAAACTCTAACACTTTATTCGGTTCATTTATTATTAGGTCATTAATCATGTTAATACTAATTACAATAAATGACTCTATTAATATAACTTATTAAAAACTTAAATAACTAGATTAATACTAATGAGAATTGACAATACTACTCAAACGAGTGTCTAATAACCTAGAAGGGGGGGGGGGGGGGGTGTGTGTGTGTGTGAATAGGTTTTAATCAATTTAATTACCAACTTTTCTTGATTAGTCAATATTAAAAATTCACCTCGTAAACAAATATACAAAATCAAGTGTAATGTGCGGAAATATAAATAACACTGGATTTTTACGTGGAAACCCTTCAACAAAGGAAAAACCATGGGCTATCCTTCTAGCCACACAAGATCCTCAAATCCACTATTGTAATGATGTTTACAATCTAGGTTGACCTCTAGTCACACCATTCTCGGTCACTAACCCACCACTACTACCCAACGGGCCTTTATAGTGAATCCTTGATCACTTTGCTTGCCAACCACACCTTGGTTGCAATACTTCACTTGCTTAGGCACTACACCTTGTAGTCACATTACTTAACTCTCAAAGAAGAGATTAACAACCTAAGTGAATATATGAATATTTAAAATGCAAATAATGCTAGGTAACACTAAATGCTTATCTAGGAATTAAAGATGACACTAAGTACAAATATTAGATATCAATGTCTATATGAATGCTCATAAAGACTTAACTAGATATAGATATGTAAGTCTAAAATCTAGTCATCAAACAAAGCCATATCAACATAAGTTGTCATTAATTATGGCAAGGACAATAAACGCAATTAACAAATACAATCAATGAGTCCTAATTATCTAGAGGGCAAATAATGTCCTAAATGATAGCCATCATAAACAAACCCAATCAAATATTCATGAACATTAACTAGTTGATTAAAACATAATTTCTCAACCTAGTTATCAATAAATCACATATGAATATTTATGACCTAGCGTTTAGGCAAAAATGACCTAATCTTAACAAATCATATGCATAAAGACGAATTCTTGGACTATAAGAACAATAAATGAAAATGAGATGTTTGTTCTTACTTACCAAGTTAAGATTGATGAAGACCCATGAATGAATGATGCAATGGATGCATGGGTTTTGGGTTTGGAGAGTTAATGAAGCTTGAATGAAGCTTTCTCTCTCAAGAAATCTCTTTCTCTCTCTTAGGTCTATATTTTTTAGCTCTCTAGTCGAAATGGGGAAGAAGATGAAGTATATATATGATCCAAATGAAACTATGTCGTTTTGAGAAGTTTTAAAACACAATTTCCAGGGCAAAAACGACGAAGTGTGCGAGTCTGGTATGTCGTACCCGGGCAGTACCCGCGCACTAGCAAATCAGCCAACAACCTGATTTTCAAATGGCTCAAAACATGACCAAACGACATAGAAATTTATCAACTAATATACCATTGGAAAGGTATAGATGTCTACTTTCTACCCCTTTTATGGAATGACGTTTCAATATCTGTAGAAAGAGATATGGTCATTTGAGTGACCAAAGGTCAAAAACGGACAGCAACAGAGTTGTCCTGTTTTAGTGGTCACTTTGAAGAAATCAAAACCAATCCAAAAGGTCATGATATATAACGAATAAAATACTGTTGGAAAGGTATGAGTGTCTAGTTTGTACAGAAATTTTCAAAACTCATTTTGAAGCTTTGTATAGAACGTTATGGTCACAAGACCATACAAAGGTCAGTTTTGAAAAACATTTAAATCATTGAAATCCTCTCTTTTGAAACTAGACATTTTACTCCAAACAACCAAATCGAAACAAACACTTAACCAAGAGAATAATGAGACCTTCTCGAATGATCAACCATCGCACTAAGACAAGCATACCATCGTGCAAGCGCAGACGTTTTCGATCACACAAATGGAAACGAATTACACCACACAAAACCACACTTAGATCTAACAATGAGGTGCAAGTGTGAAGTGTGTAAATGATGCACACATATGAACAATAAGGAACACAAATGCATGTAAGAGTGTGAGTGTGTGCAACAACAAATGCATGTCATTACAAATGCATGAGATGTGAGTGTGTGCAACTAGATCTCTTCAAGGAGAAGTAAGCACAAGTGAACTACCTCTTGAAGCTCATGAGATGACCGGAAGCATGTCTTGGAGAAAACCAACTTGGAGAACCTATACTACCCGTTACACAAACATCCCCAATGTGATTTGTCATGAAATAATCCAATCATAAAAATGAGGTTCTTAAAAGAATTAACAAGTTTCCTAACTATTAAAAAACTAATCTCATTTTCATAGCCAATAATGTATTTACCTATTTTAATCATATTAAAAAAATACATAAAATATTAGGCTATGATGCATGTATGACATATCAAATATATTTGTATAGGCACATCTAATCTAAATGACATACATATGCATGACAATGCTTTTATCATAACATAATATAAAGCATACATGAATTGACCGAGTACTGTGGATTATTTAACCTAAAAAAGTTGAAATCTAAAATTACAAAATACCCCCAAGGCATTCCTTGGTCTTCTTGTAATTTCCGAGTCTTCCAGTCTCTTCAGGTCACTCCAATTCATCTCATGAATCCGAAATAGGAAATCCGCAAGGAACGCACTAGGCAACACTTGCCAATGGAACCGTGCAAGACGACATGAACAATGCCCGTGAATTGTCCGCGTGAACAGTACCACACGTGAACAGTGTTCGTGAACAGTATCACATGATCAGTGCCAGTGAACAGTACCGTGAATAGTACCCATCGCGGGTATTTCCGATTTTGCCCTTCCGTCAATTTTTCTAGGTCTTCAATATAGGTTACATTTTTCTTACAATACAATAACAGAAATAATAATAATAATAATAAAAAATATAATACAACCCATGAACCCTAAATCCACAGTACCATATAATTAACGATTAATCATGTTTTTATAAATTAACAAATTTAATATACATATGAAAACAACATACAGTCAATTTAAACAGTGCCTACACAATCATACATTCAGGAGCATTGAAAACAATAGCCTGTTCCGGAAAAAACTTGGCTCTGATACCAATTGTTGGAACCCCGATCACTGGTAACAGCGGAAATAGGTTTTAAAATTTTATACAGATCGTAAACGATCTGGAACCAGTGAACTTATGATCGCAATTATTTTTTCGGAACTAATACATACAATATGTAAATACAGGAAATTGTAATCAATACATATAAAAAAAATTTAGAACCTTACCAACGTTTGGAGGCTCCTTCACTTTACGATATGCTCCTGGTCTGTACCACCGATCTTCCTCGCTATATCCCTGGACTGATAACTGCGTGTGGACGCGTCACGATCTCAGGAGCTTGAATGGAGGATTCAGATAGATTGAAGAACAAAAAAAAATAATTTCTTTTCCTTCACCGTGCAACACTTGCACCGCACACACTTGCACAATTTTTAATTTGCGTTGATCATTAAAAAAAAAATTTGTCACTAATATTCTAATTGCATCTAATGCAATTTTTTCTTCAAAGAGCAATCAAGATCGCTTTTTCTCTTTTTGTATTCACGCACTTGATTTTTCTTATATATATATATATATATATTCAATGGTGCATGCCTGCACCTTTTTCTCTTTTTTTTTTCCTTCTGTGTGTATCGTTCAAATCAAAATCTAAGACTATTTCTCTCTCATCTAGTTATATAAATATATCACTATATATTTTTAAAACTAGATAATTATCTTTCCCAAATATATCTTTATATATTCAAAAATAATTAATATTTAAGTGTCATAGGTAGAGTATGATTCTATTTCCCATATAACCCTAGTTGACTTAAACTTAAATACTAGACTTCTCAAAGAATAAAATAATATAATTATTTTATGTCTTAGTCATGATTTGAAGCCACAACCTCCATTTAATAATTAATTAATAATTAATAATTATTAATTCATTAATTAAATAATCTAATTATTTAATTATTAATATATTAATTAAATAATCTCATTTTTCAATTAATCTCTGAATAAATACGTGTCACTTTCGTAACACGATTAATTGGACAATCCAATTAATTAACCGTGACCCTTGTTACCTAAATCGATTGGGCTAGCAAGGGGTCTGTATTTTGAGCTCCAATAATCCACGGAATCATTAATTAAACTCTTTAATTAATATTCCTTGATTATTAACTCCGGTGTTATTCCACCAAAAACTCGAAGCTGCACTTTCTCACCTGTAGACACTTTTACACAGACCGATACAACTCGATGTCTATCGATATAGCTATTATACATGGTGTGATCCTCCACAGTAGTTCATAATTAGAGCTGGGTCATAATGTTCGTTATACCCCTCTAATTATATATATCCTTTAAGTACCGTTGATTCTCTAATGAACAATAAATCCTATTTCCTCACGGAATTAGGAGAACGCTCATATTGTCCAAGCTCTGAATCAACCCTTAAGAGAACTACCATCTACTTCTCACAAGAAGGAGTGTATTCCACTATTGTGTACATCTCTTCCCAGCCACAAGCCAAACCACAATCCCAACATACAAAGTATATTGATCAGGAACTGCATCCAACCTCACCCATGGTATATCAAAGACCATGATCTAACCTGAAGGAGTCGATAAGACACTCAGGATTAAGATCACCCACATATAGCCATAATTAGTTGATATATATGAATCTCATCAGTAAACTGATCTTGGTGAGAGATTCATATAGATCATGGCCCAATCCTATATGATCACATCATACAAGGTGCCTCCATTCACATATCTCATATGAATGATTCATGATAGAATCATCGTACATTATGGAATGGACTGCAGCTATGGATAACCACAAATAAAGTACCCACCTTTATTTGCTATCTGTGGACTATTTAGATTGCACGTCTCTTACTGTATCCATCTGTATATGACACTCATATACATAGTTGGAGATTACATCTGCAATCTAGGATTTTAATATATGCACAAGTTATAAAAAAAACAACACAACAAGAATGAATTGAACTTTTCTTTTTTATTTATTTCATAAATCCATTTACAAATTACATCTTTAAAGACATAAACCCCAACAAATACAAACACAGTTATTTGCCTAAAGCTAACCTAGAGAGGGGGGGGGTGAATAGATTTTTACACCTTTTTCAATCCCTTGAAAATGAACAAAAGTTTGTCCCTCCGGATAGCTTGTATCACAATCTAATAAGCACATATAGATCAGTGATGAATATATTCAAAGCATTAAAGCTCACAATGTCTATATCTTTTAATAGAAGATATACTTTTAAAACATAAACTAATAGTCACTTGTTCTTACAAGAGCAAACAAATATACATAAATCAAAGAGATAATGATAGAGAAATGTGACAAATGATTTTTACGTGGTAAGACCTCCTAAAAGGAAACATCCACGGGTTGATACCACAACCACGGGCAAAATACCTTTCATTAGTAAGATAAAAGTACACCCTCATAAGTGACCAATCCACATGATACACTCCCTATTGGATATCCCTTCTATCCTACCCACATGAAAGAGTTGCCTACTCTCTAACCATAGCACATCACATGCCACTAGAGATCAACTCCTTAACCATAGCAATCCATATGCCATAAGGAAGATTTTCTCCTACTCTCTAACCATAGCACTTCACATGCCACTAGAGAGAAACTCCCTAACCATAGCAATCCACATGCCAATAGGAAGATTTTCTCATACTCTCTAACCATATCACTTCACATGCCATTAGAGAGCAACTCCATAACCATATCAATCCATACGCCACTACGAAGATTTTCTCCTACTCTCTAACCATAGCACTTCACATGCCATTGGAGAGCAACTCCCTAACCATAGAAATACACATGCCACTAGGAATATTTCCTTGCTCAATATGAAGCTTCACAGTCCAAATGAGACTTCCTTGCTCATGTTAAAGCATCACACCTTAACAAGAGACTTCCTACCATTTACAAGGCAATTGATCTAAGTGTTATAAAAATGATGCAAACACATGCAACATATAATATAAGATCAATTTATCCTATGGAAACTAGAAATGAACAATGACCACACAAAGTATGAATTTCTAGTTTACAATCCTAAAATCATGTCATCACACAAATGATGCATGAACATATGAAATGCATGGATCAATTTTATTTCATGAAGACCTAGACTTAATCAACAAAATGAACAAAACAAGTTTGTCTAGATCATATATCATGAACAAACAATCTAGAGTATGTGAAACACCTAAAACACCTAGATGATGTTCAAACAACTAAAAAATGCTAGAATCAAATAAAATGTTCAATTTAAATCTCTAGTAATCATTTAGAGCATATATTCACAAATTTAATCAATTAAACTCTAATAGGCTCTAAATACACAAACACATGTGCTATTCCTACAAATGTTCAATTAACTAGTTCTAACACATAGATAGGCTATCAATTATCTAAATAAGATCAATCAATACACACATAGCCCTAGATTAAAAGCTGACACAATACAACTTCCAAGCATGTGAAAACATAGGTTTGAAGAAAACCTAACTCAACATACAAGTCTAATTAAGCCCAAACTAGCTTCATTAGAGCCTTAAATTCTAATAAATGTTTACACATCAAACATACATATATAGAAGAAGAAAACCCAAGGTAATTGAATATTTGAAGATCAAAAAACTCAAGAGTTGAATTATCACCTTAAGAAAAACGTGTTGTCTCGGATTTTGGTGTAGAGCCACTAGAAATCTTAACCAAATGACCTCAAACTCTTTAAAGATGATAGATGACTGGTATAAAAAAATTATCCAACTTGAATCACTCAAATCAGACACTAAATGAGTGAGATATGGTGTTTGGAAGTTAAGAAAGTTGAGAGAAAACTTTCTGCACTAATATTTCCAATTTTCTTCTTGAAATGAATTATGGTAGGGAAAATGGATTTAAAGGAGGATTCAAAGCCATCAAATGAGGGAGTGCCACCTTAGCATCCCGTGGAGGCCCGTGGTCTCCACAGGGTCAGAGGGCACTCCTTCCCGTGGAGGCCACAAGCCTCCACAGGGAAGGGGTGCATGGCACCCCCTCTTCCCTCGTGCACTCCTCACGTCTTTCCACCGTATTTAGGTCTCCAAACTCCGATTTCGAATCCGTTTTCATATTACAAACCAAGAATCCCTCACGCACATGGAAATCAATAAAACTTTCACAAAAGATATAGAAATCAACTCGATACACAAAGACGAAAACCATGTAAGATAAAGACACGGAAAGTTTCGTAACTTCCAACTCAGAACTTGAAAACTAATGAATGAGTAACAGAAACAACCGGAACTCAATGAGGAATAATATAAGAAAACATTCAAATCTGATATCACACAAATACAAACAAGCAAATACAAGAATACACAAGTATGCCGTTTCCTAGAGATAGTCCAAGAACATGCAATTTTACAAAAGTTGTCAAATTAAATCTAATGCATGTGCATACAATAATATGTGTGTGCATGTGTTATATCATTTGAGCACAATAATGTAGGGACACAAATGAATGCAATGTGTGTGCACCTAGGCCTTACAAGAGCAAAAAGGTCTTGATATACCTTTTATATGCAATAAAGCTTGTTCCTCTTATAGCCATCACTTTGCTTGAAATGTTGTCCAACTTCCTTGAAGCTTGATAACCATGAATCCTAGATAACTAATCAATACTAAGGAAAATGTCGTTTTGATATAGAATTATGCCAACACAAGAATCAAAAACCTAACAACTCTACCTCTATACAACTGCCAAACAAAAACGTCCACTTTTGGAGGGCAAATTCCCTACCAAATGAATTTAGAATGAGAATTGACATAAGTGCTCTCACCCTCCAGAAATCTCCTAAAAGATCTAGCCATGAAGATTCCGTTAGGACAAAACGTCCAAGCCAAATCGTCTGGAATAAATTTTCAAACCTTGATGCATCCCAAAGAAAGTAAGAAACACTTCCATTGTTGCATTTCCCAATCAAACAATGACTTACCAAATTTCACATTCCAAACCCAATTCGTCTCCTCCCGCCTCTCAAACTCCTGAATCAGAGCCTTCTTCTTCAATTCCAAATCGAAGATCTTAGGAAAAGAAATTCTCAATGGAAAAGAGTCCCACTTAATATCGTTCCAAAAATTTGCTCTCTCTCCATTGCCAGTCATCACATTCATCCCATTTTTAATCACCTTAGCTGATATAGAGTCTATAGAGAACAAACCTCCCACTACCTTAACAAAGGAAGATGCCAATTTGGGTCCCTACCAATCCCGTAACAAATCCTTCTTGACCACTTCATACTTGGCACTAATGTCTTGCTTCCACAGTGAAGATTATTCTTCGCTAAATCTCCACGTCCATTTAGCCAACATACTTTTATTTTTATCAACCATCCTCCCGACCCACCCCCCCCATCTTTTCTTTTGCAAACTGAGACCCAATTGATAGTATGAACCTTTTTCTTTTCGACCCCATCTCCCCAAAAGAAATCCCTTTGAAGCTTCTCTATTTTATGAGCCATACCGATCTGAATTTTAAAAATCAACATGAAATAGGTAGGTAAGCTAGAAAGCACGGCTTGGATGAGAACTAACTGTAAGAACCTCACTTTTATGATTGGCTTGTTTCATGACAAATCACATTGGGGATGTTTATGTAACGGGTAGCATAGGTTCTCGAAGACATGCTTCCGATCATCCCAAAGAGCTTCAAGAGAGGTAGTTCTTCACTCCTTAACTCTTGAAGAGATTTAGTTGCACACACTCACATTCTATGCATTTGTATTGACATGCATGTATGGTTGAACACACACACACACACACACACACACACACACACACACACACTTCTTGCATTTTGGAGTTGATGGGCTGCACAGTGGGTTAGGCGACATGCAAGGCCACTTGTGCATGTCGCCTTAGACTTGAGTTTTTCCCACAGTGTGTTAGGCGACATGCAAGGCCACTTGTGCATGTCACCTCCAGTGTGTTAGGCGACTTCATAGGCGACTTGGGCATGTCGCCTTACATGTCGCCTCAGGCTACGTGTGTTTCTTTCCAGTGTGTTAGGCGACTTACGAGCCGACTTGGTCATGTCGCCTTACATGTCGCCTCTGTCACCCAAACTGGACATTTTCGTCTTTTCATGACTGCTCGTTTTTTCTCCTATATATATGTCATCTTCTTCACCATTTAACCTAGAGCTCAGAAATATACATCCTTAGTGAGAGAAAATGACTCCAAGAGAGAGAGCTTCAAGAACCCATTTTTTATGAGAGAGAAAGCTTCAAGCTTTGTTACTTGACTCTCCAAACCCCAAAACCCATCATCATCTTGCATATAGAGCATCATTTAAGCATGGGTCTTCATTAATGTCTTTACTTGGTAAGTAGAACTCACATCCTTGCTCATTTATTGTTCTAGCTTATCAAGACATGTCATTTATTGCTTAGGGTAGCAAATCTTCATATTTATTGTATATCAATTGAAGTTATGACATGTTTGGGGTTTGTATTGTGATAGCTAATGTTTAGGACATGTTTGCCTTCTAGCTAATGTATTGTGATAGCTAATGTTTAGGACATGTTTGCCTTCTAGCTAATTAGGACTCATTGATTGCATTTGTTAATTGCATTTATTGTCCTTGCCATTTTATGTGACATCATGTGTTGATATGGCTTTATTTTGATGACTAGATTTTAGACTTGCATATCTATATCTAGTTAGGTCTTTATGAGCATTCATATAGACATTGATATCTAGGATTTGCACTTAGTGTCATCTTAAATCCCTAGATAAGCATTTAGTGTTGCCTAGCATTATTTGTATTTTGAGTATTCATATATTCACTTAGGTTGTTAATCTCTTCTTGAGAGTTAAGTCTTGTGACTACAAGGTGTAGTGCACAAGCAAGTGAAGTCTTGCAACCAAGGTGTGGTTGGCAAGCAAAGTGATCAAGGATTCACTATAAAGGCCCGTTGGGTAGTAGTGGTGGGTTAGTGACCGAGAATGGTGTGACTAGAGGCCAACCTAGGTTGTAAACATCATTACAATAGTTGATTTGAGGATCGTGTGTGGCTAGAAGGATAGCCCGTGGTTTTTCCCTTGTTGAAGGGTTTCCCCGTAAAAATCAAGTGTTATTTATATTCCGCACTTTTACTTGATTTTGTATGTTTGTTTATGTTGGGTTATATTATTAATATTGACTAATCGAAAAATTGGTAATAAACGATTAACAACCCATTCACCCCCCCCCTTCTAGGTTGTAGACACACGCTTAGAGTAGTATTTTCACTAACCTACCTCATCTAGACAAAAATCTTCTCTTTCATGGGGTTAAACGATGCTCAATTTTTTGAATAACTGGATTCCAAAAGCTTTTCTTACTAGGATTCTCACCCAAAGGAAGACCTAGATAAGAAATGGGGATAGTGAATTTGATACACCAAAACACACTAGCAAAATCCTCCTCCGTATTTCTATTTTTCCCATCTTAATAATACAAGACTTATAAAAGTTAATCCTCAAACCCAACACCATTTCAAAGCTTCTCAAAATCTTTTTAGCATTTAAGAAATACTCCATTCTAGGCTCGATAAAGAGAATAGTATCATCCGCAAATTGAGATGAGAAATGTGGACCTCATTATTTCTAAAAACCACACCTCTTATCAAACCCAAATAACAAGCGTTGTTTAGCGAACAACTTGTAAGGACCTCAATTTACTATTGGCTTATTTCATGACAAATCACATTGGGGATGTTTGTATAACGGGTAGCATAGGTTCTACAAGTGTGGTTTTCTTGAAGACATGCTTCCGGTCATCTCATGAACTTCAAAAGGTAGTTCACTTGTACTTAATTCTCTTGAAGAGATTTAGTTGCACACACACACACATACTTACATGCATTTGTATTGACATGCATTTGTTGCTGCACACACACACACACACACACACACACACACACACACACACACACACACACACACACACACACACACACACACACACACACACACACACACACACACACACACACTTACATGAACTTGTGATGTTATGCATGTGTTATGTATTTCTCTTGTGTGCATTCCTTTCACAATCACACTTGCACTTCATTCTTAGTCTAAGGTGTGGTTTTTATGTGTGGTGTAATTTAATTCCTGTTGTTTGTTCGGAAACATCCGCCCTCGCAAGGTGGTGTGCTTTTTCTTAGTGCAACGAGTGACCTCCCTAAAGGTCTCTAGAGTGCTGGTGTGCACGGGTCCATTATCCGTGCAGTACCCATATACTGACCCTTGGTTTCCTTGGGTTTCTCCAGTGTGCGGGTCTCTTACCTGCGCAGTACCCGTGCATTGACCATGGGGTTTCTCAGGTCTTTTTCTGCATAGGTTGCGAACGGGTATCTTACCCGTGCAGTACCCGTGTACCGAGCATGATGTTTCTCGGGTTTCACTTTTGCACGGGTAGTGCATGGGTCCCCTGCCCTCGCATTATACCCGCACAGTCCTTGTTTTGTGCCTATTTTTTTCAAAACGACGTAGTTTCGTCTAAGGATGTTATATAAATGTCATCTTCTTCCTCAACTCATTTTTGAGAGATTCAAAACTGATTTTAGTGAGAGAAAATATTTCCCTTAGTGAGAGAAGCTCCAAGAGTGTTTCATTAACTCTCCAAACCCAAAACCCATCATCCTTCATGCATCATTAAGCATCGTTAACATATGGGTTTTCATCTTTAGTTGACTTGGGAAGTTAAACAAAAATCTCATCTTTGTTATTTGTTTAGACTTTCCAAGATGATATTTTTATTGCATTTATTAGTTGTTTAAATGCTAGGACTTCATTTATTGCATCTTTTATGAGTTTCTTTGCATGATTGAGTTTGTATTGTGATAGCTTGCATTTAGGACATATTTGCCATCTAGCTAATCATGACTTATTGATTGCATTTGTTAATTGCATTTATTGTCCTTGCCATGATAAATGACAACTTGTGTTGATACGGCTTTGGTTGATGACTAGATTTTAGACTTGCATATTTATAGCTAGTTATGTCTTTATGGGCATTCATATAGACATTGATATCTAGGATTGTATCTATTGCCATCATATAATACCTAGATAAGCATTTAGTGTTGCCTAACATTATTTGCATTTTGAATATTCATATATTCACTTATGTTGTTAATCTCTTCTTTGAGAGTTAAGTCTTGTGACTACAAGGTGTAGTGCACAAGCAAGTTAAGTCTTCCAACCAATGTGTGGTTGGCAAGCAAAGTTATCAAGGATTCACTATAAAGCCCCGTTGGGTAATGGTGGTGGGTTAGTGACCGAGAATGGTGTGACTAGAGGTCAACCTAGGTTGTAAACATCATTACAATAGTGGATTTGAGGATTGGAGTGGCTAAGTGGTTAACCCGTGGTTTTTCCCTTGTTGAAGGGTTTCCATGTAAAAATCAAGTGTTATTTAATTTCCGCACTTTATACTTGATTTTGTGTGTTTGTTTATGAGGTGAATTTTTAATATTGATTAAGTCAAAAAGTTTATAATAAATCAATTAAAACCTATTCACCCCCCTCTAGGTTAGTAGAGACACGCTTTGTAGTATTTTCAATTGGTATCAGAGCGGGTTCCTAGACATACTTAGGTGATCCTTGCTCTTGATTGTGTGTCTTGTATTTGTGTGCATTTTGTTTGTTGCATTCATTTGCATTCATTGACCCAAACACTATAAGTGATTTTGGGGTGAGTAAAGAAGGAGCGTCGAGTGTGAGACCACCACTGCTCAAGAGGGACAATTACTCCTAATGGAAGGGGAATATAGAGTCCTTCCTATTGAAGATAGATGATAAAGTTTGGATGGTGATTGAAGATGGATACACACCACTAACCATGACCGCCGAAGATGGAATTAGTGTGCTCAAGCCCAAGTCACAATGGAGTTTTGAAGAATTTGAAGCTTCGAAATGGAACAACAAAGCAATTCATGCTTTGTTTTATGCAATGGATGAGAGCCAATACAAACTCATCCAAATCACCAAAAATGAACATGAAGCTTGGAAGATCTTAGAGACGGCGAAGTGGTTAAGGATTCCAAGCTCCGAGTCATCCAAGCACAATTTGAGATGATCAAGATGGGGGAGCATGAGTGCCTAAATGACTTTCAAGTGAAGTTGATAAACATCGTGAAGCAAAGCCATCAACTAGGTGACCCGTACTCGGATATGAGGATCAAGAAAAAGATCATGAGGTCACTTCCTGCTAGAATCGAATCCAAAGTGAAGGCTCTTGAAGAAAACAAGGACTTCAAGACTATGAAGCCGAGTGAAGTGATTGGAAGGCTACTTGCCTATAAATCTAGATGGGCTCCTACTTCCACACCTCCCAATAAGCAAAATGGGTTAGCTTTGTAGACCTCTAAGATTGAGAAGGAAGATGATGACTCGGTTGAAGACATGGCTCTAATGGTGAAGAAAATCAAGAAATTTATAAAGCTTCGTAAGAATGACTTGAAGAAGAAGACCCACTTCAAGAGAATTGAGCCAAGTCATGAGAAGCCTTCAAGAAATGGAATTCAATGTTTTGAGTGTAAAGGATTCAGGCATATCTCCAAAGATTGCAGCAACTTGAAGGACAAGAGAAAAGGAAAGGTGATGGATATCTCATTGAGTGATAATGAGAGTGTAGAAGATTCTTCGAATAATGAAGAACTTGCAATTAACTACACGGCCTTTGGAGCCTCCTATGTGGAAGTTGAAAAAGAAGGCAAGAGTATCTTGACTTGTGACCTTAGAGAAGGAAGAGATGAAAAGGTAGCTAGAAGTATGATGAATGAAGCTACTCAAATGGAAGTTAACTTTGTTGATGAGAGGCAAAAAGAAGATAGTGTCTCATCCTCAAGTATAGGAAATGACTCTAGTGATAAGACGTCTTCATCTCACTCTAGAGGTATCTATGAAGCCATGGACCTTGAAGACTTCATCAAGTACTTTGAAGACTCTAGGTTGAAGAAGAAAATGAAGATTCAAAGATTCAAGGAGGAGAATCTCAAGCTTTCGACCAAGGTGACTCACTTGGATGAAGAAGTGAGAAGAGTCAAAGAAAGTGAATACTTGTTAAAGAAGGAAAATCTTAAACTAAAGGCCAAGTTAGATGACTCCTTGAAGATGGACATGGTTGATATATCCAAATATGAGAAGGAGATTGAAGATTGCCACCAAAGGATGAAGGCAATGGGGGATGAACTTGCCAACAATGTGAATTCCTTGAAGATTGTCAAGGATAAAGAGATGAGATACAATGAAGACTTGAAGAAGGCTAAGTTCAAGCAACCTCAAGCTCAAGGAAAAAGCAAGGCTTCACCTCCTCAACATCCTAGGAGGAAGATTGAACTTTGAGAGTCATCTAAGAGTGGCCAAGTAAATATGCTAACAAAGAGTGAATCTCAACCTCAACTTATAAGAGCTTCACACCCAAGCCTTGCTCAATCAAGATTTCCTCAACCAAGATGGCAAGCCAAGCAAACTCAACCAAGGAAGCAAGGCAATCCGGTTCAACAACAA
The DNA here is from genome assembly GCA_033220585.1 of Dipteronia sinensis. Lineage (NCBI taxonomy): Eukaryota > Viridiplantae > Streptophyta > Magnoliopsida > Sapindales > Sapindaceae > Dipteronia > Dipteronia sinensis. Next base: position 57,954,016 of record CM065638.1, on the reverse strand, counting down.
AGAAGGAGAGAACCGGTTCAACACCAAATGCGACATCAAATGCATGACAAGTCTCCAATGACCTCACAAGGATATGGTATGACTTCTCACTTCTTACATACTTGTCATTTTTATGGTGTTGATGGGCATATTAGGCCAAATTGCCATAAGTACATTATGAAATGTAGGGTTGAGAGCATGATGGAGAAGACTAGACTTAGAAGGGACAATATGCATGTGTCTAGGAAATCTAGAGAAAATGATCCTAGGAAATCTAGTAACATGTTGACTAAGACCACTAGGAATGAAAATGTGTCACCTAAGTAGATTAGAAAAGATGAACCCACATGCTATTATGCCAACATGTCATCCATAGATTTAACTAGGTCTAATGGACGTGGTAGTTTTATAAGGGCTCATGCCTCCCATTGACTTGGTTGGAATTGACCCGATTTAGGAAGCTCAAGTAAAGAGAGCGAACTTGTATTTTTGAAATGTGCAAAAATTTGATCTAATTTATACCTCTTTCTTAATTGCTTGAGATACTAGGTTGCACATATATGATTATATGATATTTTTGTTCAATAAGTGTGTAACCTTGCTTTGTGTGTAATCCATGTCACATTAATGTTCAAACATACATTTTTGGACTAGGAGAATTAATTGGGAAGTACTTTTGAATGACCTACAATTTATCTCCATGACATGTGAACTTGATTATGACATGCTTTAAATGATATGCATTAAATGTTTTTGATTACTCTATGCAAATGTGTGTGAATGCAAATGAGAAGACTAATCAATAAGGATCTTGTATCCATGCAATCAATAAGGATTTTATATCTAAATTAGTCTTCTCTCTCTTCTTGATGGTTTGAACAAGACAACAACCAATAAGGATTTCATATCCATTCAATCAATAAGGATTCTATATCCATGTCTTGTTTGGCTTTTAAGGATTGATATAGTTGTTTGTGTGTTGAAAGGTTTTTGAAAGACTATATCATGTTTGCTTATGTCAAAAGGCTACAAATTGGTTTGAATTCTTATGGAAACCCTTTTGATGTTTGCTTTGCCAAATACCATTGCTTGAACTTTGATGTTATATGTCTTGCATGCAAAGCAACACCTTCACACATTCTCTTTAAAATAAAACTCCTTAAATCTCTCTCAATTAATTAAGTTGCATGAAGTTTATAAATATGATTATGCAATCATATTTTGTGCGAATATCTCTCTTTGTTAAAGCAGCCCGATAGAGGGAGCTTCTTTGCCTATCTCATGACAAAAGGGGGAGAAGTCTTGAGAGATATAAGGGGAGCATTTTTATGCTTTGGGGAGAAGTTTTGGGAGAGAGTAACCTATTTAGGGGGAGCATTGCATTGCAATACAATATATTGCTTGTATTGTTTTCCTAATGCATATGCTTTTATATTTGTTCACCTCACTTGCACTTGTTCTTGGAAAGTGCTTTCTTGCTATTGTGTGTAGGTTCGATGATCTACGAAGAGATTGAAGACCTTAAAGACTTAGATCCTAGGTTTCTCTTAATGTAACGTAGAATTACTTGTTGACCAATAGCTTTGTTTTTCTTTGTGTGAGAATTTATTTGTGAGTGGTGATTTTGTCATGAAATAGCCAAAGGGGGAGATTGTAAGGACCTCAGTTTATTATTTGCTTATTTCATGATAAATCACATTGGGGATGTTTGTGTAACTGGTTGCATAGGTTCTCCAAGTGTGGTTTTCTCGAAGACATGCTTTAGGTCATCTCATGAACTACAAGAGGTAGTTCACTTGTACTTGATTCTCTTGAAGAGATTTAGTTGCACACACACACTTACATGTATTTGTATTGACATGCATTTGTTGTTGCACACACACACACACACACACACACACACACACACACACACACACACACACACACACACTTACATGCACTTGTGATGTTATGCATGTGTTCCTTATTGCTCTTGTGTGAATTCCTTTCACAATCACACTTGCACTTCATTCTTAGTCTTAGGTGTGGTTTTTGTGTGTGGTGTTATTCGTTTCCTGTTGTTTGTTTGGAAACATCCGCGCTCGCACGGTGGTGTGCTTTTTCTTAGCGCGATGAGTGACCTCCATAAAGGTCTCTAGTGTGCGGGTGTGAGCGGGTCCCTTACCCTTGCAGTACCCGTACAATGTTCCTTGGTTTCCTCGGGTTTCTCCTGTGTACGAGTTTGTGCGCGGGTCCTTTACCCTTGCAGTACCTGCGCACTGACTATGGGGTTTCTCGGGTCTGTTTCTACACTGGTTGTGCACGGGTATCCTACCTGTGCTATACCCGTGCATTGAGCATGATGTTTCTCTGGTTTAGCTTTTACGCGGGTAGTGCGCGGGTTCCCTACCCGCGCATTGGACCAGCGCAGTCTCTGTTTTGTGCCTATTTTTTTCAAAACGACGTAGTTTCGTTTAGGGCTATTATATATATATGTCATATTTTCCTCAACTCGTTTATGAGAGCTTTAGAACCGATTTTAGTGAGAGAAAATATTTCCCTTAGTGAGAGAAGCTCCAAAAGTGTTTCATTAACTCTCCAAACCTAAAACCCATCATCCTTCATGCATCATTAAGCATAATTAAGGCATGGGTCTTCATCTTTAGTTGATTTGGTAAGTTAGACAAAAATCTCATCTTTGTTATTTGTTTAGACTTTCCAAGATGATGTTTTTATTGTATTTATTAGTTGATTAAATGCTAGGACTTCATTTATTGCATCTTTTATGAGTTTCTTTGCATAATTGGGTTTGTATTGTGATAGCTTGCATTTAGGACATATTTGCCCTCTAGCTAATTATGACTCATTGATTGCATTTGTTAATTGCATTTATTGTCCTTGCCATGATTAATGAAAACTTGTGTTGATATGGCTTTAGTTGATAATTAGATTTTAGACTGGTATATTTATATCTAGTTAGGTCTTTATGAGCATTCATATAGATATTGATATCTAGGATTGCATCTATTGCAATCATATAATCCTTAGATAAGCATTTAGTGTTGCCTAGCATTATTTTCATTTTGAATATTCATATATTCACTTAGATTGTTAATCTCTGTAAGTTCCTCATATTTTGATTGGCTTATTTCGTTGACAAACCACATTGGGGATTATTCTTTGTAAGGGTAATTTAGGCCTCTTGAGTGTGATCAAGCTTCAAGGACATCATCTCTCTCAAAGAGCACTTCAAAGGTATCTCACTAGTTTAACTTTCTTTGAAGAGATCTAGTTGCACACACTCACTTGCATGCATTATGTTCCTATCTTTATGTAATTGAATGATGTATTGTATGCCACTTTTCACACTCCACACTTGCACTTTTTGCACATCACTTAGTGTGTTGAGTTTGCCCCAAAAAAGAGAATTCCTTCTCTTACCGCGGCCTAGACCGCTTGGCAAGACATGCTTGCACCGCGGCATACAGAGCGGTATACCTCAGTAGGGTCATGCCTCATGTACCGCTTCCTGTACACCTGCACGCATAGCGACCCAAGTCGCGGTGTTGTCCAGAAGGTCTCTGTTGCCCATACCGCGGCCTGTGCACCTGCATGCACAGCGCCCTGCACCGCGTTGTTGTCTAGACAGTGCACTGCTGTTCGTACCGCGGTCTGGACACTTACCTGCGACGCGGTCCATCTAGCGGTATTGACGGGATTTTGTGCCCTAAGTTCAAAACGACGCTGTTTTAACTAGGGCTCCCATATATATACTCTCTCTTCTTCCTTGCTCGTTTTTATGAGTTCAAAAAGCCATTTTTGAGAGGCCAAGCTTCCCTTAGAGAGAGAAACTCCCAAGAACTCATCTTCACTCAGCCAAACACAAATCCATGTGCATCTAACATCTTCAAGCATCATCTCATCATGGATTCTTCTTGCTTTTATTGACTAGGTAACTTGAACATGCCCTAAATCTCTTTGTATTTATTTATGTTCTTGTTTGCCTAGGGTTAGCTCTTTTATATGATTTTATTGCATATCTTTATGTTTATTGGCATTTATAACATGTTTGAGTTGATGTTTGTTGGTTGGGAGCTTTGTTCATTAATAGCTAGCATTTAGGACGATTTTACCCTTCTAGCTAAATCTTCATGCATTTGCATTTAGATATTGATATCTAGGATTTGCATTTATTGACATCTTTAAATCCTTAGATAAGCATTGAGTGTTGCCTAACATTAATTGCATGTTTGAATATCTTTTACATATTCACATAGGTTGTTTAACCTCTTCATTGATTGTTAAGCTTTGTGACTAAGTGGGTTAGTGCACAAGCTTGTGGTCAAGAATCACTATTAAAGGCTCGTTGGGTAGAGTGAAAGGGTTAGTGACCAAGTAGGTGTGACTTGAGGTCAACCTAGGTTGTAAACTTTCATTCAAATAGTGGATTTGATGACCGTATGTGGCTAGAAGGATAGCCCGTGAGTTTTGCCCAGTTGGAGGGTTTCTCACGTAAATCAATCCTTGCGTTTTTATTGTTTTCCGCATATTTATATTGGATTGATTGATTGCTAATATGGGGTAGGATTATTAAAATTGATTAAGTCAAAAAGTTGGTAATAAATCAAATAAAACCTATTCACCCCCCCCCCCCCCCCCCCCCCTCTAGGTTGTATTAGACACACTTTGTGTATTTTCAATTGGTATCAGAGCGGGTTCCTAGATACACTTAGGTGATCCTTGCTCTTTGTGTGTCTTACATTTTGTTTGTGTTTGTTGCATCATAAACATTCATCTCATTCATACCCAAACACTATGAGTGGGAACGGAAGTGGTAATGAGGGAGCCTCTAGCACAAGACCCCCTTTGCTCACCAGAGTAAATTATGCCTCTTGGAAAGGCAAGATGGAGTCTTACATTTGCCAAATAAATGACCTAGTATGGATGGCAATTGAAGATGGCTACACTCCTCCGGAAAAGATTCTTACAGACGAAAGTGTAGTTCCCAAGCCAAAGTCGGAATGGTCAACTCAAGAGTTTGAAGCATCCAAGTGGAACAACAAGGCTATGCATGCTATTCTTTGTGCAATGGATGACAATCAGTACAAATTGATCCAAACAACAAGAATTGTAAAAGAGGCATGAGAGATTCTAGAGACGGCCCATGAAGGAACCGAGGTGGTCAAGGACTTAAGCTTCAAATCCTCCAAACACAATTCGAGCAAATTAGGATTGAGGAGGATGAGTGCTTCAACGACTTTCAAGTGAAGTTGATGGACATAGTCAATCAAAGCCATCAACTTGGTGACCCCTATTCGGATAGGAGAATCAAGCAAAAAATTATGAGGTCGCTTCCAGCAAGATTTGAGTCAAAAGTGACGGCACTTGAGGAGAACAATGATTACAAAAACATGAAGCCAAGTGAAGTTATAGGAAGACTTCTAGCATATGAGTCTAGGTGGACTCCTACACTTACACCTCCAAAGAAGCAAAAGAGTATTGCTCTGAAAACTTCCAAAGTAGAGAAAGAGGAAGATGACTCAGATGAGGAGATGGCCCTCATGGTGAAAAGATTCAAAAAGTTCATCAATTTTGAGAAGAGGGGATTTGGATCCAAAGGAAAGGAAATGAAGAAGAAGACTCCTTTCAAGAAGTTTGAGTCAAGTGAAGACAAGCCCATAAGAAAAGGGATTCAATGCTTCGAATGTGGAGGTTTCGGACACATCTCCACGGACTGTGGAAATTTGAAAAACAAGAAGAAAGGAAAGGCCATGGCCGCCACGTGGAGCGATGGTGATGACTTGGAAGAAGAAGGAGAATCCTCTGATGATAAGGATCATGTGGCAAACTTTATTGCCTTCGCATCTTCTCTCAAGAGTAAGGAAGCAATAGATGATGAAGAGGTAGAGAAACAAAGTGAAGATGACTCTAGCGATGGTGACTCTTCATCCCATTCAACAAATATGGATGTAGGAGGAATGGATCTTGAAGGCTTCATTGAGCATTTTCAAAGCTCAAGATTAAAGATGAAGAAAGAGATTCAAAGGCTAAAAGGAGAGAATCTCAAGCTATCTACCGAAGCTACTCACTTAAATAAAGAAGTGAAGATAGCCAAAAAGAATGAGGAATTGATGGAAAATGAGCTTGAAGAAGCTAGAGAGATCATTGCTAAGATGACTTCAAGCACGAATAAACTTGACCAAATGTTGGGAGTTGGCAAGAGGCCAAGTGATAAGAAAGGTCTTGGCTATGAAGATGACAAGGAGACCTCATCCTCAAGCAAGATTGTGTTTGTCAAGAGTTTGGATAACAAAGAGCCTACACCCCCACAACATCCTAGGAAAAAGATCGAACTAGGAGAGTGCTCTAAAGATTCTCAAGTCAAGGTAGCACAAGGGAAACAAGCACAAGCTCAATCAACAAGGGTGCATCAAGCAAGTTTCCCTCAACCCAAATACCATCAAGCCAAGAAGCAATTCATGCAAGGTCAATCAAGGTATCAATTCATTCCAACTCAACAACAAAGAAGGAGAGAACCAATCCAACACCAAAGACAAGCTCAAATGCGTGGGAAAGCCCCTTTGTACTCACAAGGGCATGGTATGTCTTCTTATTTTATTCCCACTTCCTAATTGCTTCAAATACATTGAAATATGTAGAATCAAGAGCATGATTGAAAGAAATAGAGCTAGAGCTAAAATGCATGTTCCTAGGAAATCTAGAGCCAATTTGCATGATCCTAGGAAATCTAGAGCCAATGTGACTAATACTACTAGGAATGAGAACATTTCACCTAGGTGGATTAGAAGGGATAACTATTCTTGCTATGTGGCTCAAATTGCCTTGAAGGCAAATGCCTCTAACACTTGGTATTTGGATAGTGGGTGTTCTAGGCATATGACGGGGAACAAGAGCTTCTTTAAATCCCTTGTCTTGGAGGATGGAGGATTTGTCACCTTTGGTGATGGATCTAGAAAGAAAGTCATAGGGAAAGGAACAATTTCCATTCCCGACTTACCCTCCTTGTCCAATGCTTTACTTGTTGATGGCTTGCAAGCCAATCTTATAAGCATTTCTGATCTTAATGATGATGGACTCTCCGTCTTGTTTAACAAAAATGATAAGCTCTATTTTAATGCCAAATGGACAAATCTTGCTAAAAGGAAAGAGATCTAGTGACAATTGCTATTATCTTGAAGCTAGTGCTGTCTCTTGCAATATGTCCAAATGTGAGAAAGTTGAGTTATGGCATCAAAGACTTAGCCACATGAACTATCGAGATTTGAGGATCTTAGATAAGTTCAAGGTTGTGCGTGGCCTCTCTAAGCTTGGGAAGAAAGTTGATGGCGTTTGTGGACCTTGTCAACAAGGGAAACAAACCAAAAGTATGCACAAGAAAGGCAAGTATCTCGCCACCAAGGAGCCATTAGAGCTTCTACATATTGACCTTATGGGTCCCATGCAAACCGAGAGTCTCGGTGGCAAGAGATACATTTTTGTTTGTGTTGATGATTTTTCTAGATTTACATGGACATATTTTCTTAGAGAAAAATCTGAAACATTTGAAAATTTTAAAATGCTTTGCACTAAAATTCAAAATGAAAAGAACTCACACATTAAAAGCATTAAAAGCATTAAAAGGATTAGGAGTGACCATGGGAGGGAATTTGAAAATGCTTGTTTTGAAAGCTATTGCAATAGCTTAGGCATTTCCCATGAGTTTTCGGCTCCTAGAACTCCTCAACAAAATGGGGTTGTTGAGAGGAAGAATAGGGTTCTTCAAGAGATGGCCCGTGTGATGTTGCTTAGCAACAATGTCCCTAGGAGCCTTTGGGCCGAGGCCGTCAATACGGCTTGCTACATAGGAAATAGAGTCTTCCTAAGACCCGGTACTAGGCAAACCTCCTATGAATTATGGAAGGGTAGGAAGCCAAATGTTAGCTACTTCCACTCATTTGGGAGCAAATGCTACATTCTGAATGACCGAGATCAACTTGGCAAGTTTGATGCCAAGAGTGATGAGGGGATTTTTATTGGCTATGCCCTTAATAGTAAGGCCTATAGAGTTTTCAATTTAAAAACTCGGAGTGTCATGGAATCATCTAATGTTGTCATAGATGATTGTAGGCCTAAGACTAGAGACCATGATGAGGAGGTCATTGTGCTTGATGATTCTTCCTTGAAGAAGAATGGTGAGACTTCAATTGATGTGAAGTCAAGTCCTGATGAAGAGGTCATTCAACCTCTTGATAGAGATCCATCATTGGACTCTAAAGAACCCGCTCCATGGGTTAGACATCTCCACAACAAGAATGACATTCTTGGAGATATGAATGAGGGTGTTAGGACTAGGCGTCAAATAGCTAATCAAATTAGCTATACTTGTTACACCTCTCAAATTGAACCCAAAAAGGTTGATGAAGCCTTGAATGATGAGTTTTGGGTTCTTGCCATGCAAGAAGAGCTAAACCAATTTGAAAGAAATGAGGTTTGGACTCTTGTTCCTAGACCCAAGGATACTAATGTCATAGGCACCAAATGGGTATATAGGAATAAGTCGGATGAGAATGGCAACATTGTGCGCAACAAGGCTAGACTTGTAGCACAAGGATACTCTCAAATTGAGGGTATTGACTTTGAGGAGACTTTTGCTCCGGTTGCCCGTCTTGAGTCCATAAGACTTCTTTTATCCATATCATGTGTGCACAAGTTCAAATTGCATCAAATGGATGTTAAGAGTGCCTTTCTCAATGGTTTCTTGCATGAGGAAGTGTTTGTTGAGCAACCCAAGGGGTTTGTGGATCCACACCACCCCAATCATGTCTATCACCTCAAGAAGGCTTTATATGGGTTGAAACAAGCACCTAGGGCTTGGTATGAGCGCCTCACTCAATTTCTTATTGACAATGACTACACTAGGGGTAATGTTGATAAAACTTTATTCATCAACAGAAACAAAGATGAGCTTTTCATAGCTCAAATTTATGTTGATGATATTGTTTTTGGCTCCACCAACAAATCCAAAGTCCAACAATTTGTTGATGTCATGTCTCATGAGTTTGAGATGAGTCTTGTTGGAGAGCTAAATTACTTCCTAGGTTTGCAAATCAAGCAATTGCATGATGGGATTTTCATATCCCAAGCTAAGTATACTAAGAACCTAGTGAAGAAGTTTGGCCTTGAGAATACCAAACATTGTGACACACCCATGAGTACCACCTTGAAACTAAGCAAGGATGCTAGTGGCAAGAGTGTGGAACAAAGTCTTTATCGTGGCATGATTGGTAGCTTGCTTTACTTGACCGCAAGTATGCCCGATATAGCCTTTAGTGTGGGTGTATGTGCTAGGTACCAAGCAGATCCCAAGGAATCCCATCTCTCCTCCATGAAGAGAATCATTCGATATGTGAATAAGACATCCAACTATGGGATATGGTACTCTTTTGACACTAATGCTAGCTTAGTTGGCTTTAGTGATGCAGATTGGGCAGGAAATTGTGATGATAGGAAGAGTACATCGGGCGGTTGCTTCTTCCTAGGCAACAACTTGGTCTCATGGTTTTGCAAGAAGTAAAATTCCATCTCTCTATCCACAGCTGAAGCGGAATACATAGCCGCCGGGAGTGCTTGCACACAACTCCTTTGGATGAAACAAATGCTTGTGGATTATGGCTTTGATCAAGGTATTCTAACCCTCTATTGTGATAATATGAGTGCAATTAACATTTCAAAGAATCTTGTTCAGCACTCTAGGACAAAGCATATAGACATTAGGCATCATTTCATTAGAGAACTAGTTGAAAACAAATGCATTGCACTTGAGCATGTGGGCACAAATGATCAACTAGCGGATTTATTTACAAAGCCCTTAGACTCAACTAGGTTCAAGTCACTTAGTAGATCTATTGGGATTTGTCATATGCCTTGATGTGTTTTGGTGATTGACCCTTTATGGGGAACTCAAGCAAAGAGAGCAACCTTGCATGTTGGAATAAGCAAAAACTTGATCAACTTTATGCTTCTTTATTAATTGCTTGAGTATTCTTGGTTGTGCTTATATATATATATATATATATATATATTCTTATATGGCTTTTTATTTAATAAGTGTGCCTTGCTTGATTTGTAATCCATGTCACCTCTATGTTCAAACATGCATTTTTGGATTAGGAGAATTGATTGGGAAGTACATTTGAATGACCTAAAATTTATTTCCATGACATGTGAACTTGATTTTGACATGCTCAAAATGATATGCATGAAATATGTTTTGATTGCTTGAATGCAAATGTGTGTGTATGCAAATGAGAAGACTAATCAATAAGGATCTTGTATCCACGTAATCAATAAGGATTTTATATCCAAATTAGTCTTCTTTCTCTTCTTAATTGTTAATCAAGACTACTATCATACGGAAAATTATCCGAAAAATCTAGAAGGATCTCTTGATCCAATGTCTTGACTTGCTTTTAAGGATTGATATAGTTTTGTGTGCGTTGAAATTTCTTTTCAAAATACTATATCATGTTTCACTATGGCAAAAAGGTGCAAATTGGTTTGAATTCTTTTGGAACCCTTTTTGATGTTCTCCTTGCCAAATACCATTTGCTTGAACCATGATGCTACATGTCTTACATCCAAAGCAACTAAGTCACACATTTTCTTCTAAACAATAAACCCTCAATGATTCTCTCTCAATTAATTAAGTTGCATAAAGTTCTTGTATACGATTATGCACTTATCTTGCAAATAGCTCTCTTTGCTAAAGTGACCCGGTTGGGGAATACTCCTTTGTCTATCTCATGACAAAAAGGGGGAGTAATGTGATTCTATTTAAGGAGGTTGCATATTTAGAGAGATTGTCCTGCTGAGGGGGAGTAACCTATTTAGGGGGAGCATTTGCATGTTGCATGTTGTAGTTTTCTTTTATTATGCAAATTGCTCTTATTTATTTGTCTCTCTTGATCACCTCACATACACTTATCTTGGAAAGTGTAATCTCATTGTTATGTAGGGATGGCTATTCTACAAGAGCTTGAAGATTTGAAGATCCTAGCCTCTAGGTATCTTTTTGTAATGTAGAATTTCCTTGTTGACCCCTAGTTTTTATTCTTTTGTGAGGATGATTTGTGAGAGGTGGTTTTGTCACGAAATAGCCAAAGGGGGAGATTGTAAGTTCCTTATATTTTGATTGGCTTATTTCGTTGACAAACCACATTGGGGATTATTCTTTGTAAGGGTAATTTAGGCCTCTTGAGTGTGATCAAGCTTCAAGGACATCATCTCTCTCAAAGAGCACTTCAAAGGTATCTCACTAGTTTAACTTTCTTTGAAGAGATCTAGTTGCACACACTCACTTGCATGCATTATGTTCCTATCTTCATGTAATTGAATGATGTATTGTATGCCACTTTTCACACTCCACACTTGCACTTTTTGCACATCACTTAGTGTGTTGAGTTTGCCCCGAAAAAGAGAATTCCTTCTCTTACCGCGGCCTAGACCGCTTGGCAAGACATGCTTGCACCGCGGCATACAGAGCGGTATACCTCAGTAGGGTCATGCTTCATGTACCGCTTCCTGTACACCTACACGCATAGCGACCCAAGTCGCGGTGTTGTCCAGAAGGTCTCTGTTGCCCATACCGCGGCCTGTGCACCTGCATGCACAGCGCCCTGCACCGCGTTGTTGTCCAGACAGTGCACTGCTGTTCGTACCGCGGTCTGGACACTTGCCTGCGACGCGGTCCATCTAGCGGTATTGACGGGATTTTATGCCCTAAGTTCAAAACGACGCTGTTTTAACTAGGGCTCCCATATATATACTCTCTCTTCTTCCTTGCTCGTTTTTATGAGTTCAAAAAGCCATTTTTGAGAGGCCAAGCTTCCCTTAGAGAGAGAAACTCCCAAGAACTCATCTTCACTCAGCCTAACACAAATCCATGTGCATCTAACATCTTCAAGCATCATCTCATCATGGATTCTTCTTGCTTTTATTGACTAGGTAACTTGAACATGCCCTAAATCTCTTTGTATTTATTTATGTTCTTGTTTGCATAGGGTTAGCTCTTTTATATGATTTTATTGCATATCTTTATGTTTATTGGCATTTATAACATGTTTGAGTTGATGTTTGTTGGTTGAGAGCTTTGTTCATTAATAGCTAGCATTTAGGACGATTTTACCCTTCTAGCTAAATCTTCATGCATTTGCATTTAGATATTGATATCTAGGATTTGCATTTATTGACATCTTTAAATCCTTAGATAAGCATTTAGTGTTGCCTAGCATTAATTGCATGATTGAATATCTTTTACATATTCACATAGGTTGTTTAACCTCTTCATTGATTGTTAAGCTTTGTGACTAAGTGGGTTAGTGCACAAGCTTGTGGTCAAGAATCACTATTAAAGGCTCGTTGGGTAGAGTGAAAGGGTTAGTGACCAAGTAGGTGTGACTTGAGGTCAACCTAGGTTGTAAACTTTCGTTCAAATAGTGGATTTGAGGACCGTATATGGCTAGAAGGATAGCCCGTGAGTTTTGTCCAGTTGGAGGGTTTCTCACGTAAATTAATCCTTGCTGTTTTTATTGTTTTCCGCATATTTATATTGGATTGATTGATTGCTAATATGGGGTAGGATTATTAAAATTGATTAAGTCGAAAAGTTGGTAATAAATCAAATAAAACCTATTCATCCCCCCCTAGGTTGTATTAGACACACTTTGTGTATTTTCAATCTCTTCTTGAGAGTTAAGTCTTGTGATTACAAGGTGCAGTGCACTAAGCAAGTTATGTCTTGCAACCAAGGTGTGGTTGGCAAGCAAAGTGATCAAGGATTCACTATAAATTCCCTTTGGGTAGTAGTGGTGGGTTAGTGACCGAGAATGGTGTGACTAGAGGTCTACCTAGGTTGTAAACATCATTACAATAGTGGATTTGAGGATTGGAGTGGCTAAGTGGTTAGCCCGTGGTTTTTCCCTTGTTGAAGGGTTTCCACGTAAAAATCAAGTGTTATTTAATTTCCGCACTGTATACTTGATTTTGTATGTTTGTTTATAGGGTAAATTTATAATATTGATTATGTCAAAATGTTGGTAAAAAATCAACTAAAACTTATTCACTCCCCCACCCCCACCCCTACCCTTTAGGTTCGTAGACACACGACTTGTAGTATTTTCACAACTCAAGCCTTCCACCACAATATTAAAGAGAAAAAGAGACAACAAATGACCCTGACGTAAACCCTTTCTAACACAAATTGTTTCGTATGGCTTCCTTTTATCAACACCGATAAAGAAGGGGACGAGATACACTAAAATATCCATCTTCTCCATCTAAAACCAAAGCCCATCCTTTCCAACATCGAGTCCAAAAAAGTGTGATCAATAGTATCGTAAGCTAGGATAAGGAAAATCATCTAGGTTATTAGACTAGGCTTATGTTAGGTTATGTGAAAGAGGTTATGAAGGATTTGCTGTCAACCATAGCCTTTTTGAGCTAGTCAATGAAGATGTGGGATAGAGGTTTCCGCCAAACAAAAGGCTCTTGAGTGTTTAAAGCCTAAGCCAAAGTCTTTTAATTCCTCTTTTGAGAAAGCTAAACACATGGGACGTAAAGCTAGTGATTGATCCTTTTCAAACAAAGGCTTGGGGAGCTGGTTCCAAATTTTGAAAAGAATCCTAAAGCTGTCATAAGTTGCTTTGCCAAGTTATCACTTGAGAAAAGATGAGTTTTTGCTGACGTTGATGTCGTTGAAGGTGATAGAGTCATAGGGAAATATAATTGTGGCTCAGCTATTCAATCCACAGGGAAAGTTGTACGCCTAAAATCTAGGACTAAAAATGGGGGCATGGGCCTTGACACAAACATGGTAATAAGGCAATTCAGAAGCATGTTTGAGGGTATCAGATGTGGGGTGTTGAACATAAGTTCCAATGAGGTTTTAAAGGTGGAGAAGCGAAATATGGATTTTATGGAGGCGCATTCTCCAGGCCTAATCACAATTCCTGTGAATAGGGAGGCTATGATGAAGTCAACATTTTCTTGATGTGGAGAAATGGTAGTGGCTTTGGTCTTTTTGCCAAGGGTCATGGAATGAAGACTAGGAGTTCCAATACTTAATTATAAAATGCATTGGTACCTTAAGGAGTAGGTTTCTAAGTTTATAGACATTGGAATAGCTTTGGGTTTTGATTTCAATGATAATGAAGTGAGGATGACTGATATTAACTACAAGAAAAATAGGCTTTTATCACGCAATTTTATCACGGTTTTTTTTAGCCGTGATCAAGTGATACTAGTCTTTTTAATTTGTCTAGTGTTTATGACGTAATTTAAAACTGACATCAAAGTATCACGGTCCTTTAAAATGTGCAACAATTGGATAACATTTTTTATTAACCGTGATTAAGTTATCACATGTTTATCAAACTGTGATCAAGTTATTACGAATTTTATTAATCGTGACAAAGTTATCATGTGTTTTATTTTTATATGTAATCTAATTATCATACTATTTTGTTAGTGTGATAAAGAAATATATATTTTTTTAATTTTAGAATTCCACTAAAACTATACTTTTTTATTTTTTATCTCTCAAATTTATTAGTCACAACACTTTAAAAAAAATACAAACAATTGTTTTTTTAGTGAAATATTAAAATATAAAAAGTTAAGAAAAGTTAAAACATAAATTTAGGTTAATTTTTTTCTTATATTTAAACATATCATTAGAATAATTGATAGCTAACTTTCCCCACTTTCTAACCCTAGCCACCCGCCACTCTCACATCTCTTACTTTTTTTTTCAGTATTCTCTCACTCACAATCTTCACTCTTCACAAATAAAAGAACTGTATTCATGGTGAGTTTTTAACTTCAAATGAACTCAACACATGATTTGGATTATAAATCTCTTTTTTATGTATTTCTTTATTTTTATTGGTTAATTTATTTATGTATTGGTTAGGAACTTGTAGCGGTCTCCGGTAGTGAGTGACTTACATTTGTAGTATTTTGAATATGAACGTTTATACAAAACAGAAGATCATGATCTTACCTCTATCTATGCAATCGGGCATCGTTTCATTAATGTTGTCCAAAAGAAAGTTCATGTCAACGTTAAAAAGAGGTTAGTTAATTTCGTTTCGATCTCCTTTAGTTTTCTCTTTCTTTTATTGATAAAATAAGTTTTTATTATGATTTGTTGTTATAGTATAGTTTTAGTTTTAGTTTTTTTTTTATATCAATTTTATTGTTCGTCAAACTTACTCCTATCTTTTCGCATATTATGCAGCCGTATATTTGAAAGGAAGCCTCAAGGAAGATGAACAAAGATTTTTTTTTTCATGTATATGAACGAAGAAAATTTAAACATAGCTTTTGTGTATAATAATTTGTATTTTAGAATTGATTTTGCTAATAAATTTTTGTTTATTTTGGTGTTGTTTGTAACTTTTTATTTTAATATCTTCAATACATTTTGATCTTGAATAGAGCATTATTTTTTTGAAAGTTTGAATAGAGATACTTAATATTTATTATATATATATTTGGAAAATATTATAATATTAAAAATAAATTAACAAACAAATAAAACAGTATATCTTAACAATATCATCATCAAGAGATTTTATGTGTATATATATATATATATATATATATATATATGGAAAACAAATAATATTAAAATAAATTAACAAAAAAGTAAAGCAGAATCTCTTGAAAATATCGTTAAGAGATTATGTATATAATTTTATTTATTTAAAAAAGAACTTCGTAACGGTTTTTAGCCATCATCAATTGATCACAAGGTTTAAAAGCTGTCAGAAATTGTTGACAGTTTTTGAAAACCGTGATAAAAATTCACAACGGTTTTTAAAAACCGCAATAAAAAGTAAAACCGTGATAAAATTTTTATTACAGTGGCTTTAACAATGCTTATAAAACCGTCATTAAAACCTTTTCATAACGGTTAAAAACCATCATAAAAAGCATTTTTCCTTGTAGTGATTGTTGTGAAAACCTATTCGAAGTTGAGGGGAGTGAAGTTGAAAATGGCGAATGTTCAATAATCTGAGTGAGCTTGGAGTCAGTTTTTCTTTAGTTTTGATTAGTGCTTAAAGACGGGTGGTGTTGTTGCTTTGTTTTGCTGCTCTTTCAGTCAAGTTTTGGCTGGGGCTGGCAGTGTGGCTGTGTTCTTTGTTCTTCTGCTTTTTGTATGGGCTGCATGAGGTTGTTTTTGGGTTTTGTTATGTGTTTTGCATTAGGTTTGTTGCTGTTTTGTTGGGGGATTTTGTTTTGTCTCCTTTGTTTTGGTTGCGTTTTTAGTGGGCTTTGGGTGTGTTTTGGCCGGTTCGGCATCTTGTTGCTTGCTTGTTCTTGGCTCTTTGAGCCCCTTCAATAAATTTGTACCGTTAAAAAAAAACAGTATCATAAGCTTTCTCGAAATCTAGCTTGATTAAAAGACCATCATCCTTGTCATTTTTCCACTTACAAATACAAAGCTATTAACGATTTGACGATTATTGACAAAAGCTAGTTGAGTGACTCTAATAACTTTTTTACTTCATGACTTTCTTGAGACGATTTGCCAATACTTTCGCGAGTACCTTGTACACTTTCACGAGTACCTTGTACATGGACCCAACCAAGCTAATAGGTCTATATTCCTTGATCAACTCTTTTCTTGTCATTCATATTTCAAATTGATGATTTTCCATTCTTTCATACTTTATAAAATAATTTTTTTTAATGATTTCCCTATGGAATATTATTTTTAAATATGTACCAATATGATACGATTGGTCTTGAATGAGGCTTCCAATACAATTGCCCCTACATTTTTTCACTTGTTTTACTTTCTATCATTTTATTATTATTATATAAATTATACGTTTTTTTAACTAAAAAAATCAATTTCAAGGGTTTCTTTCCAAATGGGGGTTTAGGTACAATACATTAATCATATTATTTTCTTGTATTGTTAATAAGTAGTTATCACATTTAGATTTATTTATTTATTTATATTTTTTAAACTTTTAAATTTTGTGGGCTTTTAGATTAAAATTCAATGTCCAGTTTTCACTCCAACAACACTATGTATCGTAGCCAAATCCCTAAAGGGGATGTAGTTTTGGGTCTCAACTGGTAGGGTTTAGGTACAATACATGAATCGTATTATTTTCTTGTATTGTTAATAAGTAGTTATCACATTTAGATTTATTTATTTATTTTTATTTTTTAAACTTTTAAATTTTATAGGCCTTTAGATTAAAATCTAATGTCCAATTTTCACTCCAACAACACTATGTATCGTAGCCAAATACCTAAAGGGGATGTAGTTTTGGGTCTCAACCAGTAGAGTTTTACCTCATATTAGTGTGATGGGTCAACTATTATACATGTACTATATAATTACTAAGTTTATTGCTAGTTATTGGATTTCAATTCTAGGGTCTACAAAAATAAAAATTTAAAAATAAATAAAACTAAAATAAAATAATTCACTCTCAAACTACCCATACAAATATATATATATATATATATATATAAGTCATATATAATAGTTAAATCCTAGTTTAGGTCTACAAATACAAATATAGTTCAGTAATCTTCTCTAACAAAACATTCAAAGATTAGAGCACTTCACTTTCAATTGATAAAGGCCCATCCATAAAACAAAATCGGGATGTTCAATGTTTAACCGAAGTCCATCTTCTTGGGTCTAAATTTGTTCGTTGTTCAAAATTAGATAGGCCCAAAACGATCTACACATTTCTAGATGTACCAAACGGCAAAAAAAAAATGGTTAGTTAGAGGACATAAGAGGAATTTAAAAGAAAGTAGTGGGTAGTAGATGAAATAAGAATGAGAAATACTATTGTTTTTTTTTACGTCAATGACAATTTTAACCTACATTTAAATTATTAAAAAATAATTTTTCTATTATCAGTTCGTCCTAAAATAAAATATATCAGCACGAAGAATGTGGACCATTAGATTTACATACTTTGACTCAAAGTGTATGCACTTGTCAAAAATTCTCCATAATCTGTGGTCCACGTTCTTCGTCCTGATATATTTTATATCAGGATGAACTAACAGTAGAAAGACTGATTAAAAAAGACAGAAAAATTTCTAAAGACATTACAAACCATTGTTTTATAATACAACATTATTTTCTTCCTCTTTACTGGTTTACAAACCCTAAAACATGTTCTACTTCTTTTCCTATCTATTTTTTCTTTCTCTTTACTGGTTTACAAACCCTAAAACACCTTCTTCTTCTTTTTCTACTCATTTTTTCTTATCTATCATCACAAACATACCGGACAAAACAATCAATATAAATTAAGGAAAAAAATATAAATCTTATTTCTCCAATAATAAAGAATATCAGAATCTCTATTGATGGAGATTAATAATGGAGATTATAGATTTCCTTTTAAAAAAATGAAATAATACAGTTTTTTTTTTTCGGATTTGGAGATCACATATCTCTAAATTCAACCAAGGCCATACGAGTGATCTTTTAAATCGAACAATGGTCAAGAACTTTATTGTTTTGTGTTTTGGGTATTTTTTTGATTAAAAGTTTTGAGTTGAGCTTTTTATTTTTCCTTACCTTTTGTAAATGAAACAAAATAATTATTTCAAAAAAAAAACGAAACATATGATTTTGTAGAATTAAAATTTGTTTTTTTTTAACAGAAAAAAAAAAGCTTTTTATGATGGCATGTTTTTTTTTAAAGAAGTGTTAAAAGATAAAAAAGATAATTTTGGAATAAAATGGAGTGTTCTTAGAAAATTTTAAAATGTAAGGCTCCGTCCTGTAAGTGCTTTTCGTTGACTGTTTTTCGAAAAGAAAAATGAAAATGCAAACAGTGTTTTTGGTTTCAGTTTCGAAATCCAAAACGCATTTAGTAGCATATACTGAAAGTTGTATTTTGAAAATGAAAACGGAAAAAACGCGTCTGGTAGGTTAACCGAAAAATATCAAAAATTGTATAATTTTTCTATTATTTTTATATTGTAATTTTTTAATTTGAATAAAAGATAGGTCAATAATTCATTCCAAATAATTATCCAATAACTCATAATAACCGGATAAAATCTCTTTGATGAATTATTGTGATTTTAAATTTAAAATAATTTCAAAATCCAAGATTTTTATGTTAATATATATATATATATATATATATATATTTGTTAATAAACTCTTTGTGATCTGAAACAAAAACAAAAACAAGACCTTTCAAAAGAAACAAAGGAAATATATATATATATATATATATAAGAGTCGGTCTGCTCTCGGAGGAGTAGATCGGCGACACTAAGAAGAAAAGAAGATGAAGAGAAGAAGAAGGAGAAGATGAAGAGAAGAAGATGAGATTACTAAGGGAAGAAGATATGAAGAAGATGAGATGAAGAAAGAGATGACAAAGACAGTCTGGAAAAGAGGAAAAGAAGAAAAAAATGCAGTAAATTTTTTTTTTCAAAAAATAAATATATAAAAAAAAAAACAAAAACAAAAACGAAAACAAGTATTTTGTGTTATTCAAATATTTCATTGTTAACACTAGTTTTGTTTTTCATTTTTTGAAAATAAAATGAAAAACGGTTAACGAACGTGAATTCGAAATCATTTTTTGAAAACAAAAACGAAAACAGACTGAAAAACAGCTGCAGGACGGGGCCTAAGTTTTAGGATGAAGTACATTAAGAAAATGTGTGTGAAAAAATGAAATTGAAATGTAAGGAGAAAATCTCAATAAAAAGATGGAGGTGTTGATGAAATGCAGTGTCAATTTCCCTTTTTTTTTTCTTCTAGTTAATGAGTTTTGACATCTTTTTTGTATCCGAGCTTGTTAATTTCTTAAGATTTTTATTATATAAAAAACTAATTATTTTTCCCTTTGTATATTTTATAAATTAATAATTCATGTGTGTAAGCATACATATACAAATTCCATCAAGGGTCAGTTTGGTATTGCTTTTAAAAAGTTAAAATCAGCCTATTTTATAATTTTGACAGAAAATGATGTTTGTTAAAACTTCCAAAAGTGATTAATTGATAATCTATCAAGTTTTGCCAGTGATTTTGAGAAGTAGGTGGGGGTTACTTTTTAAAAGTGATTATGGAATAATCTATTTCAGCATTTAATGTATTTTTCAAAATATCATTATTATCCTTATGTAATCATGTTAAAAATCATTTATATATCTTATTTCATCTCAAAATTAAATATTCTATTTAAATTGATTTGTTTTATAAAATATTTTAATTGTTCTTATGGAATTTTTTTTTTCCAATTTAAATATTCTACTTAAATATTGATTTAATATATGTAATTAATGGAAAAAATGAAATAGAGTCATAAACTCATGTATATTTTAATCATTGTAACTAATCATATCACTTTTTTAATAAAATTACCAAATATATGTATACTGGTTTTGAACTATATAGTAGTTTTAAAAATATAATTAAACAAACATCTGCCGATTATTCCTTCAGCACATCTAACAGTGATTATTATAAAAGTTATAGCAATATCAAACTGCCGCAAGTCATCAAGTCATCAACTAATCTCTTTTCATTTTTTACTTTAGTATTTTAATATTATTTTTCCTGTAATCATCTCTTATGAATCCCAATATAAAAAGTTAATAAAGTGTAAATCTTAAAGAAAAAAAATCTAAAGAATAACACAACTTTGAGAGATGCTAGAGTACGTGGTGAGAAAGACAGTGTATATTAGATAAATTTTGACATTTTGGATGTTAGTTTTTCACGTAGATGACATTTTGTATTTCAAAAATATTATTTGAAAATTAAGGGCGAAGCATTTTTTAGTTGATATTTTTTGAAAATAAAAACGAAAAAATAAAAACAGTGTTTTTGGTTTTAGTTTCAAAATCTAAAAACCTGTCTGGTAGAATATACACAAAACGGTGTTTTGTAAATAAAAACACTGAAAACACGTCCGATAGGTTAACCGAAAATTTTCAAAAATTTGAATTATTTTATTTCACATAATAACCTAAAAACAATTTGGTTAAATATTTCATTTCACATTATTCTTTTTTTCTTGAAAGAAAATCAAATTAATTATAAATTATAAGATTTTTACTATATGTAAATTATATGAAAAAGATTTAAAATCTTTCCAAAAGAAAAAAAAATATAAAAAAATCAAAGGAGTCATGGATCTGCTCTTGGAGGAGCAAATCGGCAGCTCCGGAGGTGAGATAGTGTAATTCCCAAATTATGGATGAGCAAACAACTGAACTAAATGATGATTATGATCAGAATTTGTGTTGATTTCTTATGCTAGGTTTTATTTGTACAGATAAAAGAGATAGTCAAAGAAGAAGGAGAAGAAGATTAGATCGAGAGATGTTTGAGAGAGAGAGAGAGAGATCAAATCAAAGAGACTTGTAAATTCTTTGTAAATCCCATTTCTTAACAAAACGGATCTTTATATTTATTTGATAGATCCTCCTCCGGCTACCAAATTTTGGCCATGGAGTGATGGAGAAGAAGAAGAAGAAGAAGAAGAAGAAGAAGAAGAATGGAGGCGAAATAGTCGACGAATGAAGAAGAAGAAGAATAGAGGCGAATAAGAAGAGAAGAAGAATGGAGGCCAACAAGTCGTGAACGAGGGAGAAGAAAAAAACATTAGGTTAGTATAGTTTTTATTATTTTCTTAAAAAACAAAATGAAAATCATGGAAAACCATATTTTTCAATTTTAACACTGGTGTTGTTTTTCATTTTGTTTTTTTTTTAAAAATAAAATAAAATGAAAAACGGTTAACGAATGCGAATTCGAAATTGTTTTTCGAAAACGAAAACGAAAACGAGCTGAAAAACAACTGCATGACAGACCCTAAGATACAATGTTAAATGTTTGGTTATGATTTGGATTTTTTTTTTTAAACCCAGCTTTCACTACTTAATTACAAAATTATCTTTAATGTCTCTTCCTTATGGACGGCTCAACAGATTTTGAGACCTTATGCTAGGGGTGGGCACAAAGTTCAGAACCGAACAGAACCGATGTGAACCGAACCAAAAAAAGGGGGTTTGGTTCGGTTCATAAATTAAACTCGGTTTAAACCGGTTTAAAAATGTAAGAACCGAAAAGATTTCGGTTTAATTCGGTTTTGGTTTTCCAAAACCGGGTTGAACAGAATAAACAGAATATATATATATATATATATATATATGTGTGTGTATTAAAATAAAAATCCCTAAGTTCAATTATCATTATATATATTAACCACTAAATACATGTTTTCCTTTCTTGAATTTTGTTATGAATGAATATTGTCACTTTGTTAGATAATGAAGTTAAACTGAAATGATATTATTATACCATACAAAATCACCAATTCAACAAACCCATATAAATAAACATTTAACATAAAAACAGTTAAAATATCCATTAAGTCCATTTGGCCCATTGGCCCATTAGGCCCAAAACCGAAATGAACCGAACCGAACCGAACCGATTTAAACTAGTTCAGTTCAGTTCAGTTAGCATATCTTAATCGGTTTAAACCGGTTTCAATTTTTCAAAACCGAAATATTTTCGGTTCAGTTCAGTTTTACCCAAAACCGAACCGAACTGAACTTTGCCCACCCCTACTCTATGGGAGAAAAAAAAATAGGCTGTGGTTTTTTTTTTTTATATATAATAAAAATAAATGAAAAATTTTTACGATAGAGCCTGATTAGAAATATCCAATTAAATGAAGAAGATTGCACTTGAAAATTTTCTTATTGCAATATGATGGGTTAAATAATAAGACAAATAACAACAATAGTGAGCAGTAATCATATTAAAATTAACCACTTCATTTATCATGCAATTTGAACAAATTAAAACAAAAACAAAAGTCTTAAATTTGAATTTACAAACCTTTTAAATGTTGGGATCTCTTTTCAGAGATAATATAAATAATAGATTTCAAGCGATGTAACTTGTCAGCTTTAAAGAGCAACAAATTATTGCAAAAAGAGTTTTAATTGTACTTGAATTGTTGTAGGTAAATGAGAATAATTAATTTTTTTTAGACAATTTTAGCTAGTACAATACTTTTTTTAGTTAATAATAATAATAATAATAATAATAATAATAATAATAAAAGTTCTTTAATATATTTTATTAGTAATTTTTTTTAACAATATTTTTAAAATTTATGAATAAACGAGGCTCCTAATTTTTTGAGACCCCAAGTCCATGCCAAACATATGCCTAGTTTGCTTTGTCCAAAAGCCGGTACTACTCTCCTTGGCCTCTACCACAACTTTCTAAATGTATTCAAAACAGAAATATGAGGAGAGAAACTTGATCGATCAATAATTTTAAACACATTTTTTTTGCTTCAAATATAGATAGACCGACAAACATCTGTAAACCAGTGTTTTTCATAACCAAAAAATGCGTTAAAATGGTGTTTCATACAATGGAATTTGTATCACTGCACTAGGAAATGTGTCATGTGGACTTAATTAATTTTCACATAAAATTGTCATCTAAGTTGTTTTTTTTTTAAAAAAAAATTTATACACAAATGCGTGTTGTCAAAAAATATTTATATTATAACTTCATAACAATGTACATAATATATAATATATAGGTGAATACACAATTTTAAGGATGAGAAACACATCCTGAAGCAAAATTCTCAACTTTCAACTTGTCAAAGCTTAATGAGTGATGTTACTTTATCCAAATTTGATGTCCAAATCTGGTGCTCAAATGATGTGGCAACACTCTAATCCATTAATTTAAATCATACAAATATAATACAATCACATCAATTGAGCATCAGATTTGAACACCAAATTTGGACAAAGTGAAGCTTAATTATTAGATTTTGAAGGATTTTATCCTTGAGCAGTAAGTGTAGTCATTTTTAACTGCATTATCTTTTTTGAGCGAGATTTATGGGAAAATAATTAATGGCACTTCATGAAGAGAGAGAAGATAGCTTGGAAGTGAGATAAAGTAGTGTCTTTAAAGAGTAATTTTTGTTCAAATAAAATCCAAAATTGGTGTTAGATTTAAAACAACATACAGTATTTTGTAAAGGGTTATTGTTAGTAAATTTGTACGCGGAAGCAATATACTGCAACTAAAGTAGAGACTTGAGAAAACGCAATTTTACGTGGTAAAACCCTCAATTTAATCTGAGGGAAACATCCACGGGCAAAGACTGAAGGACTTTATTAGACCAAAAAGATTACAACCTCTCTCTCTAATGTTTTAGGAGAGAACTACAACCTTTACAAGGAAAGAACAAAAGGTAGAAGAAGAAAGCTATTGCTTGGGATGATTTTGGAGTGAAAAACTCCCACCTATTTATAGTTGGATTGGATGGCAATTTCGTAATTTAATTAAGAGAAATGTGTGGCTCACATTTCTTCTTTTCCACCATCAAATCTCAACCACAATTTCCATACCTACCAAATGTGTGGTTAGGAATAATTCAAGCATATTGGGCCTTGATGGGCCTTAATTGGTTTGGGCTTGAAAATGGCTTCACTCTTTCTTCATTCTCCCACTTGAAGTCATCTTTCTAAGTTGTCAGATTTCTTCATGGTCCATCATTCCCTCTAATCTTTGCACAAATTCCTGCTGCTTACGTTTCTGCTAGACCATAGGAGGATCTACACCATATAAACTTATCAGTATTGATAGGTTTGGTCATTACATCTGCTGGATTCTCCATGGTGTGTATCTTTTGCATATCCACACTACCGTCTTCCACTACTTCCCGAACAAAATGATATTGAACTCCTATGTGCTTAGTTCTGGAATGGAAAGCTGGATTTCTTGCTATGTGCAAGGCACTCTGACTGTCACAAAACAGAATAATCTTCTTTTGTTTGTGCCCGAGTTCCTCCATTAGCCTTTGAATCCAAACTGCTTCCTTACAAGCTTGTGTAGCTGCCATGTATTCTGCCTCAGTTGCAGATAGAGCCACAACTGTTTGTAATTTGGAAATCCAGCTCACAGCTCCTCCTGCAATTGTAAACACATAGCCGGTAGTAGATTTCCTTTTATCGAGATCTCCAGCAAAATCTGAATCCACATAACCCCTAACGGTAAATTCCAATCCTCCGTAACATAATGCAACAGATGAGGTTCCTCTGATGTACCTCATAATCCTTTTCACAGCATTCCAATGCTCTATACCAGGGTTCGCCATGTGTCGACTAACCGCTCCCACTGCTTGTGCAATGTCTGGTCTTGTACATATCATAGCGAACATCAAACTTCCCACTGCTGATGCATATGGCACTCGAGACATCTCTTTCCTCTCTGCTTCATTGCTAGGACTCATACTTGAGGATAATTTGAAGTTAACAGGAAATGGGGTAGAAATTGGCTTACTATCTTGCATGTTGAAGCGTCGCAAGATTTTATTCAAATAATTCTTTTGACAAAGCCAAATCTTCTTGTTACTTCTGTCTCGGTGAATTTGCATCTCTAGAATCTTATTTGCTGGTCCCAAATCCTTCATATCAAACTCTCTAGCCAACTGTGCCTTTAATTCTTGGATTCGATCTTTGTTGGGGTCTGCTACCAACATATCGTCCACGTACAATAACAGGATAATGAACTCATTATCTTCTTCAAACCTTTTGTAATACGCACAATGGTCTGAACTAAGTCTATTGTACCCAAGACTCATGATATAGGAATCAAATCTCTTGTACCAACACCTCGGCGCCTGTTTGAGACCGTACAGAGATTTGTTCAACCTGCAAACCAAGTTCTCTTTACCTGATTCGACAAAACCTTCTGGTTGAAGCATATAAATCTCTTCTTCAAGTTCTCCATGAAGAAAAGCTGTTTTCACATCTAGCTGCTCTAGATGTAGGTCAAATGTAGCACACATCGCCAGGACTACTCTGACTGTCGTGAGTCTAACAACAGGTGAAAATATTTCATTGAAGTCAATACCCTCTTTCTGAGCATATCCTTTTACCACTAATCTTGCACGATACTGCTCCACTTGGTCATTACCATCTCGTTTGATCTTATAGACCCACTTGTTTCCGATAGCCTTCCTTCCTTGTGGTAGCTTAACAAGATTCCATGTCTTATTCTTATGTAAGGCTTCAATCTCCTCCTGTATTGCTGTCATCCACAGGGATACATTCAGACTTTTAGTAGCTTCATGGAAAGTTGATGGCTCTCCATCCTCTGTTAAAAGACAGTATGCTATATTGCTCTCAGTATCATAATCTAAGTGCCAAACCGGTGGTCTTCTCTCACGAGTTGACCGACGAGTTTCAGAAGCCTCAGGCTCAACTGGTTCTTCTTCTTCGTGCTCTGGTGCTATTTCAGAAGAATTTGAATCTTCAAGATCCTGAATATTTTCCACCTGAACTTTTGCAGTCTCTGGATTTTTCTTCGAAGTGCTATCATCTCCTTTCTCTTGCAGTTTGCCTTCTGCAAATATCACATCTCTGCTGATGACAACCTTGTGGGTAGTGGGATCCCACAAGCGATACCCCTTAACTCCATCAGCATACCCTAAGAATATACATTTCCTGGATTTTGGATCCAGTTTTGTTCTTTCTTGGGCGTTGTACATTACGTACACAGGACTTCCAAATATATGAAGGTGTGAATAGTCAACTGGTTTCCCAGTCCACATCTCCATCGGTGTCTTCAAATCGATTGTCGTTGAAGGTGATCGATTTATCACATAACAGGCGGTTTTGACTGCTTCTGCCCAAAATGTATTGGGTAGACCTGCTGTCCTCAACATTGCTCTGGTCTTGTCCAACAAGGTTCTGTTCATCCGCTCTGCCACACCGTTTTGTTGAGGGGTGTACGGTACCGTGAGCTGTCTCTTAATGCCTTCTTGTTGGCAGAAAACATTAAAGTCCTCACTTGTAAATTCTCCTCCATTGTCCGTCCTCAAACACTTGATCTTCTTTTCAGATTCAAGTTCTATCCGCGCTTTGAAGGCTTTAAATACTCCAAACACATCTGACTTTCTCTCGATTGGGTATACCCAACATCTCCTGGAGTAATCATCAATGAAAGTCACCATGTACTTTGCTCCTCCTAGGGATATATCTGGTGATTCCCAGACATCAGAATGAATCAAGTCTAGAATGCGTTTGCTCCTAGCAGTAGAACTGCTAAACTTCAATCTATGTTGCTTACTTGTAACACAATGCTCACAGAATGGAAGATTTACTGTTTTGAGCCCAGGAAGCAAATTCTGATCAGAGAGAATCTTCAAACCTCGTTCCGACATATGGCCTAGTTTGCGATGCCACATTATCGTTGACTCTTCTCCATGGTTGGTTGATGCAACACATGAATCTGCTTCCTGAAATGTTTCTCCATTGAGCATGTATAGATTTGAAGTGATCTTTTCTGCCTTCATGACCACAAGCGCGCCTCTGACAATTTTCAAGATCCCATTTTCTATTTGGGTCTTGCATCCAAGATCATCTAATTGTCCCAAAGACAATAATTTCTTCTTTAGGCCCTTCACATGTCGTACCTCCTGAATGGTACGAATTGTCTCATCATGCATCTTTATCTTGATGGTGCCAATACCAGCGATTTCCAAAGCATGATCATTACCCATAAATACAGATCCTCCAGAGACAGGTTCATATTTGTGGAACCATTCTCTTCGAGAGGTCATATGCCAAGTGGCTGCTGAATCTAGAAGCCAAACATCAGCAAACCGTTTTCTACCTTCATCGGCAGTATTCCCCTCGCTGTATAAGACTTCACCATCGTCTGAAGTGTTTGCTACACACCCTTGAGAGTTTGATGATTCTGGAGCTCTGTTATTTCCACTCTTCTTCTTGTTATGCCAACACTCACTTTTGACATGCCCTTTCTTGCCACACCCGTAACATTTGATGCTCTTTCTACTTCTTGATTTTGACCTACCATGATTGTGACTCCCATTGGGGCCACGTTCTGTTGATCTCCCTCTCATCATTGTCAAGGCCTCTGCCTGCTGCGAACTTGCTTGTCTGTCTTCCCTGTTATTACGTCGGCTCTCTTCTTCCAGAATAGCAGCTGCAATATCGTCGAAGACTAGATATTCTGAAAGGATGTTGTTCGTCAGGTTTATGATAAGTTGATCATACGAGTCAGGTAGACTTTGAAGTAGAAGCTCTGCACGTTCACCTGGATCTATTTCGTAACCCAACGTAATGAGTTTTGAAAATAGAGTATTCAGAGTGTTGATATGGTTGGTCACTGATGTTGTTTCCGCCATCCGAAGAGTATACAGTCTCCTTTTTAAGAAGATCTTGTTGTGTAGTGACTTGGCCTCATATAATCTTGTCAGAGTATCTCATATTTCTTTTGCTGTCTCCTTCTCCGCTATACTTGACAATACTTCATCTGCTAGTGCCAAATGTAAGTTGCCGATAGCATTACCATCCATCTCCTCCCACTTTTTGTCATCAGTGAATTCTGATGGCCTTTGCTCAATTGCTGCTAGGCAATTATCTTTTCTCAATACCGCCTTTATTTTCATTTTCCACAATGAGAAATTGCTCCCATTGAACTTTTCAATCTCAAACTTTGCTGCCATCATGTTCATCACGATTTGTTTAACTACCACTGTTTCACAGTGAATAGTAATATACGTATTTATAAACAGTACCGTATACTAGAATAGTGACCGTAGTTGTGAATAGTACACCAGGTAGGTTCCCAGGTAAGAGAGGTGAGTCACAATGGACCACTTAAATACCAAGTCTTTCCTTAGCCAGAACCTTTCCTAGACATGCACTTTCCACACCACCACACTTATTTCCAGTAACCACGAATACTACTAGAAGCTCTTAGTCAGCAAACTCAAGAACAATTCTTTTCTGATGTGGAAGATCAGACAATGCTGCAACCACAGAGCATACTAAGAATTTCCTGTAGAATCTGACAACTTAGCAACTTGGAATACAACCAGATGGCTCTGATACCACTGTTAGTAAATTTGTACGCGGAAGCAATATACTGCAACTAAAGTAGAGACTTGAGAAAACGCAATTTTACGTGGTAAAACCCTCAATTTAATCTGAGGGAAACATCCACGGGCAAAGACTGAAGGACTTTATTAGACCAAAAAGATTACAACCTCTCTCTCTAATATTTTAGGAGAGAACTACAACCTTTACAAGGAAAGAACAAAAGGTAGAAGAAGAAAGCTATTGCTTGGGATGATTTTGGAGTGAAAAACTCCCACCTATTTATAGTTGGATTGGATGGCAATTTCGTAATTTAATTAAGAGAAATGTGTGGCTCACATTTCTTCTTTTCCACCATCAAATCTCAACCACAATTTCCATACCTACCAAATGTGTGGTTAGGAATAATTCAAGCATATTGGGCCTTGATGGGCCTTAATTGGTTTGGGCTTGAAAATGGCTTCACTCTTTCTTCAGTTATTTTAATAATTATGACAAGTTATAAATTCGGAAAATATCACATCTCCTTAAAAGAAAACTCTTTTTAATAATAATTAAGGAGTTAATTTATATCGACTTAAAATTGTAATCAATTAGCAAATATATAATCTATGCCAATTATAATTGTAAATATAGAATTTGCATTGAAATGCACATATTAAATCACCAACATATAGCTTTATAGAATTGAAATATTAGAGTGAGGTTGTTTTCATATAATCCTTTAACAACTTTTTGGAGTGTCACGTTGTTGAAGGAAGTATTTGAAACAAAAGTCAAAAGACCTTTTCAAAAACATATCCATTAAACTGTAAACCTCCCTTTCCGACATCCACATCCTATCCAAACAAAAACTCCCAAACACTAATTAAACTGCTACTTTTTGTAACAGTTGCACACACAACACAACATGGTTTTGTGGTAAGGAATTTAATTATTTACAAGTCAGCTGATCAGCTCAGCTCCCAATACAAATGTCTCCTCTCTACTCCTAACTCCACTCGCAAATTAACATATTACAGTAGCATCAGCATGGGATTATGAGAAGTAAAGTGTGTATATATATATATATATATATATATATATGCATGATTCATGACAGTGAGCGAGATGTTATATTTGGTAATTTGTTAACCTGTCATTGTTTTAAAGAATGACAACTATTATATGCTACATTTGGCTCTTGTTTAATAAATTTTTTCTAGCTGGCAAGGAATAAAAACTGTCAAACGTGACTATGGAAATTTCTTTATTAACAATAAACTGTCCAAATCACTACTTTGAAATTCCAAGGGAATTCTTAATTTCATCACTACCTGTGCAATAATACTAAAAGCATGAATTTCATAAGCATTATATACTAGTGTTTTTTGATATTAGAGTTGTGGATTTCAGCTTAATTTGTGTACGTGAATAAGACGCTAGACTTGTGACTCATATTATTTCTGTACTATATCTATAGTGATTCTCCACAAATTATATCATCCTCTTCTCTACATTATTAATTCCACTATCTCTTACATTATATTTAGAATTAGATAAAAACATGTCCAATTGTTGGCAAAAAATTAAATTCTCCAACAATGTGTTCATCTAGTTCCGAACGGTAAGATCGTTTTTTCTATCTTAATCGAATTGAATATGTGAATCAACTTTGAAAGTGAAGTTTTAAACCCTAAATTTGTATTCAAGATTGTTTCAGTATCGTAGTAATTCCATAAAATGAATCATCATCAAAGAGTTTATATAATCTTGGTGGGTTTTTGAATTTCTCCCCTTTTATTATATCATCATCATATATACGTTATCGACCATGATCAAGGGTTAGAATTAGCTGTGGTGCGTTGGTGTGACTGGTCTGTGAGGCTAGCAACTATTAATAAACATAAAAATTTAGTGATTAAATAGTTTATTTATCCCTAGTGGTTGGATTAGGTCTTGATTGTGATTTTGTTTACAGAGAGGATGACGAAAAAGCCCTGCCATTTCTTGATGTGATTGGGAGCATCTTCTAGCCTTGTATAACCAAACCAATCGAATAGCTAAGACTTGAGAGTCGACCCTTTTTTGCCCTTTCCATGTCAGTGACCAAATTATGATTTCTCAAACGGTAACAGTACTCAGTACTATACAGTCTTTTAACCTGCTTTTCAGGCAACAGCTTCTTCAACTAGGTCACACCCAACCAACTGTCAGGTGTTTTTGCCTGTTTCTACTATTCAAAAGCTACCCAAATTCAGCATAATCATCATCTCTGAATTAATATTCATTTGGTATAAGATTTCATCATTTCTATGTTTATGTTAATAATTTAAGATTAAATGATAAATGAATTCAAATTAATAGTTTTACTGTGTGGCCCAGTGAGAGAAAGAGAGAAGGTGAAGTTGGTTTGTCTGCAAGTGAAGAGAAAAGATACGAAATAGGAGAGAGAGAGAGTAGTGTAGCTGTTCATGCTGCTCTCACGCACCATCCTATGTCGTTATGTGGCTGTGGATTGGGTCCACCGACCTGTAGGCCTCTCTCTATCTATCTCATTTTATTTTTTTGTTGTTGAAATAATTGAGTAAAATCTGGAATTAAATTTGTGAATGAAAATTATAATTTAATTTTGTATATGTGTGAGTGTATCTGCATGACACCATATCAAAGAAGAAGCACAGTAACATCTTTGTCATTTAAAACAAGAGAAGCAGCCACAGCAGAGAAAAGGCACTAAAAATGTCCATGGCTTGATTCCCCTTTTTTTTCCTTCTCTCTTGATTTCAGCTTTAAATATAAATATATTAGATATTGTCCTTTTCAGTCTTCTCCTTAATCTATACTCAAAAGCTTGATTCGAACCTCTGAATTTTGATATTGTGGGGGCTGTTTTTGTGGTTTGAGATTACAAAAAAAATACCAGAAGAAGAAGAAGCAATAATATTAGAGGTTGAAGACGAAAATTTCTATGAACATGGCTACTTCTTCTTCGTCGACGCCTTTCTTTGATGATCAAAACCAGCAGATGAAGCAACAACATTCTTCAACACCCACTTCATCTTCAGCTCAACCACCAGCACCACCACCCCAGAAGAAGAAGAGAAACCAACCTGGAACACCAAGCAAGTATCAATCAATTTTGTTTATTTTATTAATAAAGATCTCTATTTAATCCAACTCAATACTCATTTTATTCATAAATTGTGTATCAAGTCTCTCCATATATTTTCTTTCTTTTGGCTGTTTTGGGTCACCCAGAAAAAAAAAATCCATGTGATAACCCTAATTTTTTTTGTCATGGGTGTGTGATGATAAAAGATCTCTGTCTTGCAGCTTAATTAATTTCTCTCTAGTGTTTAATTTTTATAATTTTGAAAGAATTAGTTATTTGTCATTTTTGAAAAGCAGATCCAGATGCGGAGGTGATAGCACTATCTCCCAAGACACTAATGGCAACAAACAGGTTCATATGTGAGGTGTGCAATAAAGGGTTCCAAAGAGAGCAAAACCTACAGCTACACAGAAGAGGACATAACCTGCCTTGGAAGCTAAAGCAGAAGACTACAAAAGAAGTGAAGAGGAAGGTGTATTTGTGTCCAGAGCCCACATGTGTCCACCATGACCCTTCTAGAGCACTTGGTGATCTCACTGGTATCAAAAAACACTTCTCTAGAAAACATGGTGAGAAGAAATGGAAGTGTGAGAAATGCTCTAAGAGGTATGCTGTTCAATCTGATTGGAAAGCTCATTCTAAGACTTGTGGCACCAGAGAATACAGATGTGACTGTGGCACTCTCTTCTCAAGGTAACGTTAATTCAATCTCCCCCAATTATTTTTTCATTTTTCATTTTTTTAGGGCTTAGATTCCTCAATTGACAAGAGTAGAAAAAGTTTTGATGCCTTTTTTTGTTTCCCTCTTTAAGTTTTTTCTTTAATCACTTTGAATGCTTAAGTTTCAATGGTACCATCACTGGTGGTGTATATGAGACGATGAGATGAAAGCAGAGAAAAACATGCCCCCACGTGAATATTAATCTCTGGAAACTGCCATGGATGGTCGAAGAGTTTTCAATTCAATTTTGTTTATTAAAAAAAATGAAAATTAAACTGTTGTTCTCTCCTTGAAAACAACGCCCATTTTTCGTTTGTTTACTTTTCTCTATTCACGTGTTGCTCTGGCATGTAGAGAAAGAGAGAGGGGTTGTGTTGTGACTTGTGTGTTGTTAATTACCGGGTTTGTTCTCTTCTTGGTTGGCTACTTGTGTTCAGGTCTGTGTATTCGCAGGTACCCTTTTTCATTATAACGTTAGCTAGCCTCTAACCACTCTTCTCTCTCTACCTCTCCTCTTCTCTCTCTCTCTCTCTCTCTCTCTCTCTCTCTCTAACGCTTCACAGATCATTGCATTTTCACGATCTGGTTCATTTTCATGGTTTTGTTTTCCAAATTTACCACAAATATTATTCTTTCTTTCTTCTTTTTTTATATTTTACAAGGAAACAATTCCCTACTTGAATGCAGCCAACACATGACAAGTTCTGTGTATCAATTAATTAGAATGAGTCTTGAATTGAGGTTCAGTTCTTGATTGATTGATGATTTTTCATGTTGTTGAATACATTCTCTTGTTGCATTTATTGAACAACCAGTTCCTGAAATGGCAGTGGTTAATTGGTTGATTGCTTAATCATTAACAACTTTGCATTCAATTCTTCTACTTGATTTTCCAACTTTTAATTCTTTTGTTTTTAGGGTTTCCGTTTTTTTTTTGGTTCATTTATTAAATACTTTTTCACTGTTGCTCCGCAACCCTAATTTTGCCGTCTTCTGTTGTTTGATTTGATCACTTATGGGTTTGGAGGCATTATTGGAGGTAAGGTTCATCAACATGTACAGAATGGGAAAGCAAATTTTGAATTCAGAAATCACATGAAATTTTAAACTGGGTCAAGTATACGACGAGTCACATGGTTTAATATTCTTTACTCATGATTTCATTTGGACTATATTATGTTGGTATATCAAATTATTTGAAAAAAAAAAAAACCAGTGGTCCTATTTGATTACTGTTTCAATGTGACATATGGATACTTGCCACCTTGCATATTCATGATCAGTTTTTTATTCCACGAATTCTATAATTTGATGATTTATAACTAGCTAGAAGACATGATTTCTATAGTTCAATTTTAATCTGATTTTATTTTCATTAATTTTTTGTATAATCTAGGTGATTTAATGGATGGTTTTTTAATAATTGGTGCAGGCGCGACAGTTTTATCACACACAGGGCCTTCTGTGATGCACTGGCTCAAGAAAGTGCAAGACACCCACCCAGTTTGAGCACCATCGGAAGCCATTTATATGGAAATAGCAACAATATGGGTTTAGGCTTATCTCAAGTGGGTCATCAACTCACTTCAATAAAAGACCAAACCATCCAATCTAATGACATTTTACGCCTCGGAGGCGCTGGTTCCCGCTCCACAGGCCAATTCGATCATCTCCTCCCTCCATCGATCGGTTCATCATCGTCGTTCCGATCACCGCAGACCATGCCTCCACCAGCCTTTTTCATGCAAGAATCAAACCACAATTATCATGAAGACCACCAACCTCAACAAGGGTTGCTTCAAAACAAGCAATTCCATGGAATAATGCAGTTCCCTGATCTTCAAAACAATACAAGCAACCCACCCTCCGGAGTCAATCTCATCAACCTCAACTTCCTCTCAAACAGTAGCACCACAAGCAGCTTAAATAACGGCAATAACTCCAACAATACCAACACCAATCTCCAGTCTTCAAGTTTACTCGAAGGGTCCAACAATCTCTATTCAAACAGCATAATGAATGAACAAATCAGCTCCGGTGTACCTTCTCTTTTCAGTTCATCAGTTCAAAACGACAACATAGTCAACGCGCATATGTCCGCCACAGCACTGCTTCAAAAGGCTGCTCAAATGGGTTCAACTTCAAGTAGCAACAACACAGCTTCTTTGCTCAGGAGTTTTGGTAGCTCCTCTTCAAGTGGCTCCAAACCCAACTTTAGTGGCATATTTGGCGGCGAAAATGACAACAACTTGCAAGACCTAATGAACTCTTTTGCTAGTGGTAACTCTTCAGCAATTTTCGGTGGTGGGTCTGGAGGAGAAGTCAATAATGCATATACTACTACTTCTGGACATGCCCAAGAAAACAACACATACGGTGGATTCAATGCAAATAGGAATAGCATGGAACCGAAATTGCACCAAAATCTTAATATAAGTAGTGGAGGATCTGATAGAACAACAAGAGATTTTCTTGGTGTGGGACAGATAGTGAGAAGCATAAGTGGAGGGTTTGCACAAAGAGAAAAACAACAACATCAACAACATCAACAACGACATGGACTTGATGTGAGTTCATTGGATTCAGAGAGAAATGTGTCTGCCCCGACAAGCCAATCTTTCGGAGGAGGAGGAGGTGGGAGTTTTCAGTGACGAAAAAGATGATAAGAGAGAAAAGTACATAGCAGGTACGTTTACTTACATTTACATATATTATTTAGTGACGTGTTAACTAAATCATTATCGATGATTAAAGTAAGCTTTGGATTTCATTGGTAAATGGGTGATGAATGCTTTTACTGTACCTTTTCTTTTTATTAGTTTTTTATTTATCTGACACATTGTCTTGCATGGGGCAGTCATGAGTTGGAGTACATATGGGTTTTGTTTCTTTTCTTGTCTTTTTGTTTTTATTTTCTTTTTCCTGTTCTTATTTTATTTGTTTATTTTTTTTAATTTTCCTCCTTTTTGGGCTGGCAGAGTCACGAGAGCTGAGATGCTCAAACAAATATCTTCCCTTCTTAGCTTTAACAAATATTCAATCAAATTTTCTACACCATAGTATGAACAATTCCACCTATTAAATATATATATGTTGAAGATTAGAATTCAAACTGAATATATCTACGTGATTTGACGGGCGTGCTACTCATGCAAGATTCTAGGGTCGTGCTTCTCTAAACACCACACGATTTTGTGAGAGAAATTCTTTTTTTTTTTTTTTTTAATTTCTTTGTAATATTTAATTTTTTATTTTGCTTAAAATAGTAGAACATGCTGGTCACTTTGCCTAGGGGAAACCCCCACCAAGATTGGACACTTTCTACTGAATCCAAATAGAAAGTTTACTGAATTCAAATAAAATATATGTAAAGTTGTTCTATAATAATCGTTACTTCTAAAAGTTCAAAAAGGTAAATGCCTATTAGAAATTAAGTAATGTTAAAGTTTACAATTCATATAATTACGTACTGTACTTCTATTTTTTTTCTTGAGATAGTAATACTAATATATTATATAAGTATTAATAGAAAAACTTATTTAAATATATAAGTGTTTTATCCGTTCAATCATACGTGTATCTTGCATGTTTATATAAGGTTAATTCATACCTAACTAATTGGAAAAATGAGATGTTTGCATGAAAACCGTTTTTTATTACTTCATAATTGTGACAAGATGTATCATATAGGATTATTTTCCACCTTTGAATTTTCCTTTTTTTTTTTCATACAGTTTGACTTTGATAGCTGTCTACTTGTCAAATAACATTTTATTTTATTTTTAATGACTATTTTCTTTTCTTCTTATTCTTGTTAATTATGCATATAGTGGAACTTTGGGACTTGCTCATCAATGGAAAGGCTTTTTCTCTGCTTATCGATGCCAAACATATATGGTGGTCTCTCATGATGAAGACCATGGGGTTTGATCAGGCATTTACAAAGCAAGGCAATTCAAGTGTATCTACTGGGAGGTCGGCCACCTAGAAGGGCTGAAGCAATTCTCATCTTATTTTGGATGGTGACTATATAGTAGTTGAAAGTCAATTAATTTTCATGTTTGCTTTTTTCCTTAGTAATACATTTTATGCTACAACTACAGTTACTAGTTTTATAGACCATGAGGATGGCGACTTTCTATATACTTCTAAATCCTTACAATTGTCTCATAATCAACGTAACGACTAAAGAGTCATCCACCTTTTGCTAGGAATTTTTTTTTTTTTTTTTCAATTTACCACATATAGATGCGAGTACATATATCTTTTGCTATAGGAAAGTTTCTAGTAAACCTTGTCCAGTAGTTTTACTTTTTTTTTCTATAGCATTTGAAACATCGGATTCTCAACATTTGCGTTCAAGATCAGATTTAGTTAATTTTTATTCTTCATTTGTTTAAATATATAAAATAATGCAATCAAAATCAGATCAATAATTCAATCAACTCTTGTTTTTTTTTTTTTTTTACTATTCTTATTGATAAACTCTTTCGTTAGCATGTTTCGCTTAGAGCATATATTTAATATGTACTGCACTTAAATATTCAGATAGTTGAGTGTTTGAAAATGTTGATTGCATGCTTTGTGGAAGATGGATATATATATATATATATATATATATATATATATAAATAATATGCTTGGAAAGCTTTTAAATTCAAGTTGTGATGATTTCTTTTACTATATTATATATGGATATTTCAAATTTGAGACCCACGTCGACATCTTATTCATGATGTGCTGTAATTCATCCTCAATGCCCTACTAAACGACGAAACAACCCTTGTTGAAAAAAACAGCCATGACATGCATATTGTGGTCCACCTTTAATAAAATGGTATACAAAAAAAAGAAAAAAGAATTTAAAGATACTCTTTATTATACTTCCTTGGATCCCATAGCCCGACATAGGTACAATTAAACTCAGAAAAACAGCGATCATGATTCATGCATGCATGTTCGTACATATCTTCTGCCCATATTTGAGGTCTAGAAACTGCCGGAAGTGATACCTAGATCAAAAACAATACAACAGACCCAAAACATTATCTATATGAGGATATGCAAGAGGGACAGACAAGGAATGTCTCAAGATTAATAAATTCTTGATATATAAATTCCAAAATACATAACTATTTACCTACAACTACGATTTATTTATTTCAAGTAGTATTTTTTGCAAAAAACATGAAAAAGAGTGGTAGTGAGAGGAGTTCTAGGGATTTTAGGGTGAGCTTGGTCTCTATCTTTGTTGATAACTTGAATCCCATCATTGATCTTGAAGGTTTGTGGGTAATTTCCTACCATTTGGCAAGGTGAGAGACATATCCCTGCATAGAGGGAGGAGAGGTAGGAAGAGTGACTTTGCTTTTGTAAGGTTTGCAACCATGGATGAGGCGACGAAAGTGGCTCGAATCATGAATGGTATGCATGTCTATAGCTGGCCTATTTCTTGTAAGCTGGCTGAGTTGGGATAGAAAGATAGAAGGGGCAGAGGAATATCGGTTAAACCTAGAAGGAACGAAGCCTTTGAGGTTTGGAGATCGAAGCCCCAAGCTGGGTTTCAAGTGCCTGCTAACAAGGCGAGTGGATCAGAGAGAGGCCGTTCGTCGTATGCGAAAGTAGTTAAGAAGAAAGGGTTGGGGAGAAGAATTTCCTGGCGAGCTTGCAAAGAAGACCTACGCTGGGCTGAGTTTAGCATATTAGGGATCCTTCACTGTCTTAATTCTGTGTCGAGCAATTGCTCCAGATTAACGAACATGGGAATACTTTTTAAAGTTAATTATCTTGGTAGCCTGAGGGTGTTGTGGTCATTTCGGTCAGAGATAGATAAGAAAGACTTTATCTCCAATCGGTTCTTGTGGGATGATATATTAGACCATTGTGAAGATCAAGGTAGTTGGATGGTGTCTGTAACGAAAACATGATGGTTTCTTCTGTCAGGTTTTTCGGCGAAGCTGTGGTGTCCATCTTTTCTCAAGGTAATTGGCAATTCTTTAGGGATTACCTTGCATGGGAGAGTGAATACTTGTGGTATTCTGGTGGAAATTGCCAAGGAGTTTGAGTGCCCAAATTTTGTCATAGTAGATTATGCTAAGAAATCCTTCTCGGTGAAGGTTCGTGAAGATAATGTCATCCCGTCTGAAGAATGAATTGAGGATATGTTAGGCTTACCACTGAATAGAGTCGAGCATGTTGATTATCCCCGAACGGCTTGTGGGGACCCCTCCGGTGGATACTACGACTCCAAGGAAGGTTGTAGTTTTTGAAAAGGAAGTCAGAGGTAGGGACAGGGCTATTGCATGCACATAGTGTTGCTGTCAATGAGACTGATGGTATGTGCGGGTTGGTGAAACTTAGCTCTTTTCAAGATTACGTTTTGGTTGGAAGGAGTGGGTAGAAAGGGGGTCTGCACAAGTCCTATGTGAGTAAAGTTGGAGGAGACCTTTTGGGGAGTCAGAATAGGACTGCATCCCTAGCTAAAGGGAAGTCAGTCTATGTTAAATCTAATAAGGCTAGCTATCCCTTTAGAGGACGGAAACAATCTAGTATATTAGGCACTATCAGTCTTCTGGCTGTTTTAGTGAGGACAACCTATCAACAGAGGATGGTAACTGGGGAAACCAGTTGTTTAATTATAGGCCAGCTATTGTGGGAGAGGGACCAGGTGAGCCCTCAAAGATGAGGATTTGCGAAGCATGGTGTGTAGTGGATCTTGAAGATGGTCAAGTCTCCGGTGGGCCGGTTGAGGCCATGGCCCATGGAGATGTAAATATTTAGTTAATGGGCATGGCATACCCTATTACTGAAAATCTTTCTGTTAAGGAACCTTTAGGCCAGTGCGTTGCTAACACAAATGATATCTTTTGTAGACCTTGAATATGATATTATCTATATAATTGCCAAGAAAATGTCAGGTACAAGCAATGGTGAAAAAGCAGAGGTATTTCCATATAGCATGAAAGGAGTCAAAAACAAGATGAAGCGCTCAGTGAGAAGTGGCACTAGAGGTCGGGGGAGACGGAAGGCTGGGATCCTACCTAGTCATGGCATGAGTACTAGGAGGAATCCCATACCATCCTTGGATCCAGATGCCACTGAATTGGCTGAGGGACGAGAGTTGAAGGTTGAATTTGCCAAGGTCATTGAGGAGTCCGTTTCCAGAGGAGTGAATCTTGATGAGGCCAACCCACTTTAGGGTGAAGACCAGGGATTGTGTATGGAAGAAAAAGTGGCCAAGGTATTGGAAACAAAGGCTGCATTAGGACTACAATTTAAAGGTAACAACGATATTTTGTGTAAAGAAATCTTAAGTAGAGATGATGAGGATAGGCGCCGTTTTCGGGACATTTGATGTCGGGGTTTTGGATGTGTTGGTTCGAAGGTGTCATTTCCTTTTATGGAGTGCATCTCTTGGAATGTGCACGGTATCGACTGTATTGAAAAGGGGAGAGCTTTATTTAAGTTAGTGAAGCATCATAAGCCGTCCTTTCTTTTCCTTCAAGAATTGAACGTCCGATCAGTGGATTATCATTTGGTGAACGCGTTTGGTGGGAGAATTCTGTCCAAAGGTATGATAGTGGATGCGGTTGGACCATCTGGGGGTTTAATTACTCTTTGGAATGAAGAGGCTTTCAATGCCAAGGCTTGTGTTAACAATGACAGATGTTCCATAATTCTTGGAGATTTGGTAGCCATTAGTAAGGAGATCGTTATCTGTAATGTGTATGCGCCTAATACAGATGATGAATGGGTGACATTGTGGGATTTTATCGTGGCGA
Organism: Dipteronia sinensis; assembly: GCA_033220585.1. NCBI lineage: Eukaryota > Viridiplantae > Streptophyta > Magnoliopsida > Sapindales > Sapindaceae > Dipteronia > Dipteronia sinensis. The sequence goes on along the minus strand of CM065638.1, from coordinate 57,913,485 downwards.
ATTAGAGGAAGTTTTCAGTTCCGTGAATTATTGTAGGTGATTTCAACGTTGTAGCTGATGCTGCGGAAAAATTAGGAGGGTCTCTAATCATGAACCATATGGGGAATTTCAGACAGTTTATTGAAGAAGCCTAGTTCATTAATCTAGTGATTCTTGGCTTCCAGTTCACTTGGTCCAACGCTAGAGAGGCGGCGTCGTGGGCAAGGTTAGACAGATTTCTGGTGTCCTAAAAAATAATCCTTTGGTTTTCGGATATTCTTCTGCGGAATCTCCCCAAATCGGTTTCAGACCATTCAGCGGTTTGGCTAGGCACCACTAAGGAAAAGTTGGGACCTTATCCTGTTCGTTATTTTGATTCTTGGGATGACCATAAGGAGGTGATGAATTCTATTATGGAAGAATGGAAGAATAAGATGGTGGCGGGTTCTAAAGGGTTGGGGTTGGCTATGAAACTCAAGGCTGTGAAGATTGTTTTTAAGAAGTGGCAAAGAGAGGTGAAGTTGGAAGACTTTTCTCTGGGAAAGATGGAATCAAGATTAGAAGCCATTGAAGTCAGGGCCAAGGCGAGTTGGTGGAATTTGAATCTAAGAGATGATAGAAGGAAGGTTTTGGCGGACATGTGGTCAGGTTTGCTCAAAGAGGAGAGGAATTAAAGACAAAATGCTAGAGTTAAGTGGATATTGGAGAGGGATAGAAACTCTAACTTTTTTCACCTGATGTGTAACTCTATAAGGCGTAGGAATATTTTAGACAAAATCTACAGTGATGGTGCCCTATGTGTTGGTCCATCGCAAGTTAGGGCGGGCATTTTTGGCTTTTTCAAAGACCATTTTGCTACCAAATGCATTGATAGGCCTAGGCTAGAAGGAACTGGGTTTGCTCAAATTTCTACGGAGAATGGGATGCTCATTGAGGAGAATTTTAGTATTGAGGAGGTGAAGGAGGGTTTGGATGGGTGCTATGGCAATAAGGCACTGGGTCTGGTCGGTTTCAATATGAATTTGATCAAGAAAAGATAGAAGGATATTGAAGGGGATTTCATGAGCTTTATGAATGAATTTTTCGTGGATTGTTCGGATGTGAGCAGCCTAAATCATACATTTATCACTCTTATTCCTAAGGTGGTGAAACCAAGTTCGCTTAATGATTACATACCTATTAGTTTGGTTAATTCCTTGTACAAGGTTTTGGCGAAAATCCTCTCTAATCGGTTGAGAAAGGTGATGGATGGGGTGATTGGTGAATCACAAATGACCTTTGTTGAAAAATGTCAAATCATTGATTGCTTAGTGGTTTCTAATGAGGTTATTAGTAGTTGGAGGAGGGGGGAGAGAGAAGGAGGGGGGGATTGTGTTAAAATTAGATTTCGAGAAGGCTTATGATAGTGTGGATCATAAGTTTTTAGATTTATGTTTAGAAGGTATGTGTTTTGGTGATAAATGGAGAGGTTGGATTTGCAATTGCACCTCTTCTCCCATGATATCCATTCTTTTCAATGGGAGCCCTACGAAAGAGTTTGGTATTGGTAAAGGCTTTAGGCAAGGCGAACCCTTGTCCCCATTCTTGTTCAACATTGTGGTTGAAGCTCTAAATAGAATGCTCCTAAAAGCTAGGGATCTCAACATGTTCAGAGGCAAAGTTTTCGATAGGGAAGGGATCTATCTTACTCATCTTCAATTTGCTGATGATACGATCTTGTTCATTGAAGTTAAAGAAGAGTCGTTGGTCAATGTGAGGGGAATCCTGAGGTGCTTCAAGATTGGGTCAGGGATTAAAATCAATTTCCATAAATCTAGTCTTGTCAAAGTCGGAAAGACCAGTAGTCTAGTTGAGAGATGAGCATGTATGTTCAGATGTCAAAAGGCCTCTCTTCCTTTCATTAATTTGGGGTTTCCGCTTGGTGGGAATCCGAATCTTATCAGGTTTTGGGATCTGATTTTAGAGAGAATAAGGGAGAGATTAGCCTCCTAGAAAATGCAGTTTTTATCTAAAGCGGGTTAGCTTGTTCTTATTAAATCTGTGTTGTCGAGCTTTCTGACTTATTTCCTATCGGTGTTTAAGATTCCGGTTGATGTGGCTTTTGCCATAGAAAAGATGCAACTGGAGTTCATTTAGGGGGACAAAAGAGATAAAAAGAGCATTCATTTGGTTGATTGGGAGACGCTGTGTAGGAATAGACGAAATGGTGGTCTGGGTATTGGGCAGATCCAAGATAAAGGAAATGATATGCTTGCAAAGTGGATTTTGAGGATTGGTAATGAGGTTGAGGCTTTATGGAGGCAAGTTGTGTGTGCTAAGTATTCCGTAGAGTCCCGCAATCTAGTTTGGGACTGGAATGGTGGGCACTTAGCTTCTAAGTTTATTAAATCTGTGGACGGCCTTTTGAAGACTAATTAGATGACTGCTGAGATTATTTCAGCTTTTTTGGGCATGGTGGTGGGAAATGGGAAGCGTGCAAGTTTTTGGAGGGATCTTAAGGTCACTGGAATTCCTTTAGCGCAAGCGTTTTGTAGAATTTTATGCGCTGGCGGTTAAGAAAATTGAGGTGGTTTGTGAGTTTGGTGCGTGGAATGGTGCTGTGTGGCAGTGGAATGTTGAGACTAGGAGGCATGTTCTTGGATGGGAAGAGGAGGTCTGGTTCAACTTCATTAATAAGGTGGACAAGTTCAAGATGAGAAGTTCCAGTCCTGATTCTTTAATATGGACTCATACTCCTTCTGGCAGTTTTCTGTTCGCTCATTTCAAAGGACAATTGAGGCGAGGCTGGCAAATGTACCTTCTTCTATAGAAAATGCCTTGTTATGGAGTGGGGTGGTGCCTCTTAAGGTGGATTTTTTTCTTTAGTTGCTTGCCAGAAGAAGGCTACCGGTAGGAGAGCTGTTGCCTAAATTCATAGGCGGGAGGTTGGTAGTCAGCTGTGCCCGTTTTGTAAAAACATTGGTTAAGTCGATAGACCATTTATTCATCAATTGTGTCTGGTCTTGGCCGCTATAGTCGACTTGTCTTAGTTTGTGGGACATTTCTGCTTGTATGCCTGATAAGTTTAATGATTGGATGGAGGAGTGGATGAACATATGTTATGATGCGAGAAGTGGCAGAGCTTGGAAGGTTGCTTTTCATGCCATATGTTGGTCCATTTGAGAGTCTAGGAATGATGTGGTCTTCAACCATGGGTTCTTCGATGCTGGTATAGTCGCAGAAATGGTGAGATGGAGGGTGGTCTAGTGGTTCAAGAATTGTTGTTCGGGGTCCCCGATGTCACCGTCGATCTTGATGTTGAATCCTAAGGTTAGATGTGTAGATACCACTAAGAAACAGAGGAAGACTGCCATCAGGTGGTGTCATCCGCCTGAAGGTGCTTTGAAATTTAATGTAGATGGGTCTTTTAGAGGCAACCAAGGCCTTGCCGGAATTGGAAGCATCCTTCGTAATCATGTTTGAGCCACGATCTGTATGTTTTCTTCCTTCTTGGGTGCTGGTATTTCCTCATCCCTTACTAAAATCTCTGCCATTCTCAAAGCTTGCGAGTTGTACGAGAAGGCAAGTTGTCGAGTTGTCAGGCACATTATCACTGAAAGTGATTCCAAATCAACTGTCTCGTGGGTGAACGAGGATGCTGGTGTAGGCAATGTAAGGATTATGGATATTATCTTGCACATTAGAGAGATCCTTTGTAGGAATGCGTTGAAAATTAAGGTCCAGTTTGTTCCAAGAAGTGACAATGTTTCTACTGATCTTTTAGCTAAGTTGAGTGCCTTAAGTGGTCTGGTTCAGGAGGTTTGGGGTTGCTAAGGCTTGTTCTAGTCTCCCTCGCCTTGCTGGTCTCCTTTTGCTTTGTGTCTGGTCTTGTTTTTGGGCTTTCTTGTTGTGTGTTCTTCGTGTTTGTCCTGTTGTTCTCGTTTTGCTGCCTTAGGCTCTTTCAATAAAGTTTGCCTTTTCAAAAAAAAATTTGCGATTTATTATGTTTTTGTTTGATATATATATATATATATATAGAAAAGATCACCATTGAAAATGATTTATAAATACTGGAGCCAATTTGTGAAGAAATATTTGTAGAAAGTGTAAGTGTCTCATTTTATGATTGGCTTATTTCGTTGACAAAATCACATTTGGGGTCAAATAATGTAAATGGTAGATTAGGAGTTGAAGATCTCTCATCATCAAGGCACTGGACTCCAAGTGCATCAAGAAAGGTAGACTACTTGACTCTATTCTTATTTGAAGAGATGTAGTTGCACACTCACTTGCATGTATTATATTCTTATTTACATGTATTTGAATAAAGCATTGTATGTCATTCATCACACTCCACACTTGCACATTTTTTCATATTAGATTAGTGTGTTGAGTTTGCCTTGGAAAAGAGGATTTTCTTTTTCACCGAGTTCTGGTAGCTGGTTAGGCACCTGCCTCCACCACGGTCCCAACATCGGTTGGTTCCAGAAGGTGCATGTTTTGAGGATCGCGGTATGTGCACTTGTACGCACAGCGGTCCCTGCCGCAGTAAACATTAGTATGCCCCTGTTGCCTAGACCGCACCTGTGCTCTTGCATGCATAGCGGTCCCCGCCATGATTTTGTCCAGACGGTGCACTGTTGTATGCACCGCAGTCTGGACAACTCACCCGAGCCACGGTCCAGCGAGCGGTATTGATGAGATTTAGTTGCTGTTTTTCAAAACGGTGTCATTTCCTCTAGGGCTTCATATATATATATATATATATATATATGTTCTTTTCCCTTCTTTGCCTCTGAAGAGCTTCAGAATTCATTCTTACTCCATCTTTAAAGAGCTCAAGAGTGACTTGCAAGGATAGAAAGCAAGAACCCATTTTTATTGTCCAAAACCCAATCACCCATCATTCATTCATGATTTAAGCATCATCTAGCTTCATCTAGGATGTTTCTAAGCATGTTCTTCATCAACATAGTTGACTTGGTAAGTAGAACACCATTCTCATCCATCTTTGTGTTCTTGCTTAACAAGAAATCTCTTTTATACTTGTTTGCATCTAGATTAGAATTTTTATTACAAATAGAGATTTGTGTTGATGTTTTGGTTGTTGTATTGTGATAACTATTGCATCTAGGAATGCTTTGATTTCATATAGCTAAAGTATGAGCATGTCATATAGTAACATGATATCTATGAATGTTCTACATGTCATTATTAATTCCTATATAAGCATTAAATGTGTTGACCTAGAATTTGTGCATTTAAAATATTTTTCATATTCACATTAGGTTACATATCTCTTCTATTGAGAGTTGAGTCTTGTATGTGCCGTTGGTAGTGTACAAGCAAGAGCCTAAAATCACTATTAAAGGTCTGGGGGTAGCAAAGACGGATTAGTAACCGATTAGGTGTGATGTGGTCAACCTAGGTTGTAATCATATTTGCAAATAGTGGATTTGAGGGTTCGAGTGGCTTTTAAGCCCATGAGTTTTTACCCTATTGGGGTTTTCTCGCGTAAAACAAATCATTATGTGTTTATTTTATTTTCCACACTTGTTACGACAATGATTAGTTACATTGGAATGTAGGGGTTGTATGATTAATTTTGATTATCCGAAAAGTTGGTAATTAATTTGGTTAAAACCTATTCACACCCCCCTCCCCCTCCCCTCCCCTCCCCTCCCTCCCTCTCTAAGTTAATTAGACACATGTTTAGTGTATTTTCTGAAAGTTCACAAAACTTGTGATTTTCAAAATGTACAAGGATATGTAAATTATGCCATCAATATAGTCCTAGAATGGACGCACATATGCCATAAGTAGCCTCAAAATGGATCGAGCGTCCATGTTAGAGAACTCACATGTAAAGCTAGACAAGATAAGAATGAATCTTACATTAAAAAAAGAAAAGAAAAGAAAATATTAAGGTATATATGTATATACTAATTTGACAATATGAGGTTGGCTTATGTCCCTCACACCTATACTTCATCAAATGTATCACACTCTGGCTATCACAAAATACAACTGTAGAATCCTATTGTAAACCTAGATTACGAACCACAATTCTAAGCCAAATAACTTCTTTCACTGCCTCAACCACTGCAATATATTCTATCACTGTAGAAAACAAAGCAATCGTATATTGTAAAGTAGCGTTCCAACTAATGGCACAACCCGAAAGTTTGAAGACATAACCTATCAGAGATCGTCTTTTATCTAAATCACAAGTATAATCAGAATCCAAATAACTAATAATATTATTGGTTATATTAATTTTTCCAACTACCAAACCCAAATATGCAGTATCTTTCAAATACCGAAAAAATTCATATCACTACTTCCCAATGATTTTTTCCTAGAGAACCCATAAATATACTAACCACACTAACAGTATGTGAAATACAAGGACAAGTACAAACAATAGCATACATCGTACTCTCAATAGCGCTAACATAAAGAACTCGAGACATTTGTTCCTCCTCATCCTTAAACTTCGGTGACAAAGCTGATGAAAGTTTAAAATGTGCAGTAAGCGAAGTAGTCACATGTTTACAATCTTTCATACTAAAGCGTTCAAGAATTTTTTCGATATAATTTTTCTATGACAAAAATAACTTCCCCGCTTTTCTATCCCTGTGAATTTGCATACCTAAACTTTTCTTAGCAACACCCAAATCTTTCATCTCAAATTCACCACTAAGCTGAGATTCAATTTCTTCACTCATTACAATAGCCCATTGGGAAATTTCAGTACCACTGACAGCTTCCCTATAAGTGGAGGGTTCCTGAATTTCAATAGTTTCTACAACATTCAATGCAAAAAAAACTAAATCTGCATATCTTTACCGTTGAGGTGTCCTAATTTGTCTTCTTTCCCTCCCTGTGGCTACATTGTATTGTTGTATATCTTTTTATATATTATCAACAAAGTCATGCATATTACCCTGAGTTAGCTGAACTAAAGTGTCATCTTGCATTTTATCAAAATCTTCAACCTCAAGCTTCGCCTACTTACTAACACCATGATCTATATTTGCAACTACAAACTCTTTTTTCTTATGTAGCATGACAAATTCATCAAATTTCCAATCTATGCTAATTATAAATTTTTCTGACTCGGGTTCAACATACTACAAACGATAACCTTTCACCCCAGTCTCAAATCTTAAGAATATGCTCAAGTTTACCATTACTCACTTGAGCATATACAGGACAACCAAATATTTTTAAATCAGAATAATTAACAGGAGTACCAGATCATACCTCAATAGGAGTCTTCAATTCAATTGTAGTTTATGGAGATCTATTCACCAAATAGTAGTCATAGTTAGCAGCTTCAGCCAAACAATTGTTTTCCAAACAAGAATTTGAAAGCAAGCAACATGCTTTCTCCAATATGGTTCTATTAATACGTTATGCAACTTCATTTTGCTGTGGAATTTTTCTGACAGTGCGGTGTCTCACTATCCCATCATTCTCGCATAACTTATTAAATTGATCCTCACAAAATTTCAAACCGTTATCAATTCTAAGGAGTTTTATTTTTTTTTTCCGGTCTGATTTTCAACAAGAACTTTCCACTTCTTGAATCTAGAAAAGAAATCATTTCTTTTTTCAAGAAATACACCCAAACATACCTGGAAAAATAATCAATAAATATCATAATAGACATGAAACCACCTTTTGACTCAATAGAAACAGGACTCCAAAGATCTTGATGGATATAATTTAATGTGCCTTTTGTCCTATGAGTAGTTGTAGTAAACTTAGCCTCACTCATATGCCCTAAACTCATATGCCACAAACTCATATGCCACAAACAAGTAATATCTGAATATATCTGAATATGGATCTGGTGAAGACAAAATAGTTGCACCACCAATAACTGTGTTTCCCTGAAGTACATAGAGACCATTAGACAATTTTCATTTTTCACAAAAAGAGCACCATTACTAACTCTAAAAATTCCACCTTCAGATGAATACATATAATCTTGTGAATCAATTGTACCCAAAAAGATACTATGTTTCTTCAAATCTAGTACATGCCGAACATCAGAAAAAGTTCTAATAATACTAGTCAAACATCTTAATTTGAATTGTGCCAATACCAACAACCTTGCTGGACTTATTATTCCCCATTAAAACAACACCACCATCAATAGATTGATAAGTAGGAAACCACTCTATATTGGGACACTTATAGTATGAACAACCCGAATCACGAATCCAAGATTTGTTTAAATAAGAAAAATCGACTAATAAAACAGTATCGGTATTACTAGAATAAACTTCTACAACATTAGCATTACCAAAATCAAGGAATTTATTGGCTGAACCCTTTTTTTCTTAGAGTTTCGGACAATCAACTTTCCACTGCCCTTCTTTTTTACAATAGTTAGAACTTCCTTTCTTACTTCTAGACTTGGATCTAGATTTGTTTTTATTACCATCAGAAGATTTTTTCTGCCTCTGCCTCCAGCCAACAAACCATTAGCCTGATTTTTATTCGTATTTCAGACATCTTTTTCTTCTATTCTTTTGAATGCAAAGATGATTTAACATCCTCTAAACTAAGTGTATCCTTTCCATACATCATGGCATCAACAAAATTTTCATATGAGGAAGGCAATGAATACAATACAATGAAGGCTAAATCTTCATCATCATATTTCACATCAATATTTTTCAAATCTAGAACAATTCTTTTAAATTCATCAACATGGTCTTGAATAGACTTAACTTCTGACAAACGAATACCATGAAATCGCTGCTTCAAATAGAGTATGTTATTGGGATTTGGTCATATATAAGCTTTCTAGGTTCAGCCACAATGATTCTACAGTTTTCTCATCAGACACCTCATATAGCACCACATCAGATAATGACAATAAAATTGCACTGAATGTTTTCTCTATAATATCATCTTTTTCTTCTTCCGACATATTTTCAGGCAATTTCTTCCTATCTTAGAGTGCTTTTTCCAACCTTTGTTGAGTTAACAAGGCTCACATCTTCACTTGCCAAAGGTAGAAATTATTTCTCCCATCTAATTTCTCGATCTCAAATTTTGTCCTTACTTTTTTTTTACAAATACACAACCCAAATGATTTGACAATATATCTAATACAACCCAAGAGATTCGATAGTCAAATCAACCAAATGCTCGATAATGAATCCTAAAGAACTAATTCAAGAACCTAGGGCTCTGATACCAGTTTGTTGTGAAAATTGTCAAGACACAAAATAATTAGGCAAAATAAAAGCAAAGTGGAAAAAGAGAAATCTACGTCCACTGGAGGAGATGAAAAGGAATTTATTATGATCAATGAAGATTACAAAAGAGTGTCTCAGAATCACTCATAAAAACCAAAACTCTATTACACCCAAAAAAACTCTCTAACGGCTTAAAATAGACTTCTAACAAAAAGATCCTATAACTACATACTTATAATATGGGTAGAGACAAGATATGAATTTATATTAAATAAGATTACTGAATAATTTAAGGTTACATATTAACGAAAAAGTATATATATATATATATATATATATAATAGATGTCACAATTTAATAGATACTAGTCTTCGAGGGAGCAATAGTGCAATACTATCCATCAATAAATTTAACATTTCTATAGCAATGCAAAAAATAATACAAAGTATTAAAAATTTAACAGACCATGATACCATACAACAAGACCAATATTGGATTTGCTTCAAGAAGTCCCACAAATTAAAGGATTCAGATCCTTTGTTTAAAGTAGCTTGGGAGGGTTGTTTGTTTTTTACACTTAAAACTTAATGGATTTGAATTGAAATTATTAAGTTATTTTTTTAAGTGGTCAAACAACTTAAAAATATCAACAACAAAAAAACAACTTAAAATAAAAAGTAAAAAATCCCGACTTTTAACTTAATTCCAAATCTCTAGATTGTATTTGATATTTCTTTTTCCACGATTATCCTCTCAAAGATAACATATTACCAATTTTATCATAATTTTATGCTATAAAATTTATTTTTTAAACTATTACTTATGTATAAACTGTTTTTTTTTTAAAAAAACATTAATCACATTGTCACTATCAACACCATCATTGAACTTTTAATAATATTTTTTTTGTAAAATCAGAACCATTTCTAAATCATTATTTATCATACTTTAAAAATAAAACAACTATATGTCATATCTTAATCATGAATAATATCTTATCATTATTACATAAAAATGGTATATGATTTGTTAAATTATTTTTATTGAGTTGTTTGTATCGTATAAAATGAAAATACATAATAATTAATAGCAACAAGGGTATAACTGTCAAATTACTTGTTTTAAAACCATTTTATCTTTAGAAAACAAACAAATTGACACGCTGTACAGATCTGATAAAAAAAACATGTCATTCAGTTTTAAGTTTCAGTCACTATTCAGTATTCAGTAAAATTCAGGACTGTTCAGTCTTCAGATAAAAAAACAAACCACCCCTAACTTTGAAAATTAAAATGTACCGCACCACTATTTTATATCTAGAAATTTATCTATAATCAAATCACTTTAATTTTCTTTGCGACCATTTCAATTACATAATCAATGAGTGCTTGAGTACTTACATAATCATAGATAAGATGAGATTTTCTCAGTTGTAAACCCCTCACACCTACATACATGAGATTGTGGGTTCGAGTCATGTCTCCTCCCACAATCCCAAAATATTTTAATAGTTCAAAAAAGTTGATAATGAAATGAACTTACAAGATAGCTATGAGAGAGAGTGCTAGAGAGAGAATCTCCCATTTTTCCACTCAACGAGGATGGTTATGGTAGGGACGAAAGGAAGGATTTTAGGGAAAGCTTGTTCTCTATCTATATTGGTAATCTAAATCCTATTGTGGACATGGCTGGGTTATGGGGAATGTTTAAGCCTTTCAGAAAGGTGAGGGTAGGGGTGTGCATTTTCGGTTTGGTTTGGGTTGAAGCTCAATGTCAAACCAAACCAATATGTTTCGGTTTGGCTATATTTCAACCCAAACCAAACCAATGTGATTTATCAAACCGATTCAAACCAAACCAAACCAATGTGATTTATCAAACCGATTCAAACCAAACCAAACCAAAAAAAGTCGGGTTGATTTGGGTAGATTTATCGGTTTAGGTTTGAACCCAAAAATCATTTTTTGTATTATTATAAAAAAATTAAATATAGGTGTTATTTAATTATTTTAAAAATTAAAAATAATTTATTATTCACATTAACAATAACATGTATCATAGCAGAAAAATAAAAAATAAAACTCATACTCTAACATGCATCGGAAGGGATGAGTAATTATATTTTATTTATTAAAAAAATATAATTAGAAAGAGGATGGTTACAATACCAAATGGTTGAAGACAATGAATGAGAAAGAAAAAAAAACTTATTTATATGAGAAGCAAATACGTATAAATAAAAGTTACAAAACCCCAGAAATATGGATTTGACTTTTATTAAATATATGGGTTGGTTTGGGCTATATGATTTTTATTTTTAGCAATCCAAACTAAATCAATCTTTGATCGGTTTGTTAAATGACAAATTGATTAATAATTTTTTTATATGTGAAATCGAACAAACCCATAAAGTTTGGGTTAGGTTAGGCGGTTTGGTTCGGTTTAACAGTTTTTTGCACACCCCTAGGTGAGGGATGTGTTTCTATCCTCAAAGAAGAATTTCAGGAGAAGTTGTTTCGCTTTCATCAGATTTGAGACCTTGGAGGAAGGCTGTAAGGTAGCATTAAAGGTAGACGGGATGCACATCTACGGGTGGCCGATCAGCCCCAAAGTTGCAGAATATGACTGGAACAAACGACGTGCCCCATCGTTAAGACCCTTTGGTAGAGCTGATTTTCACAATAGTGGGAAGTGGGCGAATAGTGAGGAGAGGGTTGAAGTTAGGAAAGTTTATCCAAGTCAGGCTACCACTTTTGAGAAGTGATCATACACTGCAGCAGTCAGGAAAGATAAGAATATGGGGTTCAAAGATTTGGTCCTCTAAAATGAGAGTTCGTTCTCAATGTCTTGGGTATGTGCGAAAGAAGAATAAGACTAGCTGTCGAGAAGTGATGTGAGGGTGCTTAATGAATTCTCTAGTGTTGGACATGTAAATCGAAGACTATAGGCGAGAGGATTCGTTTTCTCTTCTTCTTTCTTAGGTGGGAATAATATAGTTTGGACATTTGAAACCACTTTTGAAAGAGATGGTTTCATCAGGAATAACTTTTTTTTTGGAGAGATTGTTTTGTGTCTATGAGTACGTGGAAGGATTCAAACCAAAGCCCTGCAAGGCTTGTATGGTTTGATGTCTACAGAGCCCCTCTTAGTTGTTGGTGCAAAGCATTCTTTAAGAAGCTTGGAGATCAGGTTTGCGATACAATGTGGGTTGAAGAAAACACGGTTCACAAAGGCAGACTAGATAAAGGCAGGATTTTGATTCTTGCTCCTTCTGGTAAAGAGATATCTTGTGACGTTAAAGTATTAATTGACAGAAGCACCTTTGTGGTTAGAATGGTGGCAATTCTGGCACCAGTAGAGATTTCATGGGTGAACCAGGTTTCTGGATTTGAGGCCTGTTCGAATTTGAAAACCCATACAAGTTCAAAAATACCAAAGCCTTTTCTGACAAGTGATGAGAGAGCAGGCTCGCCCAAGAATGGGTACCAAGTTGACTGTGACAGCCTAGTTGGTAGGGAGATAGTGAGATCCTCGAAAAGGAAACCAGGACAGATTCCTCTCACTAGGAGCCAAGGATCAGATATGAGAAGAGAGAAATCAGCCACAGAAACATCTTTAAGATTTTCTAAGTTGAAATCGAATGAAAGAGGTCAAGGAAGAGTTGTGTCTGACAAAGGCAAAGGTTGTTGGATTAGAAAGATGAGGCTAAAAGCTCTGTGGTTCCCTAGAGTCAAGCAAAGTTTGAACCTAGAGAAAGTCAGAAAATGTGGCAAGTTGTTTAGTAGTGAAAATGACTCAAGTTCCTCGGGATATGAAACGACAGAGAAAATCTCTCAGCTATATGGAAATGAGAATGCTCCAAATCTTGTTTAGCTGGTCTCTTATGGTCTAAGTTTATTGGGCCACCTGAAGTTGGGTCAACTAAATGGGAAAAGAAACTTGTAAGGTACAAAGACAAGCCCATAGTATTAGTAGAGGCCCTATTCGATCCTTGACATCCTAGAGTGGGCTTAATAGTGAATCATGTTACTGATAACCTAGAGGGAGAGAGATGTTGAGCCCATGTCCTAAGCAATTCCAAAACCCTTTAGAAGATGGTCAGGGGATAAAGAGTAGAGGTGTGGAATCCTCTGTTAAGGTTCATCCTATGAAGACCAGAAGATCTGTGATGCCACCAGTAGAAATGACTCAACTAAGAGGGTTACATGGAATTTAGAGAAAGAAATCACTAAAGTTATAGAGAAAGGAGCAAAGATGAGGATTGACTTCCAGGCCAGGAATTCAGTAGACACATCTGTTGGGTTGGTTCAGGTAGGAGAGGAGGATGTTAATCATCCTTCAAAACAGTTGTCAGTGTGGGACTTGGAGCAGGAGATAGCAAAAGTAGTTGAAGCAGGGGCAGTATTGGGCATTGATTTCAATGGCAACGAGGAAGAAATAGCTCAGGTTGTGAGGGCTATGGAATGAGAGGACGAGGCTAGATAGTCCAAGTAAGTTGGCCAGCTTCTTCTCTTTTCTTTCTATGGTCTCAGCTTTTTCATGTTAGCACTGTCATGGAACATGAGAGGTTTATGGAAGGAGGTGAAGAGAAGAAAGGTGAAAACTGTGGTGAGTAAGTAGAGGCCTGCAGTCCTATTTTTACAGAAACGAAATTGGGTAGCCTTGACAGTAGAACAATTGGAGGTATTGGTGGAAACATCCTTACCAAATGGGTCAGTGTGGATGCAAAGGGCTCCGTGGGTGGCCTATTAACTCCGTGGAATAAGGATGTCATAACAGTAACGCATTGCATATCAAACAAATGGTGTATCGTATTAATAGGGATCTTGATCAAGCTAGGCAAAGAAATGGCTTTGTGTAATGTCTATGCATCAAACTTAGAATCAGAAAGAAAGGATTTGTGGGGATTCATTCTCAGTATTCAACAATCTTTTTATATGCCTTGATGTATAGGAGAAGATTTCAACACAGTTCTTTATGCTTCAGAAAGAAAATGAGGGGCTTTTAGTAAATGGTCAGCAAGAAGCTTCAACAACTTCATTCTCCAAACTAAAGTGATCGATTTTCCTTTGAGAGGGATCTCCTTTACTTGGTCCAACAACAGAGAAGATGGAGTATAAGCTCGCCTAGATTGTTTCTTAGTGTTGCCTATTATCATCTCTTGGTTCCTGACTTTGGTTCAACAAGGTTTGCCAAGATCAATCTCAGACCATAGTACTATTACTCTGGAGTTTTCTGAAGAGAAGTGGGGACCTAGTCTCTTCTGTCTTTAAAATAAATGGATTCAGGACAAGGAATTGATGTATAAGGTGAAGAAATGATGAGCTAGTTGCAAAATTTCAGGAACCAGCAGCCACATTTTACTGACAAAATTAAATGTCTCAAAGACTGTCATCAAGAGTTGGGCGGCAGCTAAGACAAAAGATGCTTTTTCTACAAAGGGCCTGGAAGATCAGTTAGCCAAGATTGATGGGAGTGCAGCCTGGGACGGATGGTCAATATCCATGAGACAAGAAATATTGAAAGTCTTGGCGGAGTTTTGGAAAGCTGTCTGATTGGAGGAACAAGATTGGAGACAGAAATCCAAGGTCAAGTGGTTGCTAGAAGGCGACAGGAATACACAGTATTTTCATTTTATGGCCAGCGGGAGACACCGGAAGAATTCTATCGATGAAATTTCTTTCGAGGGTGTGAAGACTTCGAACCTGGAAGAAATTAGGAAAGGGGTGGCACATTTTTTTCCTAATCATTTTCAGAGTGTAGGGTGGAGACGCCCGTCAATTGCAGGTCTCCCTCTTAACAAACTCTCAGTCGAAGCAAATGCCTCTTTGGAGGAAAACTTTAGCAAGGAAGTGGTCTTGGAAGGTTTGAGCAGCTGTGATGGAAACAAAGCTCCAGGTTTGGATGGGTTTAATTTAAAATTCATCAAGGACAATTGGGATGTGATAGAAGGTGATTTTATGAAGTTTATGGAAGAATTCTACTGGGATGGTTCAATTGTCAAGGAGCTGAACAAGATGTTTATCTCCCTTATTCCTAAATGCCCCAAATCGAAATCTCTTAAGGATTACATACCAATTAGTTTGGTTGGCTCTTTGTATAAAATCCTAGCAAAAGTGCTAGCTAATATGATGAGGAAGGTCATTGGTTCTGTGATTGGCGAGACGCAAATGGCTTTTGTTAGAAACCGTGAAATCTTGGATAGTTTCGTTGTTGCTGAGGAAATTATTGATCACTGGAAAAAGAAAAAAGAAAGAGGTCTCATGGTAAAACTTGATTTCGAAAAAGCTTATGATAGTTTGGACCACAGTTTTTTAGACAAGATGTTGAAAGAATTGGGCTTTTGTTGGAAGTGGAGTACGGTGGATTCGGAACTGTCTCTTCTCCTGAGCTAGCGGTTTTAGTTAACGGGAAACCGACGAGAGGTTTCATGATAGAAAAGGGCCTTCGGCAATGCGACCCTTTATCCCCTTTTATGTTTGTTGATGGTGATTTTTCGTCGTCACTATCAACGAACTTGTATCAAGCGAAAATAGGAACAGATAGGTGTAATACCACAAGAAAACAATAAATCAAGAGATACGAATACGTGGTAAAAACTCCTTTTAACTGGAGAAAAATCCACGGGTTGTTGCTTGAGCAACACAGTCAAATCCACTATCAAAAATTCAATTACAAAGTATTTCTCTCTGACTTATTCTGCTAATTCACACCTGCCTCTATCATGTTTCTTACTGGGGTATTTATACATGTTATTTGCTAGGGTTTATGGTTGTGCTAGGGTTTGGTGTTGTGATACCCGCATTTTGTGTGATTTCCTAGTTCTAATTGAAGTCTGTCTCTTTATGGAATCTATCTTGTTTCCTGTTTTGGCTGAGTCCGAATCTACGTCGGATTCCTCGCCCTTTATCTGCGGGAAATCTATTTGCCTTTCAATTGAACTCTGATAGTCGTATCGTTGCTTATTGTGGAGTTGCTTGCTTCTGATTCTGTCCATATGTTTATGAAGTACTTGTCTTCGTTATCTGATCCCGAGTATGCCTGAGTATGCCGAGTATGCCCGAGCCGGTTTCTTCGTTTGTGGTCGGGTTGCTTTACTCTTTGCCGAGTAAATTCCCTTGGGAATTTCTGCCCTTTAACGCTTGAATTTTCTCGACTTTGCTTACGTGGCCCCTTACTGTAATGACGTTTCCTTAATGATGATTTTTACTTATAACAATACCCCCTTAAATATTTGAACCGAATGCATCCTGCTTACTCGGGATAAATATTTAACTTTTCATGACTTTTTCTCGTTTATCGTCTTCTTCATCAATGTCGGATTTCAAATTCCTCGTTCGCTTCGAAACGTTAATGACGTGTCTTAATTACGCCTGCACGCGTTTGATTCTTTTCTTATTTGAAGATCTTTTGATGGTGACTGACTGTCTCTTCGACGGCTCGGTGCCTCTCTTTACTGCCACCTGTCTTCTTTTGTTTGGCCGTGGTACGTGGCATTTATGAGACGCGACCCTTCTGTTCGTGCCCGTACAGCTCACGTCATGATTCTTATCCCAATCTTTCCCGCTTCTTCTCACTTACCCTTTCTAGGGTTTCGTGTCTTCTGACCGGTGGCATGCTTATATATAGGAGTATTGCTTCAAAGGGGAAAACCCCTATTCAAGTTTTTACCATTACTTCCCAGATTTCAGCCACCGTTTTCCAGACTTCTGCCATTGTTTCCCAGATTTCTGCCATTGTTTCCTTGCCTGTAATCTTGTCCTGCGAAGATTTACTTCTCTCGGTTTCCAAACCTTTTCTCGACATTCTCGAAGATTCTGCCGTACCTCTCGTTTCTTCAATCCTTCAAGGTTAGTTCTCATGGATCCCTCTGCTAGACATCGTCTTTTTACTGTTGCTATGATTGCCATTGAACAAGGTGATACTTGTACTGTTGCGGCTGTCCACAGGTTGCTTGGTGATCCAATTCCCGATCAGCCCCGATTTATAGACGCTGACGTCTCCGGACTCAACTTATCTGGACTGTGTCGTGAAGTTTCACCAGCTTCTTCCAGTTCATCACAGCCTGAATCCTATCAGCCTGAAACCGATTCCAGTTCTGCTTCTGAGGCTTGTGATAATTCTCGGACGTGGAAAAGAATGGGGAAGAAACAAAGCAATCGCGACATCGACAAAGGTTCCTTTGTTCGGGAAATTCGAGTCGAGCCCCAAAGGGTGGTCGATAAAGACATTGAGGACGAGCACATGGAGGCTCGTATCGTCTTCTCTCCCGAGAGAGTTTGTGCTTACGACGTTGAGCCAAATGTGGTCGGCCCCGAAGAAGTCATTAAATATATGAACCGTTTTGATTTGGACAGCGACACCATCTCATTAAACCCTGCTAACGGTCGGGCTGCGTGGAACCCTCCGCCCGGTCAAGTGGCGATTTATGGGGCGATGCTTTCTTGCGGGGTGACGCTTCCGCTGTAACCCTTCATTACGTGGTTTTTGGCCGAAGCTCAGCTCGCCCCCGCTCAACTAACTCCGAATAGCTATCGGATCTTGATGTGCATGTGGCACATGTGGCATAGGATGGGACGACCACCCTCAACCCCTCGGGAAATTAGTCACTTCTATTCTTTGAGGCCTCTGGGAAAGACTGGGATTTACTTCCTGCTTTCAACTCAGCCCGAGAGTTGGGTCCCCAAGGACGTGATCGTAAAGAACAGGGTGATGCCGACCGCTGATGAAAAGATGAAAGGGTTTGTTTGGGGCTTCCCCACCTCAAACAAGTTCTGGAAGAATAGTTGGTTCTTCGTGGGTGGAGACTGGGGACGGTCAATTTCTTTTGACATCGAGGGTTCCGAGATGACTCGCCGGGTGCCTCGGTACTTCTGCATACCCCAGTGGAACCACATAACTTCATCTTTTACGGATGAAGAGCTCAAAACCATGACTCGGGCGGCCTTCCATTCCGTGGAAAAGAGGGGCAGACCTTACCTCTTCGATGAAAAGAAGATGATAACAGCTCGCCTCTTCCCTCAACTTTCTGCACGCCGGCGTCGCTGTAAGTTCTTTATTTCTTCCTTGCTTTTTAGTTGCTTTATCTGTCTGGCTTTCAGCTTCCTAAAAAATTTTATTTATTTATTTTTTTATTTTTTTAGTGTACGACATAGATGTAGTGTGCGATGCCCAAGCCCGCCGAATGAAAGGTATTGTGGAGGCGAGCCAGAGGGAAGTTAAACGTCAACAGGATGCGGGGATAGCCCCTCCTCAAGGTGACTCTGATGGGAATTCTTCCGAAGACATTCCCGAGGGGGGTGCAGACTACGTGCCGGATTACATGCCTGAGGAAACTCAGGATCAAGAATTGGCCGCCCACGCAACTGATGAAGGCAATCAAGCAAGTCCTTCGACAAAGGGGAAGGAGAAGGTTGGGGAGTCTTCCGAGCCAACTGCCTTCTCCTGCGGAACTAGATCTCCTGCGGCCTGCTGTAGTCGAGCCGAATACCACTTCCCCGAATGCAGGAAATTGCCAGGGAGCATCCGGATGTGACAGTTCCGGAGATTCTGATTTCTGCCGAACTGGACACTGCGCCGTCTGGAAGTGGTGCTGAAATGGGGCGTTCTGATCCGGATTTTGAGGACCCCACAGCGGACCTGAATACTCGTGGGAGGCAACCTGAAAAAAGAAAAGCCTCGTTCTCCCCTGGTCGTCCGGCCCCCAAGATTCCTCGAGTAGTTGCTTTCGTCGAGTCATCCTCGGATGAGAAGGGGGTAGCAGAGGCTGCTGAGAATGAGAGATCAATAGAGAACTCTCCTCCACGAGATCAGATGAGGGACGAGCCTGGCATCCCCCTTAGTTCCCCTCAGGCAGTACCTACTGTTAGGTTCCCCGAGGCTAATCTTGGCAGCCCTAACCCTTCAACCCAGTCTGGCGTACCTACCCCCGAGGCCATATTGAAGGCTATGGCTTCGGGCCAAGCATATATAGGGGAGGATCGTTGGAGCGATCTCAGGGTCGGTTCGTTATCTGATCGGCTCTGCCATTTCTTCAACAGCGCTTCTTATGTGAGTAACTCTTGAGACTTTCATATTTATCTCCTTTATTGCTTACTTCATTTTTGTCACTTGTTATCGGCTCATTGCAGATGGTAGCCGAGATGACTGAAGTCTGCCAGACTAGTGATGGTCAGACGGAGAAAATAAGGAGGCTTGAAGCTCAGTTGAAGGAGAGTGAAGATCGCCGTGCTCGGGCCGAACTGGCTTGTCAGGAAGGGGCCAGGTCGGGTCAGGTGCTTCGGGACCAGTGCTTAGCGCGTCAACTCGAGGCTGAACAGAAGGCATCTTTCGCTTCTGAAGAGGCCCAAACTTTAAAAAACCAGTTGTTATCTACTTAGGAGGCTCTACTCCAGGCCGAGCAGACAGCTGAAGATGCCAAGTCCTCCTACGAGCGCCGGATTCAGGACTTGGAACATCAAGCCTTGACGATCAAGTCCCTGTCGAAGGAAGCTAGGCTGGAGTTGGAAATTTAGGGGGTCGATTGCTTCAAAAGATCTCCAGCCTATGATGCTTTACTTCTCCGGGAATTTCAGAGGGGAATGGTCTCGGCCGGAGAGTTTTTCAAGAAGAAGAACAGAGCAACCGATCGGGCCAGGGCCAACTGGAACCTTTCGGTCAGAAAGCATGTGGATGCCTCTCTGGAATCCCTCTGGCTCCAGATGAAGACGTGGCGAGCATATTGCAGAAGTAAGGGAAAAGAGCCACACCTCATGCACCTGGAAGTTCCCACTGCTGATTCCTTCTCAACTTTCCACGCTTGTGGGAAAGTGGGGATCGACGGTGAGGCTTCTGACGTTGCGCCCGTTCCTGGGGTGGATTATAGCGCTTGGATAGATGACGCCGCCCCGGAAGATGTGATTGTCTGGCCTTCTGATGATAGTCTCCTGAACGAGTACGTGATGGAACCGGACCCGAGCATTGGTGGAAGTAGTTCTCAACCGCCGGCATCTTCTTGATTAATTTTCTTTTTTGTAACAACCGTTGTATATTCTTTCGCTCATATATAAGAAATCTATTCACTATTCTGCCTGTCCAGTTCCCTGCATGATAAACGTATAAACAAAAGAAAAACAGATGAAGCATAATTTGTTCGGTCACCTATACTCGGCTCGCAGATCTTAAGAATTTTTGGGACTCTTAATTTCAACCAAGTGCTTAGGCGACCACCAAAGTTAACCGAGTATCTTATTCAACTAGCAACTCGTTTATTAAGCCGAGTATCTCATTAAACTGGCCGTTGATTCATTGGACCAAGTATCTTATTTAACTGGCAATTTTTTCTTTTAAAGTCGAGTATCTTATTTAACTGACAACTTTTTTAAGCCGAGTATCTTATTTAACTGGCAATTAATTTCTCCGATCTTGTGAAGATCATTTTACCCTAACGTTTCGTCGAGGCTCACCACAACCATACGTCAAGGTCCTTACACAAGTCACCTAGGACCTCTCCCGGTTTTGTCTGTGCAAGGTTTCGTCGAATCGTTGGTGGTTATGTTGACCGGCCAACACGACTGCGCATCTCACCAGTCTTCCTGGCGGCGCTCCGAGCAATTTTCCAGTTATCCTGGTGCCTCGGTTTTGCCTTTTGGTTAAGAAGTGCGTTTGCACTGCTTAAACCAGGCGGGCGCGCTATTCCAGCTTCTCAGCCCTTCAAGAACTACTTGTCCGCTCTCCCGCGGCCTCGTAGCGCATGATTATTTTTGAACGAGATTTGCTCGGACCAGTTTGTTTTAGGTGACTAAATTTAGTCTGCTTGTTCTCGGACGAAGTGGCCACTGTTGTTTTTGCTTTATTTGAACATTCTTTATCGTGGATTTCATCGTCTTCAATGAATAACTTCTTTATTAGCAAACGGAATCTATTAGATAACAATAAGAATTAGAAACCTCTTAACTTGACTATAAGTTAAAGCAAAGCTAAAATAACGTTAAACATGAGTGAGTTTGTCAGGGGTAGAAAATCTTGAGATACTGAGCGTTGCATGGTCGGGGTACTAAGCTGCCTTCTGGGTGAGCTATCAGGTAGACTCTATGCCCTGCAACTCCCTTGATGATATACGGGCCTTCCCATTTGTCGGCTAGAGATCCTGCCGACTTGTCCTTAGTGTTCGGGGATACCCTTCTTAGCACCAAATCTCCGAGCTGGAATCTACGCACACGAACATGGGAATTATAATACCTTGCAGCCCTTTGCTGATACGCTGCGTTTCTCACTTGAGCTGCGTCCCTGATTTCTTCAAGCTCGTCTAAGTTCTGCTGCAACATGTTGACGTTGTGCTCGGGGCTATATAGTTGCACCCTCGGTGACGTAAAGGTTGTTTCCGTCTGGATTACGGCCTCTATTCCGAATGCTAGTGCAAAAGGGGTCTCCCCTGTGGATGACCTGACAGTCATTCGGTATGCCCATAATACCTCTGGTAGTTTGTCTGCCCAACTGCCTTTCTTTGATTCCAGCTTTGCTTTCAGTGTGTGCTTGATCACCTTGTTCACAGCTTCAGTTTGGCCATTGGTTTAAGGATGTGCAGGTGACGCATAATAGTTTGCAATCTTGTACTCCTCGCACATTTCCCTGAACTTGCTAGTTGTCGAACTGAGTTCCGTTATCCGTTATAATGATGCTCGGGATTCCGAACCTATATATGATGTTCTTCTTGACAAAGCTAGTGGTGTTCACCTCCGTGATGTGCACCAATGCCTCTGCTTCTGCCCACTTGGTAAAGTATTCTACTGCCACAATTGCGTACTTTGCTCCTCCCCTTGTTCCTGTGGGCATTGGACCAATCAGGTCGATGCCCCACATGGCAAAAGGCCAAGGGGAAGTTAAGCTTCTGAGTAACTTCGGGGGTTGCCGAATGTCGTTTGCTATCCTTTGACATGTCTTGCAACTTTCCGCGAATCGCTGCGCTTCGGCAAATAAAGTCGGCCAATAAAAACCCTGCCGAAGTACCTTGTGTGCTAGGCTCTTACCCCCAGTGTGGTTTCCACACACCCCACTGTGAACATCTTTCAGAATCTTGTAGGTTTCTTCTCCGGCAACACATCTTTGTAACACCTTTGAGAACCCTCTTCTGTATAGTTCTCCCCTCAGAATCGTGTACCGAGTTGACCTGTACTTGACGCGTTTTGCCTCCACAGCATCCTCCGGTAATATGTTTCTCTCAAGATATTCTCTAAGCTGGGTCGACCAATCACTTGGACCTAGCCGGATTTCTGACACCATGACCTCTTCAGATTCTGCCGTACTTGGTTTGGTCAGGTGCGCCACAGGTATTGCTTTCGACCTAATACTCATGGTGGCTGAGGCTAATTTAGACAAAGCATCTGCTTTTTCGTTCTCCTCCCGAGGGATTTGAAGGATCCTGTACGCCTTAAACTTTTTAAGCAAGCTCTTTGCAATGTCTAAGTAAGCTATCATATGCTCCTCCCTCGCCTGGTATTCATCCAGCACCTGGTTAACTACAACCTGGGAATCGCTGTATACCGCCAACTCATCTGCCCCCAATGCTATGCAAACTCTCAAACCAGCCAACAAAGCTTCATACTCTGCTTGGTTATTAGTTGCTTTGAAGTCGAATCTCATGGCGCATTCCACAGCATCTCCTTCTGGTGTTGTTATGACTATTCCTGCCCCACTGCCATGAGTATTTGACGATCCATCCACATGCAACTTCCATTGGAACTTACTCACTTGTTCGCCTTCTATCACCCTTTGCACTTCCATATCTGGCTCGGTGAACTCTGCTATGAAATTGGACACTGCTTGTACCTTAACTGCAGCTTTTGGGGTATATTTGATGTCGAATTCACTCAGCTCAACCGCCCATTTAGTCAATCTTCCCGACAGTTCTGGTTTTTGCAGGATGAGTTTTAGCGGGCAGTCGGTGTACACCTCTATTACATGCGCTTGGAAGTACGGCCTTAGTTTTCTAGCTGCAGTGACCAGGGCGAGTGCGACCTTTTCGGCCAGTGAGTATCTAGTTTCTGCTGGAAGTAATGCCTTGCTGGTGTAATATACCGGTTTTTGCACTCCTTCCTCTATTCGAATCAACACCGAACTTGTCGCTACCTCTGTGACTGAGAGGTACAAGTACAATGTTTCCCCGACCACCGGCTTTGAGAGGATGGGTGCTCGCCCTAAATACTCTTTCAATTTCTGAAAAGCAGCTTCGCATTCTTCACTCCATTCAAGGCCTTTTCCTTTCTTTATTGCCCTGAAGAATGGGGCGCATTTGTCTGTCGACTTCGCTATGAATCGGTTAAGTGACGCAAGACATCCCGTTAGCCTCTGTACATCCCTCAGCGTCCTTGGCGAAGCCATATCTTCCAACGCTTTGATCTTCTCGAGGTTCACCTCAATCCCTCTTTGATGCACCTGAAAACCAAGAAATCTTCCTGATGGCACTCCGAACACACACTTGCTTGGGTTAAGCTTCATTTTATATCTCCTCAGCACTTCGAAGGTCTCCCTTAAGTCTTCTGAATGCTTCTCCGCTGTGACACTCTTGGTCAACATATCATCCACATAAACTTCCATGTTCCTCCCGATTTGCCGGGCAAAGATCCTGTTTACCAATCTCTGGTAGGTTGCCCCAGCGTTTTTCAAGCCGAAAGGCATCACCTTATAGCAGTACAAACCCTGATCTGTGGTGAAGGCTGTCTTTTCTTCATCTGTTTTATTCATTCTGATCTGATTGTATCCTGAGTAAGCATCCATGAAGCTCAACAATTCGTGCCCAGCTGTTGCATCCACCAGTTGGTCTATTCTAGGCAATGGGAAGCTATCTTTCGGGCAGGCCTTATTCAAATCGGTGAAGTCTACACACATTCTCCACTGATTATTTTTCTTCTTAACCAGCACCACATTGGCCACCTATTCTGGGTATTTGACTTCCCTTATCGATCCTGCAGAAAGCAACTTGCCTACTTCATCCTTAATGGCCACACTCCTCTCTGGATTGAACATCAGTCTCTTTTGCACTACCGGGCGGAACTCTGGATTGATGGAGAGGCAATGTGATATCACTTTTGGATCTATCCCGGGCATATCTTCGTGGTTCCAAGCAAAAACATCCTTGTAATCCCTTAGTAGTGAGACAAGTTGGGCTTTTATACATTCACTCAAATTTGCCCCGACTTTCACCATCCTGCCTGGATCTTCTGGGTCCAATGCCACCTCTTCGGTCGGCTCATCTTTCTTAGCTTCGGGCTCCTCTCTGGGATCCAACTCAAAATCCTTCGGTACTTCTGATTCTTCAGTCTCATCGGTTATCAGCTTGGTTGTCACATCATATACCTGGTTTACTTCCCTGTCCTTGTATACTGACAAATTTGCCCTTCGAGCCATTTCTTGCGATCCTTTGACCATTCCAACTCCAAACTCCGTTGGGAACTTCATCATTAAAGCATAAGTCACCGTCACCGCCTTAGCTTTATTCAAGAACGGTCGGCCCAATAGGGCGTTGTACGGCCAATTTTCTGTGTCGACGACTACAAAGTTGAGTAACACTGTCTTTTGGCAAGAAGCCTTCCCGACCTTCATCGGTAATTTTACTGTACCGAGCGACCTTACCTCCACCCCGCCAAATCCTCTGAGAGGTGTAGGAAAAGGCTGCAGGTCTTTCCTTTCCAGCCTCAGCTGGTCATAAACTTCTGCACTCAAAATATCTGCTGAGCTTCCATTGTCGATCAAAATCCGATGGACCTCCCTATGGCCAATATGTGAGTTGATTACCAGTGCATCGTTTGGTCTTACATCTACTCCATGTGAGTCAGCCTCTATGAATATGATGGGATCCCAGCCTCCCTTGATCTTTTTTGGGTCGGGTTCAATGGAATTGACACCTAGATCTCTTCTAGCCTCTACGGCTTCCCGAATTTCCTAGGTCCTCTCCCTATTACTTTTGCCCGTTGATGGTCCACCAAAAATCGTGTTGATCGCTCCTTCATCCTCAGCTTTCTTGGGGCTAAGTTTTCTTGCCCGACCATCCTGTCGGTTATTTCTCTGTCCGTCTACCTTGTCGGTTTTCTTCAGGACGATATCTTTCAAATGTCCTTCCCTAATGAGGGTCTATATGTGATCCCTAAGTTGAAAACACTTGGAAGTTTCGTGTCCATTCTCTTTATGGAACCTGCAATACTTGGTGACGTCCCTCCGGGCATAGGATGACTGCCTAGGAGGTTCTTTAGACATGTTCTTCTCCTCCAGCATTGCCAGAATTTCCTCTTGATCCTTCCTCAGTGGGGTATAGTTTGTATATCTGCCTTGGAACTTCTGCCGCGGTTGATCCGTCTTTGGATCATATGCCCGACGACCATCCCGACTATCCCGTGTCTTATTCTTTTGTTTATCACCTTTCGCATCGGGCGTCTTTGCTTGGTCCTTGGCTTTAGACCCTTCCGGGCGTCCGCCATGCACGAAGTATCCTCCCGTGGCGATTTCTTCTTCCTCTGCCAAGGCATAGCCCCCAGCCATATCCATCATGTCAGCGTAATTGGTCAGACGAGCTCTTCTCAGGTCAAATGACAGCTGACCATTCTGGAGGTTATTGATGAACGCTGCAATTATAGCTTCGTCGTTTGCACTTCCAATCTCAGACACTTCTTGACCGAACCTTCCCAAATATTTCTTAAGTGATTCATCCTTTCCTTGCTTAAGTTGAGACAAGTGAGCCACCGACTTCTTCCTGTGCACATTTCCGAGGAACTGCCTTAAGAAAGCCTTACTCAGTTCTTCCGTTGGTAACCTACCGAACCACCTAGAGCCCAGATCCCCAAGAGTTTGAGGGAAATTTAAGCATAGTAGGGCATCATTGTAAACATACTGGGCCATGGCACTCTTGTATCTTCTGACATGTTCCTTAGGGTCCGTGTCCTTTTTGAATTGCTCTACATGTGGCATTCTAAACCTCTCCGGGAATGGCGTCCTCAGGATCCTATTGGTGAAAGGACTCCCGGATTCATCATCTGACAACTCGTTACGCCCATATCGCCTGACTAACGCATCCATTTGTCGGCGATTATTCTCCACTTCCTGGGTCAAACTCTGTATAAGTATATCTCTGTCTCCCTCCGGCTCCCCCACATCATTGAAATTCTGACTTATAGTCAGTTTTTGGCCTCTCTCTTTCGGATTCGATTCTCTTTGATCCCGATTTAAACCGTGCAGTCGAACTGTGCCCCTTTGGCGCTTGTGATGATAATTCTGCTCACTCTCTCCCGAGGACGACAATCGATCTCTCCGATGAGTACGCCTCCGTGGACGGTCTCTATCCCTTGCCGTCTGGTCATGACCATACCTTCTGTCCGAGTCATTCTCCTCTCTACGTTCTCCGCTTCCCCTAGTTGGCCTTTCAGAAAAAATCACCTGCCTGTCAATCGGATCACGGCTTGCCTTTATGGGTGCATCAGGCGTTGGTATCACCACTGTGGAGCGCAACCTAGTTGCTTGCTGATTTGGAGCAGAAAGATTGTGAGGTGACGTCAAGCCTTCCATGGCGGAGAGATCAACCCCTTGCCTTGCAGCGTCAGATATAAGTTGCTGCAAGGAAGTGAGGAATCGTTGCGCAATCTCTTCGTTGGTTGGAGGAAAACGCTGAATACCAGCTAGGGCAGTTGACTGATCTGCCGTTGCCAAGGTTACCTCTGCAGTGTTAAGGGTGGCATCATCATCCAATTCATTGATTGGCAATCCTTGACTATACCTGGAATCGCTACCATCTCCTTCGCCAGCCATTGTCACAAGTTTTGTTTGATCCCCCCTCCTTCTAGCGCCAATTGTTGATGGTGATTTTTCGTCATCACTATCAACGAACTTGTATCAAGCGAAAATAGGAACAGATAGGTGTAATACCGCAAGAAAACAATAAATCAAGAGATACGAATACGTGGTAAAAACTCCTTTTAACTGGAGAAAAATCCACGGGTTGTTGCTTGAGCAACACAGTCAAATCCACTATCAAAAATTCAATTACAAAGTATTTCTCTCTGACTTATTCTGCTAATTCACACCTACCTCCATCATGTTTCTTACTGGGGTATTTATACATGTTATTTGCTAGGGTTTATGGTTGTGCTAGAGTTTGGTGTTGTGATACCCGTATTTTGTATGATTTCCTAGTTCTAATTGAAGTCTGTCTCTTTATGGAATCTATCTTGTTTCCTATTTTGGCTGAGTCCGAATCTACGTCGGATTCCTCGCCCTTTATCTACGGGAAATCTATTTGCCTTTCAATTGAACTCTGATAGTCGTATCGTTGCTTATTGTGGAGTTGCTTGCTTCTGATTCTGTCCATATGTTTATGAAGTACTTGTCTTCGTTATCTGATCCCGAGTATGCCTGAGTATGCCGAGTATGCCCGAGCATGCTCGAGCCGGTTTCTTCGTCTGTGGTCGGGTTGCTTTACTCTTTGCCGAGTAAATTCCCTTGGGAATTTCTGCCCTTTAACGCTTGACTTTTCTCGACTTTGCTTACGTGGCCCCTTACTGTAATGACGTTTCCTTAATGATGATTTTTACTTATAACAATGTTTAATGTGGCGGTTGAGGGCTTGAGCGCTTTGTTTACTGTAGACTTAGATTTGATGAAAGGGGTTGTGTTTGGCGAGGATGCAGTCCACATTACGCATTTACAGTTCACAGATGACACCATATTATTTCTTCAACAAAAGGTGAATTATGTTAGGAATGCTTGGAGGATTCTTAGGTGCTTTAAGTTGGCTTTAGGGTTGAGAATAAATTTCCACAAATAGTGTATGGTGGAGGTAGGGAAAAGAGTGTCTTCGGAAGAGAACTGGGCAGGGAATTTTAGGTGCGTCAAAGATTCGTTGCCTTTCTCGTATTTGGGCTTGCCGCTAGGAGGTCGTTCTTGTTCCAAAATCTTCTGGGTTGAGCTGATTAGGCGTTTGAAATGTCATCTCGTGCCTTGGAAAAAGATGTTCCTTAACAAAGGAGGTCATTTGGTTTTGATAAAGACAGTTATGTCTAGTATCTCGATCTATAATATGTCAGTGTTCAAAATGGATGTGTGTGTAACACATAAGATTGAAGGATTACAAAGAAATTTTTTCTGTGGAGATGGGGTGAATAAAAAGAAGGTTCACTCCATTAAGTGGGAGCAGCTGTGTAAAAGCAAAAATGAAGGTGGTCTTGGTGTTGGCTCGGTCCTGCATAAGAATCAAGGTCTTTTTCGCAAAATAGGTGTGGAGATTTGGCTTGGAGGATTCTTCCTTATGGAAAAAGGTGATATGCGCCAAGTACGGGGTTCCGGTGGATGTCTTAAGATGGGATTGGAGTTGTGGGGTGTGTAGTTCAGGGTTTACAACAACAGTAGGCAACCTTTTTCTCCAAGGATCTATCTCGGCCCAGATTTTGCAAAAAAGGTTGGAAGTGGTTGTGGGGAGAGGGGATAGAGCCAGACTTTGGTCTGACGTGTTGGTGGAAGGCTCAATCTTGAAAAAAGCCTTCCATAGAATTCATTCTTTAGCTGTGGAGAAGTCGGGTTGCATTAGAAACTATAGGAAAAGAGTGGGGCTAGAATGAAGGTGAGAGGAACCCTTAGGAGACCTTTGTTTAACTGGGAAAAAGAGCAATGGAGCTGTTTCAATAGCTGCCTGGAGAATATTAAAATCAGGGATTCCATCAAGGACTCTATAGGCTGGACTTATGTCACCAATTGAGTGTTTACTGTTAAGTCATTTTGGAACCAATTAGTAGGCGGTCAATCAAGGGAGGAGACAGATCATAAAGGTGTTTGGAAAAACATTTGTCCCCCTAAGATAGAATTCTTTGTCTGGCAGCTCTTACATGGGAGGGTTCTAGTCAGACAAGTTCTTGCAAAATTTAGTATGCAAAATGATGTTAACTTGAGCTGTCCCTTATGTCAGGAAAAACTGGAATCCATTGATCATCTTTTTCTTCTTTGTAAATGGTCGCGGAGACTGTGGCATAGTTTCATGAGCTGGTGGGGGACATATTCTTACTCTTCCCCAACGGTGCTTGATTGGTGGAAAGGGTGGCTCGGTTTGTGTTCCAAGCTGAATTCTGAAAAAGCTTGGAGATCCCTTTTTTTGCAGTAGTGTGGTCTATATGGGAAGTCAGGAATCAATTGGTTTTCAAGGAGGGTGTTCTAGATTTCATTCATTTGGAGGACATGGTGAGATTTAGGGTGGGATGGTGGTTTAAAAATTATAGGGGAGGTTCGTCTGACCCTATTACTCACATCATGTTGAACATTAACGAGTTATGCACTGAGGTTTCAAAGAAAAAATTTTCAAGGGCAGCAGATTGGTTGCCTCCAGCTTTAAATGCTCTCAAGTTCAATGTCGATGGCTCGGCACAGGGTATTAGCAGAGTGTTACGAGATCATCGTGGGAAGGTGTTGTGTTTTTTCTCTGGCCCTATTGGGATTCAGGATGCGATAATAACTGAAATTCTCTCCATTGCAAGAACTTGTGATCTTTTCGGATCACGGCCTGAGTTGGCTGATAAAAATCTCATCATTATAAGCGATTCTAAAATGGCTGTTGAGTGGGTGCACAACAATGGTGTTGGAAGCTTCAGGCATGCGCAGAGTATCCTCGACATCTGTAACTTTCTGGAAAGATTTGGTCAAGCCTCTGTTGTGTTCTGCTCTAGATCTTCCAATGCTTATGCAGATAGCTTGGCCAAAAGAGGCTCTCAGCCTGGTGGTGAAGTTCTGTCATGGAGTGACGTTTGAACTTAGAGTGGGGCAATTTTTAGTTTTCCTTTGTTAGGCCTCTGTTCTTGTTTTGCTTGTGGATGTCGGTATGTTTTTGGAGCTGTTTGGGGTTGCTCTGTTTTGGATATGTTTTGATCTGGTATCTGTGTGTGCTGCTTTTCTTCCTGTTTGTTGTGGTTTTGGGCTTGGCTGGTTCTTGTTGTGGTCTTTGGTTCTCTTTGAATAAAGTTTGCATTTTCAAAAAAAAGAAATGAACCTACAAAATATATTTAAAAAGGTTGTCGCAAACTCACAACCTCTAACAGTTCAATATTTACTTACCTTGCTCTAGTTAAATCTAATAATAATAATAATAATAATAAGTATATATTTATATATTTATATATATATATATATATATATATATAATATGTACACACACAATAATGTATGAAATAATAGAAAATTAAAATTATAAAACAAATTGATTTTGTTTCTTATTTTCATTGTCAGTAGAATTATAGAAAATTTTAATAATTAATTTATATTATTAAAATAAGAGTGGATCTATTGCCACCCATAAAAATTCTCCCTATACCCATTTTCTCATCACACCCACCATTCAAATTTAACAATTAAAATTTAACTTTCAATGCCTATTATAATTCTAAAAATAACCTTTATTAATTTTCCTCTTTGCACCCACAATCAAATTTTCTACAGTTTTTTTTTTTTTTTGTAATAGAGAACGAGAAATTTTTTGATTATCTCGGCCTACTTCAACTGAGAAAACAAACAGTGGCAATTGTTAGATTCTCTCTCAATTTTCTCTTCGATTCTTTTTTTATTTAGTTGTGATTTCTCTTTTAGGTTTTCTCCTTATTTTCTTTTTAAGTGTTTTCTTTTGGTTCTCTTTTGGCTCCGCCATGGATCCAGAGGAAATTGCAAGCCGATGTTCAAAGTTGTCTATATCTAATAAGGTTTAGACGACAGAAACATTTGAAGAATCTTTACAAGATAGGGGTCGTAGAAGTTATCTTAGTACTTAATAGGCAAGATAATTTCTAATAAAGAAGTTAATAAAGAGGCTTTCAAGACTATTGATCTGACGATATATATACCTGATCGAGGTCCCCATTTCTTAGCTTTTGTTCTCGTTTTCGGACTTATTTTTGTATATAATTGTTTGTTGAGCTTTGTGCATGTACATATTCCCTATTTCAAGGTAAGCAAAATGAGCCAAAAAGAGAATATATTGGAAGTATTCAGAGTTGTCGTGGCCTCGCCACCGACCCAAACCACGACGTGATTCGTAGTCAACCACGGAAAGTTTCCGTGGTGGATCCGTTATTGAGCTAGAACGCGACATAGAGACCGCGGCACAGGTCAACTCTGTTTTCCAAAGGTTAGTGGGCTGAAATTGGAAATGCCCATGCAGAACATACGAATTTCGGGGTCCATAACTCCCTTCTCAGATTGAACTGGGTTTCGTACCATATAGTTTTAGAAGTCCCCAGAAGTTTACTTTCCAACGGTTTTTACGGATTGCAATTCCGAGTTTTCTAGAGGTAGTTATTATTGTTTTTGTAACCGTGCGCGAGGCTGGAAACCAGACCGCGGCAGAGGCTTTGTGCAGAACACCCAACTTTCGGGGAACATATCTCTCTCCTCAAATTAAACCATGATGAGTTCTACATATATTTGGAAAGCTCCAGAAGTCTACTTGCCAGCAGTTTTTACGGATATCAATTCCGAACTTTCTAGAGGGAGATATGTGTGTTTCCGTAATGGTGCGCGAAGCTGAAATTTCTTAACATTTTGCGAGGCGACCTAGCGAAGCGACCAACCTAACTCGCCTCATCAACTCGCCTCAACCTCTGCCCAAACATCATAGCCGGCGAGGTGACCTTTCGAGGCGACCGTTTTACTTACCCTAGAAGCCCGCCTCGGAGGATGGAAGGGCCAAAATGGTCCTTTTGCACCCCAAATTGTCCCCAAACCTTCCCTAACTATAAAAACACTCTTTTCTTCTCTTCTCTTAAACACATCAGCAGCCCTTCAATTTTTCTTCATCTTCTTCACAAATCAAGAGAGAGAGAAGCTTCCAAAGCTCCCATGGAGATTCTTCTCCATGGGAAGCTCACCACCACACTATTTCTACCCATGCTCCACCCCATTTGAGAGTTGATTGCAAGGAGAATGAGTGGTCCATGACCAAATTGGAGCCAAGAAAGGAAGGAGCTCTGGGAGTGATTCTTCAAGGGTTTTGTTTCCTTTTATCTCATTTCTTTGTATTTCATGTTTTCCTTATGTGTAATCCCCATTTGGGAATATTTGTAAACTTATATTTGTGCTCAATATATGTTGGTTGTGTTATATTCAATTGGGTTTTGATTTGTTCTTGATATTCATTGAGTAATCTCTTGTCTTGAAATGCATGTGTGTGGAGATTGGAAATTGATATGTGCTTATGGATGGGATTAGGAGTAAACTAACTTAATTGTAGGAGTAGTTATAATTAAATATCCCATTTGTGTGTGTATGTCTTTGGAATGTCAAAATGCATTGTATGGATGGATTTGAGTGTTTGTGAGTTTCGGTTGTACCTCGAAGGATGACCAATTCGGATATGACCGTAATCACTTAGCTCCTAAGAATAGATGAAACTTGTTTTATGCATGATCATGCTAGAATAGGTTTTGGCTATATGTTTATATGCTTAATGGTAGGGATTAGAGGCACATTGCTCTTCCATGACCCTTTTGGGGAGTGATTAGTGTTTCAAATCTCTTAATTGAGAGAACAAGCCCTCAACTTGATTTGAATGTCCTTAATGCCTAACAATCGCTTATATGCACTTATGTATGGTAAGCTTGTAAACCCTTGTGTAACCATTATCTTGTATCTCTCCTATCCACCATTTTATTATTTCTCATTTAATCACCATTCTCACCCTTTCATATTCCTTTATTTTTATTTGAATTTTTTTCATTTACATTCCTTCACACACACCACATTATGCATACACCTCACACAAACCATTCTCACCACATCCGCATTCTTATTTACATTGCTTTCAACAAACACTAGAACTAGATTCGGTTGACGGATAATACCTCCCTGCAGAACGATACCCTCGCTTACCGCTTTACTAGTCTTTTGCTAGTTTAGAGCACATTGCGTAGAAACTTTTAGTACATATATCTTTTGATAATCGCAATTTGGAAACGACACAAAAAGCGAGCTATCAAAATAATTCAAGGCGACCTTTCGAGGCGACCATTTTACTCGCCTCGGAAGCTGGCCTTGGAGACTAGAAGAGCCAAAATGGTCCTTTTACACCTCAAATTGTCCCCAAACCTTCCCTAACTATAAAACACTCTTTTCTTCTCTTCTGTTAAACAAGAACAGAGCAGCAGCAACTTCTTCTTCATCTTCTTCATCTTCTTCATTTCCAAAGAGAGAGGGAGGCTTTCAAAGCTCCCATGGAGGTTTTCCTCCATGGGAAGCTCACCACCAACCATTTCTACACATCTTACACCACATTTGAGAGTAGATTGCATGGAGAAAGGAGAGGTCTTGGACCAATTTTAGGCAAGCAAAAGATGAAGCTCTTGGAGGAATTTCTTCAAGGGTTGTATCTCATTTACTCAATCTCTTTGTATATCTTGTTGTCTTTTATGTGTAATCCCCTATTGGGAAATATTGTAAACTTATATTTGTGCTCAATATATATGTTGGTTGTTTTATATTCATTTGGGTTTTGATTTGTTCTTGATATTATTGAGTAATCTCTTGTCTTGACAACAGTTTCAGATACTGTCAGGTATAACTATAATTCTTCTCCTAGTATCGGGCTAGCTAGCAAGGGTGGGCTAGCGAGGTATCTCTTCAATGATTGGAAAGCTAGCTCGCTATCTTGGTCCCATTTCATGTTCTTCCCTTTTTTGATTGCCTTGAAGAAGGGGATACACTTGTCAGTGGATCGTGATATGAAGCGGTTCATGGCTGCAATTCGTCCAGTCAAACCTTGCACTTGTTTGAGTGAGGTGGGAGACTCAAGATCTAGGATAGCTTTGATCTTTTATGGATTAGCTTAAATCCCTCTCTCATGGATCATGAACCCAAGAAATTTCTCGGCTGCAACTCCGAAGGAGCATTTAGCGGGGTTTAACCACATCTGATTTTCTCTGACTATCTGGAAAGTCTGGTGAAGGTGGTCCTGGTGATGCTCAGCTACCTGAGACTTCATGATCATATCATCGATGTATACCTCCATTGACTTTCCTATCAGTCCTCTGAACTAATGGTTGACCAGGCGCTGGTAGGTAGCCCCAGGTTTTTGAGCCAGAAAGGCATGACCTTATAGCAATACAGGCCTTGCCCGGTTATGAAACTGGTTTTATCCTGGTCAGCTGAGTGCATCATAATCTAGTTGTATCCTGAGAAGGCATCCATAAAGCTTATGAGCTTGTTACCAGCAGTTGAATCTACCAGTTGGTCGATTTTCGGTAGCGGGAAGCTGTCTTTTGGGCAGGCACGGTTAAGGTCAGTGTAGTCAACACACATGCACCATTTCCCATTTGCTTTGGTCACCATGACCACGTTGGCAATCCACTCAGGGTATCAGGATTCCCTGATGAATTTTGCTCTCAGCAACTTGTCTACCTCCTCTTGCGCCGCGACATTTCTTTCGAGTTGAAATGCCTTCTTTTTTGTTTAACCGGCTTGAAGGTGGGGTCTATGGCCAACCTGTGAGCTGCTAAGGTAACTAGTATCCCTAGCATCGCCTCATGACTCTATGCAAAGATGTCGTTATATTCTTGTAAGAGTTTTACCAGATCCTCCTTCACCTTAGCCTTCAATGCTGAACCTATCCTAGCTACCTTGGAAGGATCGTCTTTCTTGATAGGTATCTCTTCTAACTCTTCTGCAGGATGACCACTGGCCCATCCCTTCTCTTCCTCCTCCATGATATCTATATCGAGGAATTCTGGCGTGGATCTCTTTTCAACTGAGTCGGTTCTGTCTTCAAAGTCTTCTTCTGGTAATTCCTGATCCCGTACAACGATTATCTGCGTACATTATTTGGCGAGCACCGCTAGGTTGGTGGACACTGCATAACATTTGTGGGCTGCCTACTGGTCTCCCCGTACCTTGCATATCTTATCTCCCACAGGGAATTTCAAGACATTATGGTAGATTGACAGGACACCCTTGAGGGAAGAAAGGTCTACCAAGAATGACGTTGTAGGCCGATGGGGTGTCGACCACAAAGAAATCTGTCATGAGATTCTGTTGGAGAGGTGCTGCTCCTATTATTACCGGTAGGATCAGGGATCCAGTGGGGATCAGTGAGTCTCCTGTGAACCCATACAGCGGGGTAGTGCAGCTATTGTAACAAGGATTTTTCAAGTTAAATTGCTCCATAGCTCCCTTGAAGAGAATATCGACGCTGCTACTTGTATCGACCAGGACACGATGGACCAATTGTTGGCTATTTGAACAGTGATAACCATGGGGTCATCGTGGGGTTGCATAGTGTTGTATACATCTTTCTCAGTAAAGATAATATGTGATGAAGGAAAGGATTGGAGCAGTCCCCTGGTAACCTTAAAGACATCTTGGCCCGCGTCTACTCTGGGAACTTTCCTGGCATGATTCTTTCTAGAATTGTTGGAAGTCCCTGCCAAGGTGGGACCTCCACTAACGGTGTTGACTATATGGATATGCTCCATCAGATCCTTCATTTTCGCCTTCCTTCCTTCTTCAAATGCTTTAATATCCGCTTGCACCTCCTTCCCGATGCGAATGTTATTGCGCACTTGTTGGAGGAATTCCTCCAAGCAACCTCCCCTCACCATAGCTTCAATCTGGTTTCGCAGACTATAGCATTCCGAGGTATTATGACTATAAGTCACAATACTTGTAACTGTTCCGTTGATCGACTGGTGCCTTTATTGGACCCGGCTTCCTGAGCAATCCTTTGTCGTGGATCGCGAGGTAAATCATCTCGCGAGATGCCTTCAGGGGGGTGTAGTGGGAGTACCCCATTTCTTCTCTATCTACCCGCGCTACCTCCTTGGGTGGGGGCGTAGCTCTAGGAGGAGTCCGTCTGACTAGGTACCGATTTTGTGGAGGCTAGTAGGGTGGCGACCGGTACGTAGACTTGTTGGGAGGTTTGTTCTGATTCTTTTGAATATGTGCAGGCTTGGGCACCTCCTTCTTTTGGCGTTTGGCTGCTCTCATGTCATCGTGCTCCATCATGACTCGGAGTTGTTCATCTATCTCTATCTGCTCCAGAGCTCTGTCGTAGGCATCTAGGTAGGTTTCATGTGGATGTTTAGCGAAAGATCTGAATAACCTGCCAGCCCACAGGTTTCTCCTGAAATTTACCAGAGTCTCTTTTTATGCGAAGACTCCCATCTTAATCACTTGTTTGTGGAACCTCTCCACGTAGGCCCTAAACGTTTCTCCCTGCTCTTGTATCACGTATTGAAGATGAATGGGATCCTTGGGGCTTGTTTGATGCCCTGGAACTGAACGTAGAAGTTGGTGGTCAACTTGGTGAACGAGTCGACACTCCCAGTGGGCAGCTTCCTAAACCATGTCTTGGCATGGTCAGTTAGCGTGGTAGTAAACATTCTGCATATGGCGGCTCTGGTAGCATTCTAGACCTCCATCTGTTGAACAAAGCTCTCCAGGTGGCTTAAAGTATCTTCAGTTCCAGAATACTTGTTGGTCGGCATCTTAAATTTGGGGGGTTAACTCTGCCTTCCTAGAGAAATTGGCATTCGTTCCTCCCAGGGGATCTTTCCGGTGTTCTCGATGCTTGCCCTTTTTTAGCTCCTGGATCTCTTTGGCCATCCTGGCTACCTAGTCCCGGAGCTGTTTATTGCCATCATTTTCGGATTCCACTTCTGATTCTCCGTCGCCAGATCCCTCTGAGGCCGCGGAGGTGTCATCCCTACCCTCCCCTCAGGGAAGGTCTTCTCTGGCGCTTCCATTACTACCTCCCTCCACTAATCGAGGTCGTTTCCTAGCTACTTCTTGCTGAGGTTGCATAGAAGAAGCTGCTGGTTGGACCGGGAGGTAGCGCTCCCTAGGTGGGAGATCGATGGCGGACCTCGCCTGCCGGGGTTGATACGCTGTAGGTTGTCTTGGAACCAGGGGCATGGGCCCGAGTCTGTCATGGATCGATGACATCGGAGGCATGAGCCCAAGCTTATCATGGATCGGTATTGGAGGTGGGGGGCCCTAACCTGTCAAAGGGAGGTATCCTAGTACCTTGCCGATCGGTGTCTCCCCTGGCATCTGGTACCGCAGGCTGGCTGGTACTACCTTCCGTGGCCATTTGGAGGCGAATATTCTCTATAAAGGCCTCGACCTGTTGGTTTAAACTGGCGGGCCCAGCTGCTGAGGCTATAGGTACCTGTGGGGTAGCCCGCGCAGTAGTTGATGGCTTCGAGGTGGGATTACAACCCTTCCCTCCTTTCTTTTGCTTCTGGCCCTTACTGGTTGAAGCGTTTGACTGATGCCCTGACGGGTTGGGATGATCCTGAGAGGATCAGAGCTTCATTGTTGAAAATGTTTACAAGAAAACAAGATATACATGCTTTCTAATAGGGGTGGTATTCCCACAGACGGCGCTAAAGAGTGTAAACGGAAAAATCCACCCAGGAGGGGAAATTTCGGTTAACACCCTCACCTACTACCGGTGGACAGTAGTAGGGTAGATACCTTCAGTACCGAGGTCCCTTTCTATAACGGAGACAAGAGATAAAATGATAGAAGAGATAAAAGAGACCGGGGGATAGAGAAGAATAATGTTTTATTAAGTAATACTATAACAAAGTTACAACGCATACATTCTTCTCTCTTTTCTTACTCTTTTACACATCGTGGTGGTGGAGAAAGCGTTTATGTCGATAAGTGGCTAATTCTCTCCCAGTGTTTATCTATTAACTCTCACTGGCTTCAGAGAAACGTCAAGAAGTTCCTCTGGTTGTAAAGATGCTTTTTTCTGTTTTTCATAAAAACCTTTTGCGATTCGACCTCCCCCCCCCCCCCACTTTGTCGTTCAAGGCTGCACATATAGGCCATCGATATCCCTTAGAATCCGGTTCCTTTAATGAGGATTATTCAGAATATTTTTTAAAGTATTTGACGGGAGTTGAGTGAGGCTAAAGGCCCGGCATTTGATCCTGTTAATCACTGTCGAATTCAATTTCTAATTTGGTTGACCGTTTGGTCTTATTAATGGCGCTTTATTTTGGCGATGGAGTCAACTTTCCTTCTTCGTGGAACTTGGAGGGAAATTCTGGACTTTGGCGGAATGAGGCACTGGTACATCAGTTCGATTCCACTGGTATGGAGCTCGTTCTGCTTCTTGCTGAAGTGGTGCTTGTGTCTTCACGATCATTTTCGTATTGCTTGGCAGGTAAGGTACCTGCCTTGGAAGGGGCTTCGAGTAGATATTGAGGTATTAGGTACCAGGTGGAAGTTGAGACAATACCACGGTGAGTATCGAGGTACTAGGTATCTTGATTGATGTCGAGGTACTTGCGGGGCACTGGGCATACAAGTTATCCTTGTATTGGTCTTAAGTTGGTATTAGGAGCTTCAGTAGGGCGAGGTACATGCCTTCGTTAGCTCGCTGTATTGGTGTCCTATCTAGGTAGATAGGTAATCAAGGTCCTGACCTTACCTAGCATTGGCTCCATCTAGGTTGGGGCACCGATCTCGCTGGAATATCAAGATGGTTCTTCCTAGGTAGATTCTTGTTGGAAAATTCTCCTTTGGTCCCTTGCCAAAAAACCCTGTTAACATGACATATTGAACGTCTTAAAGCATGATTGCCAGGCTGAGTAAATAGTTGTGGCATTCCTCTTGGCAATGGGCTTCCCCCGACTCTTTCTGGTGCTCAGGTTACGTGCATGATCTTCAGGGGGATCGAGGACATTGGCGTCAAAAATAGGGACTCTATCATCAACCATACTCGGCTGAGCATCAACCTTTTCTTTTCCTTTACAGCTATGAGGCTTTCTTCCTTTACAGCTATGAGGCTTTCTAATTGTCTACCCTTCCCTAGTTGGTTGATTAGTATGAGGTTTTTAATTGCCATTTCCCTCATCTTTATCTTCACTTTCTTGAGGGGAGTCGTCATATCTAGAGCTGTAATACCTACCTTCTCTAGGTCAGTAGCTTGTTTTTGACTGGTGGCAATGAAATTCTTCACCCCTCGTGCCTAAACGTCGCAGACTACATCTTCGTCATTCACTAAAAAAGTAGTAGAAATAAAAGAAATAAAAGAGTCAAGACAAGAAGAGCATAAGAATTTAATAGAAGAAAGTAATAAGTGTCTTACAGGGTTGGCGCCTACCAGAGAGGCGAGGAAAGATCTGCCCTAAAATCATTTTCTCCTCATCCAAAAGGTAAGGGTAACCTCTTTCTTCCAAGGAACGGGTATCAGCATTAGCAAGATGGGAGATCTCATTCTTCTCCAAAACTGACGGAGTCTTCGACCAAGACTTAGGTGATGTGAAATGCCTGGGAACCTTTCTCGCAGGCAACTTTCGGTGAGCTTCCGTTGAGACATCTCTCCCCCACTCGCCACTGGAAAAAAACCAAATGTTCTTCCACCTATTGTTCGAAGTGGGAAATCCCTAAATAAAGCCTTTCTCTTTGTTGTGATCAGATATTTCGACAGTGCCCTATTTCTCAGCTCCCTCCGGTATCCAGTGCTCAACAGAGGAAGAGAGAAGAAAATAAGTACCTCCATGACCTGATTGTCTCAAAGTGTAGAGGTGGCGAATCTCGCGAAGGAGTAGAGGGTGACTTACCCATCCATTTCCATGTCAAGCATAAACACATAAGGATATGGTAACTGTTTTGAGCAAGTTGAGCAGGGAAAGCCTTGTGTCAGCAAGAAATCGCGCAATGAAAGGTCGAAGGGGAAGAGTAACCCTGTAACCGAACATCGAGACATAAATGGCCACTGTGTTCGATAGGGGGTTCCACGTGGCCCTCTCCTAGGGAAGAAGTAATTTGACTGAGTTAGGTATGTCGAATCGACTTATGTACTTGCGGAGTTCAGTTTAAATTTGCCGACCACATTTACTTCACAATCAAATGCACTTGGCCTATCCATAGAAAATTCTAGCCTATCTCCTCGATGCTCCTAGACATCAAAGTCGACTGCTCTATAGGCACCTAGTCTAGATTCTTTGATGCCCTAGGCTAGGAGTTCTTGATCAGCTGCAACTAGGTCTTGAAGTTCTTACCATTTCTGAAGAATTATCGTTACAAAATGAAGAATGGTTAGAGTTTGGAGAATCATATCCAAGCGTCATTGGAAGAAAATAAAAAGAGATAGGGATTGGTTGATTGTGCACTATAAGAAAAACTCTTAACAACAACGAGCACCACACGTTGGGGCAGTGGTGGAAAAGCGCGCTTTTCGACCACAGGCATAGCCCATTGTCGTTGCGTTACTTACAACTGGTTTTGCCCGTGGTAGATTCTCCGGTTTTATTTATAAAAAAATCTGATTGGTTTATTTTTTTTATACAATATCTCAAAAAATCTGATCCTTCAATCTTCAATCTCCACAAATTTTGAATGCAAAGTTCGGGTGGCACCAATTTTGTTTCCAATAGAAATTTGATGACAGGAGAACTGCAAGCAACCAACAAATAAACAAAACAAAACTGAAAACCAGAATTTAATTCTTCCTAATAATAATCCACCACTATCACCTCCCAAACAAATAAATGAAAATCCCTCAAATTTCTGAAAAATCTCCATATAAAAAATATCAATATCAAAAAAATAAAAATATATATGCTTAACCTATCAATTTATCACCAAAATCAAAGTAAAATTTAATAATTTTTTTACCCAAGCAATCAACAAATGAGATTGAATGGGAGCTAAATCAGATATAGCACTGTAGTGATATCAAATAATCATTCCGAAAATCAAATAGATAATTGTTATACTAAAAAAAAAGTAATACACATCAAATTATAAAAAAAAAACAAAAAAAAAACAAGGAACTAATGTCTCTAACACTTGATCTATAAATTACAAACACTACAACAACTAAAAAAAAAAACTTTCGAAGATGGAGTAGAATCACATGTGAGAGATGTTGAAGACGAAGACGAGCCTTGGATGAGTGTTACAATCAAAAATGAAATCAAAGATTGAAGACGAACTTGAAGAGTGAAGACGATTTAGAAGTGTGAAGAAGATGAAAGAAAAAAGAGAAAAAGAGATGATGTCGGCGTTGAGGAAGATTGTGGAATTAGGTTATATATATATATATATATATATATATATATCATATCAGACTATCTACCACGGGCCCTATTTTGCCCGTGGTAATTAAGCGTTTATCTACCACGGGCATTTAAAGGCCCGTGGTTAAAAACATTTGCGTAATTATCTACCATGGACATTTAAAAGCCCGTGGTGAAAAGTGATTATCTACTATGGGCATTTAAAGGCCCGTGGTAAATGTTAGTTTTCTAACACAAGCCTTTCAAGCCCGTGGTAAATGAGCTGTGATGGAAAGTATATTTTCTTGTAATGGTGGTCAAAATTACGTAGCAATTGTTCAAGTTTATATGTTGTAGTTTTGTCTCCCTGTTCCAAAGCCCTCATCATGTGACTAAAAATATGGTAATGCTGGGATGGGCCCATTAGAAACTCACCAGAAAAGAGGTTGAAGAAAGTTTAGATCTTGAAATCAATTCACCTGTTGAAACTGGAATCGACGAGAAGCAAGTTGTAGAAATTTGTCTCGGATGTGAGAAGAAAATGAAAAACTTTGAATCCGTTGGAAAAAAAGCAGGAAATATTCGAAGACAGAAAATTTCTGGGTAAAGAGAGGAAGAAGTTGAGAGAAAATCAAGAAATAAGAATGAAAGGTTTTCGAGATTTAAAGAAAAGAGAATTTTTGTAATTTAAAAAGATGTCCTAATGAAGACGTGGGATGATGAGGCGCGTGAAAAGAGGGTGACATTTGCACAGTATGCGATGTGGTGTCAGGTGTGCCCATTCATGAGAAGACAAGTGTCATTCGAGGAACAACCGAGAGGTCAAAACTTCTAATCATCAGACGTCAATAAAAACGTCGTTCGAATGTTTTGCGGAGCAAATTAAAGCCCAGTTTAAGAGGCATTTATTATTGAGAAGGCATTTCATGCAACATTTGTGAGGAAGATAATAAAATTCAATAGAGGATAATTCCATAAAGACATCTGGCAGCCAGATTTGAAGATGGATACGACAAATTCACGAAAACCACGACTGGCGAAAAGAAGTTAGTCAGCGAGAAGTCCCTTGAAAAGTAGTGGCTATAAAGACATGATCTTTAAATAATACTCGCCGAGCAGGACAACGGTCTAACACAAGTGTTGGCAAACATTGTGATCAACAAAAGACAAAATCCACTAATCGGCATCGAATTATTTAAAGGGGTATTATTATATGTGTAAATTCAGTTGGTTGACACATCAACAAAGATAGCAAACAACGCGGGCATATAGTGGTGCCACATCATCAAACGTCAATCGATCAACCAGGGCACTGACCAAAGACACGTCATCAGGTCTGGACACGTGCCAGGAAAGTCCACGACCTAGGAATGTGTTCGCCAAGCAAAATCATTTGACTGTCTTAATGAGCAAAGATTCTGCATGTCTAAGATCTCTAGTCAACGTGATCTGCTCGGCTAAGACATGAAATATAATCTAATCAGGATACGCCGTATCAAGCAAAGATCCATTCATATACGTGATTTAAGAATCACACTCTTATAAGGAAATATAGCTATTTCCTCTCAAATCTCTAATAATTTCAATTGGGAAAGAACTCAAAACTTCTAGAAGGATAAACACCAAACAGGAACCGAGTCCTAAACGGGTTACTTGACTAGAATCCTACAAAAATTTGAATTATGAATATGTTACTTACACGGCAAGGATTAGGGCAACACCTTATCGGCCCATATAAATACTAATGAAATCAATGTACAAGATACTATCATTCTACTAGAGAGAAAGTGAGTCTTGAGTGTGTAATTCCTGAGATTCATAGTGAAGTTCTTCCTGCCGTCTCCGGCAACCGAGGTTTTTTTCCTTTCCTTAAGGTTTTCTATGTAAATATTGTGTTCTTTTCTTTTGTATTTCTTTTATATTAATTTGCAAATCGCCATCCTCGTTGAACTAACAATCTATAGCAGGCTATTCAACGACTGCATGACATCCACGTGGAAGAAAAGGGTTTTGGCCTACTCACCTTGACTGGTCAAAACCTTGGTATGTCTACTTGTAATCATTTGACGGACTGACTTTTCAACGATCCAAAAATCATTGTCAAAACACATTAATAATGTTCTAGGTTCAAGTCACATCCTTTCACAAATATCAAAGTTGTGACAGTTAAAAAAAAAAAATCGGTGTTATCCCGTGCTAAGAAAATTAAGACAGTTCATACATAAACTGTCTATGAATTGATTATTCAAGTGCTGCTAAAACCCTAAATTTCTAGTGCCTATCCGATGCTTTTCAATCTCTCCAACTCTAGTGTGTAATAGCTATAGAGAAATAGTTTGTTGTTTATCTTAAAATCCATATTTAAAGAGTTGTAGTTTAAAGTTCGACACTATATAATTAATTCTTTCTCAAGATTGCAATCTATATATTCTACTCTGAAAAGAAATTTGGATGGGACAGTGCGCCCACTCCACCAGTTCATTTTATCTCATGATATATTATATGGAAATTGAATCACATACAAGTCTACTGCCACATAATATTGATTCGAATCTAGAATATTACTAATTAAACTAAATAAATTAACGAGATTTATTAGCAAACCATATATATTTACCGTGATAAGTTATGGAGACATTAATTTTAATTTCTTATTAATGTACTTAATTAATGAGGATACTATTTAAGTGGAGTGTCTTTTTATCCGTCCTATTGATAGCTATTAACAATTTATGAGTGACATGTCCCTTTCAATGTAATATATTCACCCATGTTGTTATCATATATAGTGCCATCAATAATTGTTGCAGATACCATATGAAAATTTAACCTTTTCACACTTAAATGTAAAATCATGAACCGTCTTTCATTTTTCACTCACCAAGAAATTTCCTACACACCAAGTACAAGAGCATCCCAAAGTTATATTTAAAAATCTCGTGCTCCAATTTTGTTTTTGTTTTTGTTTTTGTTTTTTAATAAAATAAAAGCAACCGTGAAAAGCCAATGGTCTTTTGGTACTTTTTAAAAATTGAACAACTTTAAGTTTATTGCAAATTTATATTCACAATTGTAATTTGATTCAAATTTAAAGAACAAATCTTAATTGGGAAATAATCCAAATTCCTCTATAATTTCCAGTATTCCACAAACTTGCCCTTCTAGTTTCATTTTTGGATGAAATTTCCCTTCTAGTTTGCATTTTCCCCTAAAATCCCCTCTGTCATTAGGCAAACTCCCAAAATACCCCTACCATTGAGTATTCTCTCTCTCTCTCTC
Organism: Dipteronia sinensis; assembly: GCA_033220585.1. Lineage (NCBI taxonomy): Eukaryota > Viridiplantae > Streptophyta > Magnoliopsida > Sapindales > Sapindaceae > Dipteronia > Dipteronia sinensis. The sequence continues at coordinate 57,869,033 of CM065638.1, read as the reverse complement.
TCTCTCGAATTGATGGTTGATGTATGGGTTTGGGGTTAGATCTATAGGGTGACTGATTTTCTATTTAATGTTTGTGCCGTTAGGTTAGGATTTCATATCGATGTTTGAGGTGGATAGTGGTGGTGATGATGATAGAGAAGAGAAACATTGAGTAAAAAAATTGTTTAATTTAATATTTATTATTTAACATTTTTATTTTTATTTCGGTAGGCTGATAATTTGGCCAAGAAGGGATCAGGGTTGAATGAGGATGTTTTGGTTTGGAAGTTTTGTTAATATCTTCTTTAGGCTTTTCTTGTTTTTACTCTTTTGTATTGTTCGGTTGTCCATGTATTGTTTGCTCTGTTTTGCTGTTTTTGCTGTTGTGTTCTGGACCTGTTTTGGGTTGCTCTTGGTGTGCCTGTGACCATCTCCGGCTCAGGTGTTTCCTGGTTGTTCGTTCCATGCTGTTTCTCCTTGTTTCTGGTGGCCTTGGTGTCCTTTAATAATAAAAATTAATTGTTCAAAAAAAAATTATTTCATAAATATCTTTTTTTTGCTTTTCTTGTTTTTTTTTTCAAAAATCTTTTTCATGATATATTGAAGTGTAAATTAGTCTTTTTACATCTTAAGTAACAAAATTTAATGGCATGAGATGATTTTGAGGAAGAAATGAAACTGAAGAAGGAATTTTTGGGAATAATGCAAACTATAGGGACATTTTGATTATTTTCCATCTTAAATTTGTTCATCTCTTACTTCACACACTTAAAATATGACTAGATTAGATGACCACATCAGATTTTGAAATAATACACCCAATTTGAATTATATTTCCTCCCATTTAAATACAACGGAACTGCTTGGAAAAGTTGTTGATACTTGAAATTAAAGATGGAATAGTCCACCCAGGTTGCCACGCGTACAGTGAAACCTAGCATGACAGCCATTGAGAAGAAAAGTTCAGAAAAGTCCTTTACAAATCTACAAGAGAATAAGTACACCATTTCCAATAATTTTATTTATTCAAAAAAAAAAAAAAACTGTGAGACACATTATGAGTCACGGGCTGATGATTCCATGAAGAGAAAGAAAAGACAACAATCACGACAAGGCTGCCACATGATTTTCTTAATAATTACCTTAACGAACAATGCCTGCCTTTCCTGCTTCTTTCCGTTTAATCCAGAATTTCTGGACCGACACTGAGTCCTCATTTACATGCAATCTTTTCATCAAAGATCATGAAAAGCTTATTATATATATATATATATATATATATATATATATATGATGTAGGACAGTTAGTTTTGGATTTTGAAGAAGAGAATGATAGGAAATCGTTTAAAAGAAGTGTTCCAAAGAAATGGACATAACTTTTAGCTCGGTTGTTAGATTTCCTATTATTGTATGTTTTCAGAAAGGGTTTTCAGAGCTCCATAGCGGGACAACCTGGGCTAGCCCGGTTGACGTCATTTACTCCCTCAACGGAGCTGTTTAAGCTAGGTTGTCGAGCAACCGAAGATTTTCGTGTTTTTTTATTTATTTTCCGTTTTTATTTAGATGAGGATATTTTAGTCTTTTGCTATTTTTAGGGTTTTCTGAGCCTATTTAAGGCCTTTTGTTATCAGTTTCAAGGTATTCAATATATTTTACAATTTGATTTCAATTCTTTTTCTGGTGGATTCCAGTTTATGTTACTGTTAGGGTTACGCTGGTGATCCTAGAACTTCTGTTCTGCGTTATATATATATCGATAAACAAGAGTATTCCCCTTTCCCACAGTATAATATCAGTTTTAATTGATAGGTTACCAATTATTAATAAGATGCCACTATGGAATAATGTTTCAGGTTTGAGTTTTGCGCACTCTAGTATATATATATACTTATATAAATTATAAACAATGAAGTTTTTAATTATTATATATTTTAACATATTTATGGTCTACATTACATATATGTAAATATAGAAAATGGACGTTAAGATATATATATGATTCCGATGAAATAATAATGGGTGCGTGAAGTGGAACGAGAGAATTTCCATGAGGGTGCATGTTACTACGAAAGAGAAAAGAAGACGAGAGTCATGAAAAGGGTCAACTGAGAATTATATAGAAAAGCATATATGAGTCCACAGAATGTCAACATGGGGCCAGAAATTCAGCAATTAATAATTATATTTGCTTTTAGTATAAATAGCTTTAGCTGTGTTGGGATTAGGTATTATTAGGTAGCCAAACAAATTCTTCAACAAATTATAAACAAATAAGGGAGGGCATGCATTATATGTATATATTATTCCTTTCTCTCTGTCTCTCGCTCTCTCTCTAAAAACTAAAAAGCCAAGCTATTCTATGCACTGCCTTATATATTAAATAATGGAATATAGCAAGTGGACAAACGAGAAAATAAAAACTTTGGGGTTTGTCGGGTCTGTTGGAATTTAGTCAGCATGTGAAGATCCTTAAGGATTGCTATCTATCAATGTTTTTTTTTGACATTCTAAAAATCAACAATAACATGTCTAGCTTCATATTCTTTTAACTATTCGACTTCTCTTAACAAACCTGAAAGGACCGCGAAATTTCCATCTAAAGTAAACTACTTTAAATTAATATAATTATATCACATGTTGCCAATAATTTTTATATTTCTGTAGTAATCTTAACAATTATAAAGATCTTGATCACATCCAATCAATTTCAATAAATTTTGATGAGCACGGTTTTTTTGATCACAAGTTCAATGACATAATATAGATATTTGTGAAACAATTTTAAAAAAATGACAAAACAAAATATAGTTCTAGTGTTAGAAAATATTTCAATTTTTTTTTCATAGATGTATTTACTGAACTTTTCATCCATTAAAAAAAATTCATTAGGTGAGACCCTTAAAAAGTAGCACATCAAAATTTATATAATTTCATCAAGATCCTTATAATTGTTAAGATAAGAGATCCTTATGAGAGAATCAATATGTTTTATAAATTTTCATTTGAAAATGACAAATTGATTTTCATTTTCTTAGGATCTGAAAATTCGTCTGGTAGCAACAATTGAATATAATATTTTTATCATATTGTAAGAGTAACATATCCATGCTTAGTTCAAATGGTGCGCACATCTCCTTTCACGCTTATAGCTTGGGGTCAACCACGAGTCACCATACACACTTGTTGACATGTGGTAGGATTTATCCCTATATTGTGAGAATAAATATCTCTTAGTTATTTGAATAGATTTCGCTAAATATTTCCCGTTTATTTGAGTATATTTTAGTGAGAAGTAAATTATCTTCTGGTTATTTTAGTAAATTTCAATTTAAAAAATCAATTCAAAGTAATTTAAATATGATCGGTGTCATAATTTTCAAAAACAATTATATGATAAAAGATCTTATATATGTCGTTGATCTGAAGAAAATTATAATTATAAATAAAAAAAATATTATTTATATAATATATATATATATAGAACTTTAATTTCTAGCAGACTTAATAGTTTGTTATTTTAATAAATAAAACATATTTATTTAACAAACCCCACATGTCACTTACCCAAACGGAAAAAAACAAAAAATTAAAATTGAAAGACAATGAAAACGTCAAAATGACTAAAATTGAAACATTGAAGACGTTTTCGATTTTGGTTCAATAAAAAAAAAATGTGTGTTCTATTTTTCTCATTTTCCTTCAAAAACATAACTAACAAACAGTCCCTTTAAATACATCGAGAATGCAGGTCAACATGACATATGAATAATTGTGAATGATTAATCATACCACAAGACATACAAGAACTGATGTACGTACAATAGATCGAATGCAATTTATATTTGTTGGGACTGAGATGAGGTAAACTTTTAATTGTTTATTTTTAAAAAAGTGAATAAAAACCCTTATTCATTGATGACTTAAGAATAATAAAAGTTTTTTATTCACTTTGTGAATGCTAATTAAATGCGTACATGCATGTCTTTATTAAATGATCGAAATGTTAAGAGAACTTCTTATAAAATTATAGTTTTTGGATGTGTAAGTGAAGTGTCCGCAGGCATTAATGGCGAAAGGATTTAAGGTTTCATAGTAAATTCTATAATTGAATGATAATTTAATTAAGCCAAAGAGTGCATGAAGAAGACAGTTTATTGGCATTAGCAACGGAAACCCTAATGGAGTTAAAACATGCTTAAGTTTTCTTAAATATTCACCACATACATAAACTCACCTAAATAACTTCACCAGTAGTTGATGTTAGTCATACTGCAGCTTTGCACTTCCAAATGGTTGATTTGTTTGGGAGGACTTCATTTCTGGATCCAAAGTGTTTGTCATGTTGATGCCATGTTGATGTTCTCTCTGAGTGAACCCACCATTGCTAATGTTTCTCACCATCCCTCCAACACCTAGAAAATCCAATGTCAATTTATCTGACCCTCCAATGCCTCTTCCAGCAGCAGCTAGATTTTGATGCAGCTTTGCCTTATCAACGTTGCAGAAATTGGCATTGTCACTCGTCTGGTCGAGTACTGTGAATTCGTTGCCATAGCCTCCATTGGCAAGAGAATTCATTAGGCCTTGAAGATTGTTATTATCGTTTTCCATTTGTAATCTCAGGCTCTCTCCTCCACTGCTCCCACTAGTACTGTAATTGCCATTGAAGCTGCTTGAGGACACAAATTGCCTATCTGATTTTAACCCAGCGCTCTCCAATCCTCGTAACATTCCAGGGTTACTACTTGTAGTTGAACCTATTTGAGCAGCTTTTTGAAGCAATGCAGTGGCAGACATATGAGAGGAGATGTTTTGATCATGCTGGCCAACAGCAGTTCCGTAAATAGAAGAGAGGCCCGCGACCGTCTGATCACCCATGTTAGAGAACATTGCAACCCCTTGGTTGCCACCATTATTGAACTGGTTAGGACTTAAATAGCCGGCCGGATTCGATAAGTTGGCGGTGTTGGCATTTTCACTGTTACTCAGGCTGCTAGATGAGCTATTGTTGGAAAAGAAGCCAAGATTGAACAGATTGGGAGATGAAGGGGAGTTACTAGTGTTACTCTGAAGATCAGGAAGTCGCATTAGCCCATGTAATTGCTTGTTGGGAAATGTTCCATGGTGAGGTTGATTCTCTTGAAAGCCTTGATTTGCCTGATGATCTGCCATGAAAAAACAGGCTGAAGATGCCATGCCTTGCAATGAAGAAGGATTTGATGGAGGCATGAGATGCTCGAATTTCGGTCCTCCGGTACTGCCTAGCCGCAGCAAGTTAGTTGATGGGTGATTCTGGTCATGCAATGAGGAAATATGAGAACCCACTTGAGATAGATTGAAACTCATGTTGTTGTTGTTGTTGTGGTTGTTGTTGTTTCCAAAGAGATGACTGCTCATTGTGTTTAAACTTGTAGGATGTCTTGCAGTCTCTTGAGCAAGAGCGTCACAGAATGCCCTATGAGTTATAAAACTGTCACGCCTGCACAATTATTTGTCATTAGAATTCTCCATGATTATCGCTGCTAAGTTGCTTGGTATATATTCACAAATATGGGTATAGAAAAATATAAAACATCTTCATGACAACAATATTAATAAAGTTTCAAAACTTTTACTTTTGATTTTACCTCTTCAAATTGAAAATTCCTGTATTTTTTGTATCATTTTTATTTTATTTTATTTTTTATCATTTTAATTAGATGTTTATTAAATTCTCCAAATGCTGATCAGAACTAAATTCAAACCTCAAAATCAAGAATACATTCTACCATCTCATTAGTATTTACAAAAATCAATAGCAACTACTTGGAAAAGCCTAAAAAGGTAGTAACAATATTAATCTTTGCAAGGGAGACGATATGCACCAAACACTTGATTCAAAAAAAATATGAACAAGAAATTTCAAAACTTTTAAGTAACATGGATATATCAATACCATCTTATAGAAGACAATAAAAGAGAGTTTTTAATTTTAAAATATTCAAATTGTTTTTACTATTGTACTTCCTTTTGAGAACTCGGTAATAAAACAAGTTCACGTAAGATTTTCACATTGCAACACATGCATGTTCTGACTCCCCCTGATTAATTAGTATATCATTTGGATCTCAAATGCTTGACTTAATTCAATTGCTGACATTATTAGCAGGGTAAATTAACGAGTGATAGTAACTATCAAGCTATGAGAAAGATAAGCTTTCCAAGTTAATTAAATAATTGTACGTGTTAGAAAAAATTTGATCAGTCAAGTTGACAAAAAAGGATTGCGGCCATGAGGTTGAAACAAAGAAAGTAGTGACTAACTGCAGCAATTCCAAAACCAAAAATAGGACATGAATTTAATGAAAAAAAAAACTTATATTCAAAACTCAATCTAATGAAAAATCAATCAAAATCTAACTGCCATTTGAGGCCAGTTTCCGAAATAAATGAAGTAGAGAGATCATTTGCTAGTTTAATGAAAAACCAGAAACACAGAAGAAGCCTATCTTCAATTAATGACAAACTCACCACCAACACCAACAGTACTCTATGTATATGTTTATATTTATATATAAATATATTCTCATTGAGGAATTTTCCCACAACTGTGAAAGTCACCCAGTAAATGATGACTAGATATTCACACACATCTGGCTAATAAATTCTCCAATAGGCGGGTGACTGCCACACTTTCAAATGACTGTGAAACAACTTTTTTTATGAAAATTTACTTTTTAGAGAGAGAGAGAATCTTAGCCCCACAACCCTAACGTTTATTCATGGGAAGAAGTACCTGCGAAGTCTAAGCCAACGCACAAGAGAACAAAGCCAGTAAACACATATACAACTCACATGACATGAGAGACCAGACCCAGTTGATGTGTAATCCTTCTCTTCACACTACTGCATAGCAACAACACGTGAATACCAATATATTTTTATATATATTGGGCGGTCGTACCGAGGAACAAAAATGAGTTTTATTCTTTTTTATTTTTAAAACTAAAAAGTTTGAATCTCTATCATTTTCTCTCTTATCTATCTTGTTCATTTCATGTCTCTTGAACCCTGAACACCACGGCAGTTTCACAGATTTTTCACGTGTAAGCAGTCCTATAATTAGAGAGACTGTAAAATAAGAGCGAGAGAGAGAGAAATGACTCAATATTTAGATAAATCTTAAAAATCTTAAAACCAGTAAAAGGATTAGCAGAATGTTCGTCACCCCTAACTCTCTCAGCTGTCTTATGATATACTTTTATCAACTTTTCACCATTATATATGAAACAATTATAAATCAGGCAGCATACATTTGAAGGGAAAATTAATAGAGACGTTACTTGAATTTAATTGAATTAAATTAACGTTACCTTGAGAAGAGAGTGCCACAGTCACATCTGTATTCTCTGGTACCACAAGTCTTAGAATGAGCTTTCCAATCGGATTGAACAGCATACCTCTTAGAGCATTTCTCACACTTCCATTTCTTCTCACCATGTTTTCTAGAGAAGTGTTTTTTGATACCAGTGAGATCACCAAGTGCTCTAGAAGGGTCATGGTGGACACATGTGGGCTCTGGGCACAAATACACCTTCCTCTTCACTTCTTTTGTAGTCTTCTGTTTTAGCTTCCAAGGAAGGTTATGTCCTCTTCTGTGTAGCTGTAGGTTTTGCTCTCTTTGGAACCCTTTATTGCACACCTCACATATGAACCTGTTTGTTGCCATCAGTGTCTTGGGAGATAATGCTATTACCTCAGCATCTGGATCTGTTTTCATAATTTTACCAAACAACAAATTATTAGAGGAGTTGTTCAAAAAAAAAAACAAATTATTAGAGAAGAATAGGATGAGTTCAGTGGAGAGTGGAGAGGTTTCAAAATATAAACAACGATGAAAACCTAATTATTTATTAAATTAGGTTTCATATTGTACAATTTTAATTTATTGAACAAAAAATATATAAGGAAATTTGTTATTGAGTACTTATTGGTTTACTATAAATATATATATATATATATATATCAAGATATTAAATTTATAAAGAGGTACTTGCTTGGTTGGCCAGGTTGATTTCTTTTTTTCTTTGGAGGTGGTGCTGTGGACGGAGCAGCTGAGGAAGTGGTTGTGGATGACTGTTGTTGTAATATAAGCTGGTTTTGATTATCTTCTCTTGCTCCAAAGAAAGCTGTGGATGATGAGGCAGCCGCCATCTTCAACAATCTTTCTTCTTGTGCTTCCCTCTATCCCCTCTTCAAGACTAAATCTAAAAAACCAAATTCAAGATCAACCAAAATTTACCACAATTTCATTTATTATTTCTATACTTCAATATCAGAATACCTCAAAATAATTGGTAATAAAAAAGGGATTTTAATTTTGAAAAGAATAATTTATGTTCTTGGGTACCTGAAAAATCTTCAGACAAGAAACCACAAAAGAACAAGAAGAACAACTTGAGATAGAACCCAGAAACAACCAAGATATATATATATATATATATAATATTTAAATATAAATAAATAAATTCAGTTCAAACACAGAAAGAACAAATAAAGAGGAAAGAGTATAAGGGGACAGCTACAATCCGGAGGGTGATGAGAAGAAATCAAAATATTTTAGACCTGTTTTTTTGCTTCTCCTCTTTTTCTCTCTCAGTACTTGCCGTTGTTGTTGTTGTTGGTTTTTGACAATCAATATAAAATTAAAATTCATTTACTCACTATCACTCTTTCTCAATCATTTAATGTAACATCCATGCATATATACAGCACACATACATGCATGCATACCCATATATTTATCTCAATATTTTGAGTTTTATATTTAATAACATAATTTAAAAAAAATTATAATTATATATATATATATATAGAGAGAGAGAGAGAGAGAATCAAATTGGGGGGGTGTTGTGATGGTGTCACTGTTCTAGCAGTCCTCACGCAGTGTAATGTGTCCTTATGCGGCGATGGTTGGGGGCCACCGAAGTGGAGCCCTCTCCAGTATATATATATCTCTTCTTTTTTCTCTTAATATCGTATCTTCTTTCGGAGGATCAAGACAAGCCTTCCTATTGTCACTCGTTCACCACCCAACCTCTCCCATTTTTACAGTAGACCAAGAGCTGTAAAAGACAATTTGAATGTTGACACACTTAACAACTGCTTATTCTTCCAATGAAAATTCTTATTCGTCTTCTTGCTTAGTAGGACCATATATTATTATATTCATACTTTACAAATAATATGTGTTTATTGGAATAATTAGTTGGTTGACATGTTCGCAATTGAAATACATTTAATTTTCTATTTTGTTCTACTATTAATTTTGTATATATGGTGGCTTCTAATTAAATGAATTTATTTTAACACATTTTATTAGGGTTTGATTGGGTCATAGACCATGCCTTGGGGACTTGAACAACGCTATTTATTTTTATTATCTAGATCTCTACATTCCATATATAGTCTCATCTCTGGTTGGACTTAATTGGACAATATATATATATATATATATATATATATATATATATAGTGTTAAAACATGAATAATTATGTATTAAAATATTAAATAATATATGATAAGATGAGGTTGATTCAATAGTAAACTCCTCACATCTTTATGTAAAAGATCGTGGGTTTATGAAGCCATGCCACTCCCAAAATCTGAATATTGTAACAATTAAAAAATGTAAAAAAATTGACTTTTGAACTCGGAAAACATGTTTAAAAGGTTTTAATTTTTTTAGTATAGTCTTGACTCTTGTCCTTGTAGAAGTTTGATCAACTTTGAAAAACAATCATATAATTTCAAAACTAGATGAAAACCTCTCTACTATTATTTGACTTCCATTACCCTATAAAAAAAGGTATTAAGTACTTTATTATGTAAATTTTAGATTTAAAAAAAATTTAGAATTGAAATAATAATAATAATAAAAGCTTTAAAAAAAGAAGGAATATATTGAACATTTTTTAAAATATGAAAAAAAATTAAAAATTCATTAAATAAACTTTTAATTAATTATTAATTTAAAAATCAATATTCATGAATTGTTAAAATATTAATAATAAAACAAACGGGTGGAGTCTCCACCGAAATTTATGGAATCTTTTATAATTTATTTTTGAATTATTACAATATTTTAGGGTTGGTAAAGAGTGCATGAGCCGATACCACGACTTTTTAGATGTAGGTGTGAGTGGTTTACCATCAAGTTAATCCTTTATTGTATAAATTTTTATAAATTAAGAACAGTCAATATGTTTTTACATAACATTTTCACAGAAAGAACATAGAAGGCCTTTATTATATTAAATTAATATAAATTTTAACAATAATGTTAGATATTTTAACTCATATCTTAACTTTTTTATTTTAATTTTTAATATGATAATTTAATTCAGATGATAGATGGTAAATAAGATAAGTCATCATCAATATGCATGATTAATTGCTAACCGACATATCATGGATGCAAGTTGAGATACCCAAATTATTAAAATTTCAAAGGAGGATGATCAGTGGAGTGAAATTATTTTATTATTTTAGCAGTTTGGATAGAAAAATTGACATAGGCTAGGGTTGGGAAGTTCAACATGTTACTCTTATTTTCAAGGAAGTGTAGCATTAATACTCTTATTTATTTTAACTTTATAATACAAATCACATGTAAATCACATGTGAATGAATATATATATATATCGGAGTCACAAAAAAAGACTTCACAGAACCGCATAACCAAAGCTATCATGAAAGACATCTCTTTGACGTTCGAGTCAAAATGCTAGTTTAGTTCGAAGAGTGTGCTTATCAATTAACTAATAAAAATGGTAAATTGTACAAACATTCCTTAATTAGCTTTGAACAGTTAACTTCTAACGGTTGACGGCAATATGATCTTTTTAACCAAATAACAAATTGAAAAAAAAAATATTAATAAAGTAAAGATTTAGATGGAGATTTCACCATATGATTTATACAGCATGGCGATCAACTCCACCTTAGATGAGATGGAGCAACTAGCTCCATCTATAATCGATGGAGGAAATGCATCATCTCTTTATCTAAGATGCAGCAGCAAGCGTGCGGCCCGTGCATATCGTCTGCACAACTAGATCAACGATGAGAAGTAGTTGATCAAGTAGTGTAGTTGTAACAACTCAGATATACCAAGATGATATTGTCCGCTTTGGGCTTTGGGCTTCATGCTCGCCTCCGTCACCTTCACGTTAGACATGACGTCGGTTCCGGTTCCCGTTCGGAACCGGCGATTCCGGTTCTGGAGGGACTGGAACCAGAACCGGAACCGGCCTAGGCCGGTTCCGGTTCTTCCGGTTCCGGTTCCGGTTCCAGTTCCTCCGGTTCCACCGGTTCCAAACCGGAGCCGGCCCTTTTTTTTAAATCATATTTCATAAAAAAATTAGTCATGTAAAAATGTAATTGGTAAATGTATTTTATTGGGTCACCCACAAAATAAAGTTAAATAAATAAATGACAAATTAAAAAACAAAATAAAAAAAAAAACAAAACCAAAAAAAATAAAATTGGCCTTGCACTTAATTTTTACCACAATTAAGTTGCCTACGTATCCTCTTAAGGATTTAGAAGAATCAAAGGCCACATAATTCTCTTACCTTTTATTGCATATTTGGACTTTGGAGATGGGGATTTGGCGTGGAGTCGTGGACTAATCGTTGCCATGATCATCCGTTCGACTTTCAGCCGGTTGATCATAAGAAATCGTATGGTTCCTCTTGATCGATTTCTTGTTGTCTATATTGAGCCTTCGTCCAATCATCAACACAAGTTTGTATCTGAAGTGATTTCGGACTCATGAGAGAACGTTTTGGGTCTAAAATATTCCCACCGACACCGAACTGTTGTTCTACCGCCACCGTAGAAACTGGTGTTGAAAGGATTTGTTTGGCTATCATAGCCAAGATTGGAAATGCCTTTCATGCTCTTTCCACCAGTGTAGGAAATCAAATTTTTTATCTTCGGTGTCTTCTATGAACCCAAAAGAGGTACTTAATAAGATTCAAGCTCGAAATATGTGGTGGAGCTTGATGAAGAAGAACCTCGTAATTTTTTGGTTTTTTTTTTATAAAAGATTATACCCTAAATTAACAAATCCAGAGGATGATGATGATGAACGAGATACATTTTGAGTTTCTGGAACATCTATGTTCAGTGATGGACCGTAAACTTTAAGATATTCATCATATAATTCATACAATAATGTCTTAACCCTAGCACAACACATATCAACATCATAATCTATTTTTAAACCTTGTTCATAATAAACAGAAAGATAATCAGACAAACTTTCTAATCTACAACGTGGATCAAAACACAAGGCAATCAAATAAATATTTGGAAACTCTTTATAATATTCTAACCATTTATCCTTCATAGCAGTAACAGACTCATGTAATTGTGAGTCCGATTCACAATGAGCAAATGTACCAGCAATATTAAGACTCTCAATAATAAATAAATTTGTTGTAGGATAACAAACACCAGATAAATTGTTAGTAGCAGTATAAAAAAATTTTATTTTAATTTTTAATATGATAATTTAATTCAGATGATAGATGGTAAATAAGATAAGTCATCATCAATATGCATGATTAATTGCTAACCGACATATCATGGATGCAAGTTGAGATACCCAAATTATTAAAATTTCAAAGGAGGATGATCAGTGGAGTGAAATTATTTTATTATTTTAGCAGTTATATCAACATCATAATCTATTTTTAAACCTTGTTCATAATAAACAGAAAGATAATCAGACAAACTTTCTAATCTACAACGTGGATCAAAACACAAGGCAATCAAATAAATATTTGGAAACTCTTTATAATATTCTAACCATTTATCCTTCATAGCAGTAACAGACTCATGTAATTGTGAGTCCGATTCACAATGAGCAAATGTACCAGCAATATTAAGACTCTCAATAATAAATAAATTTGTTGTAAGATAATAAACACCAGATAAATTGTTAGTAGCAGTATAAAAAAATTTTAACAAACCACAAACATTGCTACAAGCATCCCAATGACTTTGATAAAGATTAATATGACTAATATGATATTGAATAAAAGTAACTAATAAATCTCTATATTCATAACTTCTAGCAAGCAATTTATAAGTAGAATTCCAACATGTTGGAACATCACGAGGAAATCTAATGGCAGGCTTACCATTTTGTTTACAATATGCTGCCCATGATTTCATTACAGAAGGATGTTTCCACAAAAAATAGAGGGCATCTTTAATAGGTTGAATAAACTGTTCAAGAGTTTTTAATCTTTTTTTAACACACAAATTGAAAACATGGCATGCACATCTTTGATGAAAAAATTTACCACCAAGATAAGGTTTGCATAATTCAATTAAAGCAGGAATAGCAGCGGTATTGTTAGAAGCATTATCAAAACCAATTGCAAAAAAATTGTTCTCAATTTTATACTCTGTGAAAATAATTCTAAGATGTCTAAAAATATTAGCAGTAGTGTGTTTATCATCAAAAACTCTAAATGCAAGAATTCTTTTTTGGATAGCCCATGCATTATCCATATAATGGCAAGTGACACCTATGTATGAATGCATTCGCCAATGATCACTCCATATGTCGGCACATACGGAAACACGACCATTATATTTTTCTAAAAATTTTTCCAACATTTTCTTTTCTTTTTCATAAATGTTTTCAAGTGCTTCTGTGAGCGTGGTTCTAGGAACACGACATGCAGCAGGATTTAATGCTCGTTGACAATAATTATTAAAACCAACCTTTTTACCAAAACTAAATGATAAGTGTTCTACTGCAACCATTCTAGCTAATTCTTCTCTATTTTTTGCATCACTATATTTAAATAATTGTTGGTTAGGGGTAGCGTACCTGAGAATTTGATCTTGTGAACTCGATTTGGCCTGTGCATCTGGATGTGAGTTTGTTATATGCTTCCGATATGTGCCATATCCTCCAGATTTGTGCCATTTAAATACTTTTTTACAGTAATTGCAAATCACTATTGTGCTTCCATCTTCATGCGTAACTTTCTTCATATGGAGTACGAAGAGATCAGATTTGACCTGCTTCGGTAACTTTTCTTCCATCTGTGGATCAAAATCAAAATCTTGATGTGAGTTGGGATCAGGGCCATCACCATCAGGGCCATCAGGCTCATCACCATCATGGCCAAGATCAGGCATATTTTCTGATTGGCTTGTCAAAATGGAGGTGACATTGAGATCGGGTTCAGAAATTCTAAGAGAGGGATGAGAATGAGATTGAGGAAAGTTTAGGCCTAAGTTTTCACCATAGACTTGGTGTTGTAGATACTCGTGATAGGCATGGTCGTCATGACCGAGATTATCCATCATACGACCCTTACTTTTCATCGAAATGGAGCGTCTAGGAGCGTCACCATTTCCACTTGCCATTTTAAAAATTGAATTGTAAAATTCCTTGAACAAAAAATGTTAAAAAATTGATTTAAAAAATGATTAAATGGTTGGAAATAAATTTGGAAGAAAATTAGAAATTTAGTAGTTAGTAATTGTAAATAAAATAAATTGGAAACTTACTAACTTAGTAATTGCAAATAATATAAATTGAAAACTTGGAGACTTGGAGTTTGAGACTTGGAGAATTGAAAGTTTAGAGAGAATTGAGAATTGAGAATTAGAGAAAATTGAGGAAATCGGGGTGAGGAAAAATGAATGGAGGGGTAGGTAGGTATTTATAGAAAAGGAAATGAAAAAGAAAAACAAAAAACTAGTGAACCGTTGGAGGCCCAACTGTCTGCTGACGTCAGCAGGCCGTGGGGCCCAACGGTTCGATTTAAAAAAAAAAAATTTAAAAGAGGAACCGGCCGGTTCGAACCGGAACCGAACCGCCGGTTCTGGTTCGGTTCGAACCGTTCAGTTCGAACCGGTCGGTTCTTCACTGAAACGAACCGAAATCGGAACCGAAACCGGCCGGACCGATTCCTGGTCCGGTTCTGGAACCGAAACCGGTTTTTTCAGTTCTGGTTCCGGTTTTCTGACGTCGGTTCCGGTTCGGTTCTCCGGTTCGAACCGAACCGGCATCATGTCTACTTCACGGTTTTGCTTTATATCATGGGCTTTTAGCAACCGTCATTCACCCATCAGTCTACTTAGTTATGAGGGACCAAAAATTATATAAAAGTCATGGACTTACTCGCTATCGATGTGGGATATATGTCTGATACCATTTGTAACAGCCTAGATCAACCAATTTGATATGATCTGCTTTAGGCTTCACGCATGCGTCTTTCACCTTCACAGATTTGCTTTGAATTATTAGCTTCACGCAAGAGTTCGTTACCTATTGCCCAAAATACGTCTACTTAGTTATGAGAGATCAATGATTATATACAAGTCATGATCTTACTCGATAATGATGTAGGATGTGACAGCATTCTGGTGAACACGATGGTTGTAACGTCATAACCTGAGCTACGTTGAATTACGACTGATATGGGCTACAACAGTGAATTCTTCACAGTTTTCTTTTACAGTTTCAAGAAAACAAATCGGCGACATATATAGACAGCTGGGGTTGGTGATCATGTTGGGGGTTATGCCCTAAAGATGTATTTTGTAAATGGATTTATGAAATAAATAAAAAGAAAAGTTCAATTCATTCTTGTTATGTTGTTTATTTTATAACTTGTGCATATATTAACATCCTGGATTGCCGGATGTAATCTCGAACTGTGTATATGAGTGTCATATGCGAATGGATACAGTAAGAGACGTGCAATCTAAAGAGTCCATAGATAGCAAATAAAGCTGGGTACTTTATTTGTGGTTAATCTATAGCTGTGGTCCATTCCGTAATGTATGGTGATTCTATCCTGAATCATTCATATGAGATATGGGAATGGAGGCACCTTGTATGATGTGATCATATAGGACTGGGCCATGATCTATATGAATCTCTCACCAAGATCCGTTTACCGATGAGATTCATATATATCAACTAATGATGGCTATATGTGGGTGATCTTAATCCTGAGTGTCTTATCGACTCCTTCAGGTTAGATCGTGGTCTTTGATATACCATGGGTGAGGTCAGATGCAGTTCCTGATCAATATACTCCGTATGTTGGGAATGCGGTTTGGCTTGTGGCTGGGAAGGTATGTACATAATAGTGGAATCCACTCTTTCTTGTGAGAAGTAGATGGTAGTTCCCTTAAGGGTTGATTCAGAGCTTGGACAATATGAGCGCTCTCATAATTCCGTGAGGAAATAGGATTTATTGTTCATTAGAGAATCAACGGTACTTAAAGGATATATGTAATAAGAGGGGTATAACGGACATTATGACCCAGCTCTAATTATGAACTACTGTGGAGGATCACACCATGTGTAATAGCTATATCGATGGACACCGAGTTGTATCGGTCTGTGTAAAAACGTTTGCAGTTGAGAGAGTGCAGCTTCGGGTTTTTAGTGGAATAACACTGGAGTTAATAATCAAGTAATATTAATTAAAGAGTTTAATTAATAATTCCGAGGATTATTGAAGCTCAAAATACTGTAGGTCCATTAGGTCTCCTTGCTAGCCCGATCGATTTAGGTAACAAGGGTCACGGTTAATTAATTGGATTGTCCAATTAATTGTGTTACGAAAGTGACACGTATTTATTCGGGAAATAATTGAATAATGAGATTATTTAATTAATGAATAATGGTGATTAAATAAATTAAATAATAAGATTATTTAATTTTGTTATTAATCACTAAATGGAGGATGTTAGTTGATATTTGATTTTAAATAGAATAAGATAATATGATTATTTTATTTTATTAAATTAAATATTTGAAATTGAATTTAAAATGTTTAAATTCAAAATAAATATTTAATTATCTTTTAAAATCTAAAGAGATATCAATTAAAGAGTTTTAGTTATAATAATATATATATGATATATATTGATAATAAAAATATAGCACACAAAGGATATACACAAGTGTTTGTATATGATACAAACTCATTATGCATAAAGAAAAACAAAAAAGAGAAACAAGTGATTGCTGTGCGTGAATCAATCAAAGGAAAAAAAAGGAGTAAATAGTACGGGTACTATTGAAACAAAGAAAAATAAATTTAATATTTTTTTTTCTTTTAAACAACTAGAATTGTTCTAGTTTGTGTATTCTCTTGGAAAAAAAAGTTTCTTCTTCGTTTCTCTACATCCTCCTAAGTTCCTGAGTACGTGACGCGCCCACACTCAGTTACCGGTTCCGGGAATAGCTAGGAAGATCAGTGGTACAGATCAGGAGCATATCGTGAAGTGAAGGAGCCTACAAACGTTGGTAAGGTTCTAAATTTTTTTTTAATATATTGATTACAATTTCCTGTGTTTACATATTGTATGTATTAGTTCTGGAAAAAGAATTGCGATCCTAAGTTCACTGGTCCCAGATAGTTTATGATCTGTATAAAAATTTTAAAACGTATTTCCGCTGCGTTACCAGTGAACGGGGTTCCAACAGATCAGTGACTAGTGAATCTTTCTAGGCATGTGGCAATGGGTGACTCACGGTTAGGGATGGGCAAATCCCCCAATAGAGATCTGTGGAGCTTTGGGGGCAAATTTTCCCCCCAAATGGGGATTAGAGGTGGGGGTAGGGGTGAATTCCCGCAAGAGTTCTTTACCCATGACCCAAAATGCGTCTACTGAGTTATGAGAGATCAAGGCTTATACAAGTCATGATCTTACTCTATAATGATATGGGATGTGACATCAGACTCCGACGAACACAATGGTTGTAACATCATAACCTGAGTCACGTTGAAATACCGCTGATATGGGCTACAAAAGCAAATTATTCACAGTTTTCTTTTACAGTTTCAAGAAAACAAATGAGCAACATATATAGATGGCTGGGGTTTGGTGATCGGTGACCGCTGAATCTTTCTAAGCCCATGGCAATGGGTGACTTATGGTTAGGGATGGGCGAATCCCCCCATAGGGACCTGTGGAGCTTTGGGGGCAAATTCGCCCCCAAATCTAAATAGAGGTGGGGGTGCGGGAACCTCCCCCCTCCCTCATTTCACCAAAATATAATTTTTTTAATATATAGTTTTTATTTTTATTTTATTCCTAACTAATATTAAAATCTAAACCTAATTCTAACTTTAAGTCTAATCTAACTCTAGTAAAGTGACACCACATGTGTCCACTCCACCATCACTGATAAGTGATATATATAAATTTCTTTTCTTCCATTCTTTCTTTTCTTCTTTATAGGTTGTTGTAAACCTTGCCGCCCAACTTCTACCATTCCATCTTCTCCACCTCCATTGACCACAACTCTACCTTTTTATTCTGGCTGGTTGCTACCACGAATTTCTAATTGGGAATTTAGATTGGAAATGGGGGAAATGGTCTGGGGTGGGGGAACCTCCCCCTAAACACATCCATCCCCGATTTCCCCCAAATGGATTTTTGGGTGGAATGGGGGAAGGGGCAGAGGAATGGGGGAGGTGGTGGGGGGTATTATGAAAATTGTCAAGACACAAAATAATGGTCAAAATAAAAACAAAACGGAACAAAGAGAAATTTATATGGTTCAACATAAAGTCTATGTCCATGAGCGGAGATGAAAAAGAATTCATTATGATCAATAGAGATTACAAAAGAATGTCTCAGAATCACTCACAAAACCCAAAACTCTATTGCATCCAAAACTCTATAACGACTCAAAAAAGACTTCTATCCTAAAAGATCCTATAACCATATATTTATAATATTGGTAGAGATAAAATAGAAATTTATATCAAATAAGATTACTGACTAATTTAAACCACATATTAATAGGGGATCTCGTCCGCCCATCCCTACTCGCGGTGTTGGATGTTGGCTCACGTACAGGTCAAATGTGATGGTTGTTTATTCTTCATCTCTTCATGAGCAATGGAATTTTTTTAAAAAAAAACAAATTGAATTATTGATGTAGACGGTTGGCTGAAGTTTAATGAGTGTTTTCAGTGTTTGTGTTGGGTGTTGCATTTTGTTGTATATTGAATTTGTTAATTGTTGAATGAATTTGGATGAGAAATGGGATGAAGATTAAGATGAATTGAAGTTGATTTTTTAGTTTGCCCTTGTTTTTTTTTCTAGATTTTTTTTTCAATTCTTAGGTTTTTTTTTTCTAAATGTTTGTGTGTTTTTTGGTAAGATCTTTTTTTTTTAAATTAAAAAAATAATAATAAATTCTATATTTATTAATTATTTACTTTTTAAATTGTCGAAATGAAAATAAGGGGCATTTTAGTTATTTTAGACCTTTGACCATTCGTGGTTAGGAGTTAACAACAAAAATTATGGCAAGGTATGTTTGTGCAACATTTATGAAACTTGTGGAAAATCGAACGCGGAATTTCGCAATGAAGTTAACGAGATTCTCACCAACCACGAATCAAGATTCGACCAAATCCTTATCGAATTACAAGCCCTACGATTGCAACAAAACCAACCCACCACAGAAACCCGACCTACCACAAAAAAGGTTGTCAACCCATTATCGATAGGAGAAGCCTCTCACAACGGATCATCCACCTCAACTCAAACCAGTTATGACCGTAATCACACTATTTGTGTAATTTCAACTAACCTCGAGGTGTTTGTGCACTTTTGCCAATTCAATTACCTTATAATCACATCATCAAACTGTATTTATGGGCATTTGCTCATGCTAGTTGGCGAGTTGTGCATCGAACTCAACCTTCTTTTCTTGTCATATATCGAGTTATACTGGAACTCAACTTCCACTTTTAAGTCATGTATGCTAGGTCGCCTATTACTATCATACGTTTCCTATTTTATCATAGGATGCCATGCTTTACATAGAGTTGATACAGTCTCTCACTTTCGCCCTGGCCATCAAAACTTACTAACTTGCCGATTTAACATCATACGCCCTATAAAATCTGCAACCTACAAACGCCTGATCAATACCAAGTAAATTAACCTTATTTTTTTTTCAATGTTGACATGGTGTATATGCGTTTTTTACACTACTATAATTTGGTGACTAAATTAACTTTTTCAATTGTGGTGTAATAATTAATATATATATATATATATATATATATATATATATATAAAGTATTACAACTATTACAATCGGACTGTCAAGACTTGTCAAGATCAGACAATACATGTGCGACCTGGATAAACTCGAACCTCCCACCGCCACCCTGAAAGGGAGGTGCACTACCATCTTTGCTAGTGTAATAATATATAAAAACATAATAATAAGAAAATGTTAGAAAGATTAATTAAGAGATAACAGTTGGTTTTTTATAATGAAGTTACGAAATCCCATTAGAAGGGTAAAATTAGAAAAGGATTCAAGCCCGTAATAATAGATCTTCTACAAAAGTTAGTAGCTTCTATGATAGTAGTATAGAGTTAGCATTTGTCGAACAAATTGAGGTCATTTTCTGAAACGGTCCAATTGATCACTGAATAGTCATTCTCTCACAATTTGGTGAAAGTTCTAAACTCACGATCATTGATCACTATATATATTTCCTTAGAGACCATGAGTGTGATCATATCGACTAGTCTCTAGTCCAATGTCGGAATAACCATGAGGTCAATTCCAGAGAGTTAGACGGGGTGTAGACCTCAGCCAGGGTGAAGATGCACACACCGGCGGTTTTCTAAGCGGTAGATTCCAGAGGTTTTACCGCGGCCCAGCTGCACACCGCAGTAGTGACGTATTTTGTGCAAAACAGGAAATCTTGTCCAGGAAGAAAAGAACTCCTAGTAGGTTTTGGCTTACATTAGTGCTCCAATATAAATACTATTACTTCCCTATGCTCAGGGGTAGACATGACCGTGGTTCGGTTCCGGTTCCGAACCGCCAGTACCGGTTCAATCGGTTCATGTCTGGTTCCCATGTTTCGACGGATCAGTTCTTATTTTTAACCCAATATCAGATTATCAGTTAACTCAAATCTCCCAATCTCCCTTATCCAGATTTTCCCATGTCTACCCAAATCTCAAAATCTCTAGTTATATACATCAACCCCAAATCTCCCTAATCCAGATTTTCTCAAATCACCTTCATATATATATATATATATATATATATATATATATATCTCACACACACATACATACACACAAAAATCAACCCCAAATCACAAATCACCCACCACCGGTCCACCATCACCATCTTCTTCATCCGGCCATCATCTTCTTCTTTCTTCTTTCTTCTTTCTTCTTCATCTCAGCTTCTTCATTTGTGGATCGTTCATCGATAGAATCGATGTGGATATGTGGAAGAGAGAGAGATTGGTGGAAGAGAGATAGATCGATGGAATCGATCTGTGGATCTGTGGATTCTGGATGTGGATGGAATCGATCTGTGGATCGAGGATAGATATGGGGATTCTGGAAAGAAGAATGAGAGAGAGAGAGAGAGATCGGAAAAAAAAAAGAAATAGTGAGAAAAATGGCTGGAACCGAACCGCCGGTTCCAGTCCATTTTTGTAAAAGGGATCGGAATCGGAACCGGAATCGGAATCGGAATCGGAACCGGAACCGGAACCTTAAGGCTGACGGTTTCGGTTTAAGGTTCCGGTTCCGGTCCGGTTCCGGTTTTTTTCCCACCATTACGGTTCGGTTCCACGGTTTGAACCGAACCGCGATCATGTCTACTTAGGAGTGTGTGAGAAATTGCTAGAGAGAGAAAGCAACTTACGGAGAGACCGAAAGAGAGAGACAGAGAGATTGTAATCAAACTATGATAGCGGATTGAGTGCAAGTGTGCTCCGTGGCCGTAGGCTTTTGCTGAACTACGTAAAATCTCTTGTATTCTTCTTTTCTTCTTACCTTCTTTTATTATCTAAGTGGTTTAGATTTGCATGTGGTGCGATTTCTTATAACATTATATTACTTGTTGAGTTTAATTGAGAACATTTTAAAAGAGATATATGTATATATATTAAAATTATCTATTTTTAGCTATCCATATAATTTCAAGTAAAAGTATATAATGATCGGTAGTCATAAGAATATAATAACATAAAATTATTTCTTTTTGGATGTCTCTATCTTAAAAATAAAAGTAATCAACACATATCAAGATTTTCGAAGAAGTAGAAAAACATGTTATTTAGGTTTCATGTTTCAGGTCTATTTAGTATTGAAATGAAAAAAATAAAGAATC
The DNA here is from genome assembly GCA_033220585.1 of Dipteronia sinensis. Taxonomy (NCBI): domain Eukaryota; kingdom Viridiplantae; phylum Streptophyta; class Magnoliopsida; order Sapindales; family Sapindaceae; genus Dipteronia; species Dipteronia sinensis. Next base: position 57,846,840 of record CM065638.1, on the reverse strand, counting down.
ATTTCATTAGTGTAATTTTTTTTGTAGAAAGTTGACATTTAACAAACTTTGGCTCAGTTAGATGCCTCCAAAAAATACACTAAGAAATTTACTGAATATTTTTTTGATGTTTAAAAAGAGCACGTTTTGGACTTTATATGTTCATTTTTTTTTTCCGCTTTTCTTGGTGATATGAGATTGTTCTCATCCCTAGGGAACCTTCATTAAATTGCCTTTTACTCTTCTGTACGAAACGGAGAATTTTCGATCAGTCTTTTTCTTTCTTCACTATTCATAGAAACTGAAGATCTTGTTTGTTTGTGAAGGTCAAATTCTTTGGTATTTCCTTTGTCAACCTCAGTGATTAATTTAGTCCAATATGCGCTTTTGCTTTTTTGAAAAAAAAAATATATTTATCAAAAGTGTACGCAGTCTATCTACTTTGAAAAATAAGGAATTTGTTATGAATATTATTCCTTTAAATAAGAATAAATGTACTCATCAATCCACGGAAGTAATTTCCATATATTTATCTTTTCATTACCTTCGTCATTTGATCCATTTTATAATTAATTATATTATAATTTATGCACACTTAACGTATTTTATGGTTGTGAGATCATATAAAGGAGCTCTCAACATTGTATTTGATACATTAAATAGAAATACTCTTAAGAAGAAAATAATTCATCTCTTTGGGCTACTACTTTCTCTATTCCATTATTTTGAGTTTTTGTTATTTTTGTTCTTCTAATTTTCAATCATTTATATATGGTTGCCAGTATTAACATCCATAAAACTTATTAGTACACTCATATTTTATTTAAAAATTTAATTACAAAAATATCTCAATAGAAATTTACCAATAAGGACAAACTACTTTAATTAAAAATAAATAAAATACTATATACACTCATTAATTACACTTATATCTTCAACTATATTTCTTTATTAAAAAAAAAAAACTTACATTTCAAAAGAAAAAAAAAACCTTATATAAACCCTAACATATGATAAACCTTAATTTTTATAAACTCTAATTGAACTCTAATTTTATTTCAAGTATCAAAATTTATCATTATCATATGATTATTATATTGTTTTTGTCTTTCTTTCATGTATAGTTATGAACTCTATCAATAAACAATTTGTTTTAACGATAGATGTAGATATCAACAAGGTTTTTTTTTTTAAGATAGCCGTAGATATTAATAAGTTTTTTTTAAGATAGCTGTATAAATAAGAGAATTCCAGATTGAAAATCTTTTAACCATATATATGGTTCCACATATTCCCTTTTATAGGGCTCCTATATTCGAGATATTTCGAAAAGTAAATTGGACCATCATTAAAAGAGGATTTGATTCCAAAAATAATATGATTTTTTTATATCAATCGGGTGTGATAATAATTTAAGAGTTTTTATAAATAATATGAATTAAAATGAATATATTTATTTCAATGAGGGTACTATTGGCATTAGGATGGATGCATATAGTAATATTTATTTTTAAAAATTTAGATATGAATGTACTTATAAAAATTGGTGTACTAATAAGTTTTATAAGTGTCAATATGTGTACCCTTTTCATATATATATCAAGTTATTAGCATGAGTCTCTAATCATTGTTTGTTTTTATTTTCAAATTTAAAAGTTTCTTGTGTGGAAACAAGATATGTATGATCAATGTTTGATATGTAATCAAAGAGAACAATTTCTCAATGAGACCGAGCCCTTAAGTAAATTGTAAAGTATTCATCATATTTATTATTTTGGCTATAAATATTTGTTTCTATTGTTCTTCCATCTTAATTTCAATTAATTACAAAATTTATATGGGTTGTCAGAAAAAAAAATTAATTAATTGTATTTAAACTTAAGATGGCAAAAAATAAAGTGAATTTGCAACCCAAATATCGCAAAATCAAAGAGCTTAAAACTCGATCTAATTTATAAACTTTGTAAAATCAAAGAGGTTAAAGTGTCGTAGAACATCTGCAAACACAATCACATAAATCTAAATACATACACAGATAATGAAAGCAATAAAAGAAGAAGAGAAACGACACCAAAAATTTTACGTGGTTCAACGTAAGCCTACGTTCACGATGTGCATCCGCACTCAAATCCACTATCAGAGTTTGATTACAATATCTTAGTCTCTTTACAATTTGCTCTCAACATCTCTTGCTATTTTATACACACCCCTAAACATAGGGAAACACTAGTTTTTATATCAGAGCATTAGGGTAGCCAAATTCTATAAGGAAACAATTTACTGTCCACATAAGAAAACCCTATCGTGCACGGATTTCCATATTACCTCGATCTGCAGCCCGCACCCTATATCGTTGTAAACGTCTGCAGAGCACCGCTTAGAATACTGTGGTTGCTTCTACAACGGTCTACACAATTGAACACCTCTGTGAACTTCCGCTTCTTGCACCGTGGTTTACGTATCACACTTTTTTCGCGGTCTTTTTCATGAGAAACCTCTGTGAACTTCATAATTTTAAAATTAAATTCAAGACTAATATTAGATTGAACTTCATGTTGGGTTTGTGAAGCTTGAAGAATCGGCCAAGAAAGAAGATCGCGGCGTGAACCGCGGTGCACCAACAGCGGTGCCAACTGCTGAAGTTCACAAAGGTTTCTCACAAAGAAGACCATAGCCAAAAAAAGAGAGGTGTGTAGACAGCGGTACAAGGAGCAAAAGTTCACAGAGGTGTTACGCTGTGTAAACCGTGATAGAAGAAACCGTGGTATTCTGAGCAGTGCTTCACAAATGTATACCGTAGTGCAAGGTGTGGGCTGCAGACCGTGGTAACAAGGAAATCCATGCGCGATGGGGTTTTATTGTGCAGAAAGAAAAGTGTTTCCGTGTGGGATTTGGATACCCTAATGCTCTGATATAAATACTAGTGGTTTCCTATGTTTAGGGGTGTGTAACAAATAGCAAGTAAGACTGAAAGCAAATTGTAGAGAGAATGAGAGATTGTAATCAAACTCTGATAGTGGATTTGAGTACGAGTGCGCTTCATGGACATAGGCTTACGCTGAACCCCGTAAAATTCTCGTGTTGTTTCTTTTCTTCTTTTGTTGCTTTCATTACCTACATGTGGATTTAGAGTTATGTGGTTTTGTTCACGGATTTTCAACAACAACAGGTATCAGAGCATAGGTTAGGCAGATCTATGGTTTTACGCAAATATAGGGTTTCTTGATGCAAATTGATTTCGTTAGGGAGATGGGATCGGAGAAGGAATCGTACAAGGTGGAGAAATTCGATGGTGCAAATTTCATCTTTTGGAAGATGCAGATGGAGGACTATATGTACCAGAAAGACTTGTACCTGCCGCCAGTAGAGATGCCGAAGGGTGTGTTCGACTCAGATTGGTTGGTTTAACGGATGCCAAAAGGCATGACTGAAGCAAAGTTGTTGGTCTTGAACTGTGAAGCACTGAGAGCAATTCTACTCAGTTTGTCAAAATCAGTCGCCTTTAACATCAAGGGTCAGGAGGCATCAACGGATCTCGTGAAAGCCATATCAAATTGATATGAGCAACCTTCTACTGCAATGAATGTCCATTCGATCAAGAAGTTGATTACTCTAAAGATGTTAGAAAATCAAAGTTTCAAAGATCACTTGAACGTGTTCAATAAGGTAATAGATGTGTTAACTTCGGTTTCCATCGTGTTCGATGAGGAGGTGTTAGGTGGTATAATTCTCAGTCAAATGCAAGAGAATCCAAAGATGACGTGTCAATCGATCGCCAATTCATAAGGGAAAGAGAAAATAAACTTCCATCAGGTCGTAAAGTGGGATCAGGAGCATCGTCTTAGCACTGGATATATAAGGCAGAGAAGGCAAAAACATTTATCGAAATGAAAATCAACGGGGAAGATCAAAGTCAAGAGGAAGATCCAAGTCCAGGAATAATCAAGGAAACAATTCAGGTAATCAACAACGAAGCAAGAAAGATATCGAGTGCTAAAATTGTGGCAAGATGTGAAGTTCCCTTTAATCACTTATAGTGTCAAATATACAAACAACGACTCACGAGTAGAAATCAGATCATCACAAAATATTTGAGTATTTTTTGACTCTGAAAATGCTTGAGACTTGTTCCTCTCTTCAAGACCAACAATTTCGGTTTTTGAAAATCTAAAATCAGAGTTGATTTGAGAGAGATATGACCAAAACAAAAATGCAAAACTTGTTTCGAAATGTGAAGGTCAAAAATGAATATATAAAAAATTTCAAGGGACCTACCAGAGATAAGCCTCGAGCCAACACTGGGTTTTTAAAAAATTCAAGGTGAATTATCACATGCGGTGAGCTTACCGGAGAAACACTATTACGCCCAATAACAGACCACAACAACGTCACACGTGCAGCGAAAGAAACACATTGCACAAAGATTCACGTGTATGTGTCACACTCTATAAAAAGTTTATCAATTCAAAAAATCTTTTACGCTATAAAAAGTTTATCAATTCAAAGAAACACATTGCACAAAGATTCACGTGGCGTGGGCTTCTCGTGGACAGAGAGGAATTTTTGGCGAGTTGGCTACGCTCCTCCACGCCATCCTCTCTCTTTGGTGTGGCTTTCATGTGATGCCAAGTCATCTTCCGTCCCGCGTGTTCTTCGGTCCAGTTTTGATTTTGGAACTTGAAATTCGATTTCGTCTTCGGGATACGAATCTAGACTCAATTATCGGTATGGAGAATTATATAACTTTTCATTCGAAACTCAAAATACAATTCCGGTTTTCGACAAAAATACGGAATGTCCCAAATGTCTCGGAAATTATCCGAAACACATTCGAATTTCCCGAAATACCCCCGAATCTCACAAGTGAACCCGGAAAGCCTCGAAAACATTGAAAAACACTTAGACAAGTCTCTGAATTGCTCGGAACTCATCTAGAGACAAATCCACACACGGCTGGACTCGTAAAAAATGAAAAATCTTAAAAAATTTAATTCTTTAAAAATACAATGAGATTTTGCCAATCATATCAAAACAAACACAAAAACTAAAATGCACAACCACATTCGAAATATGCCATTCCTTAAATCTATTTCCTAGAACATGATTTCTAATGCATGGAAATACATATTGTGAACGTGTGTGCTACAAATAAATTGCACAACAATGCAGGGACACAAATGTATGATATGTGTGTGTGCCTCTACCCCTTGCAAGAGGAAGAAGAATCTTGATACCTTAGCATCCAAGTAAAGCATATATCCTCTTGAAGACGAACTTTGCATGCGAAGTTGCTTTCCTTCGTTGAAGCTCGATCCAATCACGAACCACCTAAGCAACTAAGCAATAGCAACAAAGAGCGTTTTGTTTTGGAATCAAGTCAACACAAATCTAAAACCTAATAAGATGGGACATTACTCGAGTGAGTATTGGTCCACTAATAAAGACGATGTCAAAAACATCGTATAAGAGGAGTCAGACGATTGCCTTATCTGTTCTTTGGAAAGCAAGACGAAATCATGGGTTCTAGACATAGGGGCATCATTCCATGCCATCTCACACATGGAGTTATTCGAGAACTCTGTTTCCAGAAATTTGGGTAAGGTGTATCTTGGTGACGATCAATCATGCGACATTACCAAGAAGAGAGATGTGAGGATCCAGGTGAATTTGTCAGTGTGGAAGCTCGATAACATGAGGATCATACCAGACTTGAGGAAGACCCTGATCTCCATAGGGTAACTAGCATCATATGGTTATCCGAAGACTTTCACAGGTGATAATTGGAAGATCTTGAATGGAGCTTTGATAGGTTCCCGGGGAACTAAGAACAAGTATCTTTAAGCAACTATAGATGGGTACAGTTCGATCGCATTGGCAAAATGTAAAGAGGATCCTAATTTGTGGCACCAGAGGTTTTTGCACATGAGTAGTCAAGGGCTGAGGTGTCTACATTCGAGAGGGAAGCCGCATTGATTAAAATTCATTGATGTAGACTTCTATGGGAGCTGTATTCTTGAAAAGCAAAAGAGAGTGAGCTTCAAGAAAACCGGAAAGAGCACCGGCAAATGAGAAACTGGAACTAGTGCATACCGACGTATGGGGTCAAGTTTTAGTCTCATCAACTAGGTAAACAATAATTCATCATGTTCATCGACGATCATTCCAGGAAGGTGTGAGTTTATTTCTTGAGACATATGTTTGAGGTGTTTGAAGCCTGCAATAAGTGGAAGGAAATGCTTGAGAATGAGATAGGGTTGAATATCAAGAAGCTGCATTCAAACAATAGAAGATAGTAAGAAGACAACGAGTTCAATAACTTTTGCTATTAGATTTGGATTAAGCTTAAAAGGACAGTGCCAGGGACACCACAGTAGAATGGTATAGCAGAGTAGATCAATATAACATTGACTGAGAGAGCTAGTAGCATACGTATGTAGTCAGGGTTGCCAAAAAGTATAGGGTAGAGGCAGTCAATACAACAACGTATTTGATCAACAGAGGGCCATCAAAACCTTTGGACCTCGCAATACCATAGGATATATGGACTATGAAAATACACTAAGAGTGATAAAACTAACCTGGAGGGAGGGTGAATAGGTTTTAGCCAAATTAGATGCCATCTTTTTGATTAATCAAAATTAAACAACATAACCCCTAATCTCTAACACAATCAATCATTGCCATAATAAAAATGCGGCAAAAACAAAAAGACACAATGATATGATTAATGTGAGAAACCCTCCAACTAGGTAAAAACTCACGGGCCTAATCGCCAATCGAACCCTCAAATCCACTATTTGCAAAAACGATTACAACCTAGGTTGACCACATCACACCTAATGGGTTACTAATCCGTCCTCGCTACCCGCAGGCCTTTAATAGTGATTTTAGGCTCTTGCTTGTATACTACCAAAGACAAATACAAGACTTAACTCTTAAATGAAGAGATATAAAACCTAAAGTGAATATGATGATATTCTAAATGCACAAAATGCAAGGTCAACACATTTAATGCTTATCTAGTCATGTATGAATGCTTCAAACAATCCTAGATATCATGTTGCTATATGACACACATATAACTCAGCTATATGAAATCAAAGCATTCCTAGATGCAATAGCTATCAGAATACACCAACCCAAACATCAACAAAAATCTTTATTTGTAATGAAAAATTATAATCTTGATGCAAAAGAAACTTAAAAGAGATTTCTTGTTAAGCAAGAACACAAAGATGGATAAGAGTGGTGTTCTACTTACCAAGTAAGCTATGTTGATGAAGACCCACGCTTAGAAACATCCTAGATGAAACTAGATGATGATAGAACCATGAATGAATGATGGGTGATTGGGTTTTGGACAATAAAAATGGTTTCTTGCTACCTTTTCTTGCAAGACACTCTTGAGCTCTAAGAAGAATGAGAGAGAATGGATTCTGAAGCTCTAAAGAGGCAAGGAAGAGGAAAGAGCATATATATATGAAGCCCTAGACGAAATGATACCGTTTTGAAAAACAGTAACAAAATCCCGTCATTACCGTTGTGCGTACCGAGGCTCAGGCAAGTTGTCTAGACCGCGGTACAAGCAGCAGTGTGCCTACTGGACAACATCGCGGTTGAGATCGCTGTGCCTGCAAGTGCACAGGACGCGGTCTAGGCAGCAGGGGCCTACTTATGTTTACCGCGATAGGGACCGCTGGGCATACATGAGCACATGATGCGGTACAAGAAGCATGACCCTACTGAAGTATACCGCTCTGTATGCCGCGGTGCAAGCAGAGCTTGCCAAGTAGTCTAGGCCGCGGTAAGAGAGGAAACTCTCTTTTCTAGGTAGACTCAACACACTAAGTAATGTGAAAAATGTGCAAGTGTGGAGTGTGATAAATGGCATACAAAGCATCATCCAATTACATGTAATTAAGAATATAATGCAAGCAAGTGAGTGTGTGCACCTATATCTCTTCAAGTAAAAGTAGAGTCAAGTAATCTACCTTTCTTGAAGCATTTGGAGTCCAATGGGAGATCTTCAATTCCTAATCTACCATTTTACAATGTTTGACCCCAATTGTGATTTTATCAACGAAATAAGCCAATCATAAAGTGAGGCACTTACAATCTCCCCCTTTGGCTATTTCGTGACAAAACCACCACTCACAAAGCAACCTCACAAAAACAAAAGATTAGTCAACAAATTTTCTACATTACAATAAAGCCTATAGTCTAAGTCTTGAACCTCTTCAAGTCAATCCAAAGCTTGTAGAACCATCCAACCTACACACAAACAACAAAGCAAACAAGGATACCTTCCAAGATCAAGTGTGTGAGAGGTGCTTTCAATAACCATAAACAACAAAAAAAAACATTTGCAATAGCCTTAACAAAATAAACCAATACAATCAAATAATGTAATCATGCTATGCAATGCAATACTCCCTCTACATGATAGCTCTCAACTCCCCCTAAACAAGATACTACTAGTCCACTAAAACTCACAACTCTTCTCCCTCTTTTTGTCATGAGATAGGCAAATGGAGTCCCCCTTAATGGGTAAGCTTTTGGCAAGGAGAGCTTATAGCACAAAACATATGCAAGTTCATATAAGCAACTTTATGCAACTAAATTAAGTAGGAGAGAATCAAGGAGTTTGATTTGATGAAAATGTGTGACACAATGCTTTGCATGCAAGAGATGTTACATTCAAGTTCAAAAACAATGGTATTTGGCAAAGCAAACAACAAAGGTTTCCAAAAGAATTCAAACCAATTTTCACCCTTTGTCATGATTTCAAGCAATGACATAGATTTGTATAAGAAATTCAAATTAAATAGCAACTATATCAAACTTTATAAGCGAAACAAGACATGAGCGACTTTTTGCACCCTATTTGATTTTTTCGGGTAAGATACCCGTATGATTGTGGCCTTGTTCAACTAATAAAGAGAGAGAGAGAAGACTAAATTTATATGAGACATCCTTATTTATTGAATAGACACATGGTCCTTATTTAGTTTAGTCTTCTCATTTGCTTATGCATACAGTTTTGCATTCATATTTAAGCAATCAAAAATACGTCTTCATGCATATCAAGTTAAAGCATGACATTAATAAAAACATCATGTCATGGAGATTAATTATAGGTCATTCAAATTGTACTTCCAAAGTAAATCTCCTAGTCAAAAAATGCATGTTTGAACATAAATATAACATGGATTGCAAGAAAAGCAATTTGCACACTTATTAAGAAAATAACATAAGCATATGCACAACCAATCATCTCAAGCAATTAATGAAGGAGCATAAAATATATCAATGTAGCACAATGCATTTTCATGCTAACTTGCTCTCTTTGCTTGAGCTCCCCATATGAGGTCAAGACATACCATTTCAAGCCAAATGACAAATCCCAATAGACTTGCTAAGGTTGCCAAACCTAATGGTGTCTAAGGGCTTTGTAAATAAGTCCGCTAGTTGGTCATTAGTTCCCACATGCTCCAATGCAATAGTTTTGCTCTCAACTAGCTCTCTAATGAAATGATGTCTAATGTCAATGTGCTTTGTCCTAGAATGTTAGACGGGATTCTTAGAAATATTTATGGCACTCATGTTGTCACAAAACAAAGTGAGAATTCCTTGCTCTAAGCCATAATCGGCTAGCATTTGCTTCATCCACAACAATTGAGTACAAGCACTACCGGCGGCTATGTATTCCGCCTCGGCCGTGGATAAGGAAATTGAGTTTTGCTTCTTGCAAAACCAAGACACCAAGTTGTTGGCTAGAAAAAAACAACCACCCGATGTACTCTTTCTATCATCACGATTCCCCACCCAATCGGCATCACTAAATCCAACAAGACTTGGATTAGTGTAAAAGAAGTACCAAATCCATGATTGGAGGTACCATTCACAAATCAAATGATCCTCTTCACCGTAACAAGGTGAGATTCTTTAGGATTGGCTTGGTACCTAGCACAAAAACCCACACTAAAAGAGATATCGGGCCTACTTACGGTCAAGTATAGCAAACTACATATCATGCCACGATACAAGCTTTGATCAACACTTTTACCACTAGCATCCTTGCTTAGCTTCAAAGTGGTACTCATGGGTGTGTCACAATGTTTGGCATTGTCAAGACCAAACTTCTTCACTAGGCTTTTGGCATACTTAGCTTGGGATATGAAAATCCCATCATGCATTTGCTTAATTTGCAAGCCTAGGAAGTAATTTAGTTCACCAACCATGCTCATTTCAAATTCAAGAGACATAACATCAACAAATTGTCTCACTTTTAACTCATTGGTGGAACCAAATACAATACCATCAACATAAATTTGAGCTATGAAAAGCTCATCTTTGTTGCACTTGATGAACAAGGTCTTGTCAACACTACCTCTTGAGTAGCCATTGTCAACAAGATAAAGAGTGAGGCGCTCATACCAAGCCCTCGGTGCTTGTTTCAACCGATAAAGTGTCTTTTTGAGGCGATAGACATGATTGGGATGGTGTGGATCCACAAACCCCTTAGGTTGTTCAACAAACACTTCCTCATGCAAGAAGCCATTGAGGAAGGCACTCTTAACATCCATTTGGTGTAGTTTGAACTTGTACACATAAGAAATGGACAAGAGAAGCCTTATAGACTTAAGACGGGCAACGGGAGCAAAAGTCTCCTCAAAGTCAATACCCTCAATTTGAGAGTATCCTTGTGCCATAAGCCTGGCCTTGTTGCGCACAATGTTGCCATCCTCATCCGACTTGTTCCTATACACCCATTTGGTGCCTATGACATTAGTATCCTTGGGTCTAGGAACTAGAGTCCAAACCTAATTTCTTTCAAATTGGTTTAGCTCTTCTTGCATGGCAAGAACCCAAAACTCATCATTCAAGGCTTCATCAACCTTTTTGGGTTCAACTTGAGAGGTGTAACAAGTATAGCTAATTTGATTAGCTATTTGACGCATAGTCCTAACACCCTCATTCACATCTCCAAGAATGTCATTCTTGTTGTGGAGATGTCTAACCCATGGATCGGGTTCTTTAGAGTCCAAAGAAGGATCTCTATCAAGAGGTTGATCATCCTCTTCACTATGATTTGACTTCACATCACTTGAAGTCTCACCACATTTCTTCAAAGGAAGGTCACCATTCTCACAAACATCCTCCTCATGGTCAACATTTTTGGGCCTACAATCATCAATGATAACATTTGATGATTCCATGACACTTCAAGTTTTTAGATTGTAAACTCTATAGGCCTTGCTATTGAGTGCATATCCAATGAAAATACCCCCATCACTCCTGACATCAAACTTGCCAAGTTGATCACAATCATTAAGAATATAACACTTACTACCAAAGATATGGAAATAGCTAACATTGGGTTTTCTTCCCTTCCATAACTCATAGGATGTTTGTTTGGTCCTGGGTCTAAGGAAAACTCTATTCCCTATATAACAAGTCGTATTAACGGCTTCGGCCCATAAATTCCTAGGAACCTTGTTGCTAAGCAACATCACCCGAGCCATCTCTTGTAAGACCTTATTCTTCATTTCCACAACTCCATTTTGTTGGGGAGTTCAAGGAGCCGAGAATAAATGGGAAATACCTAGACAGAAACTCTAATATTATATATATATTTATAGGATATTATATATATATTGATATATGATATAATATATATATATATATTAATACATAATATATATGATATATGTATTAATATATATTATAATAATATGTATATGTTATAATATATATATATATATTATATAAAATATATATGTAATATATATATATATAAATATATAAATATATATATATATATTATATACATTATAATATAGGGTGAAATTTAAAAATAACCATAACATTAGTGGGTTTATTGTTTTTACCCAAGATTAGTGTTTTTATTGTTTTTGCCAAAATATCCACAATTGGGACAAAATTGACCTTCAGTAAAAAAAAGGAAAAAAGAAATGGAATGAATAAAACAAAAATACAAAATAAAAGGTATATTAAAGACAATCATGACCAGAGAGAGAAGAGAGAATAGAAAGAAGAGAGAGAAGGGAGAACATAGTTTGAAATCCTGAAAAAGATAGAATAGAAAGAAGAGAGAGAAGAGAGTAACCCTAGAATTTGAAATTAAAGACAATCGACCGGAGAAAGACAAGACCGGCGGCGTGACCAAAGACAATCAATCGGTGGCGTGACGAGAGGCATTCGACAGGCAGCGTGTGTGGCATCTGCGGCGTGACGACAGAAAATCCCTTTCTCAGTTGGCAAGAGGAAATCGTCACTTCTTGCTCAAAGGTACTCTATTCTCACTTTGTTTGTCTTCATATTTGTAATCAATTTTAATTGGGGTTTTGTTTGAATGATGTATGTGTCTTTCTTCATGTGAGACTTTCACTTCTTTTTTGTGTTCTGGTTTTGTTTGTCTTCTTTTTTGTCTTCATGTCTTGTGATCATCTGTAATTGGACCCGTTTTTATCTTCTTAATTAACTACTTTCTTTCTAAATAGTAATTAATGGATGAGTTGATTTCATAGATTGGCCTTCTCAATTCTAGCTTCAATTTTATCACATTTTACCCAATTTTGAAATTTGTACATTTTAAGAAGACTAAATTCTAATGTCCTACAATATTCTAGAAGTTAATGAAACCCAACTCTGACTTCAAAATCGCCAAAGTAACAAGCCAATCAATAGAAGCAATATGAAGATGAAGATTTGTAAAACTATAAATGAGCCAATCAATAGAAGCAATATGAAGATTTGTAAAAATATAAATGACCCACCAATTAGAGCAATTCTTTTTAAAAGCAACATAGATTGTTGGCAGTGGGATGTATCATTGTAATGTTGAAAAATTCTTCTAGTCTCTGTTTCTTAGTTATTTTGTTGGCAGTGTGTTTAGGCTTTTGGAAACATGTGTGTGTTTAATTGGGCAGCATCGGTGTGTTTAGTAGGGTTGTAAAAGATGTATTTAATTGGATATACTGGTGTGTTTAATTGGGTATAACTGGTGTCTTTACTTAATTGAACCCAAGTTATTTAGTCTCTATTTCTTGGTTATTTTGTTGTTAGTGTGTTTAGGTTTTTGGGAATAGGTGTGTTTAATTGGATATGACTGGTGTGATTAATGAAAATGAATATAATTTCATTGTTTCATTGCTTTTTTTTTGTTTGTACAGAGGTGGGTACCCATACCATGGACCCGTCCATAGTTCGGTTGATGGCAAATGCAGTTTTGTCTGCAACAGGTCGACAAATGCAATTTTGTATAGTTATATAACAAATCTTTCAAATGATGTTGGCACTGATGCTATAATTAGAATACAACAAACTTAGACATGTCCATTGTTCGGATGATGGCAAAATGATGAAGTTTATTTTTGTATAATGGTTTTGAATTACGGTGTGTTCTGTGTCTATGAATATGAATTTCAGTTGGCAAATGGGATAGGTTAAATGACTGTCATTAATTTGTTGATGATAAGTACAGATTTTGCTGTGGGTTTTATGTCTTTATTTGATGTGCTTAATTCAATAGCACTGGTGTGTTTAACTCAATAGCATTGGTGTGTTTAATTGTTGTTAATAGCCAAATTTGGCTAGGGACCAAAGGGAAATTTTTTTACCCTCCTAGTCTGACTCCAGGCCTGAGGTCATCCACCAAGGGATCACTCTTCCCAAAGCCGAGCTACAATACCACCCCACAGAAATAAAGGCGAGCTCCAGAAACACTCAGAGTAGAGCCCGACACGATCAGATCGAGCCCGCATCGCCGAAACTGAAATCAGGGAGCTCCCACGGGATCAAGATTACCTCGCAACCTCTCCAGAAGCTCGCCTAAACCCCGCTGTCATAGAGGAGTGTCCGCAGGGGGCCACATCAAGCTCCAAGAAATCAAGGGAGGTCAGACTAAGCTCCTAGCTAGATTAAGCACTAGAATATCGGAACCAAGACACTAATCTACCTCGCTACCTGATCTACCTTGCCATACATACCATATTCAACGACCTCTATGAAGGATCGTGCTATGAAGATACAAAGATACACGAGATCATATCGGGAGACATTACGTACGTGCAGAACAAGTAATAGAGTCCAAAGAGGAAACAAAATGATCTCCACCAAGATATTCTCAATTCGGCTATTAACTCAAAGTCAATGACATTTAAACGAGAAATCCCGCCCGATAAGGAGGGGAGAGATTGAGAAAATCAAGGGGAAATCAGTTGATTTAACCTACTGTTAACCTACAAAACTATGTATAAATAGAAAGAAAGGAAAAGAGAAGAGGAGACTACTTTTCGATAGGCATACGATAACAACCCTACTACACCCTAGAGAGATTGAGAGAGATTGAGAGATATTTGTGAACGATACACCATTGATACGAATAAAGAAAACATTTTCGTTCTCTTTTGTTCATTCTTTTTTGATGGTACCGATAATAGTATTTTTTGTCATTTTTAACTAGCACTGACTAGAATACATTCTACCTTGACCACCACCTCCGTGGTAGTGGTTTTGAGGGTGTTAATTGAGATTTCTCACCCTGAGTAAAATTTCAGTTAACACTTTCTAGCGCCGTCTGTGGGAAATCCACACCCTGTTAATCAAATCAACAGTGTGTATTTTCATTGTTTTACAGGAACCATGAGGCTCCACTCATCCCAAGGACAGCACGGAGCTTCGAAAAACCTTCGGTGATGCCAACACGAAAGGCCCCACGAAGGGGGAAGAAATCTGGACATCGCAATCAAGCTCCGGTCTAAAGGAACCAATGCGCGGGCTTCTAGCCACCTTATGATAAGCCAGGCCTCGCTCGACCAACAAGCGGTAGCCTTCGTGGAAACCATCCGCCTCCGCCTGCTCGCCAAAGGCATAACAGTCCAACCAACAAACCCAAATGATTAGAGACAGCCTGCTTTCGACTGCCTGGGACCTCCTCTTCCAAAGCCTGCTCGCGATAGGACTGGGCCTCAAACTTCGATCCGGGATAGGCTAGGACCCGTACCCCCAGTTCCAAGAAGACCTTCATCATATCAGCCCAGGCTAGTTAAGTTTGCAGCAGATGCACTAACCTGGGAGCAACGAGAGGCACCTAGCCCGACAGCCTCAAGAAGAGAAGCACGGGCCCAAGAGGAAGTAAGCCGACAAACCTCCAGAGTGGATCCCGCCCATATAGAGGATCGGGTAGAGGTTGCCAGTTCAGCAGAGGGATCCGACAGCGAAGGATCCGAGGTCAATTCAAAGAAACTCGAGAACAAGCGACTAAGGGATCAGCTGGCAAAGCTACAGAAAGAGGTCCAGCAGATAAGAAAGGGGAAGAACAAGGAGGATAAGAAAGATCTATTAAGCGAGATGAACGCTCCCTTCACAAGGAGGATCCGGGAAGCGGAGCTCCCACCAAAATTTAAAATGCCAACAGATAAGTTATCCGAAACGGAAGACCCTTTAAGTCACCTGGAGAGCTTCATCCAATAGATAGAGGTCCAGAATACCACCAGAGCAGCTATGTGTAGGATGTTCCCAACGACCCTAACGGACTACACGAAAACTTGGTTCAGGAAACTGCCTGCTGTAGCGTGGATTCTTTCACAAAGTTATCAACAGACTTTTGCTCGCAATTCCAAGGAGTCAAACCTCATCCAAAAGATCCCATACACCTCCAATATGTGATTCAGGAGTGAGGTGAAACACTTCGATCATACCTAAAGCGTTTTCACAAAGAAGTCATACAAATGGTAGTCTTTGCCGAAAAAGAGACTCTCGCCAATTTCATGCGGAACTTGTGGGCAGGAAAGCTTTTCCGTTCCTTCGCCAAGAGACCTCTAGAGACTTACCAAGAGGCCTATGAACGGGCTCTTAAGCAGGTCGAGGTCGACAAACAGCTTAAAGTCAAGATGGAACACGATGATATGGGAAAGAAAAAGCGCCAGAAAAAAGAAGCCCCAAAATCTGAGCCATCTCAGAAAAATCAGAACAAACCCCTCAATAGATCAACGTATCGCTTCCCCCCTGCTCAACTCAGACAAGAAAGATATCCAGCAAGACGAACCCCTCCGCGAGCTTCGCCTAGTCCTAGGACCGTAGCCCCCATAATGCGAGATAAGAAATGGTATGATTACTACACTCCCCTTAAACGCCTCCCGTGAAACAGTCTACCTTGCAATACGGGACAAAGGGCTACTCCAAAATCCCGCGTCCATGAAAGCCCCAGTAGACAGGAGGAACCGGTACAAGTACTGCGACTTCCATGAAGACGTGGGCCATAACACATCATAAAGTTAAAATTTCCGTAACCAGATCGAAGCCCTGATAAGGGGAGGATGTTTGATTGAGTTTTTACAGCAGGTAAGAGACAATATTCAGACTCGAAGAGAGGTACAAACCGAGATCCGTGAACACGCGGAGAAGAGAAAGGGGGAACAAGCCAATTTAATGCAACAGATACAGGTGATACACACCATCAGCGGAGGTCCCATATTGGCCGGTACCTCAAATAATTCCATAAAAAACCACGCAAGGAAGATTCCCCGTGTAAAAGAAGGTCAGGGTATTTTCAAGGTCAGCCAAAGCCCGACGGAGCCCTCCCAGTCAGCACAGATCGTTTTCACTGAAGCAGATGTCTTTAACACCGTGCAGCCTCATGATGATCCCATGGTGATCACGATACAGATTGCCACATGCATGGTCCATCGCGTGCTCGTAGATATGGGCAGCAGTGTAGATATCCTCTTCAAAGATACCTTGGAAAAACTAAACCTGAAGCAATGGTGTTACAATCGATGTACAACTCCGCTTTATGGATTTACCAGGGATTCAGTCATCCCGGTGGGATCGAAGATCCTCTCAGTGATAGTCGGAACCACACCTCTCAAACAAAATGTTATGACAGACTTTGTTGTGGTTGACACCCCATCGGCCTATGACGCCATCTTAGGAAGACCATTCCTCTCTTCCTTAAAGGGAGTCTTGTCTATATACCACAATGTCGTGAAGTTCCCAGTAGGAACCAATGTGGGAGAGGTACGTGGAGATCAACAAGCAGTTAGGAAGTGCTACGCAGTGTCCGCCAATTCTACAGCTTTAGCAAAATAGTTCGTACAGATTGTAACAATCCAAGACATGGAGGCGTCCGGGATAATCCAGGAAGATATGGAGGCATCTTGGATAATCCAGAAAGATGTGGAGCCCACTAAGCATCCAGAGAGCGAACCCATTATGCCTTATGAGGAAGAATAGAGCAAGGAATGGGCCAGCGGGCAGCCCGTAGATAGACTAGAAGGGATACCCATCAGAAGTGACGATCCCTCCAAGGTCATCAAGGTCGAAGCTACCCTCAAACCAAAAGTGAAAGAAGGCTTGATTGGGCTTCTTAGAGAATTCAGTGACATCTGCGCTTAGAGCCACGATGAAATGCCCGGGATCCCGGTATCATTGGCCGCCCATCAATTGGCGGTAGATCCAATAGGCAAGCCCGTCAAACAGAAGAGGCGGCACTTTAACGCTGAGAGGAATGCTTGCGGTGTAGGAAGAAGTAGATAAATTAATCAAGACAGGGTTTATCAGAGAAGTGCGCTACCCCGAATGGATCGCCAACGTGGTCATGGTTATGAAGGAGAATGGGAAATGGCGTATGTGTGTCGATTACACCGACCTCAACTGGGCATGTCCAAAAGACAGCTTTCCTTTACCAAAGATCGATCAACTAGTCGACTCCATGTCCGGAAATAAACTTCTTAGTTTCATGGACGCGTTCTCGGGGTATAACCAGATTAAGATGGACCCAGCTGACCAAGATAAGACCAGCTTCATTACTAGGCAGGGTTTGTATTGCTACAAGGTAATGCCGTTTGGCTTGAAGAATGCGGGGGCTACATACCAGCGGCTGGTTAACAAGCTGTTCAAGCCCGAGATCGGAAGGACAATGGAGGTCTATATCGACGACATGATCACAAAATCACCAACTGTAGAAGGACATCAGGAAGACCTTCGTAAGACCTTTCTAATCCTAAGAGAAAACTAGATGCGGTTGAACCCCTTCAAGTGCGCTTTCGAAGTAACAGCGGGAAAGTTTCTAAGTTTCATGGTTCATGAAAGAGGCATAGAGGCCAACCCAGAAAAATCAAAGCTATCTTGGACTTAGAACCCCCCACATCACTCAAACAGGAGCAAATCTTGACTGGGCGTGTCACAGCACTCAACAGGTTCATCTCTCGCTCCACCGATAAGTGTCTCCCGTTCTTTAAAGCCATCAAGCAAGGGAGAAACATGAAATGGAGCTCGAAAAGCGAGCAAGCTTTCCAAGCCTTGAAGAAATACCTAACAATCCCACCACTATTAGTCAAGCTGGATCCCAGAGATGAACTGTAAATCTATCCGGCCGTCTCAGAAATTACAGTAAGTGGAGCTTTGGCCAAGGAGTGTGGTGACGGGATTCAAAGGCCCATATACTATGTGAGTCATGCTTTAACCAAGTCAGAAAAAAATTATATTCTCCTGGAAAAGCTCGCTGATCGAGCCACGATAACACTAGATTTTAGGTCCCCCTTCCTACGCTTATTGCTTAATTCTCAAGTAAAATCGAGTGTTTAATGGCTCGTGTAGGTATTTTGCAGGTAATTCTTTGTATCAAGGGCATTTTTGAAGGAAGAGAAGGAAATTGGGACACAAAGCACAAAATCAAGAAGTAGAGCCTTGAAGAATGAAGTGTCGCTCTCAAAGTGTCGTCTTGGAAGACCGCGACATACCTCGTGACAACAACTCTCGCGACCCAAGTGTCGCTGCTGTTGCAAGGAAGCTAAGGAGGAAGAAGTGTCGCTATCGAAGTGTCGTCTTGGTAGACCGCGACAAACCTTGCGACAGCAACTCTCGCGACCCAAGTGTCGCTGCTGTTGTCACTCGAACTACACGCGGAATGAAGATAAAGCATCGTCACGGTGTTGTGTCATCTTGGACGACCACTACATTCATGCTCGCGACAGCACGCCATCATTTCCTAGGTTGATTTGTGATCCCATTTGGCTCCCATATAAATTGTCAATGATAAGTTCATGAAAAGGGAGGTCTTTTTACACACAGAGATTTCCAGCAATCATCACACATTTCCTTACTTTCCCTTACACTATCCATCCATCTTAGAAGTGGAAGCAAGAAGAGGGAGCCTACAAGTTAAGAGCTTAGATGACAAATCTTGGTTTCTTCTTTAAATCTTCTATGTTTTCTTTTCTTGTTGAGATGTGTAACTAAACTCTAAGTTAGGGATTGATGTAACACATTGAGCAACTCTTGTAATCTAAAGATCCACCTTTTTTAACTCAATTTATTGTTTGTCTCTTTTATTGCAATATTTGCTCTAATCTCTTTGCTTATATTCACTTGTGACCTCAATGAATGTGTGTGTTAGGATTAGTTTATCTATGAGGTTGAGGACTAAGTGTGGGTGACCATCCCATTTAGGCCTCACCATAAGCTTAATAATTGAGGGGATTGTCATATGCATGACCATGCTATGTTTAATTTGGCTTAGAGTTTTAACTAAAAATTAGTTCCAACTATTGCTCATTACATGACCATGTGTGAGTAGTGGGAAGGCTTAAGCACTTCGTGGTTTAACAAAACAAGCCTTAACAATTGGATTGAAGAACTTCATGAGACTTGAGGATTGCATTGAGTAGTATAATGAGGTTACATTAATTCCCTAACGTCCTTCCATATTTATTTCTCGTGTGTACTTAGGATTAGCAATTTACTTATCTGCAATCTAGTTGATTAATCATCTTCGATCAAAACAAGCATTATGCCATTTAATTTTCAAGCACTTAGATTAGGTTTTAACCACATTAATTAGTTTTCAACCAATTGAATCACCGATCCCAGTGAACGAACTTTTCTTTAAATTGAGTAGAGATAAAATACTGCATCACTCGCCTATGCTCTGATGACCTCGGCGATAAAGCTTCGTCCCTATTTTCAAGCTCATTCAATAGCAGTGGTGACAGACTAACCTCTCTACCAATTTCTACAAAGACCGGACGTATCTGGGAGGCTAGTCTTATAGGCCCTAGAGCTCACTCAGTTCGACTTAAAGTATAAGCCTAGGACCACGATTAAAGCGCATGCTTTGGCAGACTTCGTTGCCGAATTTTCAGCACTCCCCGGCCAAGTAAACCACGAAGCATCGAATATGGTCCCTGAGAAAATTTTCGAGATCGATAATTGGCCAGAAGATTGCAAGCCTTGGACCCTTTATACAGATGGAGCATCTGGGCAAGCTGGGGGAGGAGCTGGTGTGGTCTTAATAGACCCAGAGGGGACTGAATTCTGTCACTGCTCTAGATTCGAATTCAAAGCCACCAATAATGAAGCAAAATACGAAGCCCTCCTAGGTGGAATGAAAGCATCCATCGAACTGGAGGCCGACTACTTGCAGATCAAAAGTGATTCATTACTTGTAGTCAACCAGGTGTCTGGGGTATACCAAGCAAAGGGAGATAACATGGCCGCTTACCTAAAGCTAGCTCAATTGCTTAAAAATAAATTCCAAGGATTCAAGATCGATCAGGTGCCTCGACACCAAAACCACCGTGCGGATGTTCTAGCCAAGATAGCCGCAAATGGAGGTCAATCCTTACCTCGAGGAGTTCCCCTCCAAGTGATCTCCCAACCAAGCATAGCTGCAAGTAAGGAAATCTGTTCCCTGGATCTTCAGCCTTGCTGGATGGACCTAATCGTTGCCTACCTCCAAGAGGGAAAGCTTCATGAGGAGCCCTATCAAGCCCGAAGAATTAAAAGGCTCTATGTCCGATATTGCCTTGTAGATGGGTACCTCTATAAGAGGGGTAGATCCCTCCCCCTACTTAGTTGTTTACATCCTGATGACGCTAAATGAGCGCTAAGAGAGGTTCATTTTGGGGATTGCGGGAACCACATCGGTGGAGAAGCTTTAGCGTATCAAGTGCTCAGTATGGGGTACTACTGGCCGACCATCCACCAAGACGCAAGAAGCTTTGTAAGATCTTACGAGCCATGTCAAAGGACTTCGAACTTGGACCACTTGCCACCAGAGTGACTGTCCTCTCTCAGTTCACCCTACCTCTTTGCCATGTAGGGGATCGACCTAATTGGACCACTTCCCACCGCTCATGGACAAGTTAAATATGCTATCGTGGCTATTGATTATTTCACAAGATGGGTCGAGGCCGGGCCTCTTTCTCGAATATCAGAAAAGAATATGACCAAGTTCATCAAAATCAACGTGGTCTGTAGATTCAGGACCCCTCTCATCATTGTGGCTGACTTGGGCAAGCAGTTTGACAACGCCGGATTCAAAGACTTCTGCAAAGGATTGGGAATCGACCTTAGGCTCGCTTCAGTAGCCCATCCTCAAACCAACGAGCTGGTGGAATCCACCAACAAGACTATCAAGAAACTTCTGACGAAACTACAGCAGAAAAAAGGCAAATGGGCCAAAGAATTGCCCGAGGTTCTCTAGGCATATCAAACTACAAAGAAGACAGCTACCGGGGAGACACCTTACTCCTTAGCTTACGGAGTTGAAGCGATTCCTTCCCATCGAGCATAAATTGACCTCAGTTCAGGGTGTAGCATTTTAAACCCGAAAGCAACGAAGTCAAGCTCTGAGCTAACCTAGACCTCCTAGAAGAGAAACAAGTCCGGGTAGCAGAGAAAGTAGCGATCTACCAGAGCAAGATCGTTAGGTATTTCAACCGAAAGGTCAGAGCCCGAAATTTCAAAGAAGGGGATTTGGTGCTAAGGAAAGTGACCTCGAATACTCGAAAAAGGTTGGATAGAGTCCTAGGCCCCAATTGGGAAGGGCCATACTTGATAAAGGTAGTTGCTCGCAATGGAGCCTACAAGCTCGAGGACATGGATAGGACGACCCATCAACCACACCTGGAATGCAGATCATTTGAGGAAATTCTACCCCTGAGCAAAGAGCTGTCAAGCAGATTACCCTCATTTAGGTTTCAATAAAATCCCTAATAACGATGAACTACACCTCAATCATCAATAAAGTCTGCATTTTTTCTTTATCTTCGATTATGTTCAACCTTAGTATCTACATATTCGACTGGAAAATTCGACATCATCACCTCAAGACCAGAGGTGTGCCGGGGAAACCCCTTCGTTGCCACTGATGCCTTGGCCGGGCACCACCCCCCGCCAAGAAGGATCCAAGTGTAAGAGCATAGTTGCTAGCAGGACCTCGAGACCAGGGACTAGCCGGGGAAGCCCCCTCGTTATCCCTGATGCCTTGGTTGGGCAACCACCCCCAAGAAGGGTCTGAGTGTAAGATCATAGTTGCCATCCAGACCTCGAGACCAGGAAATAGCTAGACAGTCCTTCTGATGTCTTGGTCAGGCTACCACCCCCAAGAAGGGTCTGAGTGTAAGAGCATAGTTTCCATCCAGACTTCGAGATCATGAAATATCTAGACAACCCCCATGATGCCTCGATCGAGCTACCTCTTCTGAAACGAATTTAAATATAAATACTTTTTTCCTTTGCAGGATTAATATCATCTCGATAACAGTTCCCTATGAAGCCAAATCGAAGTATGAACGAATCATCATCAAAGATGCAGGTTTGACTCGTGGTCAGGATCAGAAATAAAACAAGGAGTTCTACATCAAGATGGAAGCTCGTTATCGGGAATAGTCAAAACAAATGCGAAGGAAATCATAACTAAACTTTTATTAACCATAAGGGAGCCTATCCCCTAGTAAAGGCTACATGTCATCAAACATGGAGCCCAAACCCCTGTTCTGGCTACATGAAAAAGAAAAAAAAAGATCGACTAAACTAATCATGAGTAAAGCAGGGTGCCCACCCCCCTTTCCGGGCAATCAAAGCAAATCATGAACCGGTAGCTTCGGAGCCCTCTTGATTTCCCCTTGCTACTCCTCCTCCCTCATGCTGATCCCTGCCATCGACTCCTCCTTCAGGTGGTTGCCCGTCCTGGTTACCCTCGCCAGTTGTCACTCCCTCCAGAGGTTCCTCCCGCTGATCAGCTGGATCCTCCTCCAAGACTTCGTTAATCACTACCATGACCTCATGAGGGACAGCCGCATCAAGAAGATCAGCTATGGACCCCGTCTGGCTTCTGTCAACCTCCAATTACGTTCCAGAGGATCCCTCAGGTAGGCTCATTATTCCTTCCTCGGCTTTTGGGTGATCTTCTTCGGACTGCGTGGGCAGAACCTTACATGAAGACTCCCCATGACCTGAAGTAATAAAGACTGGAGAAGGAAGATGAGGGTCTGCATGGATGAGCTGCTTTCCAGTACCTGCCTGGCTAGGAGGAACCGCTTAACCATCTTCAGGGTGAGATAGTTCAACATCTTTGGTCATTATCTCCTCTCTATCCCAACCGGTGATGGAGAATAGATCAAAGGGAAGAGGAAGAGCTTCTGCAATCTGAAAGGAAGCATACAAATATCCATCACTAAAGAAGGTCTCCGTATCAGGCTGCAGCTTGGCCACCTGAGCAATCAAATCCTGATTCTCGAGGTCCAACCTCTTAGCTTCGGTTTTCCAAGAGTCCCTCTGCTTGGCCCTCCAGGTAGACTGGAGAATTTCTTGATCAAAGGACAGCTTCGTCCTCTCATAATCACAGCGAAGCTCTGCCAGCTCGGTCTCCAGCTTTCCTTTGCTGGAGGTCATCTCTTCCACTAATGTTTGAGCCGGCTAGAGTAAACCCACGGCTTTCTCAGCTTCAGCTTCAGCTTTGGCAGCCCGATCATAAAGGAGGGCTACCTGGTGGCCCATAGCCACGTTAAACTTGAAGGCCTATGAGATACAAAGCGAAGGTTAAAAACCAATTAAGTTGGCAGTCTCAGAAGTAGTACATAGAAAGAACAATTACCTCGGCTAAGACAGTAGACCCCTTGGTGAGCAAGACATTAACGGGCATCGAGGCCATCCCAGAGAGCCCGCCACCCTGGCAGGATGCGATAAATTGTTCCAAGACCTCGTCCTGCCTCGTCGAGCTCGACTGAGAGCGAGAGCAACGAAAGGGAATCCTTGCGACACCCACTTCAAAGTCCTCCGAAGCTCGGGGGGTAGGGATCGCAGCGGCATCAACTAAATGAGAAGATGGGGCAACCGTAGCAACAGAGGGAGCGGAATAAGCATGAGTAGTAACACCAGCTGCCCGAGAAATGGAAGCCCCTCTGTTTATCATTTTGGAAGCCCACGATACAAAGGTAGCCATCCTGGATTTTACCTGGGAGGGCGATGGAGTTGGAGCAGGCATAATCCCGACCGAAACAATCAGTCCTTCGTACTCTGAGGTGGCAGGAGAAGCCCTCCGCGTCAGTCTGATGGATGGGGGAGGAGTACGAGCTTGCCGAAGCTGCTGAGCTTCGCGAGAAGCTGGCTTAACAACAAAAACTTTAAGTAAATGAAACAAAAGGGGAACGTCAGAATTGAGCTGGTCAACAAGCCAAAGCAAGACAATTCAGTGTTACTTATGAGGAATAGCATCGGAGATCCGCATATATTGATTCACCCTGCGGGGATCGAAGGCTTCTGCAGTTGGGTACTTCAGGTTCAAGTAGTTCCTGGCCAGAATAGCCTTTAAAACAGCTTCAGAGTTAGATGGCAGGGAATCCCAGTACCACGACGGTTTGTCGCTGAAAACTGTGGAGACCTCGAACTCATGGCCCCCAATAAAAATCGAGCTCCACAGTCGCCCCCTGCCAAGATCCACTCTTCTTTCCAGGTGGGATCTTTCTTCGAAGCCCCGGGGAATGATAAAGTTAAGCTTTTTCTTGGCTTTCACATAGAACTGACCTCGGGCAGCCCCGGTAAGGCTCCCGATTTGAAAACGGTAGGCCAGCTCCTCTGCTCCGGGCTCCCTCATCACATTGCTTAGCTGGCATTGTTCCCTCCACAGCACGAGGAAGCCAATCAAGTACCTCCGGAAGCCAGACGTCAACTGGAGAGGGGCGAGCTGGATGGTGTTGAGAGCTCGTCGAAGGGTAGGATGAAGAGGAAGCCTAACCCCGTTCTCGAGAGCCGCCACATGAATCGGAAGCTCGCCATTGGAGGGATTGAAAAACTCATAGCCTTTGGGAGGAACCGAGATAGAAACACTGTTAGGAATGCTATACTTAGACCTCAAACGGTCAATCGAACTCGGATCAATAATAGAATTAGGGACAACCCTGAAGCCTTAAGGGGCAAGCCTCTACAAAGGGGGACCAGTAGCAGGGACTTGACGCTCCCCCGCTGTGTCGCCACCAAACTCTCTATCAGAATCTTCGTCAACTAAATCCAGAGGATGGTCGGGATGATTAGAAAACCTGGT
This sequence comes from Dipteronia sinensis, assembly GCA_033220585.1. Classification (NCBI taxonomy): domain Eukaryota; kingdom Viridiplantae; phylum Streptophyta; class Magnoliopsida; order Sapindales; family Sapindaceae; genus Dipteronia; species Dipteronia sinensis. Next base: position 57,821,510 of record CM065638.1, on the reverse strand, counting down.
CCCAATGGACACGTTCCTGTTCGACCGCCGACGTTACAGATTTGGCAGAGAGTCATCGCTATCTAGGATCCTTCGTTCTCGTTTTTCATGGGCGAGGCTGATGACCTCCTCACCGTCGACAATGGAGTCAACGTAGTCGTGACTGGCTTTCGACATGATGGAATGAAGTCAGTGAGGATGAAGAACGAGAAAAGAGATGTGCTTGAGAGAAGGCTTTTCTTGGGAAAATTTGAAATTTGAAAGGTATGAGGAAGGCGTTGAAATAACCAAGTATAAATAGGCAATAAAGTAGCAGCATGGGCTATCGAAATTTTTGGTTAAGATCACCTCGAATCGCGGGAACTGCCGTAACGCAGCCGGATTAACTTGTGAATAAATCGGTCAGCTCTCGCCACGTCACTCGTGCAATTAATGGGAAGATTTCCCCCAAGATTCTTGTAACGGTAAAGAAGGAAAAATTCCCCAAATAAAACAGAAAATATGACTCCAACCCCAAACTCAATCACCGGCGTTCAAGTCAGAAGGGACTTCTGTTAATAGCCAAATTTGGCTAGGGACCAAAGGGAAATTTTTTCACCCTTCTAGTCTGACTCCAGGCCCGAGGTCATCCACCAGGAGATCACGCTTCCCAAAGCTAACCTACGATACCACCCCACAGAAATAAAGGCGAGCTCTAGAAACACCCAGAGTAGAGCCCGACACGATCAGATCGAGCCCGCGTCGTCGAAACTGAAATCAAGGAGCTCCCACGGGATCGAGATTACCTCGCAACCTCTCCAAAAGCTCGCCTAAACCCCGCTATCATAGAGGAGTGTCCGCAGGGGGCCACATCAAGCTCCAAGAAATCAAGGGAGGTCAGACCGAGCTCCTAGCTAGATTAAGCACCTGAATATCGGAACCAAGACACTAATCTACCTCGCTATCTAATCTACCTTGCCATACATACCATATTCAACGACCTCTATGAAGGATCATGCTATGAATTACAATGGTCAGTCTAGACAAATTCGCTTGAAAAATGATCATGTGAGGGATCTTATAGTAAATGGTTGTGTGACCATTCAATATGTACGATCCAAAGAAAATATAGCGGATCCTCTGTCCAAAGGTCTTGGAAGAGAATTGCTCTCAGCTACATCGAAAGGAATGGGACTAAAAGTCTGTAGTTAAATACATTGTACTTAGTGGAAACCCAACCTGATGAGATTTCTCAGGTTCAATGGGAAGAACAAACTAAGGAACAATAGTGATGTGCACGTAAAATTAATAAATTGAGTCCATTCCTATGTGTATTAAGTGCAAGTCTTGTAGTAATTCGAAGGATGAGATAGTAAATGTATCTCTTAATGAATCTATGTGCAAGACAGTCTTTATAGGTTCACCTAGTTGAGAGTGAAGGTTGGTCACCTTCTATGAGACTTACAGGCTTGTCTCTAGAGCTCCCAATGAGAAAACGGGATGAAGCAAACACCTTAAAAGGTGCTCGGCCAGACGCACAACAATCTCTGAAAGGAATGTGTGTGTGACAAATCCGGTTTATCCAAATGAGTTTTTTAGTTCAAGGTACTATCCACTAACATTCTTGGTTAAACTTTGATTTGTTTGCACTAGGTAAAGGTTCATATCCAAAAGACACCTTTATGTATGCATATAACTTTCCTAAATGCCCAAATTTGAAGAAAAAATATCGGAAAAGGGATTTTAAATTAATTTTGAAACAAGTGGGGGATTGTTGGATATGTTTCAAAATTAAAAGATGTTTAATTACATCTTGCCTGATAAATTAATAAGTTTCAAATGATACATTTATGGATTATGAAACTTATTTGTTTACAAGACAATTTTAACAAATAAAGAACACGTTATACGTTTAACAATTTAATTAAAAACGTTTAACAATTTAATTAAAACAAGTTTTATAAAATTATTAATAGTTAAACGTGTTCTTTATTGTGATATGTTGAGAGCCTATATAAAGGTTCATTCTCCTCATTGTAAATAATCCCTCAAGCTTTCAAAATATCCTCCACATGTCTTTGAATCATTTTCTTTCAACTTGGGCATTTTGAGAAGAGATTAGGTGCTGCACCCAATAGTGTATCGTGCAAATACACCGTGGTTGGAATTGAGTCCAGGCTTGGTTGAATCCCGGAGATAGAGTAGCCATTATATCCCTTGTACTTTTGGGAGGCTTCGATTATCTTCAAGAAGTGATTACGTGCCTCTAAGCCTTGGATCAACATATTTTATTTTGGCCATATTTAAGTGCAACTAAATTCCTTTTCTTTTGTACTTATTTCCAACAATTACATGTGTGTGTATATATAAATATATATATATATATATATATATATATATATATATATACACACACACACACCCTATTAAAGACTTGTTTGACGGTATCTATGCTTTTGAAACCCTAATACATCAATCAATCTGAAGAATTGTATCAAAACAAATAAATAAACTATAATAGCATAAAGTTATCGGTAAAAATTATAAAACCTGGACTGAATAAAAAATGTAGGTGAATTTTATATTTTAATTTTACTTTCTAAATATTTGGTTTGGTTTGGCTTGATGAATTATTTCACTCAACCCCAAACCGAACCACTTTTAATCGGTTTGTCCAAAAGACAAACCGAATCACCTATTTTTTTATATTTGTAATAGAATCAACCCAAACTTTATGGGTTGGGTTGGTCGGTTTTATTCGGTTTGGCGGTTTTTTACAGACCCCTAAATGAGGCAGTATTTAAGCACGTCCTAAATCTTTGTCATGAAGCTTAGAGGGTTTTATCAATATGGCATATGTTCAAGGGGGAGTGTTGTGATAATATGGACTTATCACCACCTAAATAATTATATCTTATTATCTTGTAATTCAAGAGATATCAATTGTAGATTTAATCCTCCATATAGCTATATATAGACCTATTAATTATGTAATCATCCATGAAAAATTAATAAGATTGATTGAAGTGTTTTCTCCCTCATTCTCACTCTTGCTTTGTGTTTTATTTTATATTCTTGCTTTTAGGTTTTATTTCATAGCACCTATCAAATTATAACGATTTAACAGTTTTATAAAGATAAGTCCAAAATCCTCCCGTATGTTATGAATTATAATAGGTTGAACCATTAAAAAAACCAATCTTATAAAGTTAGACTCATTGAATTTTTTTTTCAAATAAATTTAAATGGTGTGAAATGTTAATCACAATTATACACTGCTTTGAATATGGAGAAGCAATATATAGTACAAAAGCATATCTACACAGAGTAAAAATGTAGCTGTGTATAATTAATTAATTATTTATTTATATAAAACATTTCAAAAAAAATTAATTATATAAAAAATGATTCAAATGAAAATTCTTTGGAAAAAGAAAAGGTGGGGCATCATTATCTTGTAAGGAGAGGCTTTTGGGGCTCGTAGGGATTCCCGTGTCCCATGACATGAAATTAGCACACAATTGACACACGAAACAGATGTGGGCTCCATAGTTAATGGTGTAAAAGGGGGCCGGCCCGGCCCACATCGGCACGGCCCCCCGGCCCGTTTAGGAAAACGGGCCGTGCCTGGCACGGCACGTCACTTTGGCGGGCCGTGCCAGGCACGGCCCGTTTTCCTAAATGGGGGCCCGGCACGGCCCTTTCGTGCCGTGCCGCGTGCCGTGCCGTGCCGGCACGTGAGCCAATTTGGTGGGCCAAATGGGCCGGCTCATATATTTTTTTTAAAAAATTGTTTTTTATATATTATTATTTTTGTATAATAAAAAAATGTTTATAATAAATTAATAATAGATTATAGATACATTTTTTATTTTATTTAATGAATTAATTCAAAAAATAAATAAAGATAAAACATGAAAGAAAAAAAAAGTAGATAAAAATATGAAATGAAGAATTCTTTATTTATCTCGGACTTTCAGTATTACATATTTACATGATTGCCTCATTAAAAACCTTACCAAGAAAACCCAGTGGGATAAAAACTTGGTAAGGGAAAAAGAGTGCAATCGTATTACAAGTAAATGTACATGTACAACCTAGTTCTGGACCTGGTTACTGCCGGAACCCTCATCGACATATAAATTGGAGAAATTTTGAATAAATTGTTCATCTACCGTTTCATTTTGCATCCTCTTTCGAGCATGCTCCCAATCCCGAATGCATATTAATACCTCCACCATCTCTGGAGTCAAACAATTTCTTCTTGGTTCAATAATTTGTCCACTCGTGCTGAATGCCTGTTCTGAAGACACAGTGGACACGGGGATAACCAGTATGTCACGTGCTAAGTGTGACAAGACCGGATACCTGTAGCTATAGGTCTTCCACCATAACAACAGATCAAAATTCTCCGTGTTTTCGTCGGCATCAAACTGTGCTTTAAGGAACCTATTCAGTTCGGCACCAGAAGATGCAGCAGATCGTGTAGTTGAAGAAGAAGAACTTGCTGATTTGTCTTTTTTCCGGCGTTTGAGAATGCTCCAACTTGTCGGCAACTGTTGTCTGTCCGGTTCTAGTGATGGTTCCGTGTGAATGCCGCCAAACCTGCGCTCATAAATACTAAAAACTTCGAACAACTTGTTTCGAATGTCAGTAATCTGTTCGGAATAATCTATTGACAATTTATTACCAGTAAACTCAAGCAAATATTCTAAACCAGCTAATTTAATTCTAGGATCTACTATAACACCTAAGGCATAAAGGAAAGGCATTTCAGACCAGTATTTTTTAAACTTGGTTTCCATGGCAACAACTGCATCGCCAAGCAAGTCATCTTCCCTATAAGTGTTTAACATGTCAGACATTTCCACAATCTGATGGATTGCCTGGGAAGATGTGGGGTAGTAGACCCCAGAAAGGGTTACAGTGGCATTGTAAAAAACCTGTAAAAATTCAACAAAAATCTTTGCCACATACCAATCTTCTGGTGTCAGTGATTGAGCAGGTGGACAACCACTTTCGGCCAATTTCATGTTATAAAAACCTGAAATAGTTGTATCATATTCCAAACAATTTTTCAGCATTAAGTAAGTAGAGTTCCACCTTTCCGGCATATCAGTTTGGAATCGTCGGGGTCGTAGACCGTTTAATGTACAGTGTCTGCCAAATTCTTGAAATCTTGGATTAGAGCTACCGATCCAAGAAATGGCATCTCTGATGCGTTCTATACGATTGCTTACTTTCTTCAAACCAGACTGTACAACTAAATTTATGATATGACATGCACAACGCTGGTGGAAGAAATAACCCCCAGCTTGCGGGATGTTTCTTTCAGTAAACAATGCAATAGACTTAGTATTTGCCGATGCATTATCTAATGTGATAGAGAGGATGCGATGAGTTATGTCATAAGTTTCTAAAACAGAAAGAATGACAGCAAAAATATTGTCTGCGGTATGTGCAAAATCCATAGGACGAAAACCAAGAATTTTTTTTGTATCCTACATTCAGAGTCTAAATAGTGTCCTGTGACACATAAATAGTCATGTTTGGAACATGCGTTCCAAATATCGGAAGTTAATGCAATTGAGACAGTTAGATGCTGTAATTCAACCGTCAAGTCATCTCGTTGGGTTTTAAACATTTTTATCAAATCGTTCCTAGTGGTGGTTCTAGTAACAATTTGCATTTGGGGGCAAAATGCAGATGTGATAAATTCTTGAAAAAAAACACAGTCACCGAAATTAATAGGTTGATCAGTTTGTGCAATGTACTGTGCCAAACATTCTCTAGCATGTGCGGCGTCGTAATGCCATGTCGTAACCGACCCGTCTGGGTGCCGTTGCAGTTGTGTCTGGGTTGTATTGGGTACATGTACGTGTTTGGGCATGCATTTTTGCATATGTCTTCTCAAATGACCGGTTCCACCCTTAGTAGTGGTATAGTTCTTAGGACAAAACTTACATTTGGCTCTGGGGCCGACCGTACCGTCTGGAAGTGTCATTTCTACTACGTCAAAACACTGCCATACGTCTGATGTTAACCTCTTAGATTTGGTACGTGATGTCGGTGTGGCGCCGGAACCAGAAGGTCCCGCTCCAGTTTCTGCCGGTCTGGAGAGATCAAAATCATCGTTCAGCATGTTTAGACCGTCTGGAAAATAAGGATGGGTGGGATCCATTTCCTAAAAAAAAAAAGTTTAGGTCATTAAAATTAACTCCTACACATACAATGATTATTTTACTAAAAATATATATTAAAATTAACTCTTACACATAAAATGATTAATTTACTAAAACAATATATTAAAATTAACTCCTACACATAAAATGATTAATTTACTAAAACAATATATTAAAATTAACTCCTACACATAAAAATGATTTTTTTTTACTAAAACAATATATTAAAATTAACTCCTACACATAAAATGATTATTTTACTAAAACAATATATTAAAATTAACTCCTACACATAAAATGATTAATTTACTAAAAACATATATTAAAATTAACTCCTACACATAAAAATGATTTGTTTTACTAAAACAATATATTAAAATTAACTCCTACACATAAAATGATTATTTTACTAAAACAATATATTAAAATTAACTCCTACACATAAAATGATTAATTTACTAAAAAAATATATTAAAATTAACTCCTACACATAAAAATGATTTTTTTTTTACTAAAACAATATATTAAAATTAACTCCTACACATAAAATGATTATTTTACTAAAACAATATATTAAAATTAACTCCTACACATAAAATGATTAATTTACTAAAAAAATATATTAAAATTAACTCCTACACATAAAAATGATTTTTTTTTACTAAAACAATATATTAAAATTAACTCCTACACATAAAATGATTATTTTACTAAAACAATATATTAAAATTAACTCCTACACATAAAATGATTAATTTACTAAAACAATATATTAAAATTAACTCCTACACATAAAAATGATTTTTTTTTACTAAAACAATATATTAAAATTAACTCCTACACATAAAATGATTATTTTACTAAAACAATATATTAAAATTAACTCCTACACATAAAATGATTAATTTACTAAAAAAATATATTAAAATTAACTCCTACACATAAAAATGATTTTTTTTACTAAAACAATATATTAAAATTAACTCCTACACATAAAATGATTATTTTACTAAAACAATATATTAAAATTAACTCCTACACATAAAAATTATTAATTTACTAAAACAATATATTAAAATTAACTCCTACACATAAAATGATTATTTTACCAAAACAATATATTAAAATTAACTCCTACACATAAAAATTATTAATTTACTAAAAAAATATATTAAAATTAACTCCTACACATAAAATGATTTTTTTTAACTAAAACAATATATTAAAATGAACTCCTACACATAAAATGATTATTTTACAAACAAAATATATTAAAATTAACTACTACAAATAAAATGATTTTTTTACTAAAAAAATATATTAAAATTAACCCCTACACATAAAAATGATATTTTTTTACTAAAACAATATATTAAAATTAACTCCTACACATAAAATGATTATTTTACTAAAACAATATATTAAAATTAACTCCTACACATAAAATGATTAATTTACTAAAAATAAAAATAAAAATTAACCCCTACACATAAAAATGATAAATTTACTAAATAAATAAAATTAATAACTGATATAAACATAAAATGATAAATTTACTAACTAAACAAACATATTAAATTTAAAATATAACACTTAAATAAAAATGTACCTTTGAAGTTTGAACTTTGGTGTCTTGGTGGAGAGATTAGAGAATAATAGTAAATTACTAATAAAATATTATAATAGTATATTAGTAGTGTAGAATAGTAGAGAGAGAGTAAGAATGAAATTAAGAATAATTGAAATTGTATAGAGAGTTTGAGAATGGAGAGATTGAGAGAATTAGAGAAAGTGAATGAAAAGTGGAATGTGTGGGAGTATTTATAGAAAAATTAGAAAAGTGGGTAAAAATATAAAACACAAGAGTTGAGGGGGCAAATTGTAATTTTTATTGTTTTTTTTAAAAAAATAACCGTTGGCTGACGTCAGCCATTACGTCAGCCAACGGTTATTTTTTTTAAAAAAAATACCGTTATATACTTAAATTTAAAAAAAAAAATAAACAAATTCCGCGGGCCCAACGGTCGGCACGCCGGGCCGGCACGTGGTGCTGGCGTGCCGTGCCGGGCCGGCATGCCGTGCCTGGAACCCTGACCCGGCACGTGCCAAGAATGGGGGCCGTGCCTGGAACGGCCCGCTACAGTAGCGGGCCGTGCCAGGCACGGCCCGCCATCCTTGGCAGGCCGGCCGGACCGGGCCCTCCAGGCCCGGCCCATATTTACAGCACTATCCATAGTTATTCCCTTGTTCTTGCACTATTTTAGCACACTTTTTTAATAAACAAATTACGGTTTAATTCTTTAGATTGAATGATTACCAAAAGAATAATACTGGACAGCCGTTCGTGAGATTTTTGGGATCCAAGATAAACTATAGAAAAAAGACAATCTTTATGTATTTTAATTTGACTATTTTTTTTTCTCTAGTAAATACTTATAAAAATCAGTATAATAACTCAAACTCAAGACTATAACACAATAAAATAGCAAATAAAAAATTACCAAAATAAAATTTTTATGATTACATTAAAAAATATATCATTTAAGAGTAATACTATACAACATAAAAAAATTAACCTAAGATTCAACTCAAATGATGTGGCAAATGAGTTGTCATCACCACACAAATCATAAGGTGATATGGTAAAGACAAATCACTTACCACATCATTTGAATTGATTTTTAGGCTAAATGTTTTAGTTGACTAGCATTAGTGATCATTTAAACCTTACTCGTCTCACAAAAAAAATTGGGTTTTCAAAAAAGAAAAAAAATGCATTGATTTGATTACCTTCAAAACAACGACATCTGAATTTTCGTATTAAGAGAGTTTTAAGTTTTTTATTATTATTATTGAGAGATATAAAAAAGGATTATTAGTGACAAATTTGAGTGTTGTTACGATTAAATTCACCGCCACACTTGATCCAATCATGTTGTAAAAATGATAAATGGGTTTCCAAAAGTGGGCATTTAAAAAAAAATGTGTATGGTTAGTCATTTTTAAAGTCATTTATCAGTTGGGTTTCCATTGGTGAGCCTTTTAAAAAATATATTATATATGTATGTTGGGACATTTTGAAGTCATTTATGAGGCTGTTTTGTTTAACATCTTATATGGACTTTATTTTAAAATCAATTTTTCCTAAATATAATTTGGAGAGCCCTTTACAATCGGTAGGCCCTAGACGGTTGTTTCACTGGGTTCCACCTAGGGTTGGGCCTTGGGCTTTGGGCTTGTTTTGTATACCTAGTGTATTTATTACACTAAGAAGGCATGTTTATTATGTGAGATTGGACTAATCTTTGTCTAATCCCACATTTGTGTTCTATAATAGATTAGATTTCTCCATTCTCGTGTAGACAAATAGTCCCACTATGACGAGATTATTTAGCCACGTCACAAAGACTGGAACAATATTTTGTCTCAGCTTTTGTTTGTACTTGCTTTTTCTTTTTGAATTAAATTAATTATATATAAAATATTAAATTTACTTAATCTATTTTAAAAATAAATTTAATATATTTTATTCTTTTTAAATATCAATATATTTTATTCTAACATTTAAACAAATAATTTTTAATATCAATTAAAAATGAATGTTATTTTATTTTAAATTAATTGTAATTAATTTTACTTATTTTTAAAAATAATTTATTTTATTGAAAAATAATTTAAATAATATTTTTAACCAAATTTAATTTAAAACATTTAAAATATTTTTCTTTTTCTTTTCCTTATTATTTCAATTATTTTTTATCCAATCACATGTTATACCAAACAAGAGACAGTATTATATAATTTAGTACTTGTTTGGTTGAGCTTTTCTACTGCCTCAAAATGTCTACAAACGTCTATTTGAGTTTTTTTAGAGTTGTTTGGTTTGACTTTTGAGATTGTCTATTTTAAATTGAGTAAAGTCTGGTAGAGTTTAAATCTCTACTAGGCAAAATCTCTTGGGGAGGTGCTTCTTCAAATAGATTTTTTTTTTAAAAAAAAAACAATCTACCAACCAAACAACTATAATTTTTTTTATAAAAAAATACTCTATTTCTAATAGATCTACTACAAGTAAATCTTTTACTAACAGATTTTTTTCAAAAGTCTAACCAAACAAACTCTTAGTCCAATCTGTTCTGCACCAAACACATTATAGAACTAATTTAGTTCCATCTTATCAAATCCAAACCTGCACACCAAACGAGCCCAAAGTGTATTTGTGAAAAAAATACTCCTCAAACACAAACACGTGAGTTGAAGATCGAAATGGGAGAGAGAAAACCGTATATGTTTTCATAAGACCTCGACCCCGAGACTTATTTCTTTATATTTTTTCATATAACATTTTTTTTGTATTTATTGTCTAGATTTATGTTCTCTCTTTTTTTTTCTTGTGGATTCCTCTTCTCATCGTTGTTCTTTTATGTTTTATTCTCGTGTTTTAAATAACTTACATATTTGAAGTTTTTTTTTTGTGTGTTCCTTTCTCTCAAACAATAACCAAAGAAGTTTTTTCAGTTTCATAGATTTACTAGATGGAAACTTTCTAGATAGAAATTGAAATGTTGAAACTCTCAAGATGAGAGAGTGTTATAATTTTTTTTATTAGAGTGTCGAACTACAGAAAAGAATGAAAGATAGAGAAAGAGAAAAATAATAATAAGGAAAACGGATTTTAAAGTCAAGTCAATTGACACTTCTATGTTATTAAAACTCAACTTATGAATTTAATTACAAGCACGTAATATTTTAACTGAAAAATATGTTATTTACATCCATTTTCACCTTTTGTAAGTTTTTTAAGTGGTCGAACAACTTAAAAATAACCAAACTTAAAATAAGAAGTAAAAATTATAACTTTTAACGTAATTCCAATTCACAGAATTGCATTTAATATCGTTTCTTCCAAGATTATCTTCCTAAAGATAACATATTTCCAATTTTATCATAATTTTATATTACACACTGTTATTGGTGTAATTTAGAAGGGTAGCACGTCGGCATAGACAAACGTGAATTGCGGGAACAACAAGTGACGTGTCAACAAAGAAGAATTAAAATCAGCCAACCTAAGATGATCAGTAAGCAACCGCGCACGATTGATCAAAGTCATCTAGGTGGTCAGGTTGGGAAATCTCGACCAAGGTAAATAGATTGATCGGGTATAGCAGTTCGATCGGGAATGAATCCCTGATCAGGGGTGAACGAGATCTGGTCGGGTCTGGTATATGGTCGGTTAAGCAACACGTGTACAGTGTAAAGATGTCCTCGGATGACCTAATATACCTAGAATTCAAAACTCCACGCAATCACGACTAAAATACGCAGATAAAGAGTCCAACTCAAATCAGATATCTCGAAGCGTATTCTGATAAGGAAATAAATTTCCTTACAAGTATCAGAGTCTCAATCGGGCAATAAATCTAAGTCATTTAATTCACAGAAGATACAAACAACTCCGATAAGTCAGAAGTTTATAAAATATGTACCTCTTCTTCCTTATTTATATTCCGAGAATTAAGAATTTATACATGTATAAATAGCCCTTGAAAACACCAAAAGAGGGGTTAATGAGTTATTAAAAAAGAGAGCGATCAAGGAAGGTTGAGTGTGTAATCATATTATTCATAATGGATTTCTCTCTCGCCATCTGGCAACCGTGGATGTTTCCTCACTTTGAGGTTTTACCACGTAAAATCTTTGCTGTTTGATCTGTTTATTATTTGCAACCACTTATTTAATTGTTAATTCGACGTATTTTGTGTGGCGCGTGATCGACTTTAAGTAATCCAAAAATCACCGTCAACACACACATTTATTTTTTTTAACCTATTACTTATGAGCTGTCAAAAATAAACTATTACTCATGATAAACAACTTAAAAAAAACATAAATCTCATTGTCACTTTTAACACCATCGTTGAACCTAACATTTTTTTAAATCAAAACCCTTTCTAAATCATTATTAGTTTTTATATTTTATATATAAAAAAACTATTTATCATATCTTAATAATTAATAATATTTTATTAGTATTAATAAATTTGGTTTAGGATTTATTAAATTATTTTTTATTTTTTTATATCATATAAAATTAAAATACATAACAATTAATAGTAACAATTGCATAAATATCAAATTACTTGTTTTTAAAACATTTTATCTTTAAAAAAACATACAAGTTGACACTCTATTCAAATGTGATAAAAAAAAAAACCAAAATGTCATTCAGTTTCAGGTTTCAGGTTTCAGTAACTATTCAATCATCGGTAAAACTTCAGGATTTCGGTCTTCCGACAAAAAAAAACAAACAACCCCTTGATGGCATTTAATGTGTTTCATTAAATTGTTTTATTTGTTTTATGAAGCGATAAAACCACAAAAATAACCCCTAAATCTCTTAATTTTAAACGGTAAAAATTTTCACTTTTCACCGAACAAAAAAAATATTTAATTAAATATCGTTTTGTATTTCCTTAATTATTCTAAAAGATATTATGTATTTCCAATTTTATCCTCACTCACAACCCTTAACAATATTTTAAAAAAAAATTTACTTCTCATATATTTATACATATATATATATATATATATAAACTTTTAATATTTAATATCTAGCAAACTAGATACATGTAATATGTTTTGTAATTATGCTATAAATGAAGTATTTAACATGTTTTCAGCTAAATTATTTTATACATAATGACTTATACTTTTATGAAATTATAAGTACATGAAAACTTTTCAAAATAAATTATATAGATTTTTAAAAAATATTTATAAAAATTCGAAATATTATTAATAACTAAGTAATTTGTTTTTATAATTTATTAAATTATATATATTTAACACGTTAAAATGTAAATATTTAACAATTAATAGTTGAAATGGCCGATCATTCAACCTGATAATGCTCTGTGTTCGAGTCACTATCATCGTAAATGATATATTAAAACAATAATTGAAACAGCTTAAATATAAAACGATTTGTTTTCAGAGATGACATAAAAAAAAACAAACAATTTAATATTTATATCCTTTTTTCAATAAAAATAAATAAATAATTTATTCAGTTATTAGTCTGTATTCAGTAAATCAGCACTATTTAAAATGAAAAAACAAATTAATGCAACCTAAGATATTTTTCACAATTTCAAATATATCATACATTTTGGATAAAATATTTAGGCTAGGATTCCTATTTTTATAACATGAGTAAAATCATTTAATATTAGACTAGGGCACTAGGCTTCCTTTTTTTTTTATAAGTGGTTAAATTAAAAGGACACTCGACAACATTTTATATGATGAGGGCATAAATATCCGTGGGGTTATAAGAGCATCTCCAATGCTAATGTGAGTTGTGAAAAAATTTGATGACACATAGGATGAACATCCATTTTGTTAAAAAATTTATCTCCAATGCAACCTCTCTAGTACAACTTCAAGATGAGGTGACAACTTTTTTTTTAGAGGCTGTCAACATGACTCTTTGATTTCAGACGGTCTGTTGGATAACCATATTGTTGGCCCAGTCAGCAACCACTCTTGTCTTTTATTTTGTTTTATTCAACAATTATAAAGTACATTTAAAGAGACCAATAATAGATTGACATGTCATTAAAAATATTTATTTTATAAGTGAAGTTTTGGAGACCATTTTTTCATTTAGATGTCTATCAAGTTTAGTTACATGCCATATATGAAGCAATTGACTTGACAATGTTGACAACTCACCATTTTTTCAAATGCAAGCCACATTACCATTGGAGATGCTCTAAGAACTGGAATTAGCCATGGAAGCAGCTTTTACATACCCTTTGTTGACCTCCTTAATGGCTCTTTTCATGACAACATTGACAACATTGTTTGACTTGAAAATTTGCTTGAATAGGTTACTCTCATTCTCTTGCAATAATGGTACTTTCTAGCAAGGCAAAATAACGTTAGGCATTTAAATAGCGAAAGTGAAGTCAATCCCATAAGAATATTTTCCTCTCTTCTCATTGCTCTTCTACTTTAGATTCTTTCTCAATTACTCTTTTAATTACTTTCATTTATACATATATATATATATATATATTATGATTGATTAGTTGATATAATGTTGAAGTGGAGGAGTCTCACTCTCACTCTCTCAGCGCAGTCTCTGTTCTTGTGTTGACATGCGGACAACAATAAATTTTTCACATTAAACTTCTAACATTTATAAATAACCTACTTTTTCATTTTATTTACAATACAAACCAACAACTAATTTCCTAGATTACCCTTTTTTATTTAATTTCAATTTTTAAAGAAAAGAAAAGGAAAAAAAATATCAAGTATGTGGTTTATGTTGTTAGTCAACTCTACAACTCTACAACTTTTTTTTTCTACAGTTCCATCAGGTCTGAGTTAACTCCAACTCTCAACTATTACATGCACAATTTAATCAAAGAATAAATGGTACTAGTTTACTTCGAGAGAAACCAAAATCTCCAAAATGTCAAAGTAAACTAACACTTAATTTTCGGAATAAAATCTAATCATGTTATTTCATTATAGCAAGTCCTAATATATGCAGCAAACTGAAAAGATAATAACCTAACAGATAAATATGAAACAACTAAAGACATCTGATTAGATTGGGTAATTGCAATCTAATCTTATTTAATCTAACAATTATAAAAAAAAAACTATATCTAAATATCTAAAAACTAACTTTATCTTTTATTTATTTGACTTGAATGCAATAGTCTTCCCCCTTAAAACATCCTTGTCCTTAAGGATATTGATTGGATTTTTTTTTATCATCCAACTCCTTTAACCAATTTCTTAAAGGTTTTGTCCTTGTTTACTTCATCTTCTTCCTCTAACCAGATTCCTTCAAGGTTCTTACATTTGTGATTAGGTCCAAATGTCTTATTACAGTTGAAGCACAAGCCTTTCTCTATCTTGTTCTTCAATTCGTCTAGTCTCAATCTTGTAATTGATAAAGAGTTGTTGTACATCGTTGGTTTTTTTGGATGAATCTCTTTGTGTATGTTTGAATTGAACCACTTGAAGTTGAAAGTGTTGTTGACTTGCACGCTTGTACATCCATCTTTGTTGGTTTGCACGGTTGAACATCAGTCGTTTGTAGTGTTTGATCGTTGACCAATAAACTTATAGATCTCCTTGTTTATGAACACGAGTCTGAGACTCAAAGAGTTGCTCAAAGCGAGCATTCAAGGATAAGAACATTTCTCTCATATCCTTTCGGAGTGCTACTGATTGGAAGATAAATGTACCTATTTGAGGTCCCCATTTCCTAGCTTTTGTTCTCGTTTTCGGGCTTATTTTTGTATATAAGTGTTTGTTGAGCCTTGTGTAGGGATATATTTTCTACAATAAGGTTTTGAGCTTAAATTCAAGTTTGGAAGCTAAAATGAGCAAAACTTATTGGGCTGAAATTATATAGGCTTGTGCTGAACGTTCAACTTGTGGAGGCCATAACTCCCTCCTCATATCAAACCATGTTGAGATCCTTATGTATTTGGAAAGCCCCGGAAGTATAGTTTCTAGAATATTTCACGGATTGCCATTTCGGTTTTTCTAGAGGAAGTTTGTGCGAGGCGACCTAGCGAGGCGACCAACCCTCACTCGCCTCACCACTGGCCTCAACCGCTGCCCAAACGTCATAGAAGGCGAGGCGACCATTTTACTCGCCCCAGAGCTTGCCTCGAAGCCTGGAAAGGCCAAAATGGTCATTTCATGCCTAAATTTCGTCCCTAAACTTACCCTAACTATATCAACACTCTTTTCTTCTCTTTTCTTCAGACAATACAAATCCCCTCTCTTCCCCAAAACTCTCCCAACTTCATCTTCTTCAATTCCTAAAGAGAGAGAGAGAGAGAGAGAGAGAGAGAGAGAGAGAGAGAGGGCTTCCAAGCTTCCATGAAAGCTTTCCATATCCATTTCCACCCATCACCCACTACATTTGAGAGTTGATTACAGAGATTAGGAGTGGTCTTTGGACCAAATTCGAGCCAAGTTATGGATGGAGCTCTTGGAGGATTCTTCAAGGGTTTTGCTTCCTTTATCTCAATCTCTTGTATTTCATGTTTTCTTTTATGTATAATCCCCACTTGGGAAATATTGTAAACTTATATTTGTGCTCAATATATATATATATGTTGGTTATTTTATATTCATTTGGGTTTTGATTTGTTCTTGATATTATTGAGTAATCTCTTATCTTGAAATGCATGTATGTGGAGATTAGAAATTGATATGTGCTTATGGATGGGATTAGGAGTAGTTTAACTCAATTGTAGGATTAGTGTAATTAAATATCTTATTTGTGTGTGTATGTCTTTGGAATGTCAAAATGCATTGTATGGATGGATTCAATGTATGTGGGTTTCGGTTGTACCTTGAAGGATGACCAATCCAGGTATGACTGTAATCATTTAGCTCCTAAGAATATATGAAACTTGTTTTATGCATGATCATGCTAGAATAGGTTTTGGCTTTGTGTTCATGTCCATAATGGTAGGGACGAAAGACACATTTGTGTTGGAACCTAGGGTTACAGATTGCGCAGCGGAAGGTTTTTAAAATTTTTATGCAATCATTAAACTAACCCATTTGTACAGTAATAATCAAATACAATAATAAAGTGATGAAACATTTTCATACCTACGTAGGAGGCTCCTTCACTTTGATATGAACTGCTCCTGATTTGAACCACGTGATCTTCCTCGCTATCTCCCGGAACTGGTAACAGCGTGTGGGTGCGTCACGATATTCAGGACCTGTATAGAGGAAGAAGAGAAGAACACACACACAAATAGAAGTGCAGCACTTGTGTTCTCACCACACCCTATTTTTTTTTTTGCTGTGTGTTTTGCTTTTTACGAACACTATTTCTCTTCTCTTTTCAATTTTTCTTTTGCTGTGTTGTTTTTTTTCATTCGGTTATCTCATTTGTTTAATTAAATATATATCTCATACATATTCAAAAAACAACCAACCGAAAATCTATATTTGATTTTTAAAAAATTTTACAAAGATATCTCATATCTTTTTTAAAAATAATTAAATATTTATTTTTGAATTCAAACATTTTAAATTCAATTTCAAATATTTAATTTAATAAAATAAAATAATCATATTATCTTATTTTATTCAAAATCAAATATCAACTAACACCCTCCATTTAGTGATTAACAACATAATTAAATAATCTTATTATTTAATTTATTTAATCACCATTATACATTAATTAAATAATCTCATTATTCAATTAATTCCCGAATAAATACGTGTCACTTTCGTAACACAATTAATTGGACAATCCAATTAATTAACCGTGACCCTTGTTACCTAAATCGATCGGGCTAGCAAGGGGACCTAATGGACCCACAGTATTTTGAGCTCCAATAATCCTTAGAAATTATTAATTAAACTCTTTAATTAATATTTCATGATTATTAACTTCGGTGTTATTCCACTAAAAACCTGAAGCTGCACTCTCTCAACTGTAGACATTTTTACACAAACCAATAACTCTCGGTGTCCATCGATATAGCTATTACATATGGTATAATCCTCCACAAGTAGTTCATAATTAGAGCTGGATCATAATGTCCGTTATACCCCTCTAATCATATCTTTCCATTAAGTACCATTGATTCTCTAATGAACAATAAATCCTACATTCCTTACGGAATTAGGAGAGCGCTCATATTGTTCAAGCCCCGAATCAACCCTTAAGGGAACTACCATCTACTTCTCACAAGAAGAAGTGGATTCCACTATTGTGTACAAACCTTCCCAGCCACAAACCGAACCGCGATCCCAACATACGGAGTATATTGATCGGGAATGCAACTCCGACCTCACCCATGGTATATCAAAGACCACGATCTAACCTGAAGGAGTCGATAAGACACTCAGGATTAAGATCACCCACATATAGCCATCATTAGTTGATATATATAAATCTCATCGTTAAACGGATCTTAGTGAGAGATTCATATAGATCATGTCCCAGTCCTATATGATCACATCATACAAGGTGCCTCCATTCTCATATCTTCATATGAATGATCCAGGATAGGATCACCGTACACTACGAAATGGACCGCAGTTGTAGATTAACCACAAATAAAGTACCCAGCTTTATTTGCTATCTACGGACTCTTTAGATTGCTCGTTTCAAACTAAATCCATCTATATATGACACTCATATACTTAGTTCAAAATTACATTGGCAATTTTGGATGTTAAGTGCACATGTTATATAAAGTATGACACAAAATGAATGAATATACTACTTCTTTTATTTATGTTCAAATTATATTTACATATTACAAGCTTTAGGGCAAAAACCCCTAACAATCTCCCACTTGCACTAAAGCATGTGAGTCATGTCTCGTAACCCTAGACCTTCTAGGTGACCTTCAAACACTTTAGCCGGTAAGGTCTTCGTAAATGGATCAGCATGATTGTCTTGTGAGGCTATCTTGGTGATGATCACATCTCCTCTCTGCACTATCTCTCTAATGAGATGATACTTTCTCTCTATATGCTTCCCTCTCTTGTGGCTTCTTAGTTCTTTGGAATTAGCCACAGCACCACTGTTATCACAATAAAGTGTGATGGGCTTATCCAGATCTGGAAAAACTTCCAGATCACTCATGAACTTACGGAGCCAAACAGCCTCTTTAGCAACTTCACAAGCGGCTACATATTCGGCTTCCATGGTGGAGTCAGCAATGCAAGATTGCTTTATACTTCTCCACACAATGGTTCCACCACCTAGGGTGAATACTGATCCAGACGTGGATTTTCTAGAATCCCTTTCTGACTGAAAATCAGAATCTGTGTATCCTAACGGGATCAAATCCTGTCCGGAATACACTAACATATAGTTTCTCGTTCTCCGAAGATACTTGAGAATAGTCTTGACAGCAACCCAATGATCTAATCCTGGGTTGGACTGGTACCTGTTGACTACTCCCATTGCATAGCAGATGTCCGGTCTCGTGCATAACATAGCATATATGAGACTACCTACTGTTGATGCATATGGCATACGTCTCATATCCTCAACTTCTTGAGGTGTCTTAGGACACTGTTCCTTAGACAAGTGAACCCCATGTCTAGAAGGTAAATTACCTTTCTTGGAGTTCTGCATCAAAAATCGCATAAGAATCTTGTCGATATATGATGCTTGAGACAATGCTATGAGTTTGTTCTTACGATCCCTTATAAGTTGGATCCCTAGAACATAACTCACCTCTCCCAAATCTTTCATTTGGAATTGGCTAGCCAGCCAGCCCTTTACATCAGACAACACTCCTACATCATTCCCAATGAGTAGGATGTCATCTACGTATAGGACCAAGAAAACTACTTTCTTGTCAATGATGCGCTTGTAGACACAAGGCTTATCAACGTTTTGCTCGAAACCATAGGTTTTGATCACATCATCAAACCTTATGTTCCAAGATCTAGATGCTTGCTTAAGTCCATAAATGGACCTTTGCAACTTGCAAACTTTTTGCTCTTGATCTGGAAACACAAATCCCTTTGGTTGCACCATGTATATGCTTTCATCAAGATTGCCATTCAAGAATGCAGTCTTGACATCCATTTTCCAAATTTCATAATCTAAATAGGCAGTAATGGATAAGAGAATCCGAATAGACTTAAACATGGCTACTGGCGAGAAGGTCTCTTCATAATCGACCCCCTCTTTCTGGGTATAACCCTCGGCCACTAGCCTTGCCTTGAAGGTCTCTACCTTCCCATCTACTCCTCTCTTCCTCTTGTAGATCCACTTACATCCTATGGATTTTACCCCATTCGGTAAGTCTACAAGTTCCCAGACTGAGTTAGAGTACATAGACTTCATCTCGAGATTCATGGCTTTAAGCCATTCCTCTTTATCAGGATCTTCCATTGCATTCTTAAATGTCAATGGATCATCCACACTATCAGCAGAGACAAGATCTTGTCCCTCACTTACACCCAAATAGCGTTCAGGCTGTCTCACAACCCTCTCACTTCGTCTAGGTGGTAGTGTATCCAGACTAGGAATTATCTGACTTTCAGATGTTAATGGATTAACAACTCTAGTTGACTGAGTACTGGTCTCACCAGGCTCCAACTCATTTAATAAAATTTTAGAACGAGGTTTATGATCACTTATATAGTTATCCTCAAGAAACGTTGCATTTGTCGATACAAATACTTTGTTATCTTCAGGACTATAGAAGTATCCACCTCTGGTCTCCTTGGAGTATCCTACAAACAAGCAGACCATAGACTTGGGATCTAGCTTTCCAGTTCTGTTCTTCAGCACGTGTATTGGACACCCCCTTATACGAAAATGTCGTAAACTAGCTTTACGACCATTCCACAACTCTAGGGGAGTTTCAGGAACAGATTTGGATGGCACTACATTCAAAATGTATACCGCTGTTTGTAACGCATATCCCCAAAAGGAATTTGGTAATGATGAGAAACTAATCATAGATCTCACCATTTCCATTAAGGTTCTATTTCTCCTCTCCGCGACACCATTCTGCTGAGGTGTACCAGGAGCTGTGAGTTGGGACACTATCCCATACTCAACCATAAAGTCTTCAAACTCTTGGTCAAGGTACTCACCTCCACGATCTGATCGTAGAGACTTGATAGTCTTTCCTAACTGGTTCTCAACTTCAGCTCAGAATTCTTTAAACTTTTCAAATGTTTCCGACTTCCGCTGCATTAGGTAGATATATCTGTATCTCGAGTAGTCATCTATAAAGGTGACATAATACTCATAAACACCCCTTGCTTTAACATTCATTGGTCCACAGACGTCTGAATGTATAAGCTCTAGTGGTTGTTTAGCTCTAAGCCCTTTACCAGTAAAAGGTCTCATAGTCATCTTACCTTCCAGACAAGATTCACAGACAGGTAAGGTGCCAACCTTTAGCTCATTTAAAGATCCGCTTTTTACTAGTCTGTTTATCCGGTCAAGGTTAATATGTCCAAGCCTTAGATGCCAGAGATACGTTTCGTTTTCTGGAGAAATCTTATGTCGTTTAGTTTTTGGTTTTTCAACTTTAAACATTTCGGTGTTGAGCAGTGTTGTATGCATTAACGGTCTTAACACATACAAATTGTTTTCATTAATTCCTAAACAAATATTCAGACCATTCTTTTCAATAATAACTGATTTATTATCAAAAGAAACAGAATATAATTGTTCTAACAACTTAGAAATGGAAATTAAATTCTGTGTAAATCCAGGAATAAAAAATACATTGTCCAACAAAATAAAATTATTATTACAAAACGCAATCTAATTACGCCCACTGCTCGTGCCGACACGACATCCCCTGACCCCACTCGCATCGAGAAGGCTCCCTCCTCAAGCTGTGTCCAAGAATTAGTCCACTGCAAACAAGAACAAACATGGTTAGTGGCCCCTGAATCAACTATCCAGGGTGAAGAATCATCTTCAACTAAACATGACTCAAGAACAAGTAAATCACTATTTACCTTTCGCTTTCTTCTTCTTGGCTACCTCCTCCAGATACTGAGGACAATTCCTCTTCCAGTGTCCGACCTTGTCGCAATGGAAACATTTTCCTTTGCTCTTGTCGATGGAGGCGCCTTTCTTTTTGCTTTGGGTTTCTTGGGTTTGGGCTTACCCTTCGCCTTCCCAGCAAACCTCTTCCTCTTGTTATTATTGGAGGAACATGGTTCGGCAACATTTGCCTCACCGGTCTTACTTTTGCTGTCCTTGGTCATGGACTCAAAAGTAGCGAGCTCATTGAGCAACTGTGTGAGACTAAACCTTAACTTGTTCATCCCGTAGTTGTTCTTAAACTGATCGAAACTCTTCGGAAGA
This sequence comes from Dipteronia sinensis, assembly GCA_033220585.1. Classification (NCBI taxonomy): domain Eukaryota; kingdom Viridiplantae; phylum Streptophyta; class Magnoliopsida; order Sapindales; family Sapindaceae; genus Dipteronia; species Dipteronia sinensis. Next base: position 57,799,493 of record CM065638.1, on the reverse strand, counting down.
GTCGTCAGTATGATGCTCACTTGACTGGGTTCATCAATGGCCCCGCCATTGACTTCTGCCGTGTTGAAGTAGGACATCATGCTCAGGACATGTTCCTGAACTGATGTACCTTCCTTCAAGCGAGCGAGCATAGCGGAACGAACAGCTTCGTGTCGCTTTTGCTCGGAGGGCTGCCCGAACATAGCTTGCAATGACTCCATAATTTCAAATGCTGTAGTCATTGCTTCATGCTTTATGACAAGCACGTCTGTCATAGAAGCTAACAGATATGTTCGGGCCTTCTCATCAGATGATACCCATCGCTGGTATGCCTCACGAACAGTTCGTGTGGCATTGGCAGTAGGCACCGGAGGACATTCCTCCGTAAGCACAAACTTGAGGTCTTTGGTGACCAGTATTGCATTAATGTTAAATTTCCATTTTGTGTAGTTATCACCAGTTAATTTATCTTTTGCAAGTATTTGTAATAGTGTAGATGACATGGCTGAAAAAACATAAATTAAGGATTCATTCAGTCATACATTCTAAACATGTGCTAATGTTCGGCATAAAATTAAACATGATGCATGAAAATGTTTAATGAACAAGAACAACCCTAAAAAAAATGTTTCTATGCCACGACAATCCATCATACCACAAGCAAGTGCCGCCTTAGGGTCGGTCAAATTCTTGCATGTTGGATCGAGACCTTCTCAGTCAAAGGATATACCGGAATAACTCTTATGCCAATATCATTCAACCATCGTTTATTAGGTCAGGTTTTTAATTAACCAATTTAATTAAAACCTTGTGAGTGTAACCCATCATTTCAGATCTCAAGAGCTTAACTCGAGAATTGCCGCCTTAGGGTCGGTCAATCCCGAAATCCCCTCCGAAATCCTATCTGTTAGGAAGTCAACCTTGGTATTGATTCTTATGGAAACCCTCCTTAGGGAGGACGAAAGCAAAGCCGTCACGAGGCCCCACTCGAATCTCACGGTGTTGAACTAATGATGGAGACCGTGGGATATAATGTCATATATCCCTCTCCCACTAACTATTTTATATTAAGGGTTTTCTATTAATATTAATGCACCTAGATTAAACTAGATTAAACGGCTAATTTTAATCTAAGCGTCAAGTGCATTAATCACACATTATTAGAATCATATTCCAATAACTAATAAACTAAATTGATTTTTAACACTTAAAAAAAATTAGTCCATTAGTGATAATTCAAATCTATGTAAACTGTTTACTAAGACTAGAATTATTATTGAATGTGTATTTACCAAGTTTTAACTATTAAAACTAAACACATTATTAGGTCCAATTATTATTAGGAGCTTAATCAAATTAATCCTAATATATATTAAGGACCCTACTAATCTAAGTATTTAAACTCTTTAATAAAAAGATTAGTAATTAATGAGATTTACCAAGTTTTTACTCCTAAAAACTAATCCCATTAAAATTAGCCAATTATGTGAATAACCCATTTTAATCAAATTAAAAAAAAATTAAACACATAATATAGATGGCTATAATGCATGTATGATATATCAACATATATATATGTGTAGGCACAACTAATTTAAATGACATGTATATGCATGGCAATGCTTAATCATCAAATAATTAAAACATACATGAGTTGACCGAGTGTTGTGGATTATTTAACCTAAAAATTGGAATCTAATTACAAAAAATATTCCCAAGGCATCCCTTGGTCTTCTTGTAATTTCCAAGACTTCCAATCTCTTCAGGTCATGTGCGCTGGTAGCAAGCGTGGGTAGGCATCGCTGGTGGATGCGCGCAGTCACGCTGAGCGCTAGTAAATTTGCGCTTGTCTTTTGCGAGCTGGTAGGCTGGGTTGCGCGCTGGTGGCATCGTGGGAAGGCATCGCATGTGCTGGTCTGCATGCTCGCTGGTGCGCGCTAGTAGGAGGTTGTGGGCTGCAAGGATTGTGCGCTGGTAAGCATGCGTGGGGTAAGCATCACTGGTATGGATGCACGCAGACATCGTGAAATACCAGTGTCATGCGATTACAATTTTTTTTTTTATAAATAATACAACAGTAAAATAAAAAAAATATTATACAACCCAGAAACACTCTAAATCCACAACACCATAAAAAATTACGATCAACCATGTTTTTTAAATTAAACAATTTAACTTAAAAAAACATCATACACTCATCAAAAAAATATGTGCCTACACATTCATACATATCAGGAGTAATCGAATTCGATTATACTGTACAAAAATTGGCTCTGATACCAATTGTTGGAACCTAGGGTTACAGATTGCGCAGCGGAAGGTTTTTAAAATTTTTATGCAATCATTAAACTAACCCATTTGTACAGTAATAATCAAATGCAATAATAAAGTGATGAAACATTTTCATACCTACGTAGGAGGCTCCTTCACTTTGATATGAACTGCTCCTGATTTGAACCACGTGATCTTCCTCGCTATCTCCCGGAACTGGTAACAGCGTGTGGGCGCGTCACGATATTCAGGACCTGTATGGAGGAAGAAGAGAAGAACACACACATAAATAGAAGTGTAGCACTTGTGTTCTCACCACACCCTATTTTTTTTTGTTTGCTGTATGTTTTGCTTTTTACGAACACTATTTCTCTTCTCTTTTCAATTTTTCTTTTGCTGTGTTGTTTTTTTTCATTCGGTTATCTCATTTGTTTAATTAAATATATATCTCATACATATTCAAAAAACAACCAACCGAAAATCTATATTTGATTTTTAAAAAATTTTACAAAGATATCTCATATCTTTTTTAAAAATAATTAAATATTTATTTTTGAATTCAAACATTTTAAATTCAATTTCAAATATTTAATTTAATAAAATAAAATAATCATATTATCTTATTTTATTCAAAATCAAATATCAACTAACACCCTCCATTTAGTGATTAACAACATAATTAAATAATCTTATTATTTAATTTATTTAATCACCATTATACATTAATTAAATAATCCCATTATTCAATTAATTCCCGAATAAATACATGTCACTTTCGTAACACAATTAATTGGACAATCCAATTAATTAACCTGTGACCCTTGTTACCTAAATCGATCGGGCTAGCAAGGGGACCTAATGAACCCACAGTATTTTGAGCTCCAATAATCCTTAGAAATTATTAATTAAACTCTTTAATTAATATTTCATGATTATTAACTTCGGTGTTATTCCACTAAAAACCCGAAGCTGCACTCTCTCAACTGCAGACGTTTTTACACAAACCAATAACTCTCGGTGTCCATCGATATAGCTATTACATATGGTATAATCCTCCACAAGTAGTTCATAATTAGAGCTGGGTCATAATGTCCGTTATACCCCTCTAATCATATATTTCCATTAAGTATCCATTGATTCTCTAATGAACAATAAATCCTACATTCCTTACGGAATTAGGAGAGCACTCATATTGTTCAAGCCCCGAATCAACCCTTAAGGGAACTACCATCTACTTCTCACAAGAAGGAGTGGATTCCACTATTGTGTACAAACCTTCCCAGCCACAAGCCAAACCGCGATCCCAACATACGGAGTATATTGATCGGGAATGCAACTCCGACCTCACCCATGGTATATCAAAGACCACGTTCTAACCTGAAGGAGTCGATAAGACACTCAGGATTAAGATCACCCACATATAGCCATCATTAGTTGATATATATAAATCTCATCGCTAAACGGATCTTAGTGAGAGATTCATATAGATCATGGCCCAGTCCTATATGATCACATCATACAAGGTGTCTCCATTCTCATATCTTCATATGAATGATCCAGGATAGGATCACCGTACACTACGAAATAGACCGCAGTTGTAGATTAACCACAAATAAAGTACCCAGCTTTATTTGCTATCTACGGACTCTTTAGATTGCTCGTTTCAAACTGAATCCATCTATATATGACACTCATATACTCAGTTCGAAATTACATTGGCAATTTTGGATGTTAAGTGCACATGTTATATAAAGTATGACACAAAATGAATGAATATACTACTTCTTTTATTTATGTTCAAATTATATTTACATATTACAAGCTTTAGGGCAAAAACCCCAACAACTTGCTCTAGCCATGACCTTTGGGGAGTGAGAAGTGTCTCGAATCCCTTAGTTGAGAGAACAAGCCCTTGACTTGAATTATAAGTGTTTAATGCTTAGGTTGGCTCTGTGTTCTGGTGCTTAATGTGTCTTTGGTCTTAAGATACCATTGCTCTATCCATAACCTTTGGGGAGTGATGATTGGATTTCTGTATTCCTTAATCAACGAATGATTCGTAATAATAGATGATTTGGTTTCGGAATTCCTTATTCGTGAGAACGAGCCCCTAACTAATTAGATGTCATTCATTGTCCAACAACCACTATTGTACACTTATGTATGGTGAACTCGTAGACCCTTGTGTGACCAATAACATCCATCTCTCCTATCCACCCTTTTATTTGTCACTGTAATCACCATTCTCACCTCTCCATATTCCCTTTATTTTATTTACTTTCTTTACATTTCCTTTGCACGCACCACACCGCATTATGCTTACACCTCACACACACTATTCTCACCACATCCACATTCTATTTACATGCTTTCAATAATGGTTAGAACTAGATCCGGTTGACGGATACCACCTCCATGCGGAACGAAACCCTCGCTTACCGCTTTACTAGTCTTTTGCTAGTTTAGAGCACATTGCGTAGGAACTTTTAGTATAGATATTTTTTGATAATTCGCAATTTGGTAACGACATAAAGAGCGAGTCATCAGCTACCAAAGAAATCTCAAAACGTTCTAGCCTTTGATCCGTAATTGGCTCCGATACCAACTGTTACGTGGACAATTAGATCAAAGAAGAAATGGTATTGGTTTACTTCGAGATAAACCAAAATCTTTAAAATGTCAAAGTAAACTAACACTTAATTTTAGGAATAAACACTACAACAAATTTTACTTTTTATTGCATAGCTTTATAGAATTATGAAAATAATGTATATAAATTTACTACTTTTTTAAAATTAATTTTTTAGTATCAAATGGAAATATCCTAAAAAAAAGAAGGTACGTGTTCAAGCGGGGACCAAAAAACCCTATGGCGCCCAAAAATATTTATTTCCAGTAAATTAAAATGAACAAACCGTTTTTATTCTCCTACCCATCTATATCCCCCAAAACCCATGTTCATTGAGATCTCATTTTTTTTTCTTTTTCCTTTTCATCTAATACCTTCTTGAGATAAAAGACATCACCATTGCAAATACTTTTGTTACAGAAACTCTCTTGAAGTGAAATTGTTTATATTTTGGTATTTGGGTTTTTTTTAAATTTTTTTGTCGGGTAATTATAATTATATTTAGATTTTGTTACAGAAACTCTAATATTGGTTTTTTTTTTCCTAATTTGTATTCACAAAAAATATACGTAATTTTTTTTAATTTCAAGTTTATGCAATTGGTTATGATGATATCATTATTCAATTGATCTTTGTTAATCAGAGTTGGGAGGTATGAATTCTATATATGATTCTTCTATGTCGACAATTTTTTAAAATGTTTTGAGAATGTTTATGAAAAAAAAAATGAAAATCAGTAAATATGACTTTGTCTCTCTTTGTAAAATTTGTTATTATTAACCCTAGTTTTAATGAAAAGCTATGATGTAGATTAGGTGTTTGATGAAATGTGTTAGAGACATTTTACTGTTGTTAGTAGTGTCTTAGGTTATATTTTGTAATTTGTTATATCTATTTAACTATTGATGTTGTTTGAAAGTCTTCTTCATGAGAAACTTCAATCGCTCACATCAGAAGACTAGAAATAGGCTCAATCTAGTATAAAAAACTTGAGCAACTGCAAACTTAAACCTGGAATTAGAAGAAATGCAAACCATGGGATAAATGTCTGTTTGCTAAAAGCTTGTTACCTTAATGTGGAGAAGTTGTTGAGAAAATGCGTGAATAAAAGACTACTCATTATTTTGTCCTTTTTTTCTTTATAAATAAATGATAACTTTTTTTTTCTTTTTCAACTTTGTGCAGGTAATTGTCAACTAAGAGACTGGAATATCATGTCAAAAACATTTGATTAAAGTCTTATTTTGATTTATGTCCAATATTTAAATTATTTGTATAAAGACATATATAAATTTTCAAGTCAATACGCACTGATGTAACTTCATCAGTGCGTTGAATGTGAGCCATTAGATTTACATACTTTGACTCAAAGTGTATGCACTTGTCAAAACTTCTCCATAATCAGTGGTCCACATACAACGCACTGATATAAGTTATATCAGTACGCACTGAGGAGAAAATGACTGAAGACATATATATATATATATATATATATATATATATATATATAGGTTATTTTTTGGACAGTACGTGGAAGTTTAAGTTTATATAGTTACTTTGATGTGTTTTACCATATAATTATTTTGTTCTTATTGAAATGTTTCGATTTAATTATATTTTTTTTATAATTGTTTTTATGAATTTAAATAATAGTCACATATATGGTTTTTAAAATATTTATTAATTTTTTTTTCATTTTTGATACTTTTTCAATTGGATTCATGAAATCTTATAATATATTGTATTATAGTATGTCAAAGTAATGTCTTAGGATTATTTGAATGCTATTAAATGAGACTCAATAACATTTGAGAAGAAGATTTATAGCATGTGAAAAATGCTATGAAAATGGTAAGACTTTGATGACTCGCTTTTTGTGTCGTTACCAAATTGCGATTATCAAAAGATATTTATACTAAAAGTTCATACGCAATGTGCTCTAAACTAGCAAAAGACTAGTAAAGCGGTAAGCGAGGGTATCGTTCCGCAGGGAGGTGTTATCCGTCGACTTGATCTAGTTCTACTGTTTGTTGAAAGCAATGTAAATAATAATGCGGATGTGGTGAGAATGGTGTGTGCATAATGTGGTGTGTGTGCGAAGGAATGTAAATGAAAAGAATGCAAATAAAAATAAAGGAATATAAAGGGGTGAGAATGGTGATTAAATGAGAAATAATAAAATGGTGGTTAGGAGAGATGCAAGATAATGATCACACCAAGGTTTACAAGTTCACCAAATATAAGTGCATACAAGCGATTGTTAGGCATTAAGCACATTCAATTAGTTAGGGGCTCATTCTCACGATTAAGGGATTCTGAAACAAAATCATCTATTATTACGAATCATTCGTTGATTCCGGAATACCAAAATCAAATCATCACTCCCTAAATGTCATGGATAGAGCAATGGTGTCTTAAGATCAAAGACACATTAAACACCAGAACATAGAGCCAAAACCTATCCTAGCATGGTCATGCATAAAACAAGTTCCATCTATTCTTAGGAGCTATGTGATTACGGTCATACCCGGATTGGTCATCCTTCGAGGTACAACCAAAACCAACAAACACTCAAATCGATCTTAACATGGCATTTCGACCTTCCAAAGACATACACACACAAATGGGATATTGAATTATAACTACTCCTACAATTAAGTTATCTACTCCTAATCTCATCCATAAGCACATATCAATTTCCAATCATCCATAAACATGTCATTCACAACAAGAGATTATCAATAAATATTAAGAACAAATCAAAACCCAAATGAATATAAACACGACCAAAATATATTGAGCACAAATATAGGTTTACAATATTTCCCAAATGGGGATTACACATAAGGAAAACAAGAAATACAAGAGATTGAGTAAAAGGAGAAAAATCCAAGTGGAGAGCCCCTCCAAAATGTGTTAGACTCCATTGATGATGCTTGGTTCGAATTTGATCCAGGACCACTCCTAATCTCCTGCAATCTACTCACAAATGTGGTAGGTAATGGTTAGAAATGGAGGTGGTGAGCTTTCCATGGAGGAAAACCTCCATGGAAGCTCTCTCTCTCTCTCTCTCTATCTCTCTCTCTCTCTCTCTCTCTTATTAGAGTGAAGAAGATGAAGTTGGGAGAGAATGGGAAGAGATGGGATCTCAAAGAATGAGGAGAAAGTGGGGATTATATAGTTAGGGTAGGTTTGGGGACGAAATTTAGGAATGAAATGACCATTTTGGCCTTTCCGGGCTCTGAGGCGAGCTTCCAGGATGAGTGAAATGGTCGCCTCGCAAGGTCGCCTCACCTGCTGTGATGTTTGGGCAGAGGTTGAGGCGAGTTGATGAGGCGAGTTAGGTTGGTCGCCTCGCACACTGGTATTGAATTTTCTGCTTCACGCACCAGTTACTCAAATGGCCATAACTTCCTCTAGAAAGTCCGAAATTGTGATCCGTTAAATGTTCTGGAAATTAGGCTTCCGGGGCTTTCCGAATATATAAGGATCTCAATGTAAATCGATCTGAGGAGGAAGTTATGGCCTCCGCAAGTTAGATATTCTGCACAAGCCTTTACAATTTCATCCCATTAGCTTTAGAAAACAGAGTTGACCTGTGCCGCGGTCTCTATGTCGCATTATGGTTCGGCGACAGATCCACCACAGAACTTGCCATGGTTGACCACAAATCACATCGCGGTTTAGGTCGACGGCGAGGCCACGACAACTCTGAATACTTCCAATATATTCTCTTTTTAGCTCATTTTTGTCTCCCAAACTGATCTTTACGCTCAAAACACTTGTTGTAGGGAATATGTACCTACACAAGGCTCAACAAACAATTATATACAAAAATACACTCGAAATCGAGAACAAAAGCTAGGAAATAGGGACCTCAAATAGAAACATTTATCGTCCGACCAGACTTTTAATCACAAAAGCTGTCATGGCGTTTTTAGAAATGCTATCAATACCCTTTAATAGCATCTATCGCATGCTATGTAATGCGATTTTTGTTTTAGTGAAACTCTAATCATGTTATTTCATTATAGCAAGTCCTAATATATATAGCAAATTGAAAAGATAATAACCTAACTGATAAACATGAAATAACTAAAGACATATGACTAGAATGTGTAATTGCAATCTAATCTTATTTGATCTAACAATTATAAAAAACTATACCTAAATATCTAAAAACTAACTTTATCTTTTATTTATTTATTTATCTTGCACATAGCATCAACATTTACAAACATAAATTGATTTCTCACCATTGTTACAGTTCTATCCATGTAATTTATTTTATTAAATAATTTATTGTATTGGATTAAATTTTTATAGTTAACTTCTTTTATTTGAATTTCTTTTTCAAAACTTGTTTGTGTAGTTCTCACCATTTTCAAACATAAGTTGTCTTCTCGTTATTGTTACAACTGTATATATCTACGTATTTTTTTAATTGATTTTCATATAAAATAATTTTATTGTATAGGGTTAAATTTTTATATTGAATTTATTTTTACTTAATATCTTTTTCATAACTAGTACATGCAGTAAACTCCAATTCTCACCATTTTTAAACACAAGTTGTCTTCCCACCAATATTGTTAAGCTCGATCTAGGTAAAAAAAAATTGTTCTTTTTATTAAATAATTAAATTGTAGTGGATTAAATTTTTATATTGAACTTCTTTTATTTAAATTTATTTTTCATAACTTGTTTGTGCATTTCTCACCTTTTTCAAACATAAGTTGTCTTCTTACAATTGTTTCAACTGTATCTAGGTAATTTTTTAATTGATTTTTATATTAAATAATTTTATTGCATTGGGTTAAATTTTTATATTGAATTTTTTTCTAAGATGACGTCTTAATTGCGAAAAGAGAATTTCATTTTTGTATTTTATGATGTTTTCGGATAAATCTTCTGCAATTGTCTTTTGGTTTATTATTTTCTTTTGGTTCAGGAACGATGTACCCTTTATTTAATTTCTTTCAGTTTATATGGAATTTTTATAATATATTTTTAAACTATTTAATTCTAAGTTTTTTTACTATTTATTTATTCTATATAACAACCATCAAGTTAGCCAATGATGTTTGGTAATGAAAATTTGATAAAAGGAAATATCTGAGCAACTCAATTTAGGTCTCTAAACACAAATTCAAGGTATAGAAAAGAAGTTATAGAGAGTCTTTGAGTTTAACAGTATAGACCTGTTATTTAGCCTTTAGGCCTTTATTTAATTTCTTTCAATTTATATGAAATTTTTATAATATATTTTTAAACAATTTAATTCTAATTTGTTTGACTAATTATTTATTCTATACAACAACTATCAAGTTAGCCAGTGATGTTTAGTAATGAAAATTTGGTTAAAAAAAATATTTGAGCAATTCAATTTGGGTATGTAATCACAAGTTCAAGAGAAAGAAAAGAAGTTGCAAAGTCTTAGAGTCTAACAACACAGACCTGTTATTTTTCTTTCCTTTTCTCTTAAAAAAATGATATTAAATGACAATATGCTGAAGTTAAAGAAGAATGGCAATCTAGGAAATTAGTTGTTGGTTTGTATTGTAAATAAAATGAAAAAGTAGGCTATTTATAAGGGTTATAAGTTTAATGTAAAAAATTTATTATTGTCCACATGTCAACACAGGAACAGAGAGTGTGTTGGGAGAGTAAATCTAGCACTCCTCTAATGTTTATGATTGATTGGTTGATATAAGAAATATATTTTAGAGAAAAATTGCAACAACAAAAAAATAACCTACCCATAATGGATTATTGTTTTTAACCAAATCCAATTTTTTTATTGTTTGTAACCATTTATCATAATAAATTACAAAACTACCTTTTTATCATCTTCTTTTTCTTTCTATCACATATCTCTATATCACTCATCTCTTTATCATTTACCTATCAAATCTTAGTTCTCAACTAATATTCATTGTTCTTTGTCAAGAAATTGGAGTTATTTTAAAAGGAAATCGCAAAGGAACCAATATTCGGGAAGAGTTTTTTGAAAGTTCGAATTTGTGGTTGAATCTCTTCTCAAAACTTCAAAGTTTGTAATCTTGAATTTCAATAGCATTATTGTGTTTCTTAGATGACATTCTTAATCGGTCTTTGTTATTTGGTTGAAATATTGAAGTTTTTTTTATGCAAATGGAAGAAACATTGATTTCAGTTAAAATTTTTATTTCACGCAGTGTGTCACGTTAAACGTGACATAAGTGAGTTATTTCATGTTTAACATGACACATCGCATGATATTGTGAAATCGTGTATTTTTTAAATACATGAGATATTTCATGCCCAATATGACATAAATGAGATATTTCATGTAAAACATGAAATACTGTATACATAAGATATTTCATGCTCAACATGACATACATGAGATATTTCATGCTCAACATGATATACAAAGAGGAAGAAAGGAAAAGACACGATCGGGGTCGAAGGAGGTGGGCAAACTACTGGAGGACGTCGCGCGACACCGGTAAAGAAAAATCAACTACTTTTCGGCGTCGATTCGACGACCAAATGATCTGGAAATCCGTAACCTCTATGGGAATGTGTCGAATTCAAGATTTCCAGAAGTTTCATATTTACATGAAACATGACTATTGTGTGTAAATTCAAGCTTTCCAGAAGTTTCACGTTATTTTTCATGTTAAACAAGAAATGTGACTATTGGGCATGAAATATCTCATGTATGTCATGTTGGATATGAAATATCACATGTATGCCTTGTTGGGCACGAAATATCCCATGTATATCAGTATTTCATGTTGTCCATAAAATATCTCATATATGTCATGTTGGGTATGAAATACCTCTTGTATGTCATGTTAGGTATGAAAGATCTCTTGTATGTCAGTATTTCATGCTGGCAATGAAATATCCCTTGTATGTAATGTTAGGATGAAATATTTCATGTATGTCATGCTGGGCATGAAATATCTCATGTATGTCAAAAATACATGGTTTAACAATATCAGGCGATGTGTCATGTTAAACGTTAAGGAACCAACTAATGTCGCGTTTAACGTGACACATTGCGTGAAAAACATTTTCCAACTGAAATCGATGTTTCTTCTATTTTCATCACACACAAAAAAAACTTCAACATTTCATCTAAATAACAAAGACCTATCAAGAATATCATCTAACAAACACAAAAATGCTATTTTTTTAACAACATAGTTTATTAAGAAAGCATGCAAGGGAAAACCTCACAGCCAAGCAAAAAAGCTTACAAAACCAACCGAGGAAACCAGCAAAGGACATAAAAACTAGAACCCTAAAAGAAAACATAGGAGCAAAATCGAGTAACACCACAAAGTAAACTCCCAAAAGAGAAAATGCAAAAAAACTAAACCTACACAGAGCAAAACTAGCAAGAGCAAACTAACACTAATGACAACAACCCAAAACAACTTAAAGCAGCACCCTTCAAGCCTAAAGTAGACAACAAAACTCCTAACACCAGGAATTAGCACACCAAAAGGCAAGGCAACAGGACAGAAATGAGACAAACAAAAACATCCGATCAAAGGAATCACTGAAATCTCTAGTCCACGTAGTCCCCCGCTCTGCTAGAACCCATTTTAGCTAAGTTATTGTAAAGAAATTCGACTCTCTCGGGCTAAAGGAGACCACTATACTACCAAGGTGATCCAAATTACTTCTAATGTCGAAAATCGTATCAACATGCATGAGGTTGCCAACACCTCCATTATTAATCCAAGAGACCGCCACTTTAAAGTCGCTAACAATTTCAATATTGCGACCGACTAGGAAAGGTTTGGAGACGCAAAGATCACAAGCCTTATGAATGGCTAAAATCTCCGTCGAATTGTCATTATGGACACCAATAAAAAAAGAGAACATGCATAAAACTTTGCCTTCGGAATCCCTCGGAACACCTCTAATCCCCCCTCGAACAAGGTTTTCCCCTCGCGGAACAGTCAACATTAAATTTCAGACCATTGCACACATAGGGTGACCAAACTGCACACTTACTTGTCTTCCTCGGTTTGAAATCGACCCAGAGCTCTTTCAAATTGAGAAGAATGGTTGTTATTGGATACTTCAATCTGCTACCGTGGTGTTTGAACCACCAAGCGACTCTAAATTTCACCATATCTATAGCTTGAACTAAATCCGCTTACATGCCCTCGAAGACCCCTTGGTTTCTCATCTTCCACATTGTCCAAACCACAGCAAAGAACAATGACCTCCAAGCTCTCCCACATTTCAGCAAAGGAATCAGACCATCCTATCCATTCCACCAATTCTTTAATAGAAAAATTAGGACCGCTATGCACCTCTCACCATCTCATGCAGTTGCGACATAGCTCCCACGTCCACTTATAATGGAGAAATAGGTGATCGATCTTCTCATTTTCTTTGTTACATAGAGGATAGACCAAAGAGGACCCTTGGAAAATTCCAAAATGTTGGAGAACCTCTCCAACAAGCACTATATCCTTGAGAAGTTGCCAAATGAGCATTTTCACCTTATGAGGGTAAATCCCTTGCCAAAGAAATCTGATGTGCAACTGATTCTGACTCTCAAAATCATTCATCGCTTTTCTAAAAAAGCTCATTGAAAAGACACATTTGGAGCAAAAATTCCAAGCTATCATATCCTTGAATGATCTTTGAATTGGAATGATACCCAGAAAAGAAAGAAACAAGTTCCATTGAAACTTTTCCCAATCAAAAAGCTGTCTTCTTAGAGTCACAGACCATGACTAATTTGAGCCGCTCTAATGACCAAAATCTTGAACCAAATCTTCCTTGACTGCTACCAATGTGAACACTCTTAGAAAAGGCCTCTTTCAATGGAGTCAAACCCACCATAATGTCTATTAAAAAGCTAGCTCTATCAAAACGGTCTAAAATCACCTTGAAACCATCTCCAATCACTTGAACCGTCCACGACCCTTCTTTAAAAAGATTGGCCATAGCTTTTCCAAAAAAGGAAACATATGAGTGTTAGGTTTTAGATTTGTATTGACTTAATTTCATAACAAAACTCTCATTGTTTGTATTGATTAGTTTCTTAGGTGGTTCGTGTTTGATATGAGCTTCAAAGAAGGAAAGCAACTTCTCATGCAAAGTTTGTCTTCAAGAGGAAAGATGATTACTCCGATGCTAAGGTATCGAGATTCTTTCTCCTCTTGTAAGGCGTAAGGTACACACACACACACACACACACACACACACACATTGCATCCATATATGTCCCTACATCATTGTGCTCAATTGGTATAACACGTACACACACTTATTGTTGTATGCACATGCACTAGATTTAAACTGACAAACTTTGTAAAATTTCATGTTCTAGGATTATATCTAGGAAATGGCATACTTGTGTGTTATTTTGTTTATTTGTTTGTATTTTATTAATATCAAACTTGAATATGTTCTCATATTATTTCATATTGAGCTCTGAACATTTTAGTTACTTATTCATAAGTTTTTGAGTTCCGAGTTAGATTTTACGAAACTTTTTGTGTATTTATCGTACATGGTTTTCGTCCTTGTGTATCGAGTCAAATTCTAAGTTTTTAATAAAAGTTTGATAACGTCTATGTCCGTGAGTGAGTTAGGGTTTGTAATCCGAAAACGGATTCAAATTCCGAGTTTGGAGGCCTGAGAACAGTCGAAGAACACGAGAAGTGCGAGAAAATGAGCAAATAGGAAGAGGGGTGGCAAATTGCAAAAACTTCCCCTCTCCCATGGAGGCGCGTGGCCTCCACGGGAAGGCCACTCTTCTGCATCCATGGAGGCCACGCGCCTCCATGGGGAGCTGAGGTGGCGTGCTGATGGCTGCCACCCGTGCCCTCCCTCTCTCCATGTCATTTCCCTTTCTATATATTCAAAAATCTGCAGAATTTTATACAACTTCTCAATTTTGTTTTTGTGATATCTCACTCATTTCAAATCCGATTTTGGTGATTCAACAGCCAACATTAATTGTCTTTCAAAGAAGAACAAGTCGCAAGTAGTTTGAAAGCTAATTGGAGTTCAGATTTTTCTATTTACTTTGATCTTCATCAAGTATTCATCATTTTTGTAAGTAAATCATATTCTCTACACTTTTCCTGTGATCAATTTGTTGAATCTCTTGATTTGAATATGAAATATGTTTAGAATGATTTGGATTCTATTTTTGGACTTGTTTGAGTAATTTTCGAAATTAGCTTTCGTGATTTTTGATTGAATATCTTTTTAGCTAATTTTGATGAACATAAACTTGAATCTAGAATACTTTGTGTTTTTTATCTTGATTGTTGATTTCTAGGTTTTAGTCACATGTTCTAGAACTAGAATATTTTTATTGTGATTTTTATTATTCAAATCTAGTTCTTCTTATTTGAGTGAATATGTTGATGATTTCAAGTGTTGATTTGATCACTTCATTTTAAAGCTAGTTTTGTGCTTTTTATTGCAAATTTATTATTCTAGCTTTGATTGATATGTTTAAGTTTCTAGATATATCTTGTGTATGAATTGAATTGCGTATTCTAGATTTCCTATTACATGCTCATAAAGATTAGATACATTTGTTTGTGAGCTTGATTTGTGCAATACTAATTCTTCATTCGAGTGTGTTTGATCAATATACTCTATTTGCTTGTGTTTGCATCATATTTGCATATTTGCATTACACTTAGATCATTGCCTTGTAAAAGGAGAAAGTCTCTTGTTGGAGTCTGAAGCTTTAACTTGAGTATGAAGTCTTAATTAGGATTGTGAAGATCCGGATAGTTAAGCAAGGAAGTCTTGGCTAGGATTGTGAAGATCCGAATATTCAAGCCAGGAACTTTCTAGACGCACGTGAAGTGTCTTGCATAGAAAGAGGTAAGTCTATCACTAGTAAGAGGCCTAAGTTTAGGTTAGAGTGAGACGATCCAAAAGGGTGGATCATGTGAAGTGATCGTATGAAGGTGTACATTCTACCAACTAGTGAAAGATAGTGTTAACGGAAAATTTACTAGGGATGAGAAATATCAGTTAACACCCTCAAGACCACTACCACGGAGGTAATGGCCGGAGGTTGATTGTTTAAATGATTTGCTCGAATCATGACTACTCATACACGACGAAAAGAAGAAAAAATTAGATTTATTGTTTATATTGTGTAACGTACAAGAATTTCTCAAAATACTCTCAATCTCTTTAGGGTACAGTAGGGTGGCACTCTCGTGCCTATCGAAAAGTAGTCTCCTCTTCTTGAAGACCGAAGTCCTCTATTTATGCATAGTTTTGATTAGTTAAATTTACGATTCTCCCGCCTTGATTCTCTCAATCCTTCCCCTCCTTATCGGGCGGGATCTTTTCTTTAATGGTTGTTGACTTTGGATTAATAACGGATTCGAGAATATCTTAGGCGGAGATGAGTATGTTTCCTTTTTGGATTCAACCATTTGTTCTACACGTAATGTTTCAATGTTACTGAGGTGATCCCATGTACCTCATGGTACTACTCCTCATAAGGGTCACCGAGTAGGGTGTTTGTTGTTTCTTGGAATGATGTGGATTCATGCCATGGTCTGGGTACTGAGAGCTTTGTCTTGCTTTCTCAGGTTCCTTGTAGCTTTACATGCCCCCTTTGGGTGTTCTTTGGTAGTAACGGACTTCGACGAGCTTCCTCTTACTTATCCAAGTAGGCCCGAAACTTCCCTTGGTGAGATGGTGAAATATTGCAACGTGGGTTTGATGCCTAATAAGTTCATCACTGGACTGGGAGGGAATGGCGTGCGTCTGGGGAACCTACGAGGAGGTATTGGCTTTGGGGAGCCAGGATCGTCATGCATCTGGCTCTCCCCGAATTCTTGTTTTAGTGTTACTGGCTCGACCTGACCGTGTCGGGCTCCATCTCGGATGTTTCCCGAGCTCGACGTCCTTACCTCGCTTCTGTGGGGTGGCTCCTTGGTTCGACCCCGGAACCCGCGGTTTTGTGGAAGGTAATCCTGGGCCTGGACTTCGGGCTAGGAAGGTGGAGAATTTTCCTTTGATCCCAAGCCCAATTTGGCTATTAACAGAAGTCCCCTCTGACTTGAACACCGGTGATTGTGTTTCGGGGTTAGAGTCAGATTCCCTTTTCTAATTGGGAAATTTTCCCTCCGTTACCGTTGCTCATAATCTTGGTGGAAATCTTCTCATTAATTGCCCAAGTGACGTGGCGAGAACAGACCTGTGTATTCCCAAAATAATATGGCTACGTTACGGCCATTTCGTGATTCGAAGTGATCCCACTGAAGATTTCGCTTTTATGTTGCCTGAGTCACTCCTATTTAAATCTGGCTGTGCTATCTCCTATTTCATTCTTCTTCCTTCTTTCAAATTTTAAATTTTCTACAAAGAGAAAGTTCCTCTTCCCTTCGTTGGCTTTGCGAATCTTACCCCATCATGTCGAAAAATAGCCATGACTCCGTCGATTCCATTATTGATGGCAAAGAGGTCACCAGTCTCGCCCTCAGAAAATGGGCACGAAAGAACTTCAACAACGACGATTCTCCTCCGAATCCGTAACGATGGAGGTCGAATAAAAACGTGACAATTGGAATCGGGTTCTCCAACTGACCCGACAGCCCTCTGGAATTGGTCGACGACTACTCTGATGAAGAGAACATGGACGACGCTACCGGGAAGGACCAGGCTATGGAGGTTGGGCCTCCTCTGGAAAGGCTTCCTCCTTATGACTTCAGGGTTATCCCCGACTCTATCTTTGATTCGAACTCGATCGACCGCTTGAGGTCCAAGTACAGCATCTCTGATAGTGTTTCTATCTCGGTTCCCCCCAAAGGTTATGACGTCTTCAATCCTTCCGGTGGTATGCTTCCGATTCATGTGGCGGCTCTCGAGAATGGGGTCAGGCTTCCCCTACATCCTACCCTTCGACGAGCTCTCAACGTTATTCAGCTAGCTCCTCTTCAGTTGACGCTTGGCTTTCGGAGGCACTTGATTGGCTTCCTCGTGCTGTGGAGGGAACAATGCCAGCTGAGCAAGGTGGCGAGAGAGCCCGGAGCAGAGGAACTGGCCTACCTCTTTCAAATCGGGAGTCTATCTGGTGCTCCTCGAGGTCAGTTCTATGCCAAAGCCAAAAATAAGCTCAACTTCATCATTTCTGGTGCTTCGAAGAAAGACTCCACCTGGAAGGAAGAGTGGATTCTGGTAGGGGGTGACTGGGGGAGTTCAATTTTTATTGGAGGGCACGAGTTCAGGGTTCCCACGGCTTTCAATGACAAACCATCGTGAGACCGGGACTCCCTGTCATCTGAGTCTGAAACTGTTTTGAAGGCTATCCTTGCCAAGAACTACTTGAACATGAAGTTCCCAACAGTTGAAGCCTTCGATTCTTGCAGGGTGAATCAATATCTGTGAATCTCCGACGCTGTTCCTCATAAGTAACACCGGGTTGTCTTTTTTTTTTTACTCTGTTCTGACATTTTAACAGTTTATGTTGTTGAACCAGCTTCTCGCACGGCCAAGCAACCCCGGCAAGCTCGCACCTCTCCTCTCTCTGCCAGATTGACTCGGGGGATTTCTACCGTTCCTTCGGAGAAGGAAAGGCTAGTTGTTTCTGCCGGGACCACGCCTGCTTCTGCTCTGTCCCTTTCCCCGACTGGGTCTAAGAGAGCTAATCTCGCGTCTCGGGCTTCCAGGGCATTATATAGGGGAACTTCTACTCCACGGGCTGCTGATACATCGGTTCTTGCCCCCTACTGTTGTCGCCACTACTACTGCTGCTACCGCTCTGAAGGTTAATCCACTTATTGTCTCAGAGCTTTCAAATCCTCAAGCTTCGAATGACTCCTAAGCGGGCGTTGCGGAGGTTCCTTCTGCCCGCTCCCGTCATCAGTCGAGCTCGGTAGGGCAAGACGAAGTCTTAGAGCAATTCATAGTGTCTTGTCCGAGTATGTGTCTATCTGGAATGGCTTCAATGCCCGTTGACGTTTTGCTCATTAAGGGGTCCGCTGTCTTGGCTAAGGTAGTTATTTTCCCTTTAAACCTTTTCTGTAACCGCTTGTTTGATTGTTTTCTAACCTATGCTTTGCTTCTTATAGGCCTTCAAATTAAACGTCGCTATTGGTCATCAGGTAGCCCTCCTCCGTGATCAGGCCACGAAGGCTGAGGCTGAAAAAGCCATGGATTACTCGCGGGAGCTCAGACGTTGGTACAGGTGTTAACAGAAAATTTGATCGGGGTGAAAAATCTCAATTAACACCCTCAAGACCACTACCACGGAGGTGGTGGCCAAGGTCGAATGTATTCTAAACAGTGCTTATTCAAATGACAAAAAATACTAATATTAATACAATCAAAAGAGAATGAAAATGCATTCTTTATTAATGGTGTATCGTGTACAAATATCTCTCAATTGCTCTCAATTTCTCTAGGGTGTAGTAGGGTTGTTGTCGTATGTCTGTCGAAAAGTAGTCACTTTCTCTTTCTCTCTTTTTTCTATTTATGCATAGTTTTGGTAGGTTAAACCAACTGATTCTCCCCTTGATTTTCTCAGTCCCTTCCCTCCTTATCGGACGGGATCTCTCATTTAAATGTCATTGACTTTGCGTTAATAGCTGAGTTGAGAATATCTTGGTGGAGATTAGTTTGTTTCCTTTTTGACTCTATTACTTGTTCTGCATGTACGTAATATTTCCAGATATGATCCAGTGTATCTTCATATCTTCACAGCATGATCCCTCATAGGGGTCATTGAATATGGTATGTATCGTCTTGTATGGCGAGGCAGATCAGATAGCGAGGTAGATCAGATAGAGAGGTAGATTAAAGTCTAGCTAGGAGCTTAGTCTAGCCAGGAGCTTAGTCTAGCCAGGAGCTTGGCCTGACCTCCCTTGATCTCTTGGAGCTTGATGCAGCCCCCTGCAGACACTCCTCTATCACAGCGGGGTTTTGCCGAGCTTCCGGAGAGGTTACGAGGTAGTCTCGACCTCGGGGAGCTTCCCGATTCCTGGTTTGGTGGTGCAGGCTCGATCTGACCGCGTCGGGTTCTATCCCGGGTGTTTCGGGAGCTCACTTTTATTTCTGTGGGGTGGTACCGTAGCTCGACTTTGGGAACCATGGTCCCCTGGTGGATAACCTCGGGCCTGGGGTCAGACTAGGAGGGTGAAAAATTTCCCTTTGGTCTCAAGCCAAATTTGGCTATTAACAGAAGTCCCCTCTGACTTGAACGCCAGTGATTGAGTTTAGGGTTGGAGTCAGATTTCCTATTTTATTTGGGGAATTTCTCCTTCTTTACCATTACAAGAATCTTGGGGGAAATCTTCCCATTAATTGCACGAGTGACGTGGCTGGAGCTGACTGGTTTATTCCCAAGTTAATCTGGCTGCGTTACAGCTGTTCCCGCGATTCGTGGTGATCTTAACCGAAATTTTCGGCGGCCCATACTGTAGCTCTATTGCCTATTTATACTTGGTTATTCCAATGCCTTCCTCATACCTTTCAAATTTCAAATTTTCCCAGGAAAAGCTTTCTCTCAAGCACATCTTTGTTCTCGTTCTTCATCCTCACCAACTTCATTCCATCATGTCGAAAGCCAGTCACGACTCCGTTGACTCCATTGTCGACGGCGAGGAGGTCATCAGCCTCGTCCATGGAAAACGGGCACGAAGGAGCCTAGATAGCGATGACTCTCCCCCAAATTCCGTAACATCGACGGTCAAACATAAACGTGTCCATTGGGACCGGGTTTTCTAATCATCCTGACCATCCTCTGGATTTAGTCGATGAGGATTCTGATAGAGAGGTTGGTGGCGACGCCGCGGGGGAGCGTCGAGTCCCGGCTACTGGTCCCCCTTTGGAGAGGCTTCCTCCCTATGACTTCAGGGTTGTCCCTGACTCTACAGTTGATCAGAACTAGATTAATCGTTTGAGGTCCAAGTACGGCATTCCTGACAGTGTTTCTATCTCGGTGCCTCCCAAAGGTTATGAATTCTTTAATCCCTCCGACAGCGTGCTTCTTATTCATGTGGGGCTCTCGAGAATGGGTCAGGCTCCCCCTTCATCCTACCCTTCGACGCGCTCTCAACGCCATCCAGCTTGCTCCTATACAGTTGACGCCCTGGCTTCTGGAGGCAGTTGATTGGCTTCCTCATGCTGTGGAGGGAACAATGTCAGATGAGAAAAGTGATGAGAGAGCCCAGGGCAGAGGAGCTGGCCTACCTTTTTCAAATCGAGAGTCTCTCCGGCGCTCCCCGAGGTCAGTTCTTTGCAAAAGCCAAGAACAAGCTCAACTTTGTCATTCCTGGTGCTTCGAAAGAAGGATCCTGCCTGGAAGGAAGAGTGGATCCTGGCAGGGGGTGACTGGGGAAGCTTGATTTTTATCGGAGGGCACGAGTTCGAGGTCCCCACAGCTTTCAGTGACAAACCATCGTGGGACCGGGATTCCCTGCCACCTGAATCTGAAGCCGTTTTGAAGGCTATTCTGGCCAAGAACTACTTGAACCTGAAGTTTCCAACCGCTGAAGCCTTTGATCCTCGCAAGGTGAATCAATACCTGTGGATCTCTGATGTTATTCCCCAGGAGTATCACTGAATCATCTTGCTTTATCTTGTTGACCAGCTCAGTTTTGATGTTTCCCTTTTTGTTTCATTTACTTATAGTTTTTATTGTTAAGCCAGCTTCTCGTGAAGCTCAGCAGCTCCGGCAAGTTCGCACTCTTCCCCCATCAAACAGACTGATGTGGGGGGCTTCTTCTGCCACCTCGGAGAAGGAAAGGCTGATTATTTCAGCCTAGATTACGCCTGCTCCTACCCCATCGTCTTCCCAGACGAGATCCAAGATGGCTACCTTTGTGTCTTGGGCTTCCAAAGTGATAAACAGATGGGCTTCTGTTTCCCAGGTAGCTGGCATTACTACTCATGCTTCTTTTGCTCCCTCTACTGCTATTGTTGCCCCACATGCTCATCTAGCTAATGCCGCTGCGATTCCAACCCCCCGAGCTTCAGAGGACTTTGAAGTGGGTGTCGCAGGGATTCCTCCTAGCCGCTCTCGCCTTCAGTCGAGCTCAGCGGGGCAGGATGAGGTCTTGGAACAATTCATCGCATTCTGCCCGGGTGGCAGGCTATCTGGGATGGCCTCGATGCCCGTTGATGTCTTGCTCACCAAGGGGTCTGCTGTCTTAGCTGAGGTCATTTTTCTTTCTCTATATTACTTCTAAGACTACCAACTTAATCGGTTTCTAACCTTGGCTTTGTATCTCATAGGCCTTTAAGTTTAACGTGGCTATGTGCCACTAGGTAGACCTCCTTCGTGATCGGGCTGCTAAGGCTGAAGTCAAAGCTGAGAGCCATGAGATTGCTCAAGCGGGCTCAGACATTAGTACAAGAGATGACCTCCAACCAAGGGAAGATGGAGACCTAGCTGGCCGAGCTTCGTCGTGATTATGAGAGGACAAAGCTGTCATTTGATCAAGAAATTCTCCTAATCTACCCTGCAGGCCAAGCAGGGGGATTCTTGGAAAACTGAGGCTAAAAAGTTGGACCCCGAGAATCAGGATTTCATTGCTCAGGTAGCCAAGCTACAAGCTGATGCGGAGACCTCCTTTAGTGATGGATATTTCTATATTTCCTTTCAAGTTGCAGAGGCTCTCCCCCTTCACTTTAATCTATCATCCATCACCGGTAGGGATAAAGAGGAGATAATGACTAAGGCTGCTGAGTTGTCTTGCCTTGACGATGATGGAGTGCTTCCCTCTAACCAGGCAGGAGATGGAAAGTAGCCCATCCAGGCAGACCCTTCATTTCCTCCTCCCAACTTTACTACTTCAGGTCCTAAGGAATCTTTAAGTAAGGTTATGTCCGCGTGGTCCGAAGGAGATCAAACAGGAGCTGGGGAAGGAGTAAAGTAGCCCGTCTAAGGGGTAAAAATGGAGGTCGACAGGAGCCAGACGGGGTCCATAGCTGCCCTTCTTGATGCGGCTGTCCCTCATGAGGTCATGGTAGTGATCAACGAAGTTCTGGAGGAAGATCCTGATGATCAGCATGAGGAACCTTTGAAATGAGAGATGGTTGGCGAGGGTAACCAGGAGGAGTTGATGGCGAGGATCAACATGAGGGAGGGGGATGAGCAGGGAGAAATCAAGAGGGCTCTGAAGCTTGACGCTACCTGTTCATGACTGGCCTTGATTGCCTGGAAAAAAGGGTGGGCACCCCGCTTTACTCATGATTAGTTTAGTTGGTCTCTTTTTTTTGTAGCCTGGATTCAGGGGTTGGGCTCCCCGTTTGATGGATGTAGCCTTGTTGGGGGATAGGCTCATTTGTTATTAATGAGAAACTGATATAACTTCCTTCATATTTGTTTTGATTGACCTTGATTACGAGCTTCCACCTCGATTGAGAACCATTTGCTTTATTCTTGATCCTGACTATGAATCAAACCTGTATCTTTGATGATGATTTGTTCATACTTCAATCTGGCTTTACAGGGAACTCTTATCATGATGATCTTAAAATTGTGAACGAAACAAATATTTATGTTTGAATCAGTTTCAGGAGAGGTAACCCTATCGAGGCATCAGGAAAGATGTCTAGTTATTTCTTGATCTCGAGATCTGGATGGCAACTATGCTCTTACACTCAGACCTTTCTTGGGAGTGGTAGCCCGACCAAGGCATCAGAAGGGCTGTCTAGCTATTTCCTGGTCTCGAGGTTTGGATGGCAACTATGCTCTTACACTCAGACCCTTCTTGGGGGTGGTAGCCCGACCAAGGCATCAGGAGGGCTGTCTAGCTATTTCCTGGTCTCGAGGTCTGTATGGAAACTATGCTCTTACACTCAAACCCTTCTTAGGGGTGGTAGCCCGACTAAGGCATCATGAGGGCTATCTAGCTATTTCCTGGTCTCGAGGTCTGGATGGCAACTATGCTCTTACACTCAGACCCTTCTTAGGGGTGGTAGCCCGACCAAGGCATCATAAGGGCTGTCTAGCTATTTCCTGGTCTCGAGGTCTGGATGGAAACTATGCTCTTACACTCAGACCCTTCTTGGGGGTGGTAGTCAGACCAAGGCATCATGGGTAACGAGGGAGCTTCCCCGGCTAGTCCCTAGTCTCGAGGTCCTGCTGGTAACTATGCTCTTACGCTTAGACCCTTCTTGGCTGGGGGTTGTGCCCGGCCAAGGCATCAGAGGCAGTGAGGGGGTTTACCAGGCTCACCCCTGGTCTTGAGGTGACAATGTCGAATTTTCTAGTCGAATATGTGGATATTAATGTAGAACATAATCGGAGATAAAGAAAAACACAGACTTTATTGATGATCGAGATGTAGTACATCGTTATTAGGGATTTTATTGCAACCTAAATGGGGGTAATCTACTCAAGAGTACCCTGCTCAGGGGTAGAACTTCCTCAAGTGATCTGCGTTCTAGGTGTGGTCGATGGGTCGTTCATCCATGTCTTCGAGTTTGTAGGCTTCATTGCGAGCAACTACCTTTATTAAGTATGGCCCTTCCCAATTGGGGCCTAGGGCTCCATCCGACCTTTTATGAGTATTCGAGGTCACTTTCCTGAGCATCAGATCCTCTTCTTTAAAATTATGGGCTCTGACCTTTTGGTTGAAATACCTAGCGATCTTGCTATGGTAGATCGCTACTTTCTCAACTACCGGGTCTTGTTTCTCTTCTAGGAAGTCTAGATTAGCTCGGAGCTTGACCTCATTACTTTTGGGTTCAAAATGCTGCACCCTGAATGAGGTCAGTTTATGCTTGATGGGGAGGACCGTTTCAACTCCGAAAGCTAGGGAGTAAGGTGTCTCCCAGGTAGCTGTCCTCTTTGAAGTCCGGTATACCCAAATGACCTCAAGCAGCTCTTCGGCCCATTTTCCTTTTTTCTGCTGTAGTTTCTTCTTCAGAAGCTTCTTGATAGTCTTGTTGGTGGACACCACCAGCACGTTGGTCTGAGGATGGCTACTGAAGCGAGCCTGAGGTCGATTCCCAAACCTTTGCAGAAATCTTTGAATCTGGCGTTGTCGAACTGCTTGCCCAGGTCGGCTACAATGATGAAGGGGGTCCCGAATCTACAAACCACGTTGGTTTTGATGAACTTGGTCCTATTCTTTTCTGATATTCGAGAAAGAGGCCATGCCTTGATCAATTTGTCTACTTCTTCCTACACCGCAGTGTTCCTCTCAGCGTTAAAGTGACGTCTCTTCTGTTTGACGGGCATGACTATTGGTTCTACAGCTAATCGATGGGTGACCAATGTGTTAACGGAAATTTTGCTCGGGATGAGAAATCTCAGTTAATGCCCTCGAGACCACTACCACGTAGGTGGTGGCCAAAATTCATTGTATATGTAACAGTGATTTATAAATTGACAAGTAAGCAAGAATGTTTTTATTGAACATGCATGGTATACAAATACAAAGGTTCTTCTCTTTTTTCTCTCAACTCTCTCTAGGGAATGGTCGATTGTTAGTCGTATGCCTGTCGAATAGTAGTCTCCCCTTTTTCATTTCTTTTCTTTTCTATTTATACATAGTTTATAGGTCAACAGATTGATTCTCCCTTGTTTTTTCTCAGTCTCCTCCTTATCGGACGGGATTTCTTGCTTTAATGTCATTGACTTTTGAATTGACGTCCGAATTGAGAGTATCGTGGTGGAGATCAATTTGTTTCCTTTTTGGATTTTATTACTTGTTCTGCACGTAGGTAACATTTCTAGATATGATTCAATGCATTCCGCGTATCCTTTCAGTATGATACTTTATGGATGTCGTTGGATATGACGATATGGTGTGGTGCATCAACCAGGGAGGTTGATTAGTATTTCCACCTTGATATCTGAGAAGTTTCATCCAGCTTTGAGCCAAATCTGGCTTCCCTTGACCTTTTCGAAGCTAGGTGTGGCCTCGACTGACCTTTTGAAGCTAGGTGTGGCTTCGACTGACCTCGCGGCCTTTTAGGGACATTCTTCTGTGTCAATCGAGGTACAGACGAGTCTCTGGAGCACTTGCGAGATGACCTCGACTTCGGGGAGCTTCTAGTTTTGGTGATGCGGGCTAGATCTAATCGTTCCGGCCTTTATCCCGGATGTTTCCTGAGCCCGTTCTTGTTCCTGGGGTGGTATTGCAGTTCGGCTCTGGACAGAGAGGTCTCCTGGTGGAAGCTCTCGGGTCCGGGCTCTATCCCGGATGTTTTCGGAGCCCGCCCTTGTTTCTGGGATGGTATAGTAGCTCAGCTCTGGATTGAGAGGTCTCCTGGTGAAACTCTCGGGTATGGAACTTGGTCTGGGAGGTGGAAAATTTCCCTTTGGTCCTTAGCCAATTTTGGCTATTAACACAATGATACTGGGATCCCGGGTATCTCATCGTGTCTCCAAGCGAAGATGTCGCTGAATTCTCTAAGAAGCTCAATCAAGCCTTCTTTCACTTCTGGTTCGAGGGTAGCCCCGACCTTGACGACCTTGGAGGGATCGTCATTTCTGATGGGTATCTCTTATAGTCTATCTATGGGTTGCCCGCTGGGCCATTCCTTGCTCTGTTCTTCCTCATAAGAATAATGGGTTCGCTCTCTGGATGCTCTACGGGCTCCATATCTTCCTCGATTATCCGGGATGCCTCCATATCTTCCTGGATTGTTGCAACCTATACGAACTGTTTTGCTAAAGCAGTAGAATTGGCGGACACTGCGTAGCACTTCCTAGCTACTTGCTGGTCTCCGCGTACCTCTCCCACCTTGGTTCCCACTGGGAACTTCAGGACATTGTGGTATATAGACAAGACTCTCTTCAAGGAGGACAGGAATAGTCTCCCTAAGATGGCGTTGTAAGCCGATGGGGTGTCAACCACAACAAAGTCTGTTAATAGCCAAAATTGGCTAAGGACCAAAGGGAAATTTTCCACCTCCCAGACCTGGTTCCATACCCGAGAGTTTCACCAGAAGACCTCTCAATCCAGAGCCGAGCTACTATACCATCCCAGAAACAAGGACGGGCTCCGGAAACATCCTGGGTAGAGCCCGGACCGGAGAGCTTCCACCAGAAGACCTCTATATCCAGAGCCGAACTGCAATACCACCCCAGGAACAAGGACGGGCTCCGGAAACATCCGGGATAAAGCCCGGAACGATCAGATCTAGCCCGCATCACCAAAACTAGAAGCTCCCCGAAGTCGAGGTCATCTCGCAAGTGCTCTAGAGACTCGTCTGTGCCTCGATTGACACAGAAGAATGTCCCTAAAAGGCCGTGAGGTCAGTCGAAGCCACATCTAGCTTCAAAAGGTCAGTCGAGGCCACACCTAGCTTCGAAAAGGTCAAGGGAAGCCAGATTTGGCTCCAAGCAGGATGAAACTTCTCAGATATCAAGGTCGAAATACTAATCAACCTCCCTGGTTGATGCACCACACCATAACGTCATATCCAACGACCTCCATAAAGGATCATACTGAAAGGATACGAGGAATGCATTGAATCATATCTGGAAACGTTACCTACATGCAAAACAAGTAATAAAATCCAAAAAGGAAACAAACTGATCTCCACCACGATACTCTCAATTCGGACGTCAATCCAAAAGTCAATGACATTAGAGCAAGAAATCCCGCCCGATAAGGAGGAGACTACTATTCGACAGGGATACGACTAACAATCGACCATTCCCTATAGAGGGTTGAGAGAAAAGAGAGAAGAACCTCTGTATTTGTATACCATGCATGTTCAATAAAAACATTCTTGCTTACTTGTCACTTTATAAATCACTGTTACATATACAATAAATTTTGGCCACCACCTACGTGGTAGTGGTCTTGAGGGCGTTAACTGAGATTTCTCATCCCGAGCAAAATTTCCGTTAACACTTTCTGGCGCCGTCTGTGGAAACTTACACCCAACTAACCAATCGTTTGTATTTATATTTTCATTGTTTTACAGGAACTATGAGGCTCCGCTCCTCCCAAGGCCAACACAGAGTCCCGGAGCAGTCTCCGGCGAGGCCAACCCGAAAAGCCCCAGGAAGGGGGAGAAAGTCTGGATATAGTAGTCAAGCTCCGATCTAGACAACCAATACACGGGCTACTGGCCACCCCATAGTGAGCCAGGCAGCACTCGACCAACAAGCGGCGGCCTTCGTAGAATCCGTCTGCTTCCGCCTACTCGCTGAAGGCATCACAATCCAACCAACCAACCTTAATGATCAGGGAGAGCCGAGCAGGCTCGGAGCTAGGCCACCTGCTTTCAATCGCCTAGGACCTCCTCCTCCAGAGCCGGCTCGAGATAGATCAGGGCCCCAACGTTCGATCCGGGATAGGCTGGGACCCATGCCCCAGCTCCGAGAAGACTTTCACAATATCAACCCCGGCTAGTTAAGTCTGTCGCGGATGCTTTTACCGGGAAGCCTCGAGGGCTATCTCATCCAACTACATCTAGGAGAACTACTCGGGCCCTAGAGGAGGAAAGTAAACAAACTCCCCGAGTGGATCATACCGGATAGAAATTTCCAGTTCATCAGAAAGATTCGACAAAGCGACTGAGGGATCTGAGGTTAACTCGAAGAGACCTGGGAACAAGCGACTGAGGGATCAGCTGGCAAAGCTACAAAAAGAGGTCCAGCAGATAAGGAAGGGAAAGAGTAAGGAGGACAAAAAGAATCCCCTGAGCGAGATGAACGCTCTCTTCACTAGGAGGATCCGGGAAGCAGAGCTCCCCCCGAAATTCAAAATGCCAGCAGATAAGTTCTCTGGAATAGAAGATCCTCTAAGCCACCTAGAGAGCTTTGTTCAACAAATGGAGGTCCAGAACACTACCAGAGTAGCTATGTGCAGAATGTTCCCAACGACCTTGACTGACTACGCGAAAACCTGGTTCAGGAAACTACCCGTTGGAAGCATGGATTCTTTCACAAAATTATCAACCGATTTTTGCTCAGAATTCCAAGGAGTTAAACCTCGCCCGAAAGATCCCATACACCTCCAATATGTGATCCAGGAACTGAGTGAAACTCTTCGATCATATGTGGAGCGATTTCACAAGGAGGTCATACAAATGGGAGTTTTCACTGAAAAAGAAACCCTCGCCAACTTCAGGCGAAACCTCTGGGCAGGAAAGCTTTTCCATTCTTTCACCAAGAGACCTCCCGAGACTTACTAGGAGGCCTATGACCGGGCTCTTGAGCAGGTCGAGATCGACGAACAACTCAAGGTCAAGACAGAACATGACGACATGAGAACGGCAATACGTCTGAAGAAAGAAGCCCCCAAATTTGAGCCAGTACAGAAAGCTCATAATAAACCTCCCAACAGGTCGACCTATCGCCTCCCTGCTCCTCCGCACAGGCAAGAAAGATATCCAGCAAAACGAACCCCTTCCCGGGCTTCGCCGCCTCCCAGGACCGTGGCTCCAGTAATGCAAGGGGAAAAAGGGTATGACTACTACACCCCTTTGAATGCTTCCAGGGAAACAGTCTACCTTGCCATACGAGATAAAGGGTTGCTCCAAAAGCCCGCTCCTATGAAGGCCCCAGCTGACAGGAGAAACCGGTACAAGTACTGCGACTTTCACGAAGACGTGGGCTACAACACTTCGGAGTGCTATAACTTGCGCAACCAGATTGAGGCCCTGATAAGGGGAGGATGCCTGATTGAGTTCTTACAACAGGTCAGAGATAATATCAGGACTGGAAGGGAGGTACAAGCTGAAATCTGCGAGGACGCAGAAAAGAGGAAAGGGGAGCAGGCTGACTTAATGCAATAGATCCAGGTGATACACACTATCAGCAGAGGTCCTACAGTTGCCGGCGTTTCCAATAACTCCAGGAAAAACCACGCAAGAAAGGTTCCCCGCCTCGGAGATAGCCGAGGGATCTTCGAAGTCAGCCAGAGCCTGACAGAGCCCTCCCAGTCAGCTCAGATCGTATTCACCGAAGCAGATGTCTTCAATACTGTGCAACCTCATGATGATCCTATGGTCATCACAATACAGATCGCCAACTGTCTGGTCCATCGCGTGCTCGTGGATACAGGTAGCAATGTAGATATCCTCTTCAAGGATACCCTGGAAAAATTGAATCTGAAGCAACATTGTTACAATAACTGTACCACTCCGCTTTACGGTTTCACTGGGGACTCGATCATACCAGTGGGGTCAATTATCCTCCCAGTAATCATCGGGGTCACCCCGCTCCAACAGAATGTAATGACCGACTTTATTATGGTGGACACCTCATCGGCCTACAACGCCATCCTAGGGAGACCTTTCCTGTCCTCCTTGAAGGGAGTCTTGTCCATATACCACAACGTCTTGAAATTCCCGGTTAGAACTAAAGTATGAGAGGTACGCGGAGACCAGCAGGCAGCCAAGAAATGCTACACAGTATCTGCCAATCCTACAGCTCTAGCAAAGCAGTGTGTACAGGTGACATTAATCCTTAAAGACATGGATACAACCCGGATAATCCAGGAGGAGAAGGAGCCCGAGGAACATCCCGGGCATCCGGAGGATGAACCTATCATGCCCTACGAGAAAGAACGGAGTAAGGAATGGGCCAGCGGGCAGCCCGTGGATAAACTAGAAGAGATATCCGTCAGGAATGACGATCCCTCCAAGGTCCTCAAGGTCGGAGCCACCCTTGATCCAGAAGAAAAAAGAGGACTGATTGATCTTCTCAGGGAATTCAGCGACATCTTCACCTGGAACCATGATAAAATGCCTGGAATTCCGGTATCGTTGGCTACCCACCGGCTAGCAGTAGATCCAACAGTCAAGCCCGTCAAGCAGAATAGGCGTCACTTCAACGCTGATAGGAACGCGGCGGTACAGGAAGAGGTTGATAAATTGATCAAAGCGGGGTTCGTCAGAGAGGTACGTTACCCCGAATGGGTCGCCAACGTGGTCATGGTCACGAAGGCGAATAGGAAAAGGCTTATGTGTGTCGACTACACCGACCTCAACCGGGCTTGCCCGAAAGACAGTTTTCCTTTACCAAAGATCGACCAGTTGGTTGACTCCACAGTCCGGAAACAAACTTTTGAGTTTTATGGACGCATTCTCAGGATACAACCAAATTAAAATGCACCTGGCTGACCAAGATAAGACCAGTTTCATTACTGGGCAAAGCTTATACTGCTACAAGGTGATGCCGTTTGGTTTGAAGAATGCAGGGGCCACATACCAGCGGCTGGTTAACAAACTATTCAAGCCCGAGATAGGAAGGACAATGGAAGTATATATCGAAGACATGATCACGAAATCCCCAACCACAAAGGGACATCAGGAAGACCTTCGCAAAACCTTCCTCATACTGAGGGAAAACCAGATGCGTTTGAACCCCTCCAAATGTGCCTTTGGGGTAACGGCAGGGAAGTTTCTGGGCTTCATGGTTCATGAGAGAGGTATAGAAGCCAACCCAGAAAAAATCAAAGCTATCTTGGACCTGGAATCCCCGACCTCGCTCAAGCAAGTACAGATTCTGACTGGACGGGTGGCGGCACTCAACAGGTTTATCTCTCGCTCCACCGATAAATGTCTCCCTTTCTTCAAGGCCATCAAACAAGAAAGAACATGAAATGGAGCCAGGATAGCGAGCAGGCGTTTCAAACTTTGAAAGAGTACCTAACAAGCCCCCCTTTGTTCGTCAAGCCGGTTCTCGGAGATGAGTTGCAGATTTACCTGGCTGTATCAGAAACTGCAGTAAGCGGGGCTTTGGCCAAGGATTGTAGCGATGGTTTTCAAAGACCCATATACTATGTGAGTCATGCCTTGACCAAATCAGAAAGGAACTACATTCTCCTGGAGAAGCTTGCTTACGCTCTAGGTGATCTCAGCGAGGAAACTCCGTCCCTATTTTCAAGCTCACACAATAGCAGTGGTGACAGACCAACCCCTCCGTCAATTCTTGCAAAGACCAGACATGTCAGGAATGCTAGTTTTATGGGCACTAGAGCTCACTCAGTTCGACCTAAAGTATAAGCCCCGGACTACGATTAAGGCACAGGCTTTGGCCGACTTCGTGGCAGAATTCTCAGCGATCCCAAATCCAGACGATCCCTCAGTATCAAACGAGGTCCCTGAGAAGGTATCCGAGGTCGAAAATTGGCCGGAAGGCTACAAGCCATGGATCCTCTTTTCAGACAGAACATCCGGACGAGCTGGGGGAGGAGCTGGCATAGTTTTGATAGATCTGGAGGGGACTGAAATCTGTCACTGTTTCAGATTCGAGTTTAAAGCTACCAACAACGAAGCAGAATATGAAGCCCTTCTAGCATGGGATGAAGGTAGTCCATCGAACTAAAGGCCGACTACCTGCAGATCAAGAGCGATTCGTTACTTGTTGTAAACCAGGTGACTGGGGTCTACCAGGCAAAGGGAGATAATATGGTTGCCTACCTAAATCTAGCTCGGCTGCTGAAAAGCAAATTTAAGGGACTCAAGATCGATCAGGTACCTCGACACCAAAACCATCGCGCAGATGTTCTGGCTAAAATAGCGGCGAATGGAGGCCAATCCCTACCAAGGGGAATTCCCCTCCAAATAATCACCCAGTCAAGCATAGCCACAAATGGAGAAATGTGTTCCCTGGATCACCTACCTTGCTGGATGGACCCAATTGTCGCCTACCTCCTTGAATGAGAGCTTCCTGAAGAGCCCGACCAAGCCCGAAAAATTAAGAGACTCTCAGTTCGATACTGTATTGTGGACGGATACCTCTACAGGAGGGGCAGATCCCTCCCCTTACTTAAATGCTTGCATCCCGATGATGCTAAGTGGGCATTGAGAGAGGTCCACTCTGGGGACTGTGGGAACCACATAGGTGGGGAAGCTCTAGCCTATCAGGTTTTTCATATGGGGTACTATTGGCCGACCATCCATCAAGATGCAAAGAGTTTTGTGCAATCCTGCGAACCTTGTCAAAGAACCTCAAACTTGAACCACCAGCCACCCGAGCGACTGTCGTCCCTTAGTTCACCTTATCCCTTTGCCATGTGGGGAATCGACCTAATTGGGCCACTTCCTACCGCTCCTGGACAGATGAAACACGCTATCGTGGCTATCGACTACTTCACAAGATGGGTCGAGGCAGGACCTCTTTCTCTAATATCGGAAAAGAATATAACCAAGTTCATCAAGACTAACATGGTTTGCAGGTTCGGGACCCCTCTCATCATTATAGCCGACCTAGGAAAGCAATTCGACAATGCCCAATTCAAAGACTTCTGCAAGGGATTAGGGATTGACCTCAGGCTCGCTTCAGTGGCTCATCCCCAGACTAACGGATTGGTAGAATCCACCAACAAGACAATCAAGAAACTTCTGAAAAAGAAACTTCAGGAGAAGAAAGGTAAATGGGCCGAAGAGCTACCAGAAGTCCTCTGGGCATACCGAACTACAAAAAGAATAGCTACCGGAGAGACACCTTATTCCCTGGCTTTCGGGGTTGAAGCAGTCCTCCCCATCGAGCATAAATTAACCTCGTTCAGGATACAGCACTTTGAGCCCGAAAGTAACGAAGTCAAGCTCCGGGCTAGTCTAGACCTCTTAGAAAAAAAGAAAGACCGGGTAGCAGAGAAAGTAGTGATCTACCAGAGCAAGATCGATAGCCCTCCTAATGCCTTGGTCGAGCTACCACCCCCAATAAGGATCTGAGTGTAAGAGCATAGTTGCCCTCCAAATCTCGAGACCAGGAAATAGCTCGATAGCCCTCCTGATGCCTTGGTCGGGCTACCACTCCTAAGAAGGATCTGAGTGTAAGAGCATAGTTGCCCTCCAGATCTCGAGACCAGGAAATAGCTCGATAGCCCTCATGATGCCTTGGTCAGGCTACCACCCCCAAGAAGGATCTGAGTGTAAGAGCATAGTTGCCATCCAGATCTCGAGACCAGGAAATAGCTCGATAGCCCTCCTGATGCCTTGGTCGGGCTACCACCCCCAAGAAGGATCTGAGTGTAAGAGCATAGTTGCCCTCCAGATCTCGAGACCAGGAAATAGCTCGATAGCCCTCCTGATGCCTTGGTCGGGCTACCACCCCCAAGAAGGATCTGAGTGTAAGAGCATAGTTACCCTCCAGATCTCGAGACCAGGAAATAGCTCGATAGCCCTCCTGATGCCTTGGTCGGGCTACCACCCCTAAGAAGGATCTGAGTGTAAGAGCATAGTTGCCCTCCAGATCTCGAGACCAGGAAATAGCCCGATAACCCTCCTAATGCCTTGGTGAGGCTACCAACCCCAAGAAGGATCTGAGTGTAAGAGCATAGTTGCCCACCAGATCTCAAAGACTAGGAAAAAGCTAATTAGCCCTCCTAAAGTCTTGGTTGGGTTATCACCTCTAATATATATATATATATATATATATACAATGTTTGCTTTCGTGTGCAGGATCAAAGTCATCATAATTCCCTACACGAATCTTAATTGTTGCTACAGATGCTACTCTAGATCCCATGCAAGACCAGAAACAGAATAAAAGTTCTCAAAAGAGCGCTTCGATTTATCATTAAGGACAAGGGGAGCCTATCCCCCGATAAGGCTACATCCAAATGAAGAGCCCAACCCCCAAACTCGGGCTACAAAAAGAAGAAAAGTGAAAAATTGATAATGGCAAAACAGGGTGCCCACACCCTTTTCCAGGCAATCAAAAACAAGTCATCCGCTTCAAGCTTTGGGACTCTCATGGCTCCCCTCCGCTGGCCCTTCTCCTTCCTGATGATCCTCGGTATCAACCCCCTCTACAGGTAGCTGTCCATCTGGGTTATCCTCACCGACCGCCCCTCCATTTAGAGGCTCCATCGGATGATCAGCTGGATTTTCCTCCAAAACTTCATTAATTACATCCATAACCTCAGGAGGGACAGCCGCGTCAAGAAAGGCAGCCAAGGACCCCATCTGGCTCCTGTCGACCTCTATCTCTGTTAAAGGGGGATCCTTAGATGGGCTCCTAACCTCTTCACCAGCTCCCAATTGGTCCTCCTCGGATCGAGAAGACATCACTTTGCTGGAAGACTCCCCATGACCCGAGGCGATAAAGGAAGGAAGATAGGAATGAGGGATCTGACTGAGCGGGCTGCTTCCCAGTTCCTACTGGGCTAGAACGGACCATCTTGTCTCCCTCAGGGCGAGATAACTCGGCAGCTTTAAGCATTATTTCTTGTCTGTCCCAGCCCGCAATAGACGATAAATCAAAGGGAGGAGGAAGAGCTTCCGCGGCCTGAAAGGAAGCATAAAAATACCCGTCACTGAAGGAGGTCTCCGCATCAGCTTGCAGCTTGGCCACCTGAGTAATCAGAGACTGGTTCTCGAGGTCCAGCTTCTTAACCTCAGATCTCCAGGAATCCCGCTGCCTAGCACGCCGGAGAGATTGAAGACAGTTCCTGATCAAAAGATTGCTTCATCCTCTCATGATCGCAGCGAAGCTCAGCCATCTCGAGCTCGATTTTTCCCTGGCTGGAAGTCACCTCTTCCACTAAAGACCGAGCCTGCTTGAGCAGTTCCCGGGCTTTCTCGGCTTCAGCCTCGGCTTTTGCAGCCCGATCACGAAAGAGGGCTACCTGTTGGCCCATCGCGACATTAACCTTAAAGGCCTACAAAATACAGAACCCGAGTTAGAAACTAAACGAATTAACAAAAGAAGCGTGAAGGAAATACAATTACCTCAGCTAAAATAGCAGAGCCCTTGGTTATAAGGACGTCCACAGGCATAGAAGCCATCTTGGAGTTCCCGCCACCCGGACAGGACGCTATGAACTGCTCCAGGACCTCGTCCCGCCCCGTCCAGCTAGACTGAGGCCGGGAGAGACTGGGAGGAACCTTCGCGACACCTTTCCCAGAAGCAACACCTTTCCCAGAAACCTCCAAGGCTTTGGTTGTTGGAAGCGCAGCGGAATCAGGTGTTTGAGTCGAAGGGGTAGAGACTTTAATGGCCACAGCCGAGGGGGCAGAAGCAGCCGGGTTAACCACCTGGGGAGCTTTACCCAAAGCCCGGAAAGCCCGCGAGGCAAGAGTGGCCATCTTAGACCCAGCGGAAGAGATAGACGATGCCAGGGAAGGTTCGACCCCATAGGAGGGAAGAGAGGCTCCACCTTGAGGAGAGCGTGAGACGTGACAAGTGGCTGGCTCCACGACAAAAATTGTAAAAAAAAAAATGTTAGAACCAAGCCAAGTAAAAAGGAGAAGCAACTCAATGACACTTACGAGGAATAGTGTCTGAAATCCACAAATACTTGTTCACCCTATGAGGATCAAAAGCTTCAGCAGTAGGGAACTTCGGATTCAGATAATTCCGGGCTAGAATAGCCTTTAAGACGGCTTCGGACTCAAAAGGCAGGGAGTCCCGGTCCCAAGATGGCTTGTCACTAAAAGCCGTAGGAACCTCGAATTCATGCCCTCCGATGAAAATCGAGCTCCCCCAGTCATCCCCCGCCAGGATCCATTCCTCCTTCCACGAGGGGTCCTTCTTCGAGGCACCAGGAACGATGAAGTTGAGCTTATTCTTGGCCTTGGCATAGAACTGGCCTCGAGGAGCCCCAGACAAGCTCCCAATCTATAAGAGATAAGCCAGCTCCTCTGCACCTGGCTCCCTCGTCACTTTACTCATCTAGCATTGTTCCCTCCATAATACAAGGAAACCAATCAGATGCCTCCAGAAGCCAGGCGTCAACTGGAGGGGAGCGAGCTGGATGGCGTTGAGTGCCCGCCGAAGGGTTGGATGGAGGGGAAGCCTGACCCCATTCTCAAGAGCGGCCACATGAATCGGAAGCACGCCTTTAGGGGGGTTGAAAAACTCATAATTTTTAGGAGGCACCGAGATGGATACGCTGTCGGGGATGCCAAACTTTGACCTCAAGCGATCAATCGACAACGGGTCAACGGTGGAATCTGGGACAACCCGGAAATCGTAGGGAGGGAGCCTCTCCCCAAGGGGACCAGGAGCCGAGACCCGACGCTCCCCCGCAGCGCCACCAGCCGCTTCTTTGTCGGAGTCATTATCGTCGATATCCAAAGGGTGGTCGGGATGGTTGGAGAACCCAGTCCCAATAGATACATTCCTACTTGACCGCCGATGTTGTGAGGTGGGTGGGGAATCATCGCCGTCAGAACTCCTCATAGCCCACTTCCCTAGAATAAGACTGACGACCTCCTCGCCGTCGAATATGGAATCAGTTGAGTCACGACTGTTTGTCGACATTATAGAAGATGAAGAATGAAGAAAGAAGTAAGCTCAGAAGAAAAGCTATGGAAATATTTCTCAGCAAAAAATTTTTAGCTCGAAGAGATGTGAGGAAAATGGGGAGGAAAACAGACATATATATAGGCAGAAGGGCAACAGCACTGAGATACTCGTCTGGTAACGGTAAAAAATCGATTACAGTAACGTAACCGGATTAAACTCGAAAGCGGGCTAATCATCTCATGCCACATCACTTACGAAGTTAAGAGGATGATCTCCCCAAGATTCCGGTAACGGTAAAAAATCTCGGGGACTGCCGTAACGCAATCAAATTAATTCGAAGATAAATTAGTCGGTTCGCAACACGTCATTCAAATGAAGAAATTTCCCCAATATTTCGGTAACGGTAAAAAGAGGAAGATTTCCCAAATAAAGTGAAAATTTGACCTCAACCCTGAGCTCGACGTCTGGTGTTCAAGTCAGAGGGGACTTCTGTTAATAGCCAAAATTGGCTAAGGACCAAAGGGAAATTTTCCACCTCCCAGACCTGGTTCCATACCCGAGAGTTTCACCAGAAGACCTCTCAATCCAGAGCCGAGCTACTATACCATCCCAGAAACAAGGGCGGGCTCAGGAAACATCCTGGGTAGAGCCCGGACCGGAGAGCTTCCACCAGGAGACCTCTATATCCAGAGCCGAACTGCGATACCACCCCAGGAACAAGGACGGGCTCCGAAAACATCCGGGATAAAGCCCGGAACGATCAGATCCTAACCAGCATCACCAAAACTAGAAGCTCCCCGAAGTCGAGGTCATCTCGCAAGTGCTCCAGAGACTCGTCTGTGCCTCGATGGATACAGAAGAATGTCCCTAAAAGGCCGCGAGGTCAGTCGAAGCCACATCTAGCTTCAAAAGGTCAGTCGAGGCCACACCTAGCTTCGAAAAGGTCAAGGGAAGCCAGATTTGGCTCCAAGCAGGATGAAACTTCTCAGATATCAAGGTCGAAATACTAATCAACCTCCCTGGTTGATGCACCATACCATATCGTCATATCCAACAACCTCCATAAAGGATCATACTGAAAGGATACGAGGAATGCATTGAATCATATCTGGAAACGTTACCTACATGCAAAACAAGTAATAAAATCCAAAAAGGAAACAAACTGATCTCCACCACGATACTCTCAATTCGGACTGTCAATCCAAAAGTCAATGACATTAGAGCAAGAAATCCCGCCCGATAAGGAGGAGACTACTATTCGACAGGGATACGACTAACAATCGACCATTCCCTAGAGAGGGTTGAGAGAAAAGAGAGAAGAACCTCTGTATTTGTATACCATGCATGTTCAATAAAAACATTCTTGCTTACTTGTCACTTTATAAATCACTGTTACATATACAATAAATTTTGGCCACCACCTACGTGGTAGTGGTCTTGAGGGCGTTAACTAAGATTTCTCATCCCGAGAAAAATTTCCGTTAACAAAGTCCGTCATAACATTCTGTTGGAGAGGTGTGGTTCCGACGATCACTCGAAGGATCTTCGATCTCATCGGTATGATCGAATCCCCGGTAAATCCATAAAACGGAGTTGTACAGCTATTGTAACACCATAGCTTCAGGTTTAGTTTTTCCAATGTATCTTTGAAGAAGATATCTACACTGCTGCCCGAATCAACGAGCACGAGATAGATCATGCAGTTGGCAATCTGTATCGTGATCACCATGGGATCATTATGAGGATGCACGGTGTTGAAGACATCTTCTTCAGTGAAAATGATATGTGCTGACTGGGAGAGCTTCGTTGGGCTTTGGCTAACCTTAAAGATACCCCGACCTTCTTCTACACGAGGATTCTTCCTTGCATGGTTTTTCCTGGAATTATTTGAGATACCGGCCAATGTGGGACCCCCGCTGATGGTATGTATCACATGTATATGTTGCATTAAATCAGTATGTTCCCCATTTCTCTTCTCCACATGTTCGCGGATCTCGGCTTGTACCTCTCTTCCCATTTGAATATTGTCTCTGACCTGTTGCAAGAACTCAATCAAACATACTCCTCTTATCAGGGCTTCGATCTGGTTGCGCAAATTATAACACTCTGAAGTGTTGTGGCCCAAGTCTTCATGGAAGTCACAGTACTTGTATCGGTTACTCTTGTCGACTGGGGCTTTCATGGGTGCGGGCTTTTGGAGTAGCCCCTTGTCCCGTATAGCAAGGTAGACTGTTTCCCGAGAAACGTTCTGGGGAGTGTAATAATCATACCATTTCTCCTCTCGTATTATGAGAGCTACAGTCCTAAGAAGAGGCGAAGCCCGAGGAGGGGTTCGTCTTGCTGGATACCTTTCTTGCCTGAGCTGAGAAGCAGGGAAACGATAGGTCGACCTATTAAAAGGTTTATTCTAATTTTTTTGAGCTGGCTCAGATTTGGAGGCTTCTTTTTTCTGACGTTTTGCCATTCTCATATCGTCGTATTCCATCTTGACTTTGAGCTGTTCGTCGATCTCGACCTGCTCAAGAGCCCTATCGTAGGCCTCCTAGTAAGTCTCTGGAGGTCTCTTGGCGAAGGAAAGGAAAAGCTTTCCCGTCCACAGGTTCCGCCTGAAATTGGCAAGAGTCTCTTTCTCGGTGAAAACTCTCATTTGTATGACTTCTTTGTGAAAACGTTCCATGTATGATCGAAGTGTTTCACCTCACTTCTGAATCACATATTGGAGGTGTATGGGATCTTTTGGAAGAGGTTTGACCCCTTGAACATGAGAGCAAAAATCTGTTGATAACTTTGTGAAAGAATCCATGCTACCAGCAGGCAGCTTCTTGAACCAAGTTTTCACGTAGTCGGTTAGGGACGTTGGGAACATCCTACACATAGCTGCTCTGGTGGTATTCTAGACCTCCATCTGTTGGACGAAGCTCTCCAGGTGACTTAAAGGGTCTTCCAATCCGGAGAACGTATCTGTTGGCATTTTAAATTTTTGTGGGAGCTCCACTTCCCTGATCCTCCTAGTGAAGGGAGAGTTCATCTCGCTTAATAGATCCTTCTTATCCTCCTTGTTCTTTCCCTTTCTTATCTGTTGAACCTTTTTCTGTAGCTTTGCCAACTGATCTCTCAGTCGCTTGTTCCCGGGTTTCTTTGAATTGACCTCGGATTTTTCACTGTCGGATCGCTCCGATAAATTGGTGACCTCTAACCGATCCTCTTCATGGGCGGGATCCACTCGGGAGGTTTGTCGACTTTCTTCCTCTTGGGCTCAGGTTTCCCTTCTTGATGCTGTCGGGCGAGGTGCCTCGCGTTGCTCCCGAGTTAGAGCATCTGCTGCAGACTTAACTCGTCTGGGCTGATATTGTGATGGTCTTATCGGAACTGGGGGCATGGGTCCTAGCCTATCCCAGATCGAATGTTGGTGCCCAGTCTTGTCGTGAGCTAGCTCTGGAAGAGGAGGTCCCAGGCTGTCAAAAGCAGACTGCCTGGTCCCGGGCCTGCTCGGTTCTCCCTGATCATTCAGGTTTGTTGGTTGGACTGTGATGCCTTCAGCGAGCAAGCGGATGTGGACGGTTTCCACGAAGGCTGCCGCTTGTTGGTCGAGCGCGGCCTGGCTTATCATAGGATGGCCAGAAGCCCTCGCATTAGTCGTCTGGACCGGAGCTTAACTGTGATGTCCAAACTTCTTCCCTCTCCTTGGGGCCTTTCGCGTTGCCATCGCCGAAGGTTGTTTCGAAGCTCCGTGCTGTCCTTGGGAGGAGCGGAGCCTCATGGTTCCTGTAAAACAATGAAAATGCAAACGGTTGATTTAATTAACTATGTGTGGGTTTTCCCACAGACGGTGCCAAAAAGTGTTAACGAAAAATTTACTCGGGGTGAGAAATCTCAATTAACACCCTCAAGACCACTACCACGGAGGTGGTGGCCAAGGTCGAATGTATTCTAAACAGTGCTTATTCAAATGACAAAAAATACTAATATTAATACAATCAAAAGAGAATGAAAATGCATTCTTTATTAATGGTGTATCGTGTCCAAATATCTCTCAATTACTCTCAATTTCTCTAAGGTGTAGTAGGGTTGTTGTCATATGTCTGTCGAAAAGTAGTCCCTTTCTCTTTCTCTCTTTTTTCTATTTATACATAGTTTTGGTAGGTTAAACCAACTGATTCTCCCCTTGATTTTCTCAGTCCCTTCCCTCCTTATCGGACGGGATCTC
This sequence comes from Dipteronia sinensis, assembly GCA_033220585.1. Classification (NCBI taxonomy): domain Eukaryota; kingdom Viridiplantae; phylum Streptophyta; class Magnoliopsida; order Sapindales; family Sapindaceae; genus Dipteronia; species Dipteronia sinensis. The sequence continues at coordinate 57,758,282 of CM065638.1, read as the reverse complement.
TCATTTAATTATCATTGACTTTACGTTAATAGCTGAGTTGAGAATATCTTAGTGGAGATTAGTTTGTTTCCTTTTTGGACTCTATTACTTGTTCTGTACGTACGTAATGTTTCCAGATATGATCCAGTATATCTTCATATCTTCACAGCATGATCCCTCATAGGGGTCGTTGAATATGGTATGTATCGTCTCGTATGGCGAGGTAGATCAGATAGCGAGGTAGATTAGAGTCTTTGCTCCGGTATTCAGGAGCTTAGTCTAGCCAGGAGCTCGGCCTGACCTCCCTTGATCTCTTAGAGCTTGATGCAGCCCCCTGCGGACACTCCTCTATCACAGCGGGGTTTTGGCGAGCTTTCGGAGAGGTTGCGAGGTAGTCTCAACCTCGAAGAGCTTCCTGATTCCTGGTTTGGTGGTGCGAGCTCAATCTAACTGTGCCGGGTTCTATCCCGGGTGTTTCGGGAGCTCGCCTTTTATTTTTGTGGGGTGGTTCCATAGCTCGACTTTAGGAACCGTGGTCCTCTGGTGGATAGCCTGGGGTCAGACTAGGAGGATGGAAAATTTCCCTTTGGTCCCTAGACAAATTTGGCTATTAACAACAGGAGATGACCTCGAGTCAAAAGGGAATGGAGGACGAGCTGTCTGAGCTCCGCTATGATCACGAGAGCATGAAACCATCCTTTGACTAGGAAATCCTTCACTCCAAACAACAGACGATGCAAAGGGATTCCTGGAAAGTCGAAGCCAATAAACTGGACCTTGAGAACTAGGACCTGCATGCTCAGATGGCTAAGTTGCAAACTGAGGCGGACGCCGCTTTCAGAGATGGGTAATTCTATGCCTTGCCCCAGGTTGCAGAAGCTCTCCCTCCTTCCTTCGACCTATCGACCATCGCAGGCTGGGATAGAGAAGAGATATTGGCCAGGGCCGTAGAAATGTCCCACCTTGAGAGTGATGAAGCGGTCCCTCTTAGTCAAGCTGGGGCTGGGAGGTAACCTATCGAGGAAGACACTTCCCTCCCTCCACCAACCTTCTCCATTTCAGCTCTTGGGAATCCTCAAGTGGGGTTCTGCCCGAGTCGTCTGAGAGAGGTCAACCTAAATCCCGGGAAGGGGTAAGAGTCCGCCTGGAAGAGCCCTCTAGAGTAGAGTTGAGGGTTGAGAGAAGCAGATCGGAATCCATGGCTGCCCTTCTTGATGCGGCCATCCCTCCTGAAGTTATGGTGGTGGTCAACGAGGTCTTAGAAGAGGATCCAGCTGGGCAGCAGACCATCGAGGAACCTCTGGAGGAAGAGGTAGCTGATGAGGGCGGCCAAAATGGGCAAACACTTGATGGAGGAGCTGGGGGCGAGGATCATCACGGAAGAGGAGTAGCAGGGGGAAATCAGGGGGACTCCGAAGCTTGACACTACCTATTTATGACTAGCTTTGATTGCCCGGAAAAGGGGGTGGGCACCCCGCTTTACTCATGATTAGTTTAGTCAATTTTTTTCTCCTTTTTGTAGCTCAGATTCAGGGGTTGGGCTCCCCGCTTGATGGATGTAGCCTTACTTGGGGGATAGGCTCCTTCATTATTAATGAGAATCTGCTATAACTTCCTTCATATTTATTTTGATTGACCTTGACTATGAGCTTCCAACTTGACTGAGGACTCCTTGTTTATTCCCCATTTACCTAACTTTGATTTAATGAAATTAGGTAAGGAGAAACCAAGGATTTACTAAATGTAAGCCTACTAGCTGAGGGGTCACTCAGTTTTTGGCAAGAAACCATATTTCTGATGATCCATCGTTCAAATTTTAAACCAGCAATGTAGGGTATGTTTGACGGGGCGACCTTCATCCTGTGAACGAAACAATTATTCATGTTTGAATCGTTTCTTGGGGAGATAGCCCGATCGAATCATCAGGATGGCTGTCTAAATATTTCTAGGTCTCGAGATCTGGATGGCAACTATGCTCTTACACTCAGATCCTTCTTTGGGGGTGGTAGCCCGACCAAGGCATCAAGAGGGCTATCTAGCTATTTCCTGGTCTCAAGATCAGGATGGCACCTATGCTCTTACACTCAGACCCTTCTTAGGGTTGGTAGCCCGACCAAGGCATCAGGAGGGCTATCTAGCTATTTCTTGGTCTCGAGATCTGGATGGCTACTATGCTCTTACACTCAGACCCGTCTTGGGGGTGGTAGCCCGACCAAGGCATCAAGAGGGCTATCTAGCTATTTCCTGGTCTCGAAATCTGGATGGCAACTATGCTCTTACACTCAGACCCTTCTTAGGGGTGGTAACCCGACCAAGGCATCAAGGGTAGCGAGGGGGCTTCCCCGGCTATTCTCTGGTCTCGAGATCCTGTTGGCAACTATGCTCTTACACTATGACCCTTCTTGGCAGGGGGTGGTGCACAGCCAAGGTATCAGATGCAACGAGGGGGCTTCCCCGGCTGATCCCTGGTCTTTAGGCAATTATGGCAAATTTACCCGTGGATAACCTAGTCGTATATGGAGAAATGAATGTAGAACATGGTCGGAGATAAGGGAATAGCAGTCTTTATTGATGATCGAAATGTAGTACATCGTTACTAGGGATTTTATTGAAAGCTAAATGGAGGTAGTCTGCTTCAGAGTCCCCTGCTTAGGGATAAAACTTCCTTATGTGATATGCGTTCCAAGTGTGGTCGATAGGTCAACCATCCATGTCTTCGAGCTTGTAAGCCCCATTGCGAGCTACTACCTTTACCAAGTATGGCTCTCCCCAATTTGAACCTAGGACTCCGTCTGACCTTTTCCAGGTATTTGAGGTCACCTTCCTAAGGACCAAATCCCTTTCTTTGAACTTCCAGGATCTGACTTTTCGGTTGAAGTACCTAGCGATCTTGCTCTGGTAGATAGCCACTTTTTTGGCTACCCGGTCTTGTTTTTCTTCCAAGAGATCTATATTAGCTCGGAGCTTGAACTCGTTGCTTTCGGGTTCAAAGTGATGCACCCTGAATGAGATCAACTTATGCTCGATGGAAAGGACCGCTTCAACTCCGAAGGCTAGGGAGTAGGGTGTTTCCCCAGTAGATGTCCTCTTTGTATTCCGGTATGCCCAGAGGACCTCGGGCAGCTCCTCAGCCTATTTGCCTTTCTTTTGCTATAATTTCTTCTTTAACAGCCTCTTGATAGCCTTGTTGGTGGACTCCACCAACCCGTTGGTCTGAGGATGGGCTACTGAAGCGAACTTGAGGTCGATTCCCAAACCTTTACAAAAGTCCTTGAATCTAGAGTTGTCGAACTGCTTGCCCATGTTGGTTACAATGATGAGAGGGATTCTGAATCTGCAAACCACGTTGGTTTTGATGAATTTAGTAGTATTCTTCTCAGATATTCGGGAAAGGGGCCCTGCCTCGACCCATCTTGTGAAATAATTGATGGACACAATAGCGTACATAGCTTGCCCATGAGCGGTGGGAAGTGGTCCGATTAGGTCGATTCCCCACATGGCAAAAGGGTAGGGTGAACTGAGAGACAACAGCCGCTCTGGTGGGAGGTGACTCAAGTTCGAGGTCTTTTGGCACGGTTTGCAAGATTGTACAAAGCTTCTTATGTCTTGGTGGATAATTGGCCAATAGTACCCCATACGGAGCACTTGATAAGCTAGAGATTCACCACCGATGTGATTCCCGCAGTCCCTAGAATGAACCTCTCTTAATGCCCATTTGGCATTATCAGGGTGTAAACACCGAAGCAAAGGGATGGACCTTCCCCTCATGTAAAGGTATCCGTCTATTAGGCAATATTGGACAGAGAGCCTTCTAATTCTTCGGGCTTGGTCGGGCTCTTCAGGAAGCTTTTCCTCTTGTACCGCAGCATTTCTCTCGGCGTTAAAGTGACGCCTCTTTTGTTTGATAGGTTTGAATGTTGGATCCACTGCTAATCGGGGAGTGGCCAAAGATATAGGGATCACGGGCATCTCGTCATGGCTCCAAGCGAAGATGTTGCTGAATTCTTTAAGGAGCTCAATCAAGCCTTCTTTAACTTTTGGTTCGAAGGCGGCTCCAACCTTGACAACCTTGGAGGGATCGTCATTTCTGATAGGTATCTCCTCTAGTTTATCCACTGGTTGCCCGCTGGTCCATTCCTTGCTCTGTTCTTCATTATCAGGCATTATGGGCTCGTTCTCTGGATGATCTGCGGGCTCCACATCTTCATGGATCACCCCGGAAGCCTCTATATTCTGGACTGTTGTAACTTGTACAAATTGTTTTGCTACAACTGTCGGATTAGCAGACACTGCGTAGCATTTCCTAGCTGCCTGCTGGTCCCCACATACCTCTCCGACCTGGGTTCCTACCGGGAATTTTAGGACATTATGGTAGATAGATAAGACTCTCTTCAAGGACGATAGGAAAGGTCTCCCCAGTATGGCGTTATAGACCGATGGGACGTCGACCACAACGAAATCCGTCATAACATTTTGCTGGAGAGGTGAGGTTCCAACGATCACTGGGAGGATCTTTGATCCCACTAGTATGATCAAATCTCCAATAAATCCATAGAGTGGAGTCGTGCAACTAATGTAACACCATTGTTTCAAATTCAGCCTTTCCAAGGTGTCCTTGATGAGAATGTCTACGATGTTGCCCGTGTCAACTAACACACGGTGGACCATGCAATTGGAAATTTGTACCGTGATCACCATGGGATCATCATATGGTTGTACGGTGTTGAAAACATCTACTTCAATGAAAATAATCTGAGCTGATTGGGAAGGTCCAGCCGGGCTTTGGCTGACCTTGAAGATACCCAGACCTTCTTCCACACGGGGAATCTTCCTTGCATGGTTTTTTCTGGAATTATTGGAGGTGCCTGCCAGTGTGGGCCATCCGCTTATGGTGTGTATCACCTGGATTTACTGCATTAAATCAGTCTGTTCCCCCTTTCTCTTCTCCGCATGCTCACGGATCTCGGCTTGTACCTCCCTTCCAGTTTGAATATTATCTCTGACCTGCTGCAAGAACTCAATCAAACATCCTCCCCTTATTAGGGCTTCGATCTGGTTGCACAAATTATAGCACTCTGAAGTGTTGTGACCCACGTCTTCATGGAAGTCACAGTACTTGTACCGGTTCCTCATGTCGACTGGGGCTTTCATGGGTGCGGGCTTTTAGAGTAGCCCCTTGTCCCGTATAGCAAGGTAGACTGTTTCCAGGGAGGCGTTCAGGAGAGTGTAGTAATCATACCCTTTCTCCCCTCGCATTACGGGAGCTACAGTCCTATGAGGAGGCGAAGCTCGAGGGGGGGCTCATCTTGCTGGATACCTTTCTGGCCTGAGCTGAGCAGCGGGGAAGCAGTATGTCGACCTACTAGGAGGTTTGTTTTGATTTTTCTGATTAGGCTCAGATCTGGGAGCTTCTTTTTTCTAGCGCTTTGCCGTTCTCATATCGTCGTGTTCCATTTTAACTTTGAGCTGTTCACCGATCTCGACCTGCTCAAGAGCCCGATCATAAGCCTCCTGGTAGATCTTTGGAGGTATCTTAGCAAAGGAACGGAAAAGTTTTCATGCCAACAGGTTCCGCCTGGAATTAGCGAGAGTCTCTTTCTCGGTAAAGACTCTCATTTGGATGACCTCATTGTGAAACCGTTCCATGTAAGACTGAAGCGTTTCCCCTCGCTCTTGAATCACATACTAAAGATGTATGGGATCATTTGGATGAGGTTTGACTCCTTGGAACTGCGAGCAAAAATCTGTTGATAACTTTGTGAAAGAATCCACACTACCAGCAGGCAGCTTTCTGAACCAATTTTTTACGTAGTCGGTCAGGGTTGTAAGGAACATCCTGCACATAGCAGCCATAGTGGTATTCTGGACTTCCATTTGCTGGACAAAGTTCTCCAAGTGACTCAAAGGGTCTTATGTTCTGAATCCTTCTAGTGAAGGGAGCGTTCATCTCACTCAATGGATCATTCTAATCCTCCATATTCTTTCCCCTTCTTATCTGCTGGACCTCTTTCTGTAGCTTTATCAGCTGATCCCTCAGTCGCTTGTTCCCGGGCTTTTTTGAATCGACCTCGGATTCTTCGCTATCAGATCCTTCCGATGAATTGGCGATCTCGACCCTACCTTCTTCATGAGCGGGATCTATCCAGGAGGTTTTCCGGCTATCTTCCTCTTGGGCCCGGGCTTCCATCCTTGAAGCCGTCGGGCGAGGGGCCTCTCCTTGCTCCTGGGTCAGAGCTTCCGCTACGGACTTAACTCGCCTGGGTTGATATTGTGATGGCCTCCTATGAACTGGGGCATGGGCCCTAGCATATCCCGGATCGAAGGTTGAAGCCTGGTCTTATCACGAGGTGGCTCTAGAGGAGGAGGTCCCAAGCGATCAAAGGCAGACTGCCTGGTCCAGGGCATGCTCGTCTCTCCCTGATCATTTGGATTTGTCGGCTGGACTACGATGCCTTCTGCGAGCAGGCAGAGGTGAACGTTATCCACGAAGGCCGCCGCTTGTTGATCGAGCGCGGCCTGGCTTATCATAGGAGGGCCAGAAGCCCGTGCATTAGTTGTTTGGACCGAAACTTGGCTGCGGTGTCCGGGTTTCTTTCCTCTCCTTGGGGCTTTTCGCGTTGGGGTGGCCGAAGGTTGTTCCGAAGGCACGGATTGTCCTTGGGAGGAGCGGAGTCTCATGATTCCTGTAAGACAGCCAAAATATAAACTGTTGATGTGTTTAGTTTGGTGTGGGCATTCCCACAGACGGAGCCAGAAAGTGTTAACGAAAAATTTACTCGGGATGAGAAATATCAGTTAACACCCTCAAGACTACTACCACGGAGGTAATGGCCGGAGGTTAATTGTTTAAATGATTTGCTCAAATCACGACTACTCATACACGACGAAAAGAAGAAAAAGTTAGCTTTATTGTTTATATTGTGTAACGTACAAGAATCTCTCAAAATACTCTCAATCTCTCTAGGGTACAATAGGGTCGCACTCTCGTGCCTGTCGAAAAGTAGTCTCTTCTTCTTGAAGACCGAAGTCCTTTATTTATGCATAGTTTTGATTAGTTAAATTTACGATTCTCCCGCCTTGATTCTCTCAATCCTTCCCATCCTTATCGGGCAGGATCTTTTCTTTAAAGGTTGTTGACTTTGGATTAATAACGGATTCGAGAATATCTTAGCCGGAGATGAGTCTGTTTCCTTTTTGGATTCAACCACTTGTTCTACACGTAATGTTTCAATGTTACTGAGGTGATCCCATGTACCTCATAGTACTACTCCTCATAAAGGTCGCCGAGTAGAGTGTTTATAATTTCTTGGAACGGGGTGGATTCATGCCATAGTCTGGGTACTGAGAGCTTGGTCTTGTTTTCCCAGGTTCCTTGTAGCTTTACATGCCTCCTTTGGGTGTTCTTTGGTAGTAACGGACTTCGACGAGCTTCCTCCTACTTATCCAAGTACGCCCGAAACTTCCCTTGGTGAGATTGATGCATCTGGCTCTCAATCTCTCTAGGGTACAATAGGGTCGCACTCTCGTGCCTGTCGAAAAGTAGTCTCTTCTTCTTGAAGACCGAAATCCTTTATTTATGCATAGTTTTGATTAGTTAAATTTACGATTCTCCCGCCTTGATTCTCTCAATCCTTCCCATCCTTATCGGGCAGGATCTTTTCTTTAAAGGTTGTTGACTTTGGATTAATAACGGATTCGAGAATATCTTAGCCGGAGATGAGTCTGTTTCCTTTTTGGATTCAACCACTTGTTCTACACGTAATGTTTCAATGTTACTGAGGTGATCCCATGTACCTCATGGTACTACTCCTCATAAAGGTCGCCGAGTAGAGTGTTTGTAATTTCTTGGAACGGGGTGGATTCATGCCATAGTCTGGGTACTGAGAGCTTGGTCTTGCTTTCCCAGGTTCCTTGTAGCTTTACATGCCTCCTTTGGGTGTTCTTTGGTAGTAACGGACTTCGACGAGCTTCCTCCTACTTATCCAAGTAGGCCCGAAACTTCCCTTGGTGAGATGGTGAAATATTGCAGCGTGGGTTTGATGCCTAATAAGTTCTTCCCTGGACTGTGAGGGAATGGCGGGCTTCTGGGGAAGCTACGAGGCAGTCTTGGCTTCGGGGAGCCGGGATCGTCATGCATCTGGCTCTCCCAGAATTCTTGTTTTAGTGTTACGGGCTAGACCTGACCGTGTCGGGCTCCATCTCGGATGTTTCCCGAGCTCAACGTCCTTACCTCGCTTCTGAGGGGTGGCTCCTTGGTTCGACCCTGGGACCCGCGGTTCCGTGGAAGGTAATCCTGGGCCTGGACTTCGGGCTAGGAAGGTAGAGAATTTCCCTTTGATCCCAAGCCGAATTTGGCTATTAACAAATAGTGTTGCCGGTGGTTGTGGAATCAACCCGTGAATGTTTCCTCAAGTTATGAAGTTTTACCACGTTAAAAAATTCTTGTGTTGACTTTCTTTTATTGAATTCATTTACTATACATTGTGGCAGTTACTCTAAATTGATGTATCTTTTATACTTGTTACTACTAACCATCTTGTAAAGTTTTTTGGTGTTTGTTTTTAAGAGTGCTTTGATAGTTTGTTTTTGCAACAATCAAAGTCCGAAAAAGTTGTTGAAAATTGTTTTCAACTGATTCATCAGTTTGTTTTTGCAACAATCAAAGTCCGAAAAAGTTGTTGAAAATTGTTTTCAACTGATTCATACCCCCCCCTGAAAATTGTTTTCAACTGATTCATACCCCCCCCCCCTTAGGTTGCTAAATATTCACATTAGAAAATTTCAATGAGGAACACCTCCAATTCCACAACAGCCTCTTATTCTCAATCTCATATTTAGCATATAAAACCTTCTTCCACAGTGAACCTTCCTCAGCCCCAAACCACCACACCCACTTGACCAACATGCTATCATTTTTAACTAACATTCTGCCAATACCAAGACCCACCATTTTTCTTACATTTGCAAACCGAGCTCCAATCCATCGCGTGCAATTTTCTCTTTTCTATCCCATCTCTATAAAGGAAACTACGTTGGAGTCTCTCAATTCTTTGAACCACCCCTACCGGCATTTTAAAGACTAGCATAAACTAAGTGGGCATGCTATAGATGACAGCCTTGATTAGCACTAATCTACCACCTTTTGAAAGGAATTTTCTTTTCCACGGGACCAACCAATTCTCAATTTTGCTAATCACCAGATTCCAAAAAGCCTTAGAACACTGGTATAGCACCCAATGGGGGACCTAGGTACACAATTAGAAGGATCTCCAACTTACACTTAAACACATCAGCCCACGATATCTCCTCCCCCACATCTTTCCCTCCTCTTACAATGCAAGACTTATGATAGCATGTTACAATACAGGTTACAATAACTAACATTCTTCCTCAGCCCCAAATCTTGAAGTTTTGAGGAGAGATTCAACCACAAACTCGAAATTTCAAAAAAACTATTCTCAAATCTTGGTTGCTTTGCAATTTCCCTTTAAAATAACTTCAATTTCTTGATAAAAAACCATAAATGTAACATATATTAGTTGAGAACTAAGATTTGGGAGGTAAGTGATGGAGAGTTGAGTGATAGTAAGAGGAAGAAGACGATAAAATTGTAGTTTTGTAATTTATTTTTTAAAATCAATAATACATTATGATAAATGGTTACAAACAATAAAAAAAAAATTGGATGTTGCTAAAAACAATTATACATTTGGTGGTTAGGTTACTTTTGCAAATATGCAAATATCCCTATATTTTAATGATACATCAATAATAATAATATAGAATCAAAACTTATTTAAGCTCAATTAAATGACCATTTAAGAATATAAGAAATTTCATTTTAATTTAATTAGAAAGTATTATTTTTGTTTTTTTCATAGACAATATGTATATATTTAATGTAAGTGTAGATTCATGCATGCATGGAGAAGTCACAATTCTCAAGAAATTAAGAAGGGAAGAGATAACAAAACACAAAAACGTACATGTGATTTGCCTGCTGGTTGTGCATGTGAGTGATGGAGACATTGGAAGGACACTTGGTTGCTGCCGGGTCCCTATTTTCTTTTGGAAGCAAGCACAAAACAACAGACAAGATTCGATAAGTACTACTGTGAGCTTATTCTGAGCCATAATTGAGAAACACCCTTTTCTCTGTTCTTTTTTTTTTTTTTTTACGCATTGATGGAAACTGTAGATTGAAGACCAACATAACAAAACACCCTTTTTCATTTTTGTAGTCTTCTCAAGGAAGTAAGGTGTGTTTAAAGAGCAAAATTACAAGAAACTTCCTCTTTTTTGTTAGGGTTTATAAATGGTTGGTAGTTTCCTAGTTGTTGAGAGAGAATTCACGGGCTAGGCTAGCATGAGAGACCACAAATTCATGGGATTCCATATGATTAGCTACATTCTATACAATTACAGAGTTGGCTGTTAGTCATTAAATTTCAATATAAGGGTTTACAAAAATGAATAATTTGAAATTAAAAACTAAAGATAATAACTCCCTCTCTCCACTAAGGATTTGGATCTCTCCACAACTTAAATGTCATCACCGTCATAATATGTCTCTAATAAGCAAATCAATGGTTTTGATTAATTCTGTTAATTTTTATTTCTTTACTCTGCCAAAAGATAGAATTAATCCAAAGCCATTAATTTGCTTATTAAACAGTCTGCAACTATGCAATTTATATATAATAGCTAAATTCTTTTATACAATATCATTCACGTAGTTTGTTTTGAATGGGTCTTCTCAGTGAGAATTCTACACCTAAAAAGATAAATAGAAAAGATTCCCAGTAGTGCAGAGTGAGAAAAGTGAGAAAGAGACTGGTGATACTGATGCAAGAAGTATCTTAGAAATGGAATTATTACACCAACATGACATACCAACTAACAACTTTTACCTTTCTTCCCGGTTTCTTTTCCTTGATTTTTTGTATATGCTGAGACAACTTACAGATATCTTGTTGATGTGTGCACACTCAATGAAGCAATCTATTCGTTTATCTGTATATATAGGACATCCGATTCATGCGAGTATGCGACTGTAGATTGTCTGGAAAATTATACTGATGTATTCATGTTAATTAATTGTTTAAAACAAATAGATGTGTATTTTATTTCTAGATACAAACCTAAAAATTTAATCTAAATGATGTGACAAATTATTTATTTTTATCATATTAATCATTAGATAATATAAATATAATAAATGGCATAATAAGGAAAAATAATTTACCACATCATTTACGATAAATTTTGGTAATAAATGACTTAACAATGACAAATCAATTGCTTAATTTTATTTTTTTGTGGAGCAACTAAAATTTATGGATCATAACAAAGATATATAATGTGAGCGGGATTTGTATTATAATAAGGTCATGTTTGATATGGCTTTTGCAGCTTTTGGCTTCTAAGGTCCAAGAGCCACTTTTAAAGATATTTCCATAAATGAAAAGAATTTTAACTTTTAGAAGGTATTGCAATAGAAGCTTAGCAGTTAGCCCCATGGTGCTCTCTTGCAAGAACTTCCAACAAAAGCAAGGGAAGTTGTTCTCATTTTAAAGAAACTTTTCGTAATTCTCATTTTACCGTTATTCTAATGAATAACAAAACACAATTTTATCTCATATCCCCTCCTACCCATATTCTTTTTCTTTCTTTTTTTTAACGATTGAATTATAAATAACCTCTTACTTTTGATAAAATATTAAACCAAACCCTCTAGAAAGTAAAATCAGGAAAAAAAAAAATTAATGTCATTTGTTTACTATTAATTGACTTTAGTTAAATTTAATGAAATATGACTATTTAATATTTTACTATATAACCGAATAAAATAAAATAAAAAACAATAAAAAAGACTAATAATAATAAAATCAACTTCTAAAATTTATAAGATATATTATGATTAAAAATAAAATATGTAAAAGTAAAAATAACTTAAAATAAAAAACAAATAATATTTATTATCGAATTAAAAACAATTGAGAAATCATGCAAATTTTTAAGATGTAAATATGTACGTGGGCATTTCTATATTATTTTATATATTTAAAATAATTTTGTTTTGGATTTAATTATTTTTAATGATTTTATTGTGTTTTGTTAAATATTTTTAAGTATTTTTTATTTTTTTTCTAAGACATTTTAGTATACGTTGGTTTTTCCTTATTTCTACATAGAAATCATTACAATAATTATATTTTGTTAGATTTTACCAAAATCAACTAACGATAAGGGTTTTTTGCTAAATTTTCAAACCACGGAGTCTAATTTATCTTTTTATAAAAAGTCAGATTTCCATTAAATTCTCTTTTTTTATTGCTTTTTTTTAGAAGAAAGAACCCTATTATTACTTTACTATTTTAATAGAATTTGTTATCTTAGATTAAATTTTATTACTCTATTATGTTAATAGAATTTCTTATTTCAGATTAATTTTTATTACTTTATTATTTTCAAATAATGTCTTATTTCAAAGTAATTTAATTTAATATTTAATAATATGTTTAGATTACTTTTTATAACTTTATTATTTTAATAAAATATTATTTTATTTTAGATAAATTTTTATTAATTTATTATTTTTAAGATTTCCAACAACTCTATGATGTCCTTTTTCATTAAACCAATATAAAGAGAGGAGGATCCCCATTCCTATTGACGCAATCATTACTGGACAAATATTACCCGCATCTCCTTGAATTGAGTTGGATTTATCTATTAGACCACCATCCAAACTCAAATAACGAGTCTAATAGTTTCATGACTCCAATTGAAATATCGACTTTCTTTATCTTTTATTCGGGAGATTTGTATTTTTTAAAAAAAAAAATTGGATCATCTCCTTGCTCATCTTGTCCTCACCTAAATCAATGATTCGAATTAATTCTATCTTTTAGTTATGTAAAACTTAAAAATTGACCATTGATTTGTTATATTAGACATGTGTTAATAGATTGTAAGGGCGAGGAAAGAATCCAGGTCTTTTTTTTTTTTAATCTAACACATGATTTCAAACATTTGCCACCGAAAATGTTATGCAACCACTTGGGTTCAGGTTGATATGTGGGTAGCTTAGATGTTATATTCTACCGCAACGCTAATCTAATTGTCTTTGTTTAGATTACTGGTTGCTCATATTAGCTTAACCCAACGTATACTAATTAAACTTTTCGCAATTTATCTTAAAAGCAAGTTCGGGCTAACTTTGAGAACCTCTACATAGACAAAAATGATCCCAAAAGGGGGATGGTGAAATTACAAATTACTACTTATGCTACATTTTTATGCTTAATAAATTGTCTGTTGAGTTTGGATGAAAGACCATTTTGATGGGTTGGATTGGTAACCATGGATTAAATCATAAATATTTAAAGCTTAAGGCATGTTTGATATACCATATTATCCCACATCGTTTAGATTGTATATGCCGAAACTCAGTAAAACCTGCTCAAAACTAAATCTCTCACAAATCTACACAAAAAATAGTAAAAAATACGAATTGTTTTTTCCCTTTATGATAAAATTCTGCTAAACTACTTTTCTATAATTAAAATACCTCGACTTTAAGACTACAAGTCTACAATGTTGATTTACAATCATACAGCATATGCACTATCAAAGTGTGAACGGATTTTTTTTTCTCAACTAATAAGCCTAACTATTACAACAATGGACCTTATAAATGAAGAACCATGTAGAAACAAAAAGAGATTTTCTGGTTACTAAGTCTCTGTCAGAAGATGGCCTTCTAGCCCATCAAAATAGATGATAATATCTCTCCCATTGTCTTATTCGACGTGTTACCTTCATTATCCACCTCCACGCCAGACTCGAGCACCGCAGCATCCAAAATTAGCTTCCGTTTTGCTATCTCATAAACATTCTCATCAACCGTGTCCTTGGTCACTAGCCTGTGGGGGATTTTGGAGAGACAAAAACCACATAGCATATAGACATAGTATATTACAGCTTGCAAAACTTAGTAAATTGAAAGAAAGGGTAGAAAGCAAGGCGTGGAATGTTTAAAAGCACCTGTATATCGTGACCGGTTTTGTTTGGCCGATGCGATGACAACGATCTTCAGCCTGTCGGTCAATTTGTGGGTTGAAATCCATATCATGGATGACAACAGTATCAGCTCCAGTCAAGTTTAAACCCTGTCCACCAGCTCTTGTAGAAAGCAAGCATGCAAAAATAGAAGTGTCGCTATTGAAAGTGTCAACTATGGCCTGCCTCTCTGTCACCTGAGTACTGTCATTAGAAGAGATTCACAAATTAACATATGAATATATATGGCGTTTATAATAGACAACTATAAAATCTAGCCCAGCCTAATCAATCAGAAATGGAATGTAAACAACCAAGAAAGCACGTAAGATCTAACCATGATACCGTATTGGGCTCAATAATAAAATGACTAACACAAGTCCTGCTTTAGCACAGGTAAATCAACCCCATAATGTTTCACATATTTAAATATGTAATTACTCATTTTTGAGCTACCACATGCAAGACTATTCATTAATGACATTACCAACAAAAGCAAGAGTGTAATTTAAATTAGCCATCTGGACAATAAAAATGGCATTTTCCAAATAACCCAAAAACCAGAAATTTGACTATTACAGTCATTCCTCAGTTTATTATATGTATATATATGTATGTATACACACACACACACACCCCAGATGGTATTCTCAATTGACAACAGTCCAAAATTGACAACTATAAGCAGAAAAGAGTAATACCTCCCATCAAGTCGTCTATATGTAACTCCAATCACATCCAAAGTCCATTCCAAGATATCAAGCATTGATGTCCACTGGCTAAAAATCAGTACCCGGTGCCCACCTTTCTTCAGTGAGGGGAGAAGTTCAGCTAATGCCTGTAGCAGGGACAATGCTACTCAATTCATGTGATGAGCAGAATATATCCTTTCTCTATATTCTATAATATTAATTTCATCTGATGAAATTAATAAAACATAAGAATTCCTTTACATTTGTGAAACCATGATTTTTACAACACTGAATTAATATTGAAATTAAGTGAAACCATGATTTTTACAACACAGAATTAATAAAACATACTTGACATTTTGCAGAAAGCATAACATGTTTGTCTGAAAGAATTCCTTTAGTACCAGTGCCACCATAAGAAAGTAAAAGCTGCAACAATAGTTTTGAGCACAAATCAATGACAGAATAGATAAATAGTTCTGCTATGTACTAAGTTAAAAAAAGGAAGTGGAAAAGAAATTGAGATTCTCGTCATTAGGGGAATGAATGAGATATGTACTTTAATAATTGTTCCAAGAATAAACTGGAATATTCTCATACAATGCGAATATATCAGTAAGAGATAAAAGAATAAGAACAACAATGGACAAAAAGACGCATTATTACTTCATTGTTATTAAAATTCATTCACTGTATCCAATAGAAGCTACCATGCTAACTACGCAAAAAAAAAAAAGTGCAATTGTACATTCTGTTGATGGAAAATGAAGAAGGAAATGAAGAAGGAAAATGAAGTATAGATTCTGATGTCGCCAGCCATTTAGGATAGATTGATGAGACCAAAGAGGTATGGTAATTTTAACACAAAAAGGATCATGATAAATTGAGCTACCAAATCTTATTCTTAATGTTGATGACTGCCTACTAAAAGCTCATGAGCATATTATGCATGAGAAAATTCTACTCCAAAAATTCATGGTTCAAATTGCTCTACATGGTGTCTGATTTTACTTAAAGGAATTGACTGTTTGGGCAAATGGACCACTGAGGCCATCAAATTACAGACGAGATCTCTATGTGGCTGTCTTCATTGAATTTCACGATGCCACTGATACAAGAGAGTGAGATCCATAAAGGCACCTCTTGCAGTAGAAAGCTTTGGTTATGCTTGAAGGAAATAGATGAACAATTGGGAATTTGGAATTTCAGCTTACGCAGTCAGAAAAAGTGAGGGTCTTGAAACTGCCTGCCACCTAGGGAGTTCAGATTCAGATGGTGATGGGAAAGAAGGCTGTGGGACAGAACCCAGGCACCAAAGTGATGGGGAAGATGAATATTTCAACATTTTCTAACTCTTCGAGGGACAAAAGACACCAATGGAAAAATTTTGACATGATTCTCAGTTGGGAGGCAAGCATGGAGGGAAAAAGTAGGACGCAAGAACAACAGCTTGAGGAACCCAAACCAAGTGAGTGGTGAAGATGCTAGAACCATTAGAGAGGGATTGACTAGTAGGGTGGGAGAAGGACTGCCTTCAGATAATCCTAATCATTTTAATGTTGATTGGTGAAAAACTATGGGGATATTCTACAAACCTGTGGCTTGTGCCTAGTTCCAGAAAAAAGAAAGAACCAAGGAAATCCAAGCAAAAAGTGGGGAACCAAGGGCATAAGGGAATTGAACAATCTAAAGTCGGGATCAATTATGAGAATACCAGGCAGCGTATAACAGCATAGGGGATGACACCAATTTATCATGAAGATTCTCTCTTGGAATGTCAGAGGGTTGGAGGACCGGGGGAAAACGAGTTACTAAATAAGAATGCCAAACCAGATATTGTCATTATTCATAAAACCAAAAGCTTTCATTGTAACTCTCAACCATCCATGTAAAACAAACATGCACTCTTTGAGAGACAGGCTGCTTTATGCATACATGCACTTTTTGAGAGTTACAATAAAAAAGCTTTTATTGTAACTCAACCGACTGTAAAACACACAGGCACTCTTTGAGAGACAGGCTGCTTTATGCACACATGCACTCTTTGAGACACCTTTTGACAAGATGTTATTTTCAGCAGCATGCCTAAACCAGACTTTTCTGAGACTCCAGAATTCCAAAACTCGTCTGAGACTCCAACTTCCAAAAATCATTTGAGAC
The DNA here is from genome assembly GCA_033220585.1 of Dipteronia sinensis. NCBI lineage: Eukaryota > Viridiplantae > Streptophyta > Magnoliopsida > Sapindales > Sapindaceae > Dipteronia > Dipteronia sinensis. The sequence continues at coordinate 57,741,387 of CM065638.1, read as the reverse complement.
ACAAACATTCTCCTACTAACTTATGCATTTATCTCATTTTGTGCACCACATTAGAAATCTCATTTCCAAAAAGTATGATATTGTACAAGGGCATCAGGGTTCTCGAATAAGCTAGCACATAACGTACCAGATACTAATTTTCAACATCAAGGAAAAGAAAAAACAAAAAGATAATGCACCATGAATCAAACAATAATCTACCAAAGTTTGGATCTAACTTGAATAAGAGACCATCTGTAAAATTAACAAGATTACACTCCAAAATAAAGAACTACCTGGTGAATATTAAAGTCATTGTAACTCTTAAGTTCTTCTACCACTCGGTCCAAAGTACATTCAAAGCCGAATGCACCCATCGGATGTAACCTTTTAGCAATGCGAACAACATCCTCATTGCTGTAAATTCGCCTCACTAATAATGGATGATTTGCAATCTAGATAAGCATAAAGTTTTAGTAAACTGGTTAAATAACCACAGGACAAAACCCAAATGATATAGATTGTATAGTGGGAAATGTAATATAAAAGTGAATCACCTTACGGAACTGAACAAAATAGTTTGAAATCTGACGTTGAGGAAGAGCTCCAGCAATGCTAGTCAAGTCAGTCTCAGAGAGCTTAGCAATACGAGCTCGTGACGCTGCCCGGTACTCTTCTATAGCTTCTTTGTAAGCATCTTCCTGCTGCATTCCCATTATAACATGTTCAACCTGCAGAAACTTTAATTAGCACTTAGCTAATACAGATTATGGAAAGGAAACTAAAAAATTGCAATTCCAAAGGAAAAAAAATAACAAAATTCAGAATCTTAACGGAACCCTTAAGTAAGCATCAAACGAACCCGCTGTATCTTTTGGACAAGCTGCTGCATTACATCAGATTTCAAGCGCCTCAAGATAAATGGTCCCAGAATCGACTTAAATCGACCAGTTAAATCTCTATCTTCAGCATTTAGTAGCTTCTTCAAATCTACATCCTCAGTAACAAAAAGATCAGGCATCATGAACTCCAACAACGACCAGAGCTCCTGCAATGATAACTCAAGTCAAAAACAAAGAAATTACAATTAACTCAATAAAGAATAGGTATATGATGAAGTCTCCAGATGCAGATTATTCAAAAAAAAAAAGAGTAATTTTAGATGCCACTGCATTTTAAAGCAAAACTAACCAAATTACATTAGATTATAAAGCAAAGTACTCAATTAATTCTAAAAACTAGTAACAAGTAGATTTTACTATACATTAACATATTTGCTGCTGGTCGAATGAACTTATTACAGCAACGAAATTACTAACTATGGACCAAATCACTCGAAAGAAAAACAAATATACTGAAAAGGGAAAGGAAGACAAGTGTGTTCGTCTAGTTGATAAATATAGCTTTGTAAGAGAAGATAATTATCAACTTAATCTTAACTAAGAACTACCTTATCATGTGCCTATATAAAAGGTCCAAAAACCCCTCTTTTTCCGAGGCTTAAGCCTCAAGGCTTACACGCCTCAAGTAGCCGAGGCTTAGGTTTCACAGAATGACCTTGAGGCTTAAGCCTCGAGGCTTTTTCTTAGTGCCTCAGTGCCTCAGCAACCCCATCAGGACGTGTTTGTTCCTCCGCATTTTATTGTATAAAAGTTAAAATGCATTAAAAATAATGCAACCCAGGTGTTTGGGCAGCCACTTGGTATTGTATTAACTAATGCAAACAGTTCCTCTAGTACAGCCACTGCCACACTAGAATATATGCTGTATCATGACTGATTTTTTTGTTCACAACAAATTTCTATCAATAATTAAAACTTTTGTTTGTTAAAAATTCTGATCACATCACAACAAAAAAGCATATAAGAAAATAAAAATGATAATTATGAATAATGTTTTTATATATTATTTAGTTTATTAATTATTGATAATATTGTTTTTTATTATTTTAAAATTTTAGTATGACAAATATATTTTTAATATCAGTTTTGTTTTAAATTTTGTAATTTTTTATTTTTTGTAAAAATGTAATACAATGTAATACCAATGCACCAAACACCATGTAACTTAATACAATCTAGTACAACATATCACCAAATACATGATTGTACTAGCATACTAAAATTCAATATAATCCAATCCAGTCCAATCTAATCCAAGACAATAAAATGTGATGCACCAATCATGCCCTCGATCCATTAGCATGCACTAAAGCAATTCAGATGTGAGCATTCTTTCAATTAGAAAGTAAGGAAAAAATAAAGATAGACAAGGAGAAGAGTAATAATAGTACATGTAAATCATTTTGTAATGGAGTCCCTGTCAGCATTAGACGCTGGTTTGCATTTCGAGCAACAGACATTAGATTTTTCCACCTATAGCTGTTTTTATCCTTTAAAGCATGGGCCTCGTCCATCAACACACAGCTCCAGCGCCATCTTTTCAGAATTTTACGGTCATCTTTCTGCTGCACACTGTAAGTACCATCAATGATAAGAATTTACAATTAAACAAACATGATCACAGGGATAATTCCTTGATCCACAATAAACACACCTGTGACGTTCGAAAAGAGAATAACACACGAGAACCACATTAAACGGAGGTGGCAGTCCAGCTTTGGCAAAAGAGTTCAACTCTTTTGAATAGGCTGTTCGGGTAGCCCCATGATACAGAAGCACGGAAAATGATGGACACCACTTCTTAAGTTCTCTTTCCCAGTTTTCCAGGACAGAGGCAGGACATACAATTAAATGGGGACCAGGATCATTGTTCAAGTGCTTCAGCAACATTAAATATGTAATTGCCTATTAAAAACAGCATCATTACTCTGACAGTCTGACGACATAAAAAAGACTGCAAATTAAATTAATACGTATCATTGGAGAAATTATAGAGCTCAACACCACCTGAATGGTCTTCCCAAGACCCATCTCATCCGCCAATATGGCTGCATTGGTTGAAAATATAAGTCATCAGTGATCGTTTCAAACTAGACCTAATATCCGAAACATATGCTTGTGCCTTGTATAACTAATAATGAAACTATATCAATGTTTTTTAGGTAGATAAAGAGACAAGCAATATGATGATGCCAACAATAAGCAAGAAATAAAATTGCACATTATAATATATAGAACATCTCCAATTAGAAGAGCCATTTGTGTCATGAATGTTTCCTTTTTTCCTTGAAAATTATCTAAGGCATCAAAGATGCATGAAAAATAGCTTTTTAGAATTTTAATTAAAACAACAACATTTCAATATTAGAACTTCAGGAAAGAATAAGTAACAATTTCTCTTCTTTTGGCCTTACGAATTTTTTGATTTTAGATTTCAACACACTAAAAATGTCTCCGGCCACTCTAAGAAAGACAATCTGCCTTCACACTTGGGATCTACAAAAGACATTTGTCATATGAGTTGTTCGACATAATGAAAAGTATTGTTGAGTTTCAGACGTAGAGACTGGGTAAAAGCTGCTGGAAATATATTACTAAGAGTTAGCAATTAATTTTCAAAATAACTTGAAAGAACACAAATATGCACACCATCCAAAAGAGCTTGCATAGTAGCTTATATCATAAATTGCACTTCATAAGATGAGAAGAAAAATTAAATCTAGACCCAAGACAATTTAGAAAACACATATACCATCAGTGAGCCACGATTACCCTTAGAAGCTCAAGCACCCTCTTATTTAGCATACAAAAATATAAACCCACAAACAGTGCATAGCTGATGATAACTAACCTTTAGGCTTTAACTACACAAACCCAAAAATAAGATCCTATTTCTGCACAAAAATTGTCATTTATTTTATTTTATTTTTAATCATTGAAACCCAAGTTCTAAACCTCGAGAGAAATTTGTTAATAAGCTCTGTAGACTCAATCCCGAGTCAATCCCGAGTCAATATCGTCCACCAAATTCAGACTGCAAGTAGGGATGTCAATGGGGAGCAGATAGGAATTCCCAACCCCAACCCGAACGAAATTATTTCCCCCCAAACCAGCCCTAACCATAATAATTGAAGGTCGGGTCGGGGCCACTAGTCCACCTCCACCAAGTTCTTTTTATATGCATATTACACAATTTTTGTATGTTTAATAATTGTTTTTTTATAAAATTAATTATTATATTTTGAATAAGCTCAATACCAACACGCAAAATATAGTTTAAAATTTAAATGCTCATAATTGACTATAGATTAAATCCACGAAAATAATTAATAAAAAACAATAAGAAAAGTAAATTGTGAAAATCACAAAAGTGTTACAAGCTGCTCAATCCTAGATAGTTTATAAATTCAAGTTCTTATAAACTTTATAGTTTATATATTAATTTTTATTACTCGATAAAATATATATTATTTCATTAATTAAAATTTAAAAACATATATTAATTTGTTAGTAATTAAATATTAATGTTAAATTGTTATTAATAAATAAATAGTAAGCTGGGTCGGGACGGGGTGGGGGCAACTAACCCCGCACTTATCTCGTTTCTAAAACGGGTTTATGAAATCAACCCAGAACCCGCACTAAACCAATTTGTTTTGGTATAACCCCACCACATATAGGACAGGGAGGAGCGCGGTCCCTATGGAGTCGGGTTTTTTTGACATCCCAAACTGCGAGACCTTTAATTTATAAGTCACCTTATCCAAATCACTAATAGTACACTTTTTTCTCTGAATTTAAAGATCAATTTCAAACAAATCTTTATATTAGAATCACTTCAATTGTCATGATATAGAAACATATGGGGCACGGTCCCATTTTTGACATCCCTAACTACGAGACCTTTAAATTTATAAGTCAGCTTATCCAAATCGCTAAAAGTACAATTTTTCCCTGAATTTAAAGATCAATTTCAAACATATCTATATATTAAAATCACTTCAATTGTCATGATATAGAAACATGCTGATGCTACTTGCATCAACATATGCGCTTTTTTTATTTTGGATAACCAGACCAAAAATTCCCCAACCTTTCTTCATTCACGGAAACTATCACTTAACACTTAACACTTTATAAGGTAAAAGTGTGAAACAACAGCTGCTAACTAAGACGCCTGAGAAAGCCGCCTTCTTTTTTTACACTATAGCCTACTTTTGCTAACTGGATTTTAACTATCTATAATGATTACAGAAGGACTGAGACAGTCAAGGTGAACTGAGAATATTGAAAAACTTACTTATGCATCGTTTGTAAGATATATATATATATATAATATATATATATATATAGGAAAGGAAAATTCTCTTATCTTAAATCAATCAGCATAATGAACTTCAATTTTTGTATAGAAGCAAAACTGTAATTATATGGCATAATAAGTGAAATACTTTGTAGTATGTAGTGCAATACCAATGACGGAAAATAGAAAAATTACCTCCTCCAATACCCTTGCGATACAACAAAAGAAGAAAGTTAACACCGACCAGCTGATATGGCTTAAGAACTGGCTGAAAATCTGAATCCTCAGCCCCACATGCTTCGTCAATATCATTCTGCAACAAAGTTGAAAATAATAATAATTAATATTTAATAATTATAATAATAATAATACACAACATAGGCAAAAAATATGACATTCATAAATCCCACAATTTTCAGAATACAAAGACCTGAAAACTTACAAATACAGGCTCCAACTCAGCAATGCCTAATACAATCACTTAACTTAGCTCAAGCAAAAAGTGTATTTAAATCTTTGGACACGTAGTAAACATAAATGACTAAATTGAAGTACTGCGCACAATCCAATTGTTAAAGAAAATCCCAGACTCTGTCATTATCTAACACCTATTCAAATATTGAAGTATATTAATTTCCTCAGTTTCCTCGTCAATCAAATGCTCCACCAAACTGTGATACTAACTTCTAACTTCAAAATCATAGCAACCAATGCACAAATACTTTTGATTAAAATGAAAACACTCAGTACCTGAGTCACAATCCTGACAGAAGAAGCTTCGACCTCTGCGTAGCGATCACAAGCTGCGACAGAAGTACCATACAACTCTCTCTTGAGCTCCGCCGATATCTTCGAGCATTTCTGCAGTGCTTTTCCAACCACATCATCTTCACCGTCATCAAACAACTCCTCTTCACTGGACGACGACTTTATTTCATACACCTCCTCATCTCTCTCACTCTCCTCCTCGTCTTCGACCACGAATCGACGGCCGCCGCGATTGGTGGCGAACGTAGCGTGGCCGACCTCCTCCACATCATCATCCTCGAGATTCTCCTCGTAATTCTTGGCGAAATTGTCGGACTTGTTGTAAGTGAAGGATTCGATGGGAGGAGGAGGAGTTTCTGAACCGGTTATTTTGATTTTGAGGACTCGAGACGGCTTGAAGGAGTGATTCTCCCACTCATCGTCGGAGATCTCGACGAACTCGCGCTTCATTAATTTTATTTTCTTTAATTATAATTTTGATTTAACCATAATTTCATTTGATGGGTTTTATTGCAGAAAAAAAGAAACCCTAGACAGAGAGGGTGTAGTTTTGGATATTTGAACGTAAAATGCGAAAATTGGGCAGAGGAGAAATGGCGGACCTTGAAAAAGTGACCAGCGCGGGCCTTTCTTTGGATATTTGGCGACTTTTGGTTGGTTTAAATTTGATGAAATTTTTTTTTTTTTTAAATATTACAATCTTTAGGTTAAAATCGACGCCAGTGCCGGGTTTTTTTTTTATATCATAACAACATTATTATATTAGTAGTGTAAAATTCTAAATAAAATAAATTGAAAATTTATAAACTTAATAATTGTAGATAATATAAATTGAAAATTTGGACTCTTGGTCTTGGAGAGTTAGAGATGAGTGTGGAGAATTGAGGAAATTGAGATGGAAAAAAATGATTGGAGAGGGCCAACGGTCTAAAAAAAAATTTAAAAAACTGGAACCATTTTTTCGGTTTGGTTTCGATTTTTTGACGCCGGTTCAGGTTCGGTTCGCCAATTCGAACCAAACCGACGTCATGCCTACTCCAGGTATGGTTTTTCAAGCAGCTTCTAAAATATATCTTTTTATAATCTAGCTTCTAAAGAGCTGAGCTTTTAACAAAAAAAAAAAACTTTTAATTGTGTAAATTACAAAATGGTATTGACAATATATTTTTTAAAATAGTTTTTGGTTACGTAAATTACAAGAAAAGTGTTGACAATATATTTATAATAAAAGAATTGTATAGTGAAATATCTAAAATTTATAAAGGGTAGTTGAGATAATTCAAATGTTTTTGAAAAGCTCAAAAAAAAAAAGCTTTAATGAAAAGCTCAAATTGTGGGCTTCTCCAAGTAGACATAAAATGGATTTTATAAAAGGTAATTGAGACCCGGAGGGGGGGAGCCCAATGGTCGGCTGACAGTGTAAAAAAAATTAAAAAAGCTGGAATCGTTTTTTCGGTTTGGTTCCTGTTTTTTGACGCCGGTTCAGGTTCGGTTCGCCGATTCGAACCGAACCAGCGTCATATCTACTCCGGGTATGGTTTTTCAAGCAGCTTCTAGAATATATCTTTTTATAATCTAGCTTCTAAAGAGTTGAGCTTTTAACAAAAAAAAGACTTTTAGTAGTGTAAATTACAAAAATTGTATTGACAATATATTTTTGAAAATAGCTTTTGGTTACGTAAATTACAAGAAAAGTGTTGACAATGTATTTTTTTATAAAAGAATTGTATACTGAAATATCTAAAATTTATAAAGGGTAGTTGAGATAATTCAAATGTTTTTAAAAAGCTCAAAAAAAAAAGCTTTAATGAAAAGCTCAAATTGTGGGCTTCTCCAAGTAGACATAAAATGGATTTTATAAAAGGTAATTGAGACAATTCATATATTAAAAAAGTTGTTTTGATTTTTGTCAAACAACTAAAAAAACTTCAAAATAACTTCTAGCTTTAAAAAAGCGATTTGATCCTTATAAAAACCATATCAAACACACACTTAAGGGGTGTATTGAATTAAGATTCTCGAGCACATTTTACGACTTTAATAAATCTTGGTGTATTCAATTCGGACATTTAAAGACTTTAGAAGAGTCTATATCAATCCAGTGGTATTCAATTTAGATTTCTACGAACATTTAAAGAATCCTTCTAAATCCGGGTGTATTCAATTAAGACTAGATTTTAAAGGATTTTCTTAGGTCTTAGATTTTAGTGGACTTGATGGTAGGAGGTATAAATATCAAAGGTCTTAACAAGCCCAGCTTTCTAGCCAAAGATTTTCATAAGAAGACCTATCTCTATACAAAAGACGAACAACCTTCATCCATCTCTCTACAAAAGGTGAACAACCTTCATTCATCTCTCTCGGTACACTCATTTTTCTCTATCTCTCCCGTTTTCTTGTTGCTTATGATAATCTGGTTGAGTTTTTCTTGTTGCTAGGGATTTTGGGTTAGGGTTATGCTTTTTTTTATCAATATTTTATGTTTGATTATTGTTTGTTTATAAGATTGTTGAATATGCATAGATTCATGCAGGATTGTTGAGTCGTATCGCCTTTGATTGTTTTTCACCAGATCTAGTGATAACCTGCCAAATCCTTCTCTTCTGTCTTTTTTTTCAACAATTTTTTTTCTTTGATGGACAAATTGGTTCCTTTTGTTTGCTTATGATAAAGATAAAAACAATAATTAATGCACAAACATCCTCGATTCAATATCATCATAAGCTTGTATTGTTTTTCCATAAAAAAATTTTATTTGAAGCTTGTTTTGTTTCGGCATAAGCAAATTTTGTTTTTCTACTTTACTTTGAATAATTTTTTCCTATGTGGTTCCTGTGATTCTAACATAGATTTGAGCATCTAAAAATTAAAAACTAAATAACTAAATAACTAAAAAAACCTTGTCTAAATTTGCATCCACCGGAAATTTCACTAAAACTTGTCCAAAATTAAGTTGTTGACAAGATGAAGTTATGGATTCGAGTAGGCTCGACGCCGGTTCCGATTTCAGGTCGGACGCCGGTTCCGGTTTTCGGTTGGACGCCGGTTCCGGTTTTCGGTTGGACGTCGGTTCCGGGCCGGACGCCGGTTCTGGTTCCGGTCCGGTTCCGATTTTTTTAATCTTTCAAAAAGTAACATTTTATTTAAAAATAAAAATAAAATGTTAGATAGGACATTATAAAGTATTGGGTTGGGGCCCATAACCCTTGTCCAATAATGTTTATTTTCCTTTGCATTCTCCTCATTTTTATATAGGTTAGGTCTCTCTCCACTTCTCTTATTTATCCGATGTGGGATGTAAGATTGAATTTCCATTTACATTCATTAATATAACATAATGAATTTTCATTTGAAAACTTTTTTAACTTGTTATTGGATGTAAACAAAGGGAATATTGTTAATACAAGACAAAAGAATTGGATCATTTTTGGATTAAATCACATCACATCTCTATATATACTTTTCTTAATCTTCTATATTATGTGGATTGTGAATGCAAATATATAATAATATGTATCATTTTTTTAATATACTATTAATATATATATATATATATTAATAAATCATCAAATCTCATTCAGATATTATTCTTCCCTAATCTTGGTGATAGAGTGATTGCTTATAATCTTAGTTTTATTCAATCCTAGATCCCACATTGGATAAATAAGACAAGTGAAGAGTTGCACAACCTATATAAAAAGGAGAATAATGCATTAGAAATTATATTTACTTGGACAAGGGTTATGGACCATGACCCAATACTCTACAATGTCCATTTTTTTTTAAACATTATATTTTTATAAGTAAAATGTTTTTTTTTAAATAAAAAATTGGTGGAACTGCCGGTTCGAAATGGAACCGGAACCGGTTGTTCGAACTGGAACCGGAACCGACGGTTCCAGTCCGGTTCGAACCAGACAGTTCCTTAAAAAAGGAACCGGAACTGGGCCCGGTTAGTACCGGTTCCCGGTTCGTTTTGGAACTGGAACCGAAAAAACTGGTTCCAATTCCGATTTTTGGACGCCGGTTCCTGTTCGGTTCATCGGTTCGGTTCGAACCGGCGTCATGTCTAGATTCGAGTCATGTCTCTTCCCTCAATCCCTCGTAGAAAATATGAGTATGTACAATGATTTTTTTTAAATTTGTCAATTGTTTTTATTAGTTTTTTTTATTTTGGTTATTAAAAGGTATTTCATCTGTTACCTTTGTGTCAGATTTCCATACATTGGTTTCCGCATGCAAAAGTATGACGTTATTTGCTCTTTAAAATTTTAACACACTCTCTGGTGAAGAGTGAAAGAAGCAAGACTGCTGTCTAAAATAGCAAAACCCTAACAAATTGATTTCTTTTGTTTGCTTGAATTAATTTGTTTTTTTAGACCTGATTGCATGTAATCTTTGAGACCTGATTGTACATAATTTGATGTCAATTATAAGAAATTTGATTTCTTTTGTTGCTTGAATTAATTTGTTTCTTTTTAGACCTGATTGCATGTAATTTTTGAGACCTGATTGTACATGATTTGATGTCAACTTTAAGCAATTTGATTTCTTTTATTTGCTTGAATTAATTTGTTTTCTTTTTAGACCTGATTTCATGTAATCTTTGAGACCTGACTGTATATAATTTGACGTCAACTATAAGCAATTTGATTTCTTTTGTTTGATTGAATTAATTTGTTTTCTTTCTAGACCTGATTGCATGCAATCTTTGAGACCTAATTGTACATAATTTGATATCAACTATAAGCAATTTCGCTGAGGTCCCCATTTTTATTTTTATTTTTATTTTTATTTTAAATTAACTTATTTTTAGGGTTTTTTTATTATTATTACATACATGAATATTGATTGTTTTGAAATGTTGAATTTAAAACAAAAGTGATTATTGAAGTATATGATGAAGTAAGCATTGAATAAGCACTGAGGCAGTTTTATATAAACTGCTTTTTTTTTATGTACATTGCAGTCTGAACACCGATCCCTGCCAGCCTCTAATATCGTTCAGGATCAGGATTTCAGGAAATCTTCTACTCTTTTGCAGGTTAGTGTATCTCTCTGGTATGAATTTTTTATTCCTCTTTTAGCGAATTTTTTCAACTTTATTATTATTTGGGTTTCTTGGATTTATAAATTATTTGAAGTCTTCGTTTGACTCGATTTCTGTTTCTGATTTGTTATCTATTATTGACAGTTGGTTTTGAAATTCAAGAATTTTATGATTTGTGATTGTGATTCATAATTTCATATAGTTACGTGGTGGGACTCTCAGTTCAAAAGCAATGATTCATGTATTGTAAATTTCAGCTTATTAGCTAGAATCTGATGATGGTTGATGGGGTTCAAATAATAGGCTTATGATTGCAAGTGTTATCATTTGAGCTATCAATGAGTACGATTATATAGCATAGTCTATCCTCGATAGTTTGGTGGTATTCATTTGTTAGTCGATAGAGAACTTCATTTATAGGTATAGACATCGTGACTCAATTTATTGAATGAGAGTATTATATTATCATATGAATATTTTGAGGTATTGGATATTAAATCTCAACGTTGAGTTTTCGATAATGTCTATTTGAAAACATGACTTCTGGACAAGTCAAAATATCCAAGTTCAAAACATGGTCAAATGAGTAAATATGGTAACTATGAGAACTATAGGCGGTCTATGAGCTCTTGGCGATTACTGATATTATTCACGATGATACACTATCTCCAATAAGATTGTCTATGGTATGAATGAGAAACATCTTCTTATTCTATCTTTATTTAAGAGTTCAATTTTAGCTATTTAGTGGAATGAGCTAAAATTAATAGATCGGACCTAAGTGAATCATTTGTTATTGTGATTAGGTTATGTCTATTGAAGCTTAAATTTAGATAGCACGCCAAGATCCCCAATCCACACGGACTTGCATGGATCACTAGATATATTCTACCGGACTAATTTATGGGTCAATCTAGAATTGTATTTAATATATTAAGAATATAATTTGCACATTATCTATTTAATGGGTTGCTCAAATTATATTAATATATTAATAAGAGGCATGTGGGCTTGTTTCTTTTAGTAAGATTGGGTTTGGATTACACGTGGGCTTTTATTTAAAGCCTGAATGGATTAAATAAAATAAAAAAATAATGTTTGGCCCATAATTTTTATGTGTGGGCGGCAAGACTATAATAATAGCCTAAAATATTATTTTATTTTATTGTTTGATTAAATGGAAATTAATTAATTGATTAATCAATTATTTAATTAAAAATCAAAATCTTTTTATGACTAGGAATTATGTTTACTAGTAGTATACTATTATAGTAGTATTAGGGATGGCAATGGGGCGGGTTCGGGGAGGGGTGGCCTTTCCCGCACCCCGCCCAATTTATTTTTTGAAAACCCATCCCCTCATAAAACCCCACCATAGATGGAGCGGGTTGGGAAGGGGCGGGGTACAACAGGGAGTGCTTTCCCCATCCCCACCCATTAACCCCATTTATAATTTTTTTTATTAAAATAAAAAATATATAACCATTGAATATGATAAAAAATACAAAGTAATAAATAATTCCAAGAAACTATTAAAAAACATCTCATAAAATTCATTCATTTTCAAACATAAACATAAGTTATGAGGTCAAAATGTTCGAAATTCATAACGCTAATCATCTAATAGTTGCATTTATTTCTCTAGTTCTCTCTTCGTACGATCAACTACATTTAGGGATGGCGATTCGAGTTGTTTGAGGATTAGAGACTTAGAGTTACAGCTAGCGGCTAGGGTTTTTTTTAATAGTATTTTGTTTTGTCACTTTACGTTAAATATCGGTGAGGAGATGTAAAGTTAGGGTTAATGTATTTACATATTTCCTTTTTTAGATATTTTTTTTTGAAACTACGTAGTTTAACTAAATATTATTTTAAACGGGGCAGGGCGGGGCGGGGCAGGGAGTATAAAACCCATCCTCGCCCCATACCCATTGCGGGTTAGACTATGCATCCCCATCCCCGCCCCATCCCCACCAAATTGAAACCCATCCCCACCCAAAAAGTGCGGGTCCCCACGGGGCCCCGTCCCCGCGGGTAATTTTGCCATCCCTAAGTAGTATAATAAATATAAAAGACTTAATTTGGTAAGTAGATAAATAAAGAATTTATTTATCTAATCAAATAAGGAAGTCTTTAATATAATCACAAATACACTATTTGAGTTGGATTAGGAGTCTTGGTGTGGAAAAGAAATCTTTTTTTTTGAAAAAGGATTCTTTGTCACCAAGTAAATCCACCTAGAGATATGATTCTTGCCCACCAAGTAAATCCTCTTTATGAAAGGATTTGTATACCTATATATATTATTAATTTCGGAATTAATAGTGATAGAAAAAAAAAGTTTTTTTTAAGAGATTTTTTTTTATTCTCTTGCTTTTGAATAAAAAAAAGAGCAAATTACCCTGGTGGTTACTCATTCTAGGCAAAAATACCAATATGGCTACCGACATTGTCAAATGCACCAAAACGGCCACTATTGGCACACATTTTGTTAACAGTGGCCATTTTACCAATTTACCGTCTTATTATAACGGAGAAGATGATGTGGCAAACGGAACGGAATTCACCTTCATTTTATTATTATCTTTTATAAATAAAAGACCATTTCTGGTCTTATACCCTTATCAGACGAAATTAGGTTGAAAATTTAGGAATTCTTTGGTTTTCTTCTTCTCGATTTCTTCTTCTTGATTTCTTCTAATGGATGGGGACGACTGGTTCGAGAGATGGTCCCCAAGAACCGGGACACCAGACATGAGGGCTTTAAGAGGTAAGTCGCGACAATTTCGAATTTGTTAGAGCAAATAATTTGTTATCTGATTTAGGTTCATGTTTGTGTTGTAAATTTGACACAGATTGTTAAGTGTCATGTCACATTTGGGGTAAAGAATCCACTGGCTGCATAAATACAACACAAAGATGGTTCAAATTTACAGCAAAACAATATAAACACAAAACATGGTTCAAATTTACAACACAAACATGAACCTAAATCAGATAACAAATTATTTGCTCTAACAAATTCGAAATTGTCGCGACTTACCTCTTAAAGCCCTCATGTCTGGTGTCCTGGTTCTTTGGGACCATCTCTCGAACCAGTCGTCCCCATCCATTAGAAGAAATCGAGAAGAAGAAAACCAAAGAATTCCTAAATTTTCAACCTAATTTCGTCTGACAAGGGTATGAGACCAGAAATGGTAAATTATTTATTAAAGATAATAATAAAATGAAGGTGAATTCCGTTCCGTTTGCCACATCATCTTCTCCGTTATAATAAGACGGTAAATTGGTAAAATGGCCACTGTTAACAAAATGTGTGCCAATAGTGGCCGTTTTGGTGCATTTGACAATGTCGGTAGCTATATTGGTATTTTCGCCTAGAATTAGTGGCCACCAGGGTAATTTGCTCTAAAAAAAATTCCAACTCTAGAACATAGTGAAAATTCGACCAAGAGGAAGAGAGAAAGATAGTTCTAAATTCGATAGTGCACTTGCAAGCCTTTACATAAAAAGGTTTTGTGCACACTTTCGATTTAGGTTCACGCGAGTTTCCATCATAACGATTGTGAATTCAAAAGTGACCGGAACGATCTTTCTAGGTTCTTGGAGTTTTTGTGATTAACGATCAAGAAAGAAGATTTCGTTTTTCCATTCTTAGGTACGCAATTCAAAGAATAGGGAGACCACGCTCCTAGGTGATTCACGTTCGTGATCGGATTGGAAGATCTTGCAAATTACCATCGACGCTAAGTCAATCGGATCACGCGACAAGAGGTATGATATCTTTTGAATATATATATATATATATATATGTTTAATTAATTAAAGGGTTAAGGTTCAAATATTGGAAAATTTTTAAATTGTACTGAATTTTTTTTTAGTCTCGCTTCCGCTGCGTTTTCAAATTTTTCCCTACTATTGGTATCAGAGCCAGGTTATACCCTTTAATTAATTAACGTATTTATACGTGAATCTATTTCTTTTTATTGTGATTATGCATGTTTTAGAAAGAGATGGCACTCTAGGTATTCGCATATATAATTACATGTGGCATGTATGGATTTATATATGTTATTATAAAGTAAATTGTTATTGCTCGATTTTGGTCCTAGAATTTCAATGTATTTTTGTTTCGGAATTGTAACAAGAAGGGTGGCCTATTATCGTCATAAGTTCCTTCTTGGTAGTTGCTAGATTCTCTATTTTTTTTTATTGTATTAAAAAATACTGCAGTTTTTTTTTGTATAAAATAGTGCAGTTTTTCTTGTGTAAAAATTACTGTAGTGAATTAAAAAAAAATACTGCAGTAATTTATTGTGTAAAATCTGCTGTAATACATTCAAGTTTCAAAGATTCGAAGAGTTGAAGAATTAGAAGCGGAAGAGGAAGCAATCGGAACAAGTTTGGTACCGTGCGCACCATGGCAACAAGCGTGCCTGCACGTTAGCGCGTAGCTGCGCTTGTTAGGTGCATGGGCTGCGCATGTCAGCCACTTATGTGTCATGGGTTGTGCATGACAGTCCTTTGGGCATAATGGGCTGCGCATGGTGGCCTTTTATGGATCCAAGGGGTGTGCACGCCCAAAGGTGGCAGCCGAGGGATGAGGAAGTGGATGATGGCCGCTTGAAGACTTGTTCGCCAAGAAAGAATATTTTGTATTCCAAACAAATGTAATTTACTTGCTTTTCTAGGATGGACCAAAATTGTAGCTATTTATATTTCCGTAAATATTACAATATTTGTTGTTGTATGATAACATGTCATATAGAATATGAGTCCCACTCATATATCTCTTTTTGTATGAACATGCATTGAATGATTTAGGTATCTAATTGGCATCTAGATAACTTGGTAAAATCATTCTATGGAATTTAATCACATGCCTTAAATAATTGAGTGGGAGAAGGTACGTTAGAACACCTATGGTCTCCAAGGTTAGTTGAGCTTTATTATTTATTGGTAATCTCCCCGATGGGCGTCCATAAATGGAATTTAGCAAAATACTTCCTTACAAGGATAGACTAGACAATTGACTTAAACGAAATCTACTCCCAGAGGAGGGATTTTCGTGAGAGAAAATTGAGGGTCGATATCTTGGTAACACACTCAATGTGATTTTATTAATATCCTCTCAAGAGTTCTTGTTAATAAAATTGCAAGGCTAAAATTGAAAATGATGGTTGTTATGTTAACAATTAGGTGGGACCTAGTCCAACTGGTAAATGCTACGTACTCCCAGAGGAAGCGTAACGTTTATGGGTGTTGGATCACCGTTGAATTTTTATGATTGCATTATTTATTTAATTCAAGATAAATATTTAAAAAGTGATTTATCATGATTATTTGCTCATATATAATTTTGTTTTATTCAGCAATCATGACTCCATCACTTATGAACATCCTGAAAGATAACACTTTAACTGGAGATAATTATGTCACATGGAAAAGGAAAATTGGGTTGTTGCTGCAAAGTGAAAAGCATAAGTTTGTTCTGACTACTCCTAAACCACCCCTTCCTAATAATGAATCTACTATTTTGCAAGGAGATGGGTATGAGCAATGGAAGACTTCAGATGATATGGCCAAATGTTACATTATGGCCACTATCTCCGACGTGTTGCAACAACAGCATGAAAGAATGGAGTCTGCTGCTGATATAATGATGTCTCTTGAAGAGATGTTTGCTATGAGGTCTATGTCGACTAAGAGAGAGGCAGTGGCTGCTTTTATGAATCTTAGGATGAAACCTGGACAGGCTGTGAAAGATCACATGATGAAAGTCATAACACATCTCAATGTTGCAGAACTTAATAGTGCTGAGATAGATGGTGAGACGAAAATTGACATGATTGTCAACTCACTATCGGATTCCTTTGATCAGTTCAAGTTGGACTACACCTTGAACAATAAGGAATACATCTTGCAAGGCCTGATGCAAGATGTTTAAAGCGCTGAAAAGATCCTTGTGAAAAACAAAGGTCAAAAGATTCATTCGATTGGTAAAGTTGCTACTGTTAATACCCGTCAAAAGGTCAAGAAACAACAGATGAAAAAGCAACTTGGGCCTACCAAGAAGGAAACCAAGAAAGTAACCAAGATCAAAGGGAAATGCTTTCTTTGTGGTGAAAAGGGACATTGGAAAAAAAAATTGCCCAAAGTCCCAGAATAAGAAGGAAAAAGGTAATATTAATTATCTTGAAACATGTTTTCTGGCAGATTCCACAGATTCTTGGATCATAGACTCTGGAGCCACTAATCATGTTTGTTATTCCTTACAGGGGTTCCAAGAAAGGAGAATGCTAAATAAAGATGAAATCAACTTGCGCTTGGGCAATAGAACGTTAGTGACTACAAGTGCAGTGCGAGATATTAGAGTTATTTTAGATTCTAGTAGGCATTTAGATTTTATAGACGTTTATTATGTACCTCAATTCAAGAGGAATTTAATTTCAGTTTCTTGTTTAAATAAATTTGGATATTCGGTTACTTTTAATAAAGCTTTTATTATTAGTAATAATGACAAAATTGTTTGCAAAGGTACATTGGAAAACGGTCTATTC
The DNA here is from genome assembly GCA_033220585.1 of Dipteronia sinensis. Classification (NCBI taxonomy): domain Eukaryota; kingdom Viridiplantae; phylum Streptophyta; class Magnoliopsida; order Sapindales; family Sapindaceae; genus Dipteronia; species Dipteronia sinensis. Next base: position 57,723,825 of record CM065638.1, on the reverse strand, counting down.
TTTTTGCATAGAAATATCTCTCACTCGTTAGATACAGAATTAACGGAACCTAATCATAAAAGAGTAAAACTATTAAAAGATGAAACCTACCTTTGGCATTTACGCCTAGGTCATATTAACCTTAATAGGATTAAAAGATTAGTATGTGACGGACCTTTAAGTGACTTAAAGGTTGATGATCTACCAACTTGTGAATTTTGTTTGGAAGGTAAAATGACCAAAAGGCCGTTCACAACCAAATGTGCAAGAGCCACTGAATGTTTAGGATTAATACACACTGATGTATGTGGTCCTATGAGCATTCAGGCTAGAGGTGGATATGAGTACTTCATCACCTTCACAGATGATTACTCGAGATTTGGCTATGTGTATCTCATGAGACATAAGTCAGATGCTTTTGACATGTTCAAAGCATTCAAGGCTAAAGTAGAAAATCAACTTGAGAAACACATAAAAATCTTGAGATCTGATCGTGGTGGAGAATATCTATTTGGTGAGTTTCAGCAATATCTTATTGATAATGGGATAGTTTCTCAGTTTTCTGTACCATGTACACCTCAACAAAATGGGGTGGCAGAAAGGAGAAATATAACTCTTTTAGACATGGTTAGGTCAATGTTGAGTTATTCAACACTTCCTATTTCTTTTTGGGGATATGCTCTACAAACTGCAATATACATTCTAAACGTTGTACCATCTAAGTTGGTTCCTGAAACACCATATGAGTTATGGACTGGGCGAAAGCCTAGTTTACAACATTTGAGGATATTTGGTTGTCCTGTACATGTGTTAAAAGGAAAGACAGAAAAGATGGAGTCTCGTTCGGAAACATGTATATTTGTGGGGTATCCAAAAGGAGCTAAAAGATATTATTTCTATAGTCCTTCAGATCTAAAAGTATTTGTTTCAACAAATGCTTCATATCTAGAAAATGACTATATGAATAATTTTGTGCCCAAAAGTATAATTGTCCTGAATGAGATGTCAGGAGATACAATTCCACAAGAGGTTTTACAACCTAGCTCAATTGTAAGTTCCACTCCAACACAAAATCAACAACCTACCATTCCTCGTCGTAGTGGGGGGGGGGGGGGGGGGGGGTTAGTAAACAACCCGAGAGATACATCGGTATGGGAGAATCAGTGGAGAATCTCCCGGACGACGATGATCCCTACACTTATAAGGAACCAATAGAGGATGTTGATTGTCGTCATTGGCAAAAGGCAATGCAATCTGAGATTGAATCCATGTTCGATAACAAAGTCTGGTCCCTTGTAGACTTGCCTAAAGGGATAAAACCCATTGGGTGCAAGTGGGTATACAAGAGGAAAAGAGGTATGGATGGAAAAGTGGAAACTTTTAAAGCTAGATTGGTAGCTAAAGGTTACACACAGAAAGAAGGCATCAATTGCCAGGAAACCTTCTCTCATGTGGCCATGCTTAAATCCATTAGGATACTCTTATCCATTGCAGCATCGTTAGATCTAGAGATTTGGAAAATGGACACTAAGACAGCTTTCCTGAATGGAAGTCTTGACGAAAGCATCAATATGATGCAACCAGAAGGATTCATTGAAAAGGGCCAAATGGAAAAGGTATGCAAGTTGTAGAAATCCATATATGGATTAAAACAGGCATCCTGATCCTGGAACATAAGGTTCGATCAAGCTGTGAAAGGTTTTAGATTTATTCAGAATCCTGACGAACCTTATGTATATAAAAGGATAAAGGGTGACAAGTTGGTTTTCCTAATTCTTTATGTTGATGATATACTACTCATTGGAAACGATGTAGGTGTATTGACATCAGTAAAAGAATGGTTAGCAAAAAAATTTGATATAAAGGACTTAGGAGAAGCTAGTTTTATTCTAGGTATCCAGTAATAAGGGATAGAAAGAATAAAACAATTGCATTATCCCAAGCTTCATACATAGACAAAATATTGTCTAGGTTTTCCATGCAGGATTCCAAGAAAGGTATGTTACCTTTCAGACATGGAATCAAACTTTCTAAGGAAAAAGTTCCTAAGAATCAGCATGAAGAGCAATTCATGAGTAGAGTTCCATATGCCTCAGCAGTTGGAAGTCTCATGTATGCAATGCTCTGCACTATACCAGACATTTGTTTTGCTGTTGGCATAGTTAGCAGGTTTCAATCGAAACCTGGTCCTGATCACTGGACGACAGTCAAGCATATTTTCAAGTATCTCAAGAGAACAAGAGATTATATGCTTGTATACTCTGGAGGGGATTTAATTCCCATTGGGTATACATATTCTGATTTCCAGTCGAATTCTGACTCCAGAAGATCCACATCAGGATCTGTGTTTACTATAGGAGGATGAACAGTCATATGAAGGAGTATCAAGCAATCCTGTATTGCTGATTCCACCATGGAAGCTGAGTATATTGCTGCATGGCGAAGCTGCCAAAGAGGCTGTTTGGCTCCGCCAATTCTTGATTGACTTGGAAATAGTTCCTAATGCGAAAAGCAGATCACTGTTTACTGTGACAACAGTGGAGCAGTGGCTAATTCGAGAGAACCAAGAAGTCATAAGAGAAGTAAACATATTGAAAGGAAGTATCATCTTTTAAGGGAGATTGTGCATAAATGTGACGTGACAATTACCAAAATCGCGTCAGTAGAAAATCTAGCGGATCCTTTCACAAAGGCTCTACCTCAGAAGAGTTTTGATGGGCACCTAGAGAACATGGGAATGAGAGATATGAGACACTTGCTATAACGCAAGTGGGAGATTGTTAGGATTATGCTTAATAGAAAGAGTGTAATATTGTAATTGACAATCTTTTCATATTAATAAAATGATTTCTGGTTTTACAAAATCTTATAGCATTTGTAATGATAATTGTTAAAGTAAATAATCATAAGGTCAAAAGACTATGAGAAAGGAAGAATTGTTCGTACATATGGATATGTATGAGGTAGACACAATTCTTTAGTTAGTCTTGAATAAACGTTCACAACTTAAGTTAAAGGTTGGGTACATTTATCTTGATAAAGTTGTAGAATTCTTTTGCTGGCATTTGAGTGGGATCAAATGAGTTATGATGAGTCTAAAATCATCGAAAGGGTCTTCGAGTAAAAGAATCTAGTGCACTGGGTGCATTGAACAGGAACATAATGAAATATTTTATCTAGAACTGTCAGTAGATACAAGTCTTTTCATTATGAGGACAATCAGAGAGTCTATCTTAATCCTGAGATAAATGATGGACTTATGATTGCAAGTGTTATCATTTGAGCTATCAATGAGTACGATTATATAGCATAGTCTATCCTCGATAGTTTGGTGGTATTCATTTGTTAGTCGATAGAGAACTTCATTTATAGGTATGGACATCGTGACTCAATTTATTGAATGAGAGTATAATATTATCATATGGATATTTTGAGGTATTGGATATTAAATCTCAACGTTGAGTTTTCGATAATGTCTATTGAAAACATGGCTTCTGGACAAGTCAAAATATCCAAGTTCAAAATGTGGTCATATGAGTAAATATGGTAACTAGGAGAGCTATAGGCGGTCTATGGGCTCTTGGCGATTACTGATATTATTCACGAGGATACACTATCTCCAATAATATTGTATAGGGTATGAATGAGAAACATCTTCTTATTCCATCTTTATTTAAGAATTCAATTTTAGCTATTTAGTGGAATGAGCTAAAATTAATAGATCGGACCTAAGTGAATCATTTATTGATTGTGATTAGGTTATGTCTATTGAAGCTTAAATTTAGATAGCACGCCAAGATCCCCAATCCACACGGACTTGCATGAATCGCTTGATATATTCTACCGGACTAGTTTATGGGTCTATCTAGAATTGTATTTAATATATTAAGAATATAATTTGCACATTATCTATTTAATGAGCTGCTCAAATTATATTAATATATTAATGAGAGACATGTGGGCTTGTTTCTTTTGGTAAGAATGGGTCTGGTTCACATGTGGGCTTTTATTTAAAGCCTGAATGGATTAAATAAAATAAGAAAAATAATATTTGGCCCATAATTTTTATGTGTGGGCGGCAAGGCTATAATAATAGCCTAAAATATTATTTTATTTTATTGTTTGATTAAATGGAAATTAATTAATTATTTAATTAAAAATTAAAATCTTTTTCTGACTAGAAATTATGTTTACTAGTAGTATACTATTATAGTAGTATAGTAAATATAAAAGACTTAATTTGGTAAGTAGATAAATAAAGAATTTATTTATCTAATTAAATAAGAAAGTCTTTAATATAATCACAAATACACTATTTGAGTTGGATTAGGAGTCTTGGTGTGGAAAAGAAATCTTTTTTTTAAAAAAGATTCTTTGTCACCAAGTAAATCCACCTAGAGATAGGATTCTTGCCCACCAAGTAAATCCTCTTTAGGAAAGGATTTGTATACCTATATATATATATTATTAATTTCAGAATTAATAGTAATAGGAAACAAAAAGTTTTTTTTTTAGAGAAATAATTTTTTATTCTCTTGCTTTTGAATAAAAAAAATTTCAACTCTAGAACATAGTGAAAATTCGGCCAAGAGGAAGAGAGAAAGATAGTTCTAAATTCGATAGTGCACTTGCAAGCCTTTACATAAAAGGTTTTGTGCACACCTTCGATTTAAGGTTCACGCGAGTTTCAATCATAACATTTGTGAATTCAAAAGTGACCGGAATGATCTTTCTAGGCTCTTGGAGTTTTTGTGATTATCGATCAGGAACGAAGATTTCTTTTTTCCATTCTCAGGTACGCAATTCAAAGAATAGGGAGACCACGCTCCTAGGTGATTCACGTTCGTGATCGGATTGGAAGATCTTACGGATTACCATCGATGCTAAGTCAATCGGATCACGCCACAAGAGATATGATATCTCTTGAATATATGTATGTTTAATTAATTAAAGGGTTAAGGTTCAAATATTGGAAAAATTTTAAACTATACTAAATTTATTTTTAGTCTCGCTTCCACTGTGTTTTCGAATTTTTCCCTACAATTCATATATGTCCTTAGTGAGTGGGAGGGTTCAGCTCATGATTCAAAACTGCTAACTGATGCTTTAACAAGGAGGAGGACTGCACTTAAAGTGCCGTAAGGTTCATATTTATCTTTTTTTTTTAAATTTACATTAGGCCATACGTTACATGCTAAAGTATTTGCATTGTATTATTAGTTAAATATTACTTAGTGGATTGTGGATTTCCAAACCAACGCCAATTTTTGGCTCCGTTTCGAGGTGTTCGATATCATCTCCAAGAGTTTGGTGGTCAAGGACGTGACCCTTGCAAATGGAGTTGAATTGTTCAATCTCTGTCATGCTTCTTTGAGGAATGTCATTGAGAGGATATTTGGTATATTCAAATCACGATTCACAATTTTCAACTCTGCACCTCCATTCCCGTTTAGGATACAGACAGAGCTTATATCAGTTTATGTAGGATTACACAACTTTCTTCAAAAGGAGTGTAGATCTGACGAGTTTCCTATTGAACAAGATAATGAAGTGGATCATGAACCAATTAATGAAGTAGATCCTAAACCAGTTTTTCAAACGCAAGAACAACAACGAACTGAGGATAATGAATGGAGAGATGTTATAGCTTTGAATATGTGGATGGATGCAAGGACACAATGATAACAATGAGAATCAATAAAGATGAGTTATGAATGTTGAATATTTTCCTTTTAATTTTGCTATCAAAATTGTTATAAACTATGTCACTTTCTTTCATTTTTGATTGACTTTAGTAATTAAGTGGAAATTATTTTTAATTGACTTTAGTAATTGAAATGGTGAAGTAAAAGAAATAATAAAATAGAAGTAATAATATTATTGACATATATAACTTCAAACAATGATTTCGGATTACACAAACCTTCATCAAACCAATAAGAAAATGGTAACACGCATTCAACACATGTCATACACAAACCTTCATCAATCACAATGTGCCCATGAGGTGGACAATCCAACGTGTTCTATGACATAAAATAGAAAAATATTAATGCTTAAATATATAAACATATAGCTTGACCGGAAAATCAAACAAATGCAAAGAACAAGATTATTTATTTTAAAGGACTTTTCAACCAACTTTTTGTGCAGATAAGAGCCTATGTGACCATATTAGAATCACGGACTAGTAGATATATATATATATATATATATATTATATCAATATCAACCAAGACGGGATGCTGTGACATCTGAGGTGATATGTATATTGATAATTGATATGGTCACAAGCTTGGGTGCAAACGAGATACTACCATACAATACAATTTGATTCAATCCAATTTAATTCTATATAATACAAAATAACGGTGTTAAAGACACCTTACATCATTTCAAAGAGACAACATTACATTACAACTAGAGAAAAGAAAATTGAGCAAAAGTTTCCTGACTTTAGTTTTTGGTCATCTTCTCCTACTCTGCTTTATTTTTCTTTGTTTGTCGTATATGATGCTATAATATAAAATCTCATACAAAAAAATGTGTAGGACTTGAAACCTACTATATATCATATATCATATATCATATATTGCTAGCGGTAAGAGATGTGAAGGTCTTGAAGGAAAAAAGGTTTACGTTGTTACAGGGTTGGCAATACTCAGTGGTTATGGAGAGACAATTGGAGAATTGGAAAGGGAAATAGCTGATTAAAAATGTGAAAAAGCAATAGAAGAGAAAAGGAAGAAAGCAGAGATTGTTGTTAGTACTGCAAATTGTATTAATGGATCATATTGATTGAGTGTATAGATTGTGTTATTGGGCCATATACCAGTATAATTCATCCATCTATAATAGAAGTCTGAGATAATAAATCCATAAAAGTCTGAGATAGATGTCTAAATAAATCCATAAAAGTCTGATATAGATGTCTAAACAAATCAATGAAAGTCCATGTGGATTTATAAAAGTCAGTAGAAATCCATGAAAATCTGTCACCTAAAAAATGTCTTTAAATATCTTCGAGAATTCTAATTTAATACACCCCGCTTACTTTTCCCCTTTTTCACTTGATAGGTAATTAATACATTAAATTGAGTTGTATTTTTTTGTGTTAAATTGAGTTGATGTGAAATTAATATTATTTGATTCTTATTATATTCCTTTATTATCTTGGTAAGACAAAGAGACAATATTGCCCTTTATCCATTCCTAACAAATGTTAGTCAACGGTTCAAGGGATGGTGAGTGTTATTATCATATTTTAATCAATTTTAGTGTAATTAAGCATATAATTAAGGTAACGTGTTGCAATTTACCCTTTTTATGAATTATTCTTTCTTATGTGGTTTTAAAGTGGACAAATTTCAATTTAGTACCTACAGTTTCAAGAAACGTTAACATTTTACTTACCTTTCCATTTTGAGCTCGTAAGGTCCCTATCATATAAAATTTAACTCAAATTGATCAATCTAACCAAATGTTTACCATTCAACCGTAAACTAATTGGTAAGCAAAATAAGTTTTTCCTTGAACTATAATTGAACCAATAAAAATATGATTTTTCCTTCAAATTATGAAATACATTAAAAATTTAAATTAAATTATAAGACTATTGTTGATGACAAAATATTTTCTACCTTTCCAACCTCGGAATTTTAGAAGAATTGGGTACTAGGATAATGCCTCATAGAGTTACAATGAATCTAACTGGTATTAAGCCCAAATACACGCATAGTCCCAACCAGTTGAAAGAGGGAAGTGGGTTGAGAGTTTGTAGGAGTATAGACTCTATCTACAAGATTTTAGCCTGATAGAGTCGCAAAGCTCAAAGACTCCTGTTTGAGGCAAACTCTTTGATTCATTAAATGTTGGTGTTACAAATTATGCCTTGGAGCAAAGGTTTTTCTGTAACAAATCATTTGTAAACAAAAGAATTTTATTGATATCTATGTTAATCCTGAGATAAATAATGTACCATATGTATTATGAATTGTAACGTTTGAGCTATCAATGGGTACGACCACATAATAACGGTTTAATCCCAATAGTTTGGCGTTATTGATTCATATGTCTTAGCGGACATATATTTATTGATATGGACATCATGGTTCTTATAATCAAATAAGAGTAAATACTAACTACTGGGTCTTATGAGGACTTGGATAATAAATCTTGGTACCGAGTATTCAATGAGGAGTTATTGAATCATGATTTATGATAAATCAAAATTATCTTTTAAGCCTAAGGACGGTCCTAAGGAATAAAATAATCAATAATGCAACAATCAAAATTCATTTTAATTATTGGTATTTTTCATGAGGATACATATTTCACATAATTGCTTAGGATAAAAATATTTAATATATTTTATTTTAATTCAAGAGTGCAATTTCATTTTTTTAGTAGACTAAACTGAAATTAATATATTTAGACTTAGTTAATTGGTACTTGAGCTAAATATATTGGAGCTTGTAATTAAAATAACATGTGGATCCCTAAACTTCACTAGTTAAATTGGATCATCTAAAAGGAACCTATTTGACTCAAATATTGGGTTCCAAGACAAAGACACATCTTACTTCTTTTATTTTATTTTCCATTCTAATCGGAAATAAAATAAAAGAAGTAAGATGGGTCTTTCCCATTAGGAATGAAAAATAAATCAAAAAAGGATTTTGATGGAAAAGTAAATTAAATAAAATAAAAAAGAAAAGACTTCTAATAAAATTAGACTTACTAAATCACAATAGGATTTGTGATTCTTGTTTCCTTTAAGAAAAGAAATTATTTTTTTCTAAACCTATAAATAGGTGGCTTAAGATTAAGAATAGATTTACACCCAACTTGTCATTCTCATTGATATTGACACAAGCTTTAAAGTAAGTTGTAAGTTTCAAATTCGATTTGAGCTTTTAATCTTTTTCTTTGAATCTTGTAGGTTGATTTACACCTTGGTTCACAATAGGATTTGTGATTCTTGTTTCCTTTAAGAAAACAAATTATTTTTTTCTAAACCTATAAATAGGTGGCTTAAGATTAAGAATAGATTTATACCAAACTTGTCATTCTTATTGGCATTGACACAAGCTTGAAAGTAAGTTGTAAGTTTCAAATTCGATTTGAGCTTTTAATCTTTTTCTTTGAATCTTGTAGGTTGATTTATACCTTGGTTCAAAGAAAAAAGAGCTCACACTCCTATGTGATTCGATCTTGTGCTAAAAGCAGAAGATTTGTGGAGACTAAACTACAAAGGTAGTCTCTAACTTAATTCAAATTGCATTACATTTAGAATACGATCCGACGATGTTTTGAATTTTTTTTTAAAGTTCTGCAAATACATTTATTTTCGGGGTAAATTACACTAACTTACCTTGATTATATGTATAATTGCACTAAAACCAGAAAACTTTTCATAATAACACAAACATACCTTCTGACCCATTGACTGAGGGTGGACAACGGTTGACTACTGTTAGTCAATAATGGTAGAAGGGCAAAATTGTCTTTTCGTATAGTATAATAAATTAATAAAAAAGTAACTTATCCAATCACATATTGCCATGTCATCCCACAAAAATTAAATTTAATAAGAAACTAAAAAACAAATTAAAAGAAAAATGAATAATGAATATTAATTAAAAGACAAAAAAGAAAAATATTTTTTCATCTTCAATCATTCGTCTTTTCATCTGTGTTTCAAAAATAAAAAACAACTCAAAACAAACATCTTTCTATATGTTTTTCAAACATGATTTTTTTTTAGGAAATTATCATTTTCTCCCCTAAGTTTTAACATATTAGATAAATAGGTCCCTCTAGTTTCAATAATAACCAATCTCCCCCCTAAAACCCAAAATAATAGTATATTTGCCCCTTCTATTACCTTTTTCGTTTGAAATAGCATTGACGGTTAAAAATCAAGGGCAACAAGGTAATTTTGCATTTAATTAAATAAAACAAATGAAAAAACTAATAAAATTTAAAATTAAAATATATATAACTAATTTAAAAATACAAATCAGAAGTTGTTTTTTTAACTTAGAAAAATAATATTTCAACAGATTTCTCTCACAACTTTTTTGTTCCTCATACAATACACTATCTGGGTTTTATATTAAAATTTGAACCAGTGCTAAAATATTTTGCATCACATTTTGCAAAATCAAGAGGTACTCCAGAAGATGTTAAGCTTATCACATCGTCATTGGAGGCCCACCATAGCGGCAACACGCCATTAATGGATCATCAAACCTGATAAAACAATCAAAACAAAGCCACACCAAATGTTTGAGAAAAAAACAAACCACCTGTTCAAATCCATCCAACTAATTGCTGAATCAAATCCAAAAATGATCTTGGATTACAATCCTATTCTGAAAAAAAAATTGAAAATACAAATCAAACCCAGAAACATACTATTCTGGAAACCTAAAAAAAAAAATCAAAACACTTGTTCAAATCCTAAAATCAAATACAAACACAAACCCTAAAATCAACCATCAACACCAACTCTCTCTCTCTCTCTCTCTCTCTCTCTCTCTCTCTCACACACACACACACACACAAACACACACATAAACAGCTGAGTTCTGAAAATACTACTCTTAGCGTGTGTCTACAACCTAGAGGGGGGGATGAATGAGTTGTTAATCGATTATTACCAACTTTTTCGATTAGTCAATATTAAACATATAACCTAATTAAATCAAACATACAAAATCAAGTGTAAAGTGCGGAATAATAAATAACACTTGATTTTTACGTGGAAACCCTTAAATAAGGGAAAAACCACGGGCTATCTTTTTAGCCACACACAATCCTCAAATCCACTATTGTAATGATGTTTACAACCTAGGTTGACCTCTAGTCACACCATCCTTGGTCACTGACCCACCACTACTACCCAATGGGCCTTTATAGTGAATCCTTGATCACTTTACTTGCCAACTACACCTTGGTTGCAAAACTTCACTTGCTTGTGCACTACACCTTGTAGTCACAAGACTTAACTCTCAAGAAGAGATTAACAACCTAAGTGAATATATGAATATTCAAAATGCAAATAATGCTAGGTAACACTAAATGCTTATCTAGGAATTAAAGATGACACTAAGTACAAATCCTAGATATCAATGTCTAAATGAATGCTCATAAAGACCTAACTAGATATAGATATGCAAGTTTAAACTCTAGTCATCAAACAAAGCCATATCAACATATGTTGTCATTAATCATGGCAAGGACAATAAATGCAATTAACAAATGCAATCAATGAGTCCTAATTTGCTAGAGGGCAAATATGTCCTAAATGCAAGCTACCACAATACAAACCCAATCATACAAAGGAACTCATAAATAGATGCATTAAATAGAGTCCTAGCATTTAATCAACTAATAAATGCAATAAAAACACAATCTTGTAAAGTATGAACAAATGATAAAGATGGGGTTTTTGTTCAACTTACCATGTCAACTAATGATGAAGACCCATGCCTTAAAGATGCTTAGAAATGCATGAAGATGATGGGTTTTTGGGTTTGGAGAGTTAAGGAAAAAAGCTTGAAGCTTTCTCTCTCTAAGGGTTGCTCTCTCTCTCTCTCTCCCTCTCTCTCTCTCTTAAGAATGGGTTCTTGAAGCTCTGAAACGAGTTAGGGAAGAAGAGAACATATATATAGAAACCCTAGACAAAACTGCGTTGTTTTGGGCTTGGGAATCAAAATTCTGTCAATACCGCTTGCTGGACCTCGGTCGGGTAAGTGCCCAGACCGCGGTACATGCAGCGGTGCACCATCTGGACAACATCGCGTCGGGGACCGCTGTGCATGCAAAGCACATGTCGTGGTTTAGGCAGCAGGAGCCTACTGATGTATACCGCAGTATGGACCGCTGCGTATACAAATGCACAGACCGCGGTCTTCAAAGCATGCACCTTCTGGAACCAACCGCTGTTGGGACCGCGACGGGGGCAGGTGCCCAGCAAGCGACCTACACCGCGGTGAAGAGAAAAATCCTCTTTTCCAGGCAGACTCAACACACTAATCTAATATGTAAAAATGTGCAAGTGTGGAGTGTGATGAGTGGCATACAATGCATCATTCAATAACATGTAATCAAGAATGTAATGCATGCAAGTGAGTGTGTGCAACTAAAATCTCTTCAAAAGAGTCAAGTCAAGTAAACTACCTCTCTTGAAGCACTGTGGGATCTTGAAAGCTTGTTGATAAGGACCTAAGCTACCCATTACATAATCATCCCCAATGTGGTATGTCATGAAATAAGCCAATCACAAAATAGAGGTTCTTATAGGTTCGACCCAACCCAGATTTGGAATCAAACCCAGTTCTGGAATCGGACCAACACACCAACCTAAGTACCCAACCCCACACCCAACCCCACACCTAACCAGTCCATCGCCACCTGAAATCATCACCATCGGTGCCCTACACCGATGCCTACACGACTACACCCGCACCCTATTAGAACAAACACACCAGCATACCCACACCATTGGGGTGTTGGTGAGAGAGAGTGAGAAGAGAGGGAGAAAAAGATAAGAGATTTCCTGGGCTGGTCTAATTCGCAATGGCGATTGAATGGGTAGAGATGATCGTGGGGAAGATGATTGAATGCTTGAGAGAGATGGGAGAAAGATATCGAGAGAGAGAGTTTTGATTTCCAAAGAAAGAAGAAATCAAAGAAAAAAAAGAGAGAGATCGATGGATGGTGAGAGAGAGAGAATAAGATTAGTTTTAATATCTATTTATTATTATTTTTAAATTAGTTATATATATATTAATTTTAAATTTAATTAGTTTATCAGTTTTTTCATTTGTTTTATTTAATTAAACACAAAATTACCTTGTTGCCCTTGATTTTTAACGGTCAACGCTATTTCAAACGAAAAACGTAACATAAGGGGTAAATACACTATTCTTTTGGGTTTCAAGGGGAGACTGACTATTATTGAAACTAAAGGAACCTATTTATCTAATATGTTAAACCTCAGGGGGTAAATGATAATTTCCCATTTTTTATTATTAAAAAAACAAACAAACAAAACGAGAAGAGTCCTAAATCGTTTTTTCTTGAAAGATTTTCCTAAATTGGTTTTTTTTTTTGAAATTGTTTTCCTAAATCGTTTTAAACAAAAAAAAAACAAAAAACTAGAGATCTTTCCAGATTTCCCCTCGAAGATGGAGCTCTGAGATATTGTGAACAATTTTACAAATATAGTCCTTTTCTTCATAGATAAAGCTCAGTGTGTCTTCGGACTTGAAGAAATCAATGGTCGTCATCGACTCCTCTTTGGGTTCACGATCTCCATCGATAGTGTCTCCATCTTACAATCATGGAGATGGATTGGATTCTATCATAGATGGAGCAATAGAAGCGATTCCATCAAAGAGATGGAGCGATGTAGTAGACTCCATCTCAGATTTGTTCATTCAATCTTTTTCTAGAATTTTTTTTGTAGATCTGTTGCTCCATCAAGTTTTTTCTGATTTTTTTTTGTAGGATTTAATTAAAGATGATGATTTAGATTGATGAAGAAGAGGTGCTTGTTTTTATTTCTTTAAATTTTAATTGGAGTAGATGGATTTGTGTTTGAGATTGTAGAAGATTGATTGTGTTTGTCATTGAAGAAGATGGATTTATGTTTGAATAATTGAATTACGGAAGAAATAATATATGGAATGCTTTATTTTTTGATAATTTTTTTTATTTGTTTGAGATTATAGCAGATAAATTTTTGTTTAATATTGTGGAAGATTGATCTGTGTTTGAGAATGAAAAAAATGATTTTGTGTTTGATTTGATGAAGAATTCATTTATTCAAACACAAGTGGAAGGACAAAACTGAGTTTCAACCTTTTCCGTGAACAGTTAGTCAAAGGGTCAAGGCAAGTCTCTGTAATTATAGTATTTATTCTGGTTTTAGTGTAACTATGCATATAGTCAGGGTAAGTTAATGCAATTTGCCTTTTATTTTCAAAACAGATATTTTTTCTACAATTGGCACGTGTCCAAACACAAGGACAAATGCATGAGATCGTCCAGTTAGGTCAAGTGAAAAGTCCACCGTGACAATGCCCCTGGGGTGACGTGGTTACTTTTTGATGAGTGGTTATAAAAAGTTACATTCATTTGACCAGGTCTCCAAAACTCAAACACCATGTTCAGTAATTGATTAAGGAGTGGGCAAATGGATGCAAGAGGTTATTGCACAATGAAAAGAAGAACCAAACTGTACAATCATGTCCAGTGGAAGAGAGGAGTGGTTCCCCACAATGAAGAAAGTGGTAGAGCAGTTAAGAAAACCACTTAGTTGTTCAGATGTGTATAAAAATGCCAATGAGGCTATGTACAAACTATGATTAATCGAATACAAAGAGCACTAAAAATTTATTGTAAACTCTAGAGTCGCACAGCGGAAGGAAAAATAATTTGATTTATGAAATCATATGAATCGTATGAATACAAAAACGATCCTTTTCAAAAAAAAAAAATTAAACGACTTAATAAACCTGTACGATATATAAGAATAAATAAGTAGGATTCATAATCCTACCTCAAAGCTAACTCCTTCATTCTTTTACTTCATGATTTAGCTTTCCGATCCGTACCACTGGATCTTCCTCGTTATCTCCCAAGTTTCAGAAACCGCGTGTGGGCGCGTCACGGGTTTCAGGAGGCTGAAAGGAGGTAGGAAAAAACAAAAGAAAATAACTCTTGCTTTCTCTATAAAGAATTCAGCCACCTTATATTAAATCAAGAAGGAAAAACTTTTTTTTTCTACCTCTAGGGCATAGAGCTCTCTTAGTTCTTTTTTTCTTTCGTATATACTCAATTACGTTCATTCATTGAGAGTTTTTAAAGTTTCAAATAACTTTATACGATAGAATAGTTTTTAGATATCAAATATTGAAAAAACAAATCTTATTTATCTTGTTTTTAAAGTCAAATATTAAAAACAAAATATCTTGAGATCTTATATCATGATAGGGTTACAAGTGACCTAGATTAAATAGGATTCTAAATCCCATTTAATTCAAAGTTGTCACTGTGACTTGAACCCATGACCTGCTAAAGATCAAATAATAAATATTAATTTTATATCTTTGTTTTGGTCTTGGTTCGAACCCTTGACCTCCATAAAATAATTAATTCAATTAATAATTCATAATTATTAATACAATTAATTATTAATTCATTAATAAATTAATCACATCATTTAATTAATTATCTGAACAAAATTCTTGCTGCTTTCGTGACATAATTAATTGGACCATCCAATTAATTAACCGAGACCTTTGTACCCATCAACGTTCCGGGCTAGCAAGGGAATCTAATGGACCAATGGACCAACAATCTTGAGCTCCAATAATCCTTAGAAAAAAATTAATTAAACTCTTTAATTAATATTTTCATGATTATTAACCTCGGAGTTACTCCACTAAAAACCTGAGGCTGCACTCTCGTAACTGTAGATGTTTTTACATAAACCAAAAACTCAGTGTCCATCGATATAGCTATTACATATGGTATGGTCCTCCACAAGTAGTTCATAATTAGAGCTAGGTCATAAAGTCTGTTATACCTCTCTAATTATATATTTTCCTTTAGTATCATTGATTCTCTAATGAACAATTATATCCCTCATTCCTTTACGAAAGAATGAGAGAGCTCTTAATTATTCAAGCCCCGAATCAACCATTAAGGGAACTACTTCTCTATTTCTTGTAAGAAGGAGTAGATTCCACTATTGTGTACAGACCTACCTAGACATGACGCCGGTTTCGGTTTTGGTTCGGAACCGACTGTTCCGGTTCAGGAGGGACTGGAACCAGAACCGGAACCGGGTAGAGCGGTTCCACCGGTTCGGTTCTTTTTTTTAATCTTATTTCATAAAAAATTTAACCATGTAAAATTGTAATTTATAAATGCATTTTATTGGGTCACCCGCAAAATAAAATAAAATAAATAAATCCCTTTTACAACCAATTTTTTTAAAAAAATAAAAAAAATAAAAAAAATGTTGGAACCTCCCGGTTCCGGTCCGGTTCGAACCGGGCGATTCCTCAGAAACGAGAACCGGAACCGAAAAAATCAGTTCCGGTTCTGGTTCCAGTTTTTTACCGGCGATTCCAGTTCGGTTCGCTAGTTCGAACCGAACCGAACTGGTGTCATGTCTAGACCTACCCAGCCACAAGCCAAATCGCGATTCCAAGATACATAGATATTGATCGGGAATGCTGCTCCGATCTCACCCATGGTAAATCAAAAAACCACAATCTAACCTGAAGGAGTTAGTAAGACACTCAGGATTAAGATCACCCATATATAGCCATCATTTGTCGATATATATGAATCTCCCCATGTAATGGATATTGGTGAGAGATTCATATAGATCGTGGCCCAGTCCTATATGATCACATCATATAAGGTACCTCCATTCTCATATCACCAAATGAGTAGTCTAGGATAAGACCACCGTACATAACAGAATGGACCGCAGCTGTAGATTAATCACAAATAAAGTACCCAACTTTATTTGCTCTCTACGGATTCATTAGATTGCACATCTCAAAATGAATTCCTCTGTATATGACACTTATATACTCAGTTTGAGATTACATCAGACAATCTTGGATGTTTAGGACATATGATATAAAAGTATGAGACATATATATAGAATGAAACAACTACTTCTTTTATTTATAATTTATCATAATTTACATAATACAAGCTTTAGGGAAAAAAACCAACAATCTCCCACTTGCACTAAAGAAGGTAAGACATATCTCGTAATCCTAGACCCTCTAGGTGACCTTCAAACATTTTAGCCGTTAAGGTCTTCGTAAATGGATCAGCATGATTGTCCTACAACGCTATCTTGGTCACGACGATATCTTCTCTCGGCACTATCTCCATGATGAGATGATACTTCCTTTCTATATGCTTCTCTATTTTGTGGCTTCTTGGTTCTTTAGAATTAGCCACAACACCACTATTATCACAATAAAGTGTGATTGACTTTTCCAGATTTGGAACAACTTCTGGATTACTCAAGAACTTACGGAGCCATACAGCCTCCTTAGCTGCTTCACAAGCGGCTACATATTCGGCTTCCATAGTGGAATCAGCAATACATGATTGCATGACACTCCTCCACACTATGACTCCACCACCAAGGGTGAATACTGACCCAGACGTGGATTTTCTAGAATCCCTGTCTGACTGAAAGTCAGAATCTGTATACCCTAACGTGATCACATCATGTCTTGAATATTCTAGCATATAGTTTCTCGTTCTCCGAAGATACTTGAGAATAGTCTTTACTGCAACCCAATGATCTAATCCTGGGTTGGACTGAAACCTGTTGGCTACTCATATTGTGAAGCAGATGTCCGGTCTAGTGCATAACATAACATACATGAGACTACCTACTGCTGATGCATAGGGAATTTGTCCCATATCCTCAACCTCTTGAGGTATCTTAGGACACTGTTCCTTAGACAAGTGAACTTCATGCCTGAAAGGTAAATACCCTTTCTTAGAGTTTTGCATCGAGAATCGCATAAGAATCTTGTCGATATACGACGCTTGAGACAATGCCAAGAGTTTGTTCTTGCGATCCCTTATCAATTGGATCCCTAGAACATAACTCACATCTCCTAAATCTTTCATTTGGAATTGGCTTTCCAACCAGCCCCTTACTTCCGATAATACCCTTGCATCATTCCCAATGAGTAGGACATCATCTATGTATAGGATTAAGAAAACTATCTTTTTGTGAATGATCCGCTTGTAAACACAAGGCTCATCGACGTTTTGCTCAAAGCCATAGGTTTTGATAGTATTATCAAACCTTATATTCCAAGATCTAGATGCCTGCTTAAGTCCATAAATAGACCTTTACAGTTTGCAAACCTTTTGCTCTTGATCATAGGACACGAATCCCTCTAGTTGCATCATATAAATGCTTTCATCAAGATTGCCATTCAAAAATACAGTTTTGACGTCCATTTGCCAAATTTTATAATCGAAATAGGCAGCAATGGATAAGGGAATCTGAATAGACTTTTTTGACGACGATTTTTAGGATTATGTAAATTAAATCGCGCGTCACACAAGTTATATGTAATTTACGATTATGTAAGAAACCGAAAAGAGCAAAAGAAGAATAAAGCAAGCAAGATTTACGTGGAAAACCCTAAAGGGAAAAAAACCACGGTTCCCGGGGACAGTGAGAAGAAAATCCACTATGAATCGGTTGTTACAAGCTCAATCTTACTTGTCCCTTTGAATATCTAATGATTCGTTAACCCTTTTCGGGTGTTTTTAGGGTCTATTTATACATGCATGGACCCTTAATTCTTAGAGTACAAGTAAGAGAATTGGTGTCAGTGATTTAATGAAGTACAAATAATTCTAACTTATTGGAGTCATGATAATCTTCCTTCCCGTTTTGCTTTACTGAAATCCTTAGAGAAATCTGTTTCCTTATCAAAATGTACTTCGTGATACCTTATTTGAGGAAGACTCTTCTTTTACGTATTTGAGTCGTGATTGCATTGAATTCAACGTGATCAACATGTCAGGCATCTGAGCGTATCTGGAAATTGCCCACGTGTCGCTTAGCCGACCGTCTTCCAAACCCGACTAGATCTCTTTCACCCCAAACTAGGGATCTACACCCTATCGGGAAGCTAGACCCGATCATTTGGGTTTCCCTGATCATTTTCTTTATTTGACCAATCTTATTACCTTTGTAGGACATTTTTCACCCAATCATCTAAGTAACCCTGATCAGTATTGTAGGGTTATCTTCTAGCCATTTAAAGTTGGCTTAGTTAGTCAGCATTTGTTGACACATTACTTATTATCCCCATGAAACACGACGTTTATACTGACGTGCTATCTTTCCAGATTTTACCAATAACAAACTTTAACATAACTACTGGTGAGAATGTCTCTTCATAATCGACCCCTTCTTTTTGGGTTTAATCCTTTGCCATTAGCCTTGCTTTGAAAGTCTCTACCTTCCCGTATACTCCTCTCTTTCTCTTGTAGATCCACTTATGTCCAATGGGTTTTATCCCATTTGGTAAGTCTACAAGTTCCCAGACTGAGTTGGAGTACATGGACTCCATCTCGAGATTCATGGCTTTAAGTCATTCCTCTTCGTCAGAATCTTCCGTTGCATGTTTAAATGACAATGGATCATCCACACTTTCATCAGAGACGACAACATGTGCCTCCCCAATACCTAAATAGCGATCAGATTGTCGTACAACCCTCCAACTACTCTTTGGTGGTAGTGTGGTCTGACTAGGAACAGTCTGACTCTCAGACGGAGGTAGAACAACAACTCTTGTTGACTGAGCACTGGTCGTACCAGACTCTAACTCATTTAACACAATCTTACTTCGAGGTTTATGATCATTCATATAGTTCTCCTCAAGAAACGTTGCATTTGTCAATACAAACACTTTGTTCTCTTCAGGACTATAGAAGTATCCACCTCTAATGTCTTTGGAATAACCTATAAATCAGCAGACCATAGATTTAGGGGCTAGCTTTCCAATTATGTTCTTTAGTACTAGACACCCCTGAAAATACTACTCAAGCTTGTGTCTAACAACCTAGAGGAGGGGGGGGGGGGGGTGAATGGGTTGTTAATCGATTATTACCAACTTTTTCGATTAGTCAATATAATCCCAAAGCATAACCAAATCAACCAAACATACAACAAATAATAATTATGTGCGAAAAACAATAAAAACAAGTTTGGTTGATTTACGTGAGAAGCCCTCCATTGGCAAAACTCACGGGCTAACCACTTAGCCACTCCGGTCCTCAAATTCATTATTTGAATAATTGTTTACAACCTAAGTTGACCACCTAGTCATACTTCAAGGTTTGTAACCCAATCTATTCTACCCCACGGGCCTTTAATAGTGATCCTAGACCAATGCTTGCCAACCAATATTTTGGTTGCAAGACTTCACTTGCTTGTGCACTACACCTTGTAGTCACAAGACTTAATTAGAGATTTTATGACAAGTCAATAAACTCTAATTATCAAAGTCTAAATGAACAATCACAAGACTTAGCTAGATGGCATAAATGACATGGAATTTCTAGCTATCACAAATTACCACAATCAATCAATATTATCAATCACAATATATTCAACATTAACATATATCAATGTGGTAGAGATAATGCATTCAGTCATACAATAAATGCAACCCTAGAATCAATCTATCACAAATGAACCCAATCAATTGATAAAAAGATTTTACTAGATGTTAAATAAACCTAGAGTGCTAGCAATCATAAATAAACTCAATCAAAGAGAGACCCACAAAATTCCTTCACAAATATTCAACATATATTCAATAAAAATACCTAACAATATATTTATCATATAATCAACATACATTTAACAATACATTCATCAAAAGATAATAATCAAGCATTTAATCATGTAATAAATGCTAAACCTAGGTCAAGAACATCAATATATGAAATAGAGATGAAAATGATGCTACCTAGTCAAGAACTTGAAGACCCATGTCAATAGAATGATGAATGATGAAGGATTTGAGTTGATTGGAGAGTTGGAAATCAAAGGATTCAAACTTTCTCTCTCTAAAATGAGCTCTCTCTCTCTAGGGTTTAATTTCTGGGTTGCTAGTCTGAAATGGTGAAGAAGATGGTATATTTATACTGGGAAAAAAATGAGCTGAAGAGAAAAGACAAAACTGCCCTTATGAAAAATCGAGCTGACTCGCGGAAACCAATCACGGCAGTGCATCTTGATATTCAAGCGGCTCAAAACATGACCAAATGACATCGAAAAAGGTCGTATAATTTACCGTTGGAAATGTATGGAAATCTACTTTCCAGTTCAATTTACAAAATGAGGTTTTGATATCTGTAGAAACAGTTATGGCCATTTGGGTGACCAAATGTCAGATTCGGATAAAAACAGAGTTGGCCTGTTTTAGTGGTCACTTTGGAGATTTCAAAACCAATTCAAACGGTCATGAAATATTACGAATAATATACCATTGGAAAGGTATGGGTGTCTAGTTTATCCAAAAGTTTTCAAAACTCATTTTGGATCTTTGTATAAAACATTATGGTCACAAGACCATACAATGGTCAGTTTTGAAAAACGTTTAAATCATTGAAAACCAATCTTTTGAAACTAGACACATTACTCCAAATAACCAAACCAAATCTAACACAATGCACACAACAAGAAACACAAATTCAATCATAGAAGTGCAATAACAAAGAACATACATGAATCATGAGATAAAGCATATAAGCACACAATCAAGGAAACACATATGCAAGAGAGACATGGAAATGCATATGAAAGTGTGTGTGTGTGTGCCACTAATTCTTCAAGAAGTTAAGTCAAGTGATATACCTTTTTGAAGTCCTTTGGGATGTCTAGAAACTTGTCAATCATGATCACCTAAGCTACTCATTACATAATAATCCCAATGTGGTTTTGACAACGAAATAAGCCAACCAAAAACCGAGGAACTTACAATCTCCCCCTTTGTCTATTTCGTGACAAAATCACACTCATAAATAAACCTCACAACAATAATATTAGCTATGGTCAACAAATGTTTTCTATATTACAAGAGCTACAAAAAACAAACAAAGTTTTCAAATCTTCAATCTCTTATAGAAACATTACATCCCGCAAAAACATAGCAACTATACTTTCCAAGAATCAAGTGTATGTGAGGTGAACAAACACAATATAGCATTTTCACAAAAGAATAAAATGCTCCCCCTCAATGAAAAACTCCCCCTATTTTTCATAAATATTTCTCCCCCTTTTTGTCATGAGATATACAAAGGTAAAAAGAGTTAAACACAACATATATCATATGAGTACATAACCACATAGAAACCACAATACCCAAGCAATTAAACAAGTCTCCTTGCTTGAGATCCCCTTATAGGGTCAATCCAAAAACACATCATCAAAAACACAATTTTATGAAACTTAAGCCATTGAAAATATCATGCATATCAATACAAACATGTCATAAAAGGAACTCTCATGTCATGGATATAAAGCATTCTTGAACCATAAACATGACATGTCACACAAGCAAAGCAATAGAGCATAATTCGAGAAAGACAATACCATACAAGCATATGAATATAAAAGGATACAAAGTAACCAAGATACTCAAGCAATTAACCAAAATGAGAGATTTCTCTCCTTGCTTGAGCTCATCCCCTTATGGGGTCAAAAACTTACCAAATCATGGCAAGTAACGGGTTCCATTAGACATACCAAGTCCATTTGACCCAGTAGCATCTAAAAGCTCCAAATGAGCACAGTCACATAAGTGCCCCTCTTTCTTAATCCACCTAGCTGACACATTTTCATTCATAGTGGTCAATGATTCAATATTTCTAAATTCCTTATAAACATGCATATGGGATCTTCTATTTCTATTTCTTTCAATCATGCTTTCAACTCTACATTTCTTTATATATTTAAAACAATTTGGTTTAATATGACCATCAACACCACAAAAATGACATTTAGGTACAAAGTAAGAAATCATACCATATCCTTGTGATCTTACGGGGTGCCTATGGTGGTGCACCGGTTGGCTTCTCTTTTGGCCATTCCAATTATGTTACCTTTGATGTTGAATCGGTTCTCTCATTCTTTGTTGTTGAACCGGGTTGAAATGCTTCCTTGGTTGAGTATGCATGGTTTGCCTTCTTGGTTGATTAAGCCTTGGTTGAGGTTGTCTTTGGTGGTCATCTTCTTTCTTCTTGGATTGCTTAATTGAATCATTATTCTTCCCTTGAGCTTGAGGTTGCTTTATTTTTGACTTCTTCAATTCTTCAAGGCACCTCATCTCTCTATCCTTGATAAGCTTCAATGAATTTTCTTTCTTAGAAAGCTCTTCATTCATTTCCTTCATCCGTTGGTGGTAATCTTCAATCTTCTTCTCATATTTGGACACAACAATCATGTCCGTCTTCAAGGAGTCATCCAACTTGGTCTTTAGTTGAAAGTTCTCATTCTTCAACCTCTTTATCTCTTCATTCTTCTCATTCAAAGACCTTTGAAAACTTGCAATGAAGTCACCATAACTCAAACACTCATCACTTAAGTTATCGGAGTTTGAACACTCATCATCGAAGCTTCTACCACTAGTGCTCTCATGGCAATCGTCATCTGAACTGGTAGCCTTAATAAATTGTCGACATGTGAAGCCTGAAAGTCTAGGCATTCTTGCACACAGCTCTCGGAACATGAAGTGCTCACGTCAGTGATGGTACATTCGTTGGTGATTCTTGGGATCTCCCAAGCATCATGAGCATTTAGAGTGGTTTGAATGAGTTTGATATGATTCTGATCTACTACACAACATAAGGCACGAAAACCCCTTTCATTCCAATTCTGCAGCCTCTAACTCTTCATTGGTCTATCTAAACCTAGGCTTAGGTACATAAGCCCCATCTTGTTGTTTCTCCATGGGAGGTGAGTATCCCTCTTCCACACACATCCAAACGTGGTCATCAATGCAAGATAAAAAGGATTCCATCATTCCTTTCCAAGTGAGGTAGTTCATTGGTGAGCAATGGTGGTTCAGACATTGACACACCCTCTACCATTTCAAAGTCACTCATTGTATTTAATGAATGAGATGCAATGTATGAGAATGAATGCAATAAACAGAGTGCACACAAATGCAAGATACATAAAAATAGCATGGATCTCCGATGTACATTTAGGAACCCGCTCCGATACCAATTGAAAATACTACTCAAGCGTGTGTCTAACAACCTAGAGAGAGGGGGGGGGGGGGTGAATGAGTTGTTAATCGATTATTACCAACTTTTTTGATTAGTCAATATTAATCCCAAAGCATAACCAAATCAACCAAACATAAATCAAACAATAATTATGTGCGGAAAACAATAAAAACACGTTTGATTGATTTACGTGAGAAGCCCTCCATTGGCAAAACTCACGGGCTAACCACTTAGGCCACTCCGATCCTCAAATTCACTATTTGAATAATTGTTTACAACCTAAGTTGACCAGCTAGTCACACTTCAAGGTTTGTAACCCAATCTATTCTACCCAGCGGGCCACTTAATAGTGATCCTAGACCAATGCTTGCCAACTAATCTTTTGGTTGCAAGACTTCACTTGCTTGTGCACTACACCTTGTAGTCACAAGACTTAAACTCAATGAAGAGATAATGCAAGTCTAAGTGAATATGCAATGATACTCAATAATGCAATATAATGCCAGACAACACTATATGCTTAATTAGAGATTTTATGACAAGTCAATAAACTCTAATTATCAAAGTCTAAATGAACAATCACAAGACTTAGCTAGATGGCATAAATGACATGGAATTTCTAGCTATCACAAATTACCACAATCAATCAATATTATCAATCACAATATATTCAACATTAACATATATCAATGTGGTAAAGATAATGCATTTAGTCATACAATAAATGCAACCCTAGAATTAATCTATCACAAACGAACCCAATCAATTGATAAAAAGATTTTACTAGATGTTAAATAAACCTAGAGTGCTAGCAATCATAAATAAACTCAATCAAAGAGAGACCCACAAAATTCCTTCACAAATATTCAACATATATTCAATAAAAATACTCAACAATATATTTATCATATAATCAACATACATTTAACAATACATTCAATAATACATTCATCAAAAGATAATAATCAAGCATTTAATCATGCAATAAATGCTAAACCTAGGTCAAGAACATCAATATATGAAATAGAGATGAAAATGATGCTACCTAGTCAAGAACTTGAAGACCCATGTCAATAAAATGATGAATGATGAAGATGATGAAGGATTTGAGTTGATTGGAGAGTTGGAAATCAAAGGATTCAAGCTTTCTCTCTCTAAAACGAGCTCTCTCTCTCTCTCTAGGGTTTAATTTCTGGGTTGCTGGTCTGAAATGGTGAAGAAGATGGTATATTTATGCTAGGGAAAAAAATGAGCTGAAGAGAAATGACAAAACTGCCCTTATGAAAAACCGAGCTGACTCGCGAAAACCAATCACAAGCAATACATCTTGATATTCAAGCGGCTCAAAACATGACCAAACGACATCGAAAAAGGTCGTATAATATTCCGTTGGAAAGGTATAGAAATCTACTTTCCAGTTCAATATACAGAATGAGGTTTTGATATCTGTAGAAACAGTTATGGCCATTTGGGTGACCAAAGGTCAGATTCGGATAGAAACAGAGTTGCCCTGTTTTAGTGGTCACTTTGGAGATTTCAAAACCAATTTAAACGGTCATGAAATATTACGAATAATATACCATTGGAAAGGTATGGGTGTCTAGTTTATCCAGAAGTTTTTAAAACACATTTAGGATCTTTGTATAAAACATTATGGTCACAAGACCATACAATGGTCAGTTTTGAAAAACATTTAAATCATTGAAAACCAATCTTTTGAAACTAGACACATTACTCCAAATAACCAAACCAAATCTAACACAATGCAAACAACAAGAAACACAAATCAAATCATAGAAGTGCAATAACAAAGAACATACATGAATCATGAGATAAAGCATAGAAGCACACAATCAAGGAAACACATATGCAAGAGAGACATGGAAATGTATATAAAAGTGTGTGTGTGTGCGTGTGTGTGCAACTAATCTCTTCAAGAAGTTAAATCAAGTGATATACCTTCTTGAAGTCCTTTGGGATGTCCGGAAACTTGTCAATCACGATCACCTAAGCTACCTATTACATAACAATCCCAATGTGGTTTTGACAACGAAATAAGCCAACCAAAAACCGAGGAACTTACAACCCCCATATGGGAAAATGTCGCAAACTAACCTTACGACCATTCCACAACTCTAGGGGAGTCTTAGGAAAAATATTTGAATGAGACTACATTCAAAATGTAGGCCGCTATTTGTAGTGCTTATCCCCAAAAAGTGTTTGGTAATGATGAGAAACTAATCATAGATCTCACTATTTCCATCAAGGTTTTGTTTCTCCTCTCCACAACACCATTCTGCTGTGGTGTTCTAGGAGCTGTGAGTTGGGACACAATCCCATGCTCAACCAAGTAGGCTTCAAACTCTTGGTCAAGATACTCACCTCTACAATCCGATCGTAGTGCCTTGATTGTCTTGCCTAATTGATTCTTAACTTCAGGTCGAAATTCTTTGAACTTTTTAAAAGTTTCCGACTTTCGTTGCATTTGGTAGACATATCTGTATCTTGAGTAGTCATATATAAAGGTGACATAATACTCATAACCACCCATTTCTTTAACATTCATTGGTCCATAGACGTCTGAATGTATAATCTCTAGTGGTTCCATAGCTCTAAACTCTTTTTCAATAAAAGGTCTCTTGGTCATTTTACCTTCTAAACAAGATTCGTAGACAAGTAAGGTGCCAACCTTTAACTGATTTAAAGGTCCGTTTTTTACTAGTCTGTTTATCTTGTCAATGTTGATATGACCAAGTCTCAGATGCCATAGATACGTTTCATTATGTGGAGAAACTTTTTGTCGTTTTATTTTAGGCTTTTTAACTTTAAACATTTCAGCATTGAGCAGTGTCGTTTATATTAACGGTCTTAACACATACAAGTTGTTTTCAATTAAACATGAACATATATTTAATCTATTTCTAGAAACAATAACTAATTTATCATTAAAAGAAACTGAATAAAATTGTTCTAACAACTTGGACACCGAAATTAGATTTCTGGTAAATCCAGGAATAAAATAAACATTGTTTAAAACAATAAAATAACTTTTAAAACGGAGTTTAACTACTCCTACTGCTCTTGCTGACACGACATCCCCCTACCCAATGCGTATTGAGAAGGCCCCCTCCTCTAACTCCGTCTAAGAATCAGTCAACTGCTAAGAAGAACAAAGATGGTTAGTGGCCCATGAATCTACTATCCAAGATGAAGAATCATCTCCCACTAAACATGATTCAATAACAAGTAAATCGTATTTACCTTTCGCCTTTTTTTTCTTGGCGAGCTCCTCGAGGTACTGAGTACAGTTCCTCTTCCAGTCACCAACCTTATTGCAATGGAAACACTTCCCTTTTGCTTTGTCGGCCGATGTGCTCTTTTTCTTACTTTGGACTAGTTTCTTCTTGGGCTTCGCTTTAGCCTTGCTAGCAGACCTTTTCCTCTTCTTAGACCCAGAATAAGATGGTTCGGTAACTTTTTCCTCACCGGTCTTACCTTTGTGATCCTTAGTCATAGACTCAAAGGTAGTGAGCTCATTCAGCAATTGAGTAAGGCTGAACTTCAATTTGTTCATCCCGTAGTTGCTTTTAAACTGATCGAAACTCTTCGGAAGAGTTGTCAGTATGATGCTCACTCGTCTTGCCTCATCAATAGCCCCACTATTGACCTCAGCTATGTTGAAGTGAGATATCATGCCTAGGACATGTTCCCGGACCAATGAGCCCTCATTCATTTATGCAAGCATTGCGGAACGAACAACTTCATGTCACTTTTGCTCGGATGGCTGCCCGAACATAGCCTGCAATGACTTTATGATTTTGAATGCTGTGGTCATTGCCTTGTGCTTGGTGACAATCACATCTGTCATACTGGCTAATAGATATATTCGGGCCATCTCATCAGCTGAGACCCATTTCTGGTGTGCCTCACGAACATTTTGTGTGGCATTGGCAGCAGGCTCTGGAGGACATTCCTCCGCTATCACGAATTTTAGATCTTTTGTTACCATGATTACGTTGATGTTATTTTTCCATTTAGTATAGTTTTCTCCGGTTATTTGTCATTAGCGATGATTTCTAAAAGTGCATACGACATTGCTGAAAAAATATAAATAAAAGATTTCATTCATCTCATACATTCATCACATATTAATATTCGGAATAAAATTAAACATGATGCATGAACATGTTTAATGAATAAGAAACAAACCCTAAAAAATGTTGCTACTTCACGACAATCCAACATACCACAAGCAAGTACCACTTTAAGGTCGGTCAAGTACTTGCAAATTGGACTGAGATATTCTCAATCAAATGATATACCCAAATAACTCTTATTCTTATATCATTCATCCATTGTTTTTTTTCAGTCAGGATCATAATAAACCAAATTTATTAAATCCTTTGTGAATGTGACCCATCATTTCAGATATCATAAACTTAACTTGAGAATTGCTGTCTTAAGGTTAGTCAATCCCAAAATACATTCAGAAATCTTATGTATTGGAAAGTCAACCTTGGTATTGACTCTCATGGAGACCTTCCTTAGGGAGGATGAAATAAAGCCGTCTCGAGGCCCCAATTGAATTTTACTGTGTTGAACTAACGATGGAGACTGCGGGATATATTGGAATATATCTCTCCTATTCACTATTTTCCGGTTAGGGTTTTCAATTATTAATGCACCTAGATTATAAAATGATTAAACGGCTAATTCAAATCTAAGTGTCTAGGGCATTATAGTAAGTTAGTAGAATCTCATTCTATTAACTAATTATTAAACTATCTGATTTTTTAACAATTAAAAAAATCTAGTTTATTAATTTAATTCTAATATATGTAAACTAATTTACTAAGACTAGAATTAATAATGTGATTTACTAAGTTTTAACTATTAAAACTAAAACACACTATTCAGTCCAATCATTATTAGGGCTTTAATCAAATTAATCCTAATAATTATAGGAGGACCTACTAATCTAACTAATTAAACAATTTAATTAATAGACTAGTCATTAATGAGAATTACCAATTTTTTTACACCTAAAAAGCTAATCTCATTTTTAATAGCCAATTATGTGATTTGCTAATTTTAATCATATTAAAAAATAAAACACATAATATGATAGGCTATTATACATGTATGACATTTAATTAAAATGCATGTGTAAGCACTATTAATCTATGTGACATGTGTATGCATGGCAATGCTTTAATTATCACATAGTAAGAATTGATCGGGTATGATGAGTTTATCTAACTTAATTTTTTTTTCTAATTACAAAAAGTATCCAAGGCATTCATTGGTCTTCTTGTAATTCCAAAATCTTCAAGTCCTATCTTCTGCATCTTCCGAGCCCAAAATCAAGTCCAACTTGATTTATTTTAATAGATCTATCTCATGGATTAAATCCCTTAAAAGCCCAAGTATTACTCTAAAACTTTTCGGAGGCCAGGGATTTTCCAAAATTGGCCCAAACAGGCTCGCATACATGCAGCCCTAGCGTATACGAACGCGCAACCCTAGCACATCACACACGTGGCCGCTTTCATGTGCGTGGGCTGCGTTGCAGCGCTTGCCCGTTCAGCGCATGCGACTGCCATGGTTTGCTCTAAAACGTGCACAACATCTGCTGCACATGCGCAAGAAACGCACGGGCTTCACGCTAAAACCTTACGCATGGGGGTGCGTGACAGCTGCACAAACGCATAACAATTTTATATTGTAGTTGTGTGTTGCGTAACACTTGCGCATGGGAGTGCATGACACCTGCACAAATGCATAACAATATAACAATTGTATGTTGCAGCAGTGCATTGAGAAACACTTACGCATATGAGTGCAGTGGTTTTGCACATCTGTTGTGCATACACGCAACTGTTGCGTGCATCAGCATTGCTTTTGTGTGACAATCACACAGGCTTTGCTGCGCCATCACACAACAGATCTCTACGGCTGCTGTTCTTTGTCTTCCGGATCGTCGCTCTCCGTTGATTTACATTAATAAAATTAAAATACAACAAATAAAAAAAAACAAAAAATAATTTTACAACCCAGAATTAATATTATAGCTGAAAAATAATATTACAATTAATATCTAAAACCCTAAAACTCATCGAACCATACAATTAACGATTAATCATGCTTTAAAAAAAAAATTAAAATGTCTTACATTCAATATATTGTGCCCACACATATATACATGCATTTAAACAAGAAGAAAGAGCGATTTATTTGAATATATCGTATTAGGGCTCTGATACCAATTGTAAGCCCTAGAGTCGCGCATCAGAAGGAAAATAATTTCATTTATGAAATCGTATGAATCGTATTAATACAAAAAATGATCTTTAATTTTTTTTAAGCGACTTAATAAACATGTACGATATATAAGAATAAATAAAGTAGGATTCATAATCATACCTCAAGGCTAACTCCTTCGTTCTTTTACTTCCTGATTTGACTTTCCGATTCGTACCACCAGATTTTCCTCGCTATCTCTCAGGTTTCGGCAACTGCGTGTGGGAGCGTCATGGGTTTCAGGAGGTTGAAAGGAGGTAGAAAAAACAAAAGAAAACAACTATTGCTTTCTCTATGAAGAATTCAACCACCCTATATTAAACCAAGAAGGAAAACTTTTTTTTTTCTTCCTCTACGGCGCAGAGTTCTCTTAGTTTTTTCTTTTCTTTTTTCTTTCGTATATACTCAATTACGTTCATTGAGAGTTTTTAAAGTTTCAAATAACTTTATACGATAGATTAGTTTTTAGATATCAAATATTGAAAAAACAAATCTTATTTATCTTGTTTTAAAAATCAAATATTAAAAACAAAATATTCTAATATCTTATATTATGATAGGGTTACAAGTGACCTAGATTAAATATGATTCTAAATCCCATTTAATTCAATGTTGTCACTGTGACTTGAACCCATGACTTGCTAAATATCAAATAATCAATATTATTTTTATATCTTTGCTTTGGTCTTGGTTCAAACCCTTGACCTCCATAAAATAATTAATTCAATTAATAATTCATAATTATTAATACAAATAATTATTAATTAATTAATTAAATAATCACATCATTTAATTAATTGCTTGAATAAAATTCTTGTTACTTTCGTAACATAATTAATTGAACCATCCAATTAATTAATCCAATTAATTAACCTAGACCTTTGCTACCATCAACGTTCCGGGCTAGCAATGAGACCTAATGAATCCACAGTTTTGAGCTCCAATAATCCTTAGAAAAAATAATAATTAAACTCTTTAATTAATATTTTCTTAATTATTAGCCTCGAAGTTACTTCACTAAAAACCCGAGGCTGCACTCTCGTAATTGTAGATGTTTTTACACAAACCAAAAACTTAATGTCCATCGATATAACTATTATATATGGTATGATCCTCTATAAGTAGTTCATAATTAGAGCTAGGTCATAAAGTCCATTATACCTCTCTAATTATATATTTTCCTTTAAGTACCATTGATTCTCTAATGAATAATTATATCCCTCATTCCTTTACGGAAGAAGGAAAGCGCTTTTAATTGTTCAAGCCTGAATCAACCCTTAAATGAACCACTTCTCTACTGCTAGCAAGAAGGAGTTACTATTGTGTACAGACCTTCCCAACCCAAGCCAAACCGAGATTCTGAGATACTGAGATACTGAGATAATGAGATATTGATCGGGAATGCTACTCTAATCTCACCCATGGTAAATCAAAAACCATGATCTAATCTGAAGGAGTCAGCAAGACACTCAATATTAAGATCACCCATATACAACCATCATTTATAGATATATATGAATCTCCCCAGGTAACGGATATTGGTGAGAGATTCACATAGATCGTGGCCTAATCCTACATGATCATATCATATAAGGTGCCTCTATTCTCATATCACCATATGAGTAGTCTAGGATAAGACCACCGTACATAACAGAATGGACCGCAGCTGTAGATTAATCACAAATAAAGTACCTAACTTTATTTGCTCTCTACAGACTCTTTAGATTGCACATCTCAAAATGAATTCCTCTGTGTATGACACTTATATACTCAGTTTGAGATTACATCAGACAATCTTGGATGTTTATGACATATGATATAAAAGTATGAGACATATACAAATAGAATGAAAAAACTACTTCTTTTCTTTATAATTTATCATCATTTACATAATATAAGCTTTAGGGTAAAAAACCCCAACACTTCTGACCTTTACTTTGAATTTTGATTATTCTTTCGTTTGTTTGATGTGATGAATGTCTATTGAATGTTTTAGGTTATTTTTTCACTTGAAGGGATTTCCTCGTGCATGAATGCATGATGCTAATCATCATCCATACACCTTCCATTCACGCAAAACAGTTAGATTCAACATTTAAATTAATTACCAAGCTCGACAGAAAGGTGCTCTTGGTTTATTAGAGGCGGACCTTCAGAAAAGAGTCACCTCGCCGATTCTAGTTGACAACTTTTTGTTGTTAACATCAGCATTGTTTGTAGGAAGGGTACATGTAATATCCTGGAAAAATGGAAAATGGGTCAAACCGTTTTTAAATAGTTGGACCCAATTTTTATGAAATTGGGCTCAATTTAGTTTCTAAAAGACTTAAGGTCCAAAATGATAGTGTTGGCAATGCTTAAAATTATGACAAGTGAGGTAATGATTTGGATTGGACCCAAATCAATTGGTATTTGGGTTTAATTTTTTTTAAATGTTAATGCCCTAACCCAATTAAATTGTTAGTTGGTCTAAGCCCAGAACTGAATTTTTTGTGATTCAAGGGAAAAGATTGTAATATTCTATGCAGTAATGAGTTGAAAAGGAATAAGAAACATTGTAGGGATTGGAAATGTAATTTTCTAATGAAGTGTGATGACTTGAGTGGAATGACAGACATGTGTAAAGTGAAAACAAAGAAAAATATATAAATATGGGATCTTGACTTGGTCCATGCGGTGGACTCATTTGGACTCCATTAATAAAGAATAAATTGAGATAAAAATAAGAAAGAAAGAAAAAGAAATAAGAGAGAAGGAAGAACCGAGAAAGAAGAAAGAAGAAGGAAGAGAAAAATGGAAAACAGTAGAGAGAGAATCGGTGAAGAAAAGAAAAGAGAAAAAGAGAAAGAAGGATAGTGGTCGACAGAGGGGATGGAATCGGGTAGAAGAAGAATGAAAGGAAGAATAGAGAAATAAAATAAGAAAATAGCTGAATTACCTCTTAAGTTTTTGAGGTATGTATTTATATTTTCTTAGGAATTTCGATTATATATATATATATATATATATATATATATATATGTTTCATGGAGTCTCTAACTAAAAGACTATGAAATCTATATTTGTATGTAGTTGATTTGAGTTCAAATTATGTATTTGAACTAAATTTATAATTTTTTAACTTGATTTGGACATGTGAATCTGTAAGGAAATACTTTGATTTGGGTATATGATGTTGATTTCTGAAATGAGATAATTGTGGTATTATTTAGAAATCTCTATTTTGAATGAGAGTTATTTGATTGAGACTCAAGTTTGATGTAGTTTATTTGAGAAAATTTGTGTACAAATAACTTATAATAAATATGTTGAATTTAAATGGATTTCATGGATGGTATGTATTGTGATTGTGGATATATTATTTGTGTTGGCAAGGTGTTTGATGTAATGCCCAAGTAAGATGTTGATAGTACAAATGATAGAAATTAAATGAATTGTATACAAGCTTTTTATGTTGGAATGACTATGATGTAGTTAATTGATGTGTTGTAGTGTGAGCAAAACTTAATAGTCTTGGTGGTTTGGATTTGTTATTAGTGTGGAAAAACTGTGGGTTTTGAGTGAGGCAAACCAGTGTGTGTTGCATTAATTGATAGCTAGGTATGAGTGATTGGCCTTTTGTGATTTAAAATGAGTGAGATTTTGGGTCTTTGATGAATATTACAGCACCATAGGTGTGCACGGCCGACTGAGATATTCGTAAGCTTCATTGAAGCAATTCTTGTGATTTTATTATTGTTTCTGGATTCATTTGAAACGATGATTTCTTGGATTTTGGACTTTCTCAACCGTTGATTAAGTGTTAATGTTGTTATATGAGGATGAATTATTTATGTTGAATGGCATTTAATAAAATGTCTGGATAAGACTAATTGTATTTGTATATAATTTTACATCATTTTGACATCTTGAAATGTATTGATGCTGTTAGAGAATTTAATCTAGATTTATGTATTATGATGATTTAAGGTATTTATGGAATTGTGAGTATTAATTTGAGAAATGAAAACTTGAATAAGTATGTTTGAATCCAATAATTGCCTTGTATCTTATGGTATGGGATAGTTGCAGCTTCCTCATGCCAAATAGGATGAGGTAGTACCCTTTTTTTGTGGTACTAGTTATTCTTCTCATGCCAAATAGGATGAGATAGTACTCTTGTTATGTGGTACTTGTACGCCCTTGTGTATGTGGCGGTGGAAGTTAGGGCATTGCCCTTGATATAATGTTACGGGTCTGGGTGTAACCCTTGGTGCCCCATGAACAATCTTATACAGTATAATGTAAGGCAATTGCTGGAACATAATGATTGATGTACTTCTATTTTGTACAATGACACCAAAATGATTATATTTGGTATTTGATTAATATACTATTGTTATTTTGAGAATAGATTTGCAAAGATAAATCTATTTTAGACATGGTTTGAGAAATGTTTTGAACATAGTCATTTTAAATATATGCTATAGATACTGGTTTTTACAATTGATTTATTGTTAATGAACTACGAGGGCTTTGATCCTTATTGAGTACAGGGTACGTAGGCGTTTCGGTTGTAAATCTCAAACTCAAGCCTAAAGGAAATTGTTAAATAAGTATGCTACAGATTATGCACATATGTGGTATTGATATATTTGAACTGTGAAATAAATGTTTAGTATATTGTGGTTTGTAATGATTTAAAGTTATAACGAACTAATGAACTGTGAATTGGGTTTGTAATCTGGAATGAGTGATATTGTTTCATCACCTTTGTTTGAGGTGATGTCGGATAAAGAGGAATGACTGTACATGTATATTTATATACGACTTAAAGTATGATGGCTGTTGTATATTTTGCTATTAAATGTGCTAAAGAAATTATATAAGGCATGTAAGAACATAAGCCTTGAGAAATATTACGAAGTAGACTTAATGGTCGTGCCCAGTTGAAATAAATTCTATGATTTATAAATGGATCGTATAATCATACAGTTTAGAGTTTAGCTTATTGAATTCAACGGATTTGGGTGGAAATTTGTTTGTGCCATTTGAAATTATGAGTGATTAAACTTTTATTTATTTGTAAATGAAGTTATTATGTGGAACTGATGTTATTATTATCAGGTGACAAATTTTTGGATTGCTCCATAAACAGAAGAAGCTTGGTTGAAACATTTTTGTAAAAAAAAAAAAAATCTAATTTATTGAGATAATGATCTGCAGAAGAAGAGAATGCTAGAGTTATATGTTATTCTATGTAATAATAATATTTTAATCATGTACTAGGATTT
Organism: Dipteronia sinensis; assembly: GCA_033220585.1. Taxonomy (NCBI): domain Eukaryota; kingdom Viridiplantae; phylum Streptophyta; class Magnoliopsida; order Sapindales; family Sapindaceae; genus Dipteronia; species Dipteronia sinensis. Next base: position 57,688,447 of record CM065638.1, on the reverse strand, counting down.
TGGGTCGTCGATTTCATTCCTCTAAGCCTTTATTGCCAAACATCAATGTCACATTCTCTATTGCCACCTGTGAACAAAGGGAAGACCCTTAAATCCAATGTGTAAACGTTGGCCAAATAAATGAAGACCTTGTTAGAAAATCAAAGCAAGATGTACACTGATATGGGAAGAATGATGTCCTTGTATGAGAACCTCAAGAACTTGATCTACTCGCCAACTCCTTACCTAATAGGAGGTGATTTCTAGACTAACCCTCATCTGCCTCATTTTGAGCATGGAGGACCCAATGTTCCAAATCCTTCATCGGCTAAGGGTGTGCCCTCAGCAAAGTTGCAACAACCTAGCTTAACATCCTCAACCATTGAGCCTATCAATCTAATATCAAAGGTTGAGGTACCACTTCGCCCTACGACTAAGCCACCTCGCAAAGAACACAAAGATCACCGGAAGGAGTCTGTCACTAGAAGTAGAAAGACATTCTGTAGGAACGTGTTATTACCACGATAACGATAAGGAAAATGCCCATTCTCGTGACAAGAGCGACTTACTGACAATGATGAGGCTTATGAAAGTAGTCAGAGATGTTAGGTTTTAGATTTGTGTTAAGTGATGTGCTTGAAATTTGTTGAATTTGTTTTCTTGAAATGAAAGTTAGATGTTAGATTTGTCTTTTGGTCTAGGAACTAAAAGCAGAGGTGGTTGCCTCATATTAGTGAATCTTCAAGTTGTGCATTGGAAATCTCATGTCTTAGAGTGAATATTTGATATGAGCATTGGAAGTCATACTTGAAGAGTGAATTTTCAAGTTATGCATTGGAAGTCACATTCCTTAGAGTGATTATTTGGATTGTGCATTGGAAGTCTTGGCTAGGATCGGGGTGATCCGGATAGCTAAGCAAGGAAGTCTTGTCTAGAGTCGGGGTGACTTGGATAGACAAGCAAGGGAGCTTCCTAGAGACGTGTGGTCTTGGATAGAAAGTTGGCATAGTAAGTTCATTAGGTACGAGGGTAAAGTAGGTGTTGATAGCTTAGAGAGTGACTCTTGTGTTGATTGCCTCTCGAGTGTGTAACTCCTATTTGTCATAGTGGATTGCTTTTGCCGGTGGTTGTGGTATCAACCCGTGGATGTGGTATCAACCCGTAGATGTTTCCTTATTTTGAGGTTTTACCACGTAAAAACATATTGTGTTGATTTTTGTTTTTATTATCTTTTCTTGCTTTGAATTTGTATTGATTCTTTTATTGCTTTATTGAATTCATATTCTTGTTGAATTAATATACTTGTTAAAGTTTGCTTGTGAAATTGTATATCACGTGAAGAAAAAGAAGTTGCAAGAATTTTAAAGATATACCTATTCACCCCCCTCCCCCTCTAGGTATATTTGGCACTATAAGTGATTAAAGGGAATTTCAATTGGTATCAGATCAAAGATTCACTCTAGGAAATGTGACTTCCAATGCACAATCCAAAGAATCACTCTAATGAATGTGATTTCCAATGCCCAACTTGAAGATTCACTTTTCAAGTGTGACTTCTAATGCTCAAGTTAAAGAATCACTCTAAAACATGAGACTTCCAACCTCTTCACAAGGCAAATAATCTAAGTGGATGCAAATGATGCAAACACAAGCAAATAGAACAAGTATATCAAACACACTCTATGAAGAATTAACTTTTGCACAAAACAAGCTCACAATCAAACGTAGCTAATTCTTATGAACATGTGATAAGACAATTAGATTAAGCATTCAAAGAATATTCACGAAACCTATTCATGTCAATCAAAGTTAGTATAACAAGTTTTCAATGAAAATTACATAACTAACTTTGAAATCAAGTGAACAAGTTAACACTTGAAGTTTTCACTATATTCAACAACTAAAACTAAAACTCATGTGAATATCATTGTGAACAATATCCTATCTTGATCTTAGATAGAGCACTTATCAAGGGGGAGCATAGTATGCTAGACTTTGTTCTCTTTTATGATATGTTCACATGTTTCAAGTTAATAAATGTTGGCATATTGTTGGTTTGTAATGATAAGTCTTGAAGATGCAATTTCATATTCCTTGTTATGCATGATGATTCTTCATAATATTATATGCCTTTGTATTTTGGTCACAAATAATACATGAACCTTTTTGTAATGATTGTATGATTGTGTTTGCAATAAACTTCTCCATGTTTGGGGTTGATATGATTGTTAATACAATTGTAGAAATTGGTAGTCACGACTTTTGTGCTCAAGAGTAAATTTTATACATTTGTGATTCATTATACCATGATGAGTTTGTTGTGTTGTATAGATTTGAATAAACTTTGCTAGGTTAACATGGAGAACAAACAAGAATCAAGGGAGAAGATAATGGAGCTAATCGCAAAGGTGGTTCAACAAGATGCAAAAATCAAGAACTTGGAAGAAAGCATTTCTCCAAGCAAAGCATCCCGCTCCAAACTTTTGTGAGATCAACAAATCTTTCAAAGTTCATTGATAGCACAAGTGGCTAGCAAAGCTTAAGTGATCTCAATGTATCATTTATTTTTCCTTTTGGCTTCATTTTATGCTAAAAATGGAGAGAATATGATATTGTTTTAGCCTATCTTCTTTGTGTATTTGTCCAAATATTGAACTTCATATGGTATGTAATATCTTGAATGATATATCTTTTATGGATATGCATGAATTTAGGGGGAGCATACATGTATCCATTTAAACTTAATTGCCATATTCGATATTGAGCTTAATTGCCATATTCTTGCCAAGTATATTGCCATATGTTCTCTTGTATATTCTTATGCTTCAAGTTTATTTTAAGTGATATCAAGAGAAGCTAGAAGCATTCCACACACACACACACACATATTTTGCTCAATGTGCTTGATTCGTTAGTAATGAGAGATTATTTTTGAGAGATCAATGAAAATCTATGAATCTCTCTTTGAACTTGGAAAGTTATAATATAATTTCTCTTATTGCTTGATATGTGTGATTGTGTGATTCTTTTGTGAACAAGTTTACTTGTTGATCATAATGTGGAGCATATGTTAAGGGGGAGCTTAGTTTTGTTTAACTTAGTTCTTTATACGACTTGTTTGCATAATATCTCATTCTTGTTTCATACATCTCTTGTCTATTCCTTGTCAACAAGGGGGAGAAAATGTATCCCTCACCATTTGAGAGAAATGTTTATTTGCATGATCTTATCTTTAGGGGGAAGAAAATAATTTTTGTTTATATGATATAGGGGGAGTTTGCTTGTTTGCTTTTATTGCATACTTTTGATTTTTGATTTTTATGAATATATCTCACCAATCTTCTTTGTAGAAGATTTCTTGTTTGTTTGGTTGTGCTTGTCTTACAGGTACTTTAATGCTTAAAGAAGAGACTATTGAAGACTCATGAATATATTTTAGTATAGGGATCTTTTTGTAATGTGAGGATGTGAGAATGCAATCAACTATGATTATTGAGTGATCATTGTATGGTGAGGTTGAGGTTTTGTCATGGAATAACAAAAGGGGGAGATTGTTAGGTTTTAGATTTGTATTGGCTTGATTCCATAACAAAACTCTCTTTCTTTGTAATGTTTAGTTGATTAGGTGGTTCGTGATTGGAACTAGCTTCAAAGAAGAAAAACAACTTCTTATGCAGAGCTCGTCTTAAAGAGGAAATGCGCTTTCTTGGATACTAAGGTATCGAGATCTTTCTTCCTTTTGCAAAGCGTTAGGGAACACACATACATTGCATTCATTTGTGTCCCTGTATCATTGTGAAAAATTGGTATAACACATTCACACACTTGTTGAAGTATGCACATGCATTAGACTTTATTTGACAATCTTTGTAAACTTGCATGTTCTAGGACTATATCTAGGAAATGACATACTTGTGTGTTCTTGTGTTTATTTGTTTGTGTTTTTACGATATTGAACTTGAATTTGAGCTTATATTATGTCTCAAAGATTTCCTGTTGTTTCGGTTACTCATTTATTAAGTTTCAAGTTCAAACTAGGAAGTTAAGAAACTTTCCTTGTTTTTATCGTACATGATTATTGTCCTTATTTTTCAAGTTGAATTCCATATTTTTTATAAAAGTTGTCTTGATGTCTTTTGTACATGAGGGAGTCCTGGATTGTAATTCAAAAACGGATTTGAATTTAGAGTTCAGAGGTCGGAGAATGGTCGAAAAAAATTTCAATGTGCGATATGGAGCAAATGGGTAGTGGATGGCAAATCCAAAACCACCCCACCTCGTGGAGGAGCGTGGCCCCCATGGGAAGGCAACCATTCTGCTCCTGTGGAGGCCATGCGCCTCCATAGGGAGCTGATGTGGCAAGTGTTGATTGATGGTCTTACCTTTGGATTGAACATTGGAAGTCACACTTTAGAGAGGGGATCTTCAGTTTGTGCATTGGAAGTCTTGGCTAGAGTCTGGAGGACTTAGATAGCTAAGCATTGGAAGTCTTGGCTAGATCGAGATGATCCGGATAACTAAGCAAGGAAGTCTTGTCTAGAGTCGGGTGACTTGGATAGACAAGCAATGGAGCTTCCTAGAGACGTGTGGTCTTAGATAGGAAGTTGGCATAGTAAGTTCACTAGGCCCGAGGGTAAAACAGGTGTGGATAGCTTAGAGAGTGAATCTTGTGTTGATTTCCTCTTGAGTGTGTAACTCCTATTTGTCATAGTGAATTGATTTTACCAGTGGTTGTGGTATCAACCGAGGATGTTTCCTCATTTTGAGGTTTTACGACGTAAAAATCCCTTGTGTTGATTTTTGTTTTATTGTCTTTACTTTCTTTGAACTTGTATTGATTCATCCATTGTTTGATTATATTCATATTCTTTTGATGAATCAATATACTTGTCAAAGCTTGCTTGTGAAATTGTCTATCTTGTGAATAAAGAAAAAGAAGTTGCAAGAATTTTGAGACTATACCTATTCACCCCCCTCTCTAGGTATATTTGACACTATAATATTAAGGGAATGTCAAGATACCTGCGAAAATGTCCTAGAATGTGTCCAAACAACCTAGAGAAGGGTGAATAGATTGTTAATCAATTAAATTACCAAGTTTTTGATTAATCAATATTAAACACAACCAACAATTAAAATCAAGTAAAAATGCCAAAATAAATAGCATTTGATTTTTACTTGGGTAACCCTCCAACTAGGTAAAACCCACGGGACTAGTCTCGCTAGCCACTTAGTCACAGAAATCCACTATATGATAGTTTAATTACATCCTAAGTTGACAACCTAGCCACTCTTCTTAAGGATCGTAACTTAAACTTATTTACCTGCAAGACTTTTAAAGTGACTCTTAACACTTGCTTGTACAATTACCACATGTAGCCTCAAGACTTGGACTCAATGAAGAGAACTAATGTCTAAGTGAACATGTATGAATGCAAATATGTGCTAGACTAACACTAAATGCTTAACCAGATGTGAATATGAATACCCAACAATCCTGGTTATTAGCTAACCCCTTACAATCACCATAACTTCAAAGATTATGCATTAAAGATGATGTCTTTGTAATAAAAGAAGAACCATAAATAAGATGGAGTGATGTTCTTACGTACCAAGTGAAGATGCAATGAAGACACATGCTTGATGATGCCTTAAATGCACATGAATGGGGAATGGAGAGTCAAAATGATTTCTTGGACCTTTCTCTCTCTAAGAACTCAACTATCTTTATAGATCTCTGAAAGCCGGAGTGCTTTATTAAACTAGATGGTGTCTTGGACTATATATTGGATCATCATAAAACTATATCGTTTTTTGTGAAAAACTATTTTTTGCGGTTGACCAAGACAAAAAAAAACCGTAGAAATGGCAAACCAAACATCGCCTATATTTCATAGTCTAACAAGATGAGAGCACGATCGTAAAAACCACTGGAGAGCATTTCGCGCATACATTTTGGGGTTCACCAGGATGAGACCAAGACAGTGAAACCCTCTGGTAATTTTTTCACGGTTGACCAGGATGACACACACTATAAAATCCACTATAGGGAAATTCACGGTTCACCACCATGACACTTGGACCACGAAAATTCATTAGAAGGATTTTCGCAGTGCACCAAGGCGATACACCACGAAAATCACTCTAGTGATTGTCATGGTTCACCACGACGTCACTAAGGCCTTAATCAGAGAAAAAGAGGCCTTCCCAAGCGATCTAACACACTAACCTATATGCATTAGTCTTGTCGGATCTATGTACTAGGTGTTAGCCAAAGTGTTGGCCAATTGTCTCAAAAGGTGATGAATTCAATGATTGGCGAGTTTCAGATGGCTTTCGTCAAGGGTCTCCAAATTTTGGATAGTTTCGTTATTGCCGAAGAAATTATCCACAGGTGGAAAAGAGATGCTGAAGAAGGGATTATTGTGAAGCTTGACTTTGAGAAGGCGCATGATGTTGTCGATCACGGCCTTTTGGTTTTAATGATGAAGGATATGAGGTTTGGCTCGCAGTGGAGAAAATGGATTATGGAATGCCTCTCCACTCCCATGCTTTCGGTTCTAGTAAATGGAAGCCCTACTCCTCAATTTGGCATGGATAAGGGACTCCGTCAAGGCGACCCTCTTTCCCTTTTTCTTCTCAATTTGGTGGTGGAGGGTTTAAATGCTCTGTTTAGGAAAGCGCACGACTTAAACATGATTAGAGGTGCCTCTTTTGTCTACGATGTTATTCATATTTCGCACCTTCAATTCGCGGATGACACTATTCTTTTACTAAAGCCAGCCATGAAGTTTTTAAGGACCTCTATAAGGATTCTGAGGTGTTTTCAATTTGCTTCGGGTCTGAAAATTAACTTTCATAAATCTTGTATGGTTAAAGTGGGAAAGAATGTGCTTCAAGAAGAGGATTAGGCTGCTGGTTTCAAATGTAAGAAGGGTTCTTTTCCCTTGAACTACTTTGGGTTGCCTCTTGGCGTGAGGCCGTGTACTAAGTCTTTTTGGAAGGATCTTGTTAGTCGTGTTGAGTCTCGTTTGGCTCCTTGGAAGATGAAATTTCTTACCAAAGGTGGTAGGTTGCTATTGATCAAAGCAGTTTTGTCCAGTATACCTACTTATTTCATGTCAGTTTTTAAAATGCCTGTTGAGGTGGCTCTTTCCATTGAAAAGCTTCAACAGAATTCTTTTTTGGGGAGAAGGGGTGGAAAAATGAAAGATTCATTTGGTGGATTGGGTGACAAATTATAAGAACAAAAAGATGGGCAATCTTAGGGTGGGAAGAATGTTTGATAAAAACTGAAGTCTTCTTGCTAAATGGGTTTGGCGCTTAGGTAAGGAGGAAAACTCTCTTTGGAAGACTCTCTTTGGAAGACTGTAATTTGTGCTAAGTATGGAAGATCGGTGGGGGGACTAACAATGGGATTATAAGTGTCCCTTATCTTGCTCTTTCTTTAAAAAAGTTGTCAACTCTTTATTTGTAGAAGGTTCCCTGTCAGAGAAAATCCTAAGCGATGGTTTAAAGGTGGTTGTGGGCAATGACGAGCTGGTTTGCCTTTGGAATGAGCTGTTATGAGATTCTAAACCCTTGAAAATGGCCTTCCTTAGAATCTACGCCTTTAATTCTGGCCATGGAGGCTCTTTTGAAGGAGTTTGGGGCGTGGTGTGGCTCTAAGTGGACATGGATCATCGTCTTGAGAAGCCCTCCTTTCGATTGGGAAATCTAGGTGTGGAGGGGTTTTTTGTCCTCCCTTGACTGCATCCCTATGCGACAGTTGATTCCGGATGTTATTGATAGGCTGCGAAGTCCTAATGGGCTTTTCTCGGATGAGACTTTCAAAAGGTGTTTAGAACAAGAGGAGGTTGACAATAATTTGAATTTCGACTTTCTTTGGTGTGGTTCTTACCCTCCGAAGGTGGAAATATTCTTGTGGCAACTTATTAGAGTAAGAGTTATGTTAAAGATGTGATGGCTAGGTTTGGTTTCGGCCCAACAGAGTTAGATTGTGTGCTTTGTCATTTTCATATTAAGATCATTGACCATCTCTTTCTTCATGGTGAGTGGTCCTCGAAGGTTTGGGTGGCTTGCATGAAATGGTGGGAGATTGTGAGCTGTGTTAATGAGACTCTTGTTGGTTGGTTTTCTGTTTGGTCGTCTCTATGCCCAAACCAAACCTATGGAAGAGCATGGGAGATCCTTTTTTCAGTTGTGGTGTGGTCCATTTGGGAATGTAGAAATCATAAGATTTTCAATGACAAAAAGGCTTTCATTCAGCAAACAGTGGATATTGTTAAGTTTAGGTTAGTTTGGTGGTTCAAACATTGTGGGAAAGGATCGAATCACCAAATTTCTTTGATGCGTCTCAATGTTAAAGACCGGTTTGTTGATAACATTGTGACTAAGAGGGTAAATTCTGATTTCTGGAAAACTCCAGCTGAGGGGGTGTTGAAGTTCAATGTGGATGGCTCAGCTAAAGGTTCTTCGGGTCCACCCGTGATGAGAGGTGTATTGAGGGATTTAATTGGGAAAGTGCTCTGTTTGTTCTCCTTTTTTCTTGGCATTCAGGATTTGATTACGGCTGAGATCATGGCTATTCATAAGGCTTGCGATATTGTTCAGTCGAGCAGCTCATGGTGTGGTCGTAATGTGGTTATCTCGAGTGATTCTATGGTAGCGATGTCTTGGGTGTACAGTGGAGATTTTGGTAGTCTTGTTCACGTTAATACAATCTACGGAATTCGTAATTAGCTTCATGTTGTTGGCAATACAAATGTGGTTTTAAACTCAAGAACGACGAACTCTTTTGCGGATTCCTTGACTAAATGGGGGTCGGGTAATTGTGGGGATTAGATGCGGATGGTAGACAACTAATTTCTCTACTGTTCTTTGCCTCTGTTTCTTTCTAAGTCTTGAGTTTTCTGTGTTTTTTCGATTTTGGTTTCTCTCTACTTTCGGTTGTACTTGTAAGAACTTCTATTTTGTGATTGGCTTATTTCATGACATACCACATTCGGGGATGATTTTGTAATGGGTAGCTTTAGTGTTCATTGGCAAGTTTCCAAGCATCTTCGTGACTTCAAGAGTAAGAGCAAGAGCAAAAGGTATATCACTTGACTTGATTCTTGAAGAGATTAGGAGTACACACACACACACACACACACACACACACCCACACACACATACACACACACACACACACACACACACACACACACACACACACACACACACACACACACACACACACACTTACATTCAGTCCAATATTACTTGCATTTGTGTTTCCATGATTGTGTGCATTTATGTCTCATTTCACACGTGCACTTTGTTGTTATTTCTAAGTGTGGTTTTATGTGATGTAATTCGTTTCCATTTGTGTGATCAGAAACGTCCGCGCTTGCACGATGGTGTGCTTGTTTTAGCGCGATGGTTGACCAATCGAGAATGTCCCATTCTTCTCTTGGTTAAGTGTTAGTTTTGGTTTGGTTTGATTGTTTGAAGTAAAGTGTCTAGTTTCAAAAGAGTGGATTTCAATTATTTAAATATTTTTCAAAACTGGCCTTTGTATGGTCTTATGACCATAACATTTTATACAAAGCTTCAAAATGAGTTTTGAAAATTTATGTACAAACTAGACACTCATACCTTTCCAACGGTATATTAATAGTAATATTTCATGACCATTTGGATTGGTTTTGATTTCTCCAAAGTGACCACTAAAACAGGACAACTCTGTTGCTGTCCGTTTTTGACCTTTGGTCACTTAAATGACCATATCTCTTTCTACAAATATTGAAACGTCATTCCGTAAAAAGGATTAGAAAGTACATATCCATACCTTTCCAACAGTATATTATTTTCTAAATTTGGATTTCGTTTGGTCATATTTTGAGCCATTTGAATATCAGGTTGTTAGCGATCATACTTACACCTCCTTTCTTGAGAGAGAAAACTTAATTTAAGCTTTATTAACTCTCCAAACCCAAAACCCATGCATCCATTACATCAATATTCCATGGGTCTTCATCATTCATGACTTGGTATAGATATGACGCCGGTTCGGTTCGAACCGGTGAACCGAACCGGAACCGTAAAAAAAAAACGGGAATCGGAACCGGATTTTCCGGTTCTGGTTCCGGAACCGGTATCGGGCAGTTCCGAAACCGGTACCGGGCGGTTCCGGTTCCGGTTCTTAATTTTCAGGAACCGTCCGGTTCGAACCGGACTGGAATCGGCGGTTCCGGTTCCGGTTCGAACCGGCGGTTCCAATATATATATATTAAACCCACTACCCTACCCATTTACCCAATACCCACTACCCTACCCACTTACCCACCTACCCACTCCCCACCTCCCACCAACGCCCATTTCTTTCTCTCTTTCACACTCTCTCTTTCTTCTTTATTTTTTTCTCACTTTTCTCAGATCTCCCTCTCTCTCTCTCTCTCTTCTCTCTCTCTCTCTCTCTCTCTCTCTCTCTCTTTTCTCGCTCTCTTTCTCTCTTTCCTTCTTCTACTCACGACACCGACGACGGATCTCCTCGCCGCCGCCGGTACGCCGATCCCTTCATCTCGTCGCCGATCTCCTCTTCATTCCGATCTCTTCTTTCTTTCTTTCTCTCTATCTCTCTTAGATCTCTTCTATCTTTCTCTCTATCTCTCTAGGATTTCGATCTCTTCCCTTTGATGGATTTTGGGTTTGTATGTGTTTGAGTTACTGGTTTGATTGATTGTGTTTGAGTTAATTGGGGCATGGTATGGAGCCTGGTCAGATTTTTGGAGCATCCAGTCTCCAGGACGCTGGAAAGGGTTTGTACCAAACAAATAAATTCAGTCCATCCTGGATGTTTGGTTGATTTTCTAGGACGCTGGAAAGGGTTTGTACCAGTGTTTAACGAATAAATATTGGGAATTTAGGGTAGGATTATTTAACAAAAAAAAAAATCGGTTCCGAACCTGCGGAACCGTCGGAACCGGACCGGAACCGTGGAACCGAAACAGGAATCGGAACCTCCCTAGGGAGGTTCCGGTTCCGGTTCTAGTTCCCTCGAAACCGGAACCGTCGGTTCCGAACCGGAACCGGAACCGGCGTCAAGTCTAACTTGGTAAGTAAGAACAAACCTTTAATCTTTGATTTTCTTCTTTAAGTCCAATGGTTCGTGTTGTTGCATATGATTTGTAGAAATCATTTTTGAATGCATATTATTGTTGAATGATGACATGATTGGGTTTGTATTTTGCTAGCTTAATTGATTAGGTCATTTTTGCCTAAAAGCTAGGTCATAAATATTCATGTGTGATTTATTAATGATTAGGTTGATAGATTGTGTTTTAATCGACTAGTTAATGATCATGAATATTTATTTGTGTTGTATTTTGATAGCTTGCATGATTAGGTGTTTTTACCTAAATAGCTAAGACTTGATTATTCTTAAGAGATTAATTAACAACTAGATTAATAGATTTGTGTTTATTAATCTAGTTGAGCTCTCTTGAATATTCAAGGTTGTTTGTTAATAATTAGTTTGTTGGAAAATCTCTACACAACTAATTGAGTTTGTTTGTGATAGACTTTGGTCTAAGACTTGCATTTAGTATGTGATTAAATGCTTTGTCTCAATCACATGAATATATGTTAAGTATATATTGAATACACTGTGACCATATTTATTGATTGATTGTGATTGTTTGTGATAACTAGGATTGTTGTTATTGATAACACCTAGCTAAGTCTTTATGCTTTGCATTTAGACATTTGACAACTTGGATTTGTTTCTACAAACTCCTAGTTGGGCAATTTGTGTGAGTCTAGCACTTGATTGTATTTGAGCATATTTTACATGTTCACATTTAGACATTGATCTCTTCATTGAGTTAAGTCTTGTGGCTACGGGTGGTAGTTGCACAAGCAAGAGAAGCCTTGCAACTAAGGGTGTGGTTGGCAAGCATTGTGTCTGGAATCCATTGTAAAAGGCCCGCGGGTAGATTAGGAGGTGCTCACACCAAGAGTAGTGGATCCAGGAATATCACTAGGGATTGAACCAAGAGTGGTGAGTGGTAGTGTCCACAACCTGAGGTTATCTAGAGTGAGAGTTCGTGTATCACTTGAGGGTGTAACTTTCTCTTCATATAGTGGATTTGGTGACGTAGGTGACTAGCTTGGCTAGTCCGTGGTTTTTCCCTTGTTGAAGGGTTTCCACGTAAAAATCAAGTGTTCTTTAATTTCCGCACTTTACTTGATTTTGTATGTTTGTTTATATTGGGTTAATTGTGATTAATATTGACTAATCGAAAAATTGGTAATAATCGATTAACAACCCATTCACCCCCTATAGGTTGTATTAGACACACGCTTGAGGTGTATTTTCAATTGGTATCAAAGTAGGTTCCTAGACATACTTAGGAGATCCTTGCCATTTTTGTGTGTCTTGAATTTGTGTGCATTTTGTTCATTGCATTCATTTCACCAAACACCATGTGTGAGAGTGAAACACTTAGAGCGGGTATTGCTAAAATGACCTCTAAGGTAGAGAGGAAGATAAATGACTCCGATGAGGAGATGACTATCATGGTTGAAAGATTTAAGAGATTCATGAAATCTCAAAAGAAGGGTGTGACCTCCAAAGTCAAGGGGGAAAAGAAAATGTCAAGGAAAGTTGACCCTTGCTTTGAGTGTGTTGGACTTGGCCACATTGCCTCAAAGTGTGGTAACTTGAAGTTCAAGAAAGGAGGTGTAAGTATGATCGCTACTTTGAGTGATAGCGAAGTTGAGGTAGTTGAAGGAAGTTCCACAAGCTCAGCTGAGTGTGAGAACAACTACTGTGCCTTTCCGGTCTCCTACAATGAAGAATCTAAAGCCGTCACCAAATGTTTGTGACTAGAAGGATTCAAGAAGGGTGACTTGAAGAGTGGAGGCCAAAGTGGAGTAAGATTGAGAGAAGTTAGTCTTGAAGATATGACTCTCACAAGCACAAGTGGGAGAAGCTTCGATAGTGCTGACTCATACTCCAGATACTCTTGTGATAATGTGGTGGATTTTCAAGAGTTGATTGATTCTCTTCAAAAGTCTTTGAAAGAGAAGGAAAATGATATCCTTAGATTGGAAAAGGATAATCTTCAACTACAAGCCAAGATGACTCACTTGAATGATGAAGTGAGATGTGTAAAACAAAGTGAAGACAAGTTGAAGATGGAACTCGAAGATGCAAGAAGTACACTTGCTAAGATGACTTTGGGTCTGAAATTGATTGACATCCAATTGAAGCCAAATGACAAGCATTGGCTTGATTTCGAAAACGATGAGACCACACCTTCCTTGGACAAGCCCATACTTGTGAAAGAGATTGCTCCTACTTGTCCACCTCGGTCTCACCCCCCCAAGAAAACTGTTTTTGTGGGTGAATCTTCTAAGAGCTTAACCTTGAAGATGCTTCAAAGGAAACAATCTCAACCTCAACCCTTGAGGATGCCTCAATCAAAGCTCAATCAACCTTTGAGGCAAGTTTCTTATGCTCAACCACAAAGGTACCAACATCCGGCTAATGCTCCCAAGAAAAGCCAACCGGTGCAACATAAAAGACAAACTCATCAACATGGCCATGCCTCGATTAGAGCCAAATGCAATGGTATGATTTCTTCTTTTATACCTACTTGTCATTATTGTGGTATGTTTGGTCACATTCGATGAAATTGTTTTAACTACAACAAGTTATGTAGAACTAAAAACATGAGAGAAAAGAAAATGGACCGTAGGGCAAATTTGAATGATCCTAATAAACCTAGTGAATTGAATATTTTGACCACTAAAAATTATGTAGTGGAACCTGGGTTGGATAAGGAAAATGTGCATCCTTTCCTTTGTGCTAAAATATCACCCATAGATACTATTGAGTCAAATGGACTTGGTATGTCTAGTGGGACTTGCCCCTTGCCTAGATACGGTACTGTTGTGACCCCATATGGGGAGCTCAAGCAAAGAGAGCAAACTTGCATAAATCTTCATATGCAAAAAAGTTGACTTATTTTATGCTCTTTTATGATTGCTTGAGTGTGCATGGTGAATATCATTGATTAATGATTGTATAATGTTTTTGATCACACCATTGCACAGTTGCTTTTTATGATAATACATGATTTCTATTATTGCTTGAGCATGCTTATCTTTTTGAGGAATGTTATACTTGTTAGTACATTTGATTGACCTCAAATTATTCTCCATGTTCATGATTCCTAGATATGCATTCTTAAGCTCTCTCTTGAAAAGGGCTACTGGCAATATGACGTGGAGCCGCCCAATGTTGGAAAAGGCTACTCATTTGAAACCGAGTGAAAGCCATCAAGATAGTTACTTTTGCATGAAAAACAGAAATACATGCTTGATAGGAAAAAGGAGAAAAACAGAAAAGTTGATATATTGTTGATAATGTGGTGTGATACATTGCTTATTTATGACAACAAAATTTTTGATTAATGATGTGACTTGCAATGAAGAAAAGATCAACTGTGTGAGACTGAACTTTAACTTGTTCATCCTGTAGTTGCTCTTAAACTAATCGAAACTCTTCGGAAGAGTCGTCAGTATGATGCTCACTTGACTGAGTTCGTCAATGGCCCCGCCATTGACTTTTGCCGTGTTGAAGTAGGACATCATGCTCAGGACATGTTCCCGAACTGATGTACCTTCCTTCATGCGAGCCAGTATAGCGGAACGAATAGCTTCGTGTCGCTTTTGCTCAGAGGGCTGCCCGAACATAGCTTGCAATGACTCCATAATTTCGAATGCTGTAGTCATTGCTTCGAGCTTTGTGACAAGCACGTCTGTCATAGAAGCCAACAGATATGTTCGGGCCTTCTCATCAGATGAGACCCATCGCTGGTATGCCTCACGAACAATTCGTGTGGCATTGGCAGTAGGCACCGGAGGACATTCCTCCGTAAGCACAAACTTGAGGTCTTTGGTGACCAATATTGCATTAATATTAAGTTTCCACTTAGTGTAGTTATCGCCAGTTAATTTGTCGTTTGCGAGAATTTGAATTAATGCAGAAGACATAATTGCTGAAATAAATAAAACATTCATTCATTTATTTATTAAAACAAGTGCGAGTGCTTTGGCATACATTTAAACATGATGCATGAACATGTTTAACAAACTAGAAATACCCAAAAACAGTTACTATACCACGACAATCCAACATACCACAAAGAAGTGCTGCCTTAGGGTCGGTCAAGTCTTTGCATGTTGGACCGAGACATTCTCAATCAAATGATATTCTAGAATAACTCTTATTCCATATCATTCAACCATCGTTTATTCAGTTAGGTTTTTAATTAACAAAACTTAATTAAAACCTTCGTGAGTGTAACCCACCATTTCAGATCTCATGAGCTTAACGCGAGAATTGCCGCTTTAGGGTCGGTCAATCCCGAAATACCCTCAGAAATCCTATCCGTTAGGAAGTCAACCTTGGTATTGATCTTTGTGGAAACCCTTCTTAGGGAGGACGAAAGCAAAGCCGTCACAAGGCCCCACTCGGATCTCACGGTGTTGAACTAATGATGGAGACTGTGGGATATATATGTCACATATCCCTCTCCCACTCACTATTTAAAAAATAAGGTTTTCTATTATCCGTTAATGCACCTAGACTCTACAGGATCAAACAGCTAACTTTAATCAAGTTATCTAGCGCATTAACAAATTCATTATTAGAAAAAAAAAATTCTAATTAACTAATAAATTTTTAATGATTTTTAACAATTAAAAATCTAATCTATTAGTGAATAATCTAAGTCTTTGTAAACTTTTTACTAAGGTCAGATTATTATGTAAGCGTTTACTAAGTTTTAACTATTAAAACTCTAACACTTTATACGGTCCATTTATTATTAGGTTATTAATCATATTAATCATAATTACAATAAATGACCCTATTAATCTAACTTATTAAACACTTTAATAACCAGAGTAATATTAATGAGAATTAACAAGTTTTCTAACAATTAAAAAACTAATCTCATTTTCATAGCCAATAATGAATATACTGATTTTAATCATTTTAAAAAAAATACATAAAAATTAGGCTATGATGTATGTATGACATATCAAATATATTTGTGCAGGCACATCTAATCTAAATGACATACGTATGCATGACAATGCTTTTATCATCACATAATATAAAACATACATGAATTAACCGAGTACTGTGGATTATTTAACCTAAAAAAAATTGGAATATAAAATTACAAAAATACGCCCAAGGCATTCCTTGGTCTTCTTGTAATTTCCGAGTCTTCTAGTTTTTTCAGGTCACTCTGATTCATCTTATGAATCTGAAATAGGAAATCCGCACGGAACGCACTAGGCAACACTTGCCAACGGAACCATGCAAGACGACGTGAATAGTGCCCGACAGCCCCGCATGAACAGTATCGCGCATGAACAGTACCAGTAACAGTATGTGTAACACAGTACATGAACAGTACTGCGAATAGTACCGTCACGCGTATTTCCGATTTCGTCCTTCCGACTTCACGATTTTTCCAGGTCTTCAATATAGGTTACATTTTTTTTTACATTACAATAACAGGAAAAAAAATAATAAATAAAATACAACCCATGAACCCTAAATCCACAGTACCATATAATTAACGATCAATCATGCTTTTGTAAATTAACAAATTTAATATACATACAAAAAACAACATACAATCAATTTAAAAACTGCCTACACAATCATACATACAGGAGCATCGAAAACAATTTCCTGTTCCAAAAAAAAAAATTGGCTCTGATACCAATTGTTGGAACCCCGTTCACCGGTAACGCAGCGGAAATAGGTTTTAAATTTTTTTATACAGATCATAAACGATCTGAGACCAGTGAACTTAGGATCGCAATTCTTTTTCCGGAACTAATACATATAATATGTAAACACAGGAAATTGTAATCAATATATTAAAAGAAAATTTAGAACCTTACCAACGTTTGGAGGCTCCTTCACTTTACGATATGCTTCTGGTCTGTACCATTGATCTTCCTAGCTATTCCCGGAACTGGTAACTGCGTGTAGGCGCGTCACGTACTCAGGAACTTAGGAGGATGTAGAGAGAATGAAGAAGAAACAATTTCTTCCAAGAGAATAATAACTTATAACAACTCTTGTTCTTTAAAAGAAATATCTATTATATTTTTTTCTTTTGATTCACCGGTGCACACAAGCACCACTTTTTGCACAATATATTTTTTTCTTTTACTTAGTTTCTCACGCATAGCACTTCTCTTTTTGTTACAAACATTATGAGTTTGTATCATATACAAACACTTGTGTATATCCTTTGTGTGCTATATTTTTGTTATCAATATATATCATCTATATATATATATATATTATTATAACTAAAACTCTTTAATTGATATCTCTTTAGATTTTAAAACAAAATATTTTAAAATTGATATCTCATATATTTTATTTTAAAAGAGAATTAAAGATTTATTTTGAATTTAAACATTTTAAATTCAATTTCAAATATTTAATTTAATAAAATAAAATAATCATATTATCTTATTCTATTTAAAATCAAATATCAACTAACATCCTCAATTTAGTGATTAATAACAAAATTAAATAATCTTATTATTTAATTTATTTAATCACCATTATTCATTAATTAAATAATCTCATTATTCAATTATTTTTCGAATAAATACGTGTCACTTTCGTAACACAATTAATTGGACAATCCAATTAATTAACCGTGACCCTTGTTACCTAAATCGATAGGGCTAGCAAGGGGACCTAATGGACCCACAGTATTTTGAGCTCCAATAATCATTGGAATCATTAATTAAACTCTTTAATTAATATTCCCTGATTATTAACTCCGGTGTTATTCCACTAAAAACCCGAAGCTGCACTCTCTCAACTGTAGACGCTTTTACACATACCGATACAACTCGGTGTCCATCGATATAGTTATTACACATGGTATGATCCTCAAAAGTAGTTCATAATTAGAGCTGGGTCATAATGTCTGTTATACCCCTCTTATTACATATATCCTTTAAGTATCGTTGATTCTCTAATGAACAATAAATCCTATTTCCTCACCGAATTAGGAGAGCACTCATATTGTCCAAGCCCCGAATCAACCCTTAAAGGAACTACCATCCACTTCTCACAAGAAGGAGTGGATTCCACTATTGTGTACATACCTTCCCAGCCATAAGCCAAACCGCAATCCCAACATACAGAGTATATTGATCAGGAATTGCATCTGACCTCACCCATGGTATATCAAAGACCACGATCTAACCTGAAGGAGTCGATAAGACACTCAGGATTAAGATCACCCATATATAGCCATCATTAGTTGATATATATGAATCTCATCAGTAAACGGATCTTAGTGAGAGATTCATATAGATCATGGCCCAGTCCTATATGATCACATCATACAAGATGCCTCCATTCCCATATCTCATATGAATGATTCGGGATAGAATCACCGTACATTACGGAATGGACCGCAGCTATAGATTAACCACAAATAAAGTACCCAGCTTTATTTGCTATCTATGGACTTTTTAGATTGCACGTCTCTTACTGTATCCATCTGTATATGACACTCATTTACACAGTTCGAGATTACATCCGGCAATCTAGGATGTTAATATATGCACAAGTTATAAAATAAACAACACAACAAGAATGAATTGAACTTTTCTTTTTTATTTATTTCATACATCCATTTACAAATTACATCTTTAGGGCATAAACCCCAACATTAGCTACATTGAGGGAGAGTAACCTTTTAGGGGGAGCATTGCACATGCATTATTTTGTATTGCTTTATTTGCTGTTGAGTGCCATGTTTGGTTTTATTTGTTCACCTCACTTGCACTTGTTCTCGGAAAGTGCTTCTTGCTATTGTGTGTAGGTACGTTGATAATTCTACAAGGAGATTGAAGAAATTGAAGATTTAGATTATAGCAATCTCTTTTGTAATGTAGAATTAATATCATGGACAATAGCTTTATTTTTGTTTTGTGAGGAATATTTGTGAGTGGTGATTTTGTCATGAAATAGCCAAAGGGGGAGATTGTAAGAACCTCTATTTTGTGATTGACTTATTTCATGACATGCCACTGACGAGTAGTTTTTTATGTCGTTGGAAACATCGTCAAGAATTTATAAAATCAACCTCGCTAATAAGGCACGAGTCAAAAGACCTATATAGAAATAAAACTAGTACAACGTGCAAGCAAGGGTATCGTTCCGCAAGGATGTGTTTGTTAACCGTTTCAAGTTTTAGAGTTTAGGGAAAGCATGTAAATAGAATGTAGAGATGTGAGAATGGTGTGTGAAGTGTTCATGTTGTGTGTGTGTGTAGGAAATGAAAATGAAAATAATGCAAATGAAAACAAAAGAATATGGAAGAGTGAGAAATAATAAAATGGTGGATTGGAGAGATGCATGAAAGTGGACACATATAGGGCAATAAGTTTACCAAACACAAAGGCATATCTATTAGATGGTTAAGCAATCAAGCACATTCACTCAAATCAAGGGTTTGTTCAAGCCTAAATCCAACTTAGGGTATCCATTCGTTTGAGCTAAAGGTTGAAGAATGAGTTGAATGCCATTCAAACCCAAGACCACAACCGACATTTGTGAACCGATTCTACATACCAAAGCTAGATTGAGCCCCAATACTAACTTGGTAATGTAAAATGGCAACGTTTGGTCCAATGACTTGGATAAAGATCCCAAAAGTCGATGTACTAAGTTTGTCTCAAACAATAACTCACCTAGAGCCCCTAGCACGAGTCATAGCCAAAGAACCATTCAAGAACAAAACAAATAACCAAAACCTATTCTAGCAAGCCATGCATAAAACAAGTTCTTTCCACTCTTGTGAGCTATTAATCAAGTTCATACCCGGAAAGGCCATTCCAAAGGCATGACCCCAATTAATTCTCATACATCAAATTGATCCTAACATAGCATTTCTAATTATCCATCAACATACACACAATCATGGGATGTTTAATTAATCTACTCCTAAATTACATTAATCTACTCCTAATCCAAATCATGAATACATATCAATTTCAATTCAGCAATACACATGTAATTCACAACAAGAGATTAATCCATAGCAATAGTAATAAAAAGAATGAAATAAGACCCAAATGAATATAAATATCCTCATTTATAAATAACCAAAAATGTAGGTTTACAAATATTCCCAAATGGGGATTACACAAATAGAAAACAAGAAATACAAAGAGATGAGTTAATAGAAATACAACCCTTGAAGAACCCTCCAAGAGCTCATTTCCCTTGCCTAGCTCGAAATTGGTCATGGACCACTCCTATCTCTATGTAATCTACTCACAAATGTGGTGGTAGAAATGGTGTGGGAGAGACATCCATGGAGGAAAACCTCCATGGATGCTCTAGAAAGCTTCTCTCTCTCTCTTAGGAAATGAAGAAAATGAAGAACATGAAGTTGAAGGGTTGCTGCCCTCTGTCGAGAGGAGAGAAATGAGGTTAATTTATATTGTTGGGAGGTAGGGCACAAAATTGATGGTGAAAGGATGAAACTGCCCCTGAAAATCACCAAAAATTTACCTCTCGCTGGTCGATCGGCGGTTTCAAACGGCGGTCAGGCCGCCTAATGTAACCGCCCAATTGAAAATGGGCCTACTGGAATTGATCGGCAGTTGGAACGGCGGCCGAATTATGGCCTCCTAATTACACTTGACACTTCTGGGAGGAAAACAGCGGTTTCAATCTGTGGCCAGGCCGCCGAAGTGAACCGCAGAATGTCTTCTTTTCTGCACTGGTCCCGTAAGCTGCTGGAAGTCAGAGGGGGCTCTACCACGGACTCGGTGTCGCGTTCTGGCTCAGCAACGGATCAATCGTGGATCATGGCTGGGCTTAGATCAAGCCGCGGTCTGTGTCAACGGTGAGGCGCGGCACTCTGAATTCTTCAACTTGAATCTCTTTTTGGCTCTTTTTACTTCCCAAACTGAACTTTATGCTCAAAACCATGAAATATGGAATTTGTACATACACATGGCTCAACAAACACATTATATACACAAATACTCTCGAAAACGAGAACAAACGATAAGAAAATGGGGACCTAGAATATGTATAAAATAGTCCGATCAACCACATTTGGGGATGATTTTGTAATGGGTAGCTTTAGTGTTCATTGGGAAGCTTCCAAACATCTCCCTGACTTCAAGAGCAAGAGCAAGAGCAAGAGCAAAATGTATATCACAATGTATATCACTTGACTTGATTCTTGAAGAGATTAGGCGTACACACACACACACACACACACACACACACACACACACACACACACACACACACACACACACACTTACATTCATTCCAATATTACTTGCATTTGTGTTTCCATGATTGTGTGCATTTATGTCTCATTTCACACGTGCACTTTGTTGTTATTTCTCAGTGTGGTTTTATGTGATGTAATTCGTTTCCATTTGTGTGATCAGAAACGTCTGCGCTTGCACGATGGTGTGCTTGTTTTAGCGCGATGGTTGACCAATCGAGAAGGTCCCATTCTTCTCTTGGTTAAGTGTTAGTTTTGGTTTGGTTGTTTGGAGTAAAGTGTCTAGTTTCAAAAGAGTGGATTTCAATGATTTAAATATTTTTCAAAACTGGCCTTTGTATGGTCTTGTGACCATAACATTTTATACAAAGCTTCAAAATGAGTTTTGAAAATTTCTGTACAAACTAGACACTCATACCTTTCCAACTGTATATTATTAGTAATATTTCATGACCGTTTGGATTAGTTGTGATTTCTCCAAAGTGACCACTAAAATAGGACAACTCTGTTGTAGTACGTTTTTGACCTTTGGTAACTCAAATGACCATATCTCTTTCTATAGATATTAAAACGTCATTCCATAAAAGGGATTAGAAAGCACACATCCATACATTTCCAACGGTATATTATTTGCTAAATTTCGATGTTGTTTGGTCATGTTTTGAGTCATTTGAAAATCAGGTTGTTGGCTGATTTGCCAGTGCGCGGGTACTGCGCGGGTACGACATACTAGACCCACGCACTGCGTTGTTTTTGCCCAGAAAATTATGTTTTAAAACTTCTCAAAATGACGTAGTTTCATTTGCATCATATATATACTTCATCTTCTTCCCCATTTCGACAAAGAGCTCAAAAATACAGACCTAAGAGAGAGAAAGAGATTTCTTGAGAGAGAAAGCTTCATTTAAGCTTTATTAACTCTCCAAACCCAAAACCCATGCATCCATTGCATCAATCTTCCATGGGTCTTCATCATTCATGACTTGGTAAGTAAGAACAAACCTTTAATCTTTGATTATTGTTCTTTAAGTCCAATGGTTCGTTTTTGTTGCATATGATTTGTAGAAATCATTTTTGAATGCATATTATTGTTGAATGATGACATGAATGGGTTTGTATTTTGCTAGCTTAATTGATTATGTCATTTTGCCTAAAAGCTAGGTCATAAATATTCATGTGTGATTTATTGATGACTAGGTTGATAGATTGTGTTTTAATCGACTAGTTAATGTTCATGAATATTTATTTGTGTTGTATTTTGATAGCTTGCATGGTTAGGTATTTTTACCTAAATAGCTAATACTTGATTAGTCTTAAGAGATTAATTGACAACTAGATTAATAGATTCGTGTTTATTAATCTAGTAGAGCTCTCTTGAATATTCAAGGTTGTTTGTTGACAATTAGTTTGTTGGAAAATCTCTACACAACTAATTGAGTTTGTTTGTGATAGACTTTGGTCTAAGACTTGCATTTAGTATGTGATTAAATGCTTTGTCTCAATCACATGAATATATGTTAAGTATATATTGAATACATTGTGACCATATTTATTGATTGATTGTGATTGTTTGTGATAACTAGGATTGTTGTTATTGATAACACCTAGCTAAGTCTTTATTCTTTGCATTTAGACATTTGACAACTTGGATTTGTTTCTACAAACTCCTAGTTGGGCAATTTGTGTGAGTCTAGCACTTGATTGCATTTGAGCATCTTTTACATGTTCACATTTAGACATTGATCTCTTCATTGAGTTAAGTCTTATGGCTACGGGTGATAGTTGTACAAGCAAGAGAAGCCTTGCAACCAAGGGTGTGGTTGGCAAGTATTGTGTCGGGAATCCACTGTAAAAGGCCCGCGGGTAGATTAGGAGGTGCTCACTCCAAGAGTAGTGGATCCGGGAATATCAATAGGGATTGAACCAAGAGTGGTGAGTGGTAGTGTCAGTGTCCACAGCGTGAGGTTATCTAGAGTGAGAGTTCGTGTATCACTTGAGGGTGTAACTTTCTCTTCATATAGTGGTTTGGTGATGTAGGTGACTAGCTTGGCTAGTCCGTGGTTTTTCCCTTGTTGAAGGGTTTCCACGGAAAAATCAAATGTTTTTTAATTTCCGCACTTTACTTGATTTTGAATGTTTGTTTATATTGGGTTAATTGTGATTAATATTGACTAATCGAAAAATTGGTAATAATCGGTTAACAACCCATTCACCCCCCCTATAAGTTGTATTAGACACACGCTTGTGGTGTATTTTCAGTGCTGTTTGTTTTTTGGTTCCTCTTGCTGCTTATCTCCATGTCTGTGTTGGCTTAGCATATTCCCAAGCTTAGTTTTAATAAATTTTTTATCAATTGTTCAAAAAACAAATGTGTGAAATAGGTGTGATGCACATTAAAATGATAAGAAAAACAAAAATGAATGAATTATGTGTGTGTGTGTGTGTGTGTCTGTCTATGTGTGCACCTAATCTCTTCAAGAGAATAAGCCAAGTGATAAACCTTTGAAGCTCTTGTTCCTGAAGCTTTGAGATGCCGGGAAGATTGTCGATCACAATCACACTGATGAGCACATTAAGATCCTAATCTACCCATTACAAAAAGCATCCCAATGTGGTTTGTCACATAAATAAACCAATCACAAAACAGATAACCTTACAACCTAAAAGAGTAGAGGAAAGATAGATTCGACCTTGATGGCAAGGATTCTGGAGTCGGGACTTATAATGCTCCCTTATTAGAGAAGGTCAGAACAGCAACGCTATTAGCAAACGTGAAAATGCCACAAGAATATTTTGATGGAAATATTGATCCAGAGACACACCTCGACATATTTGACAGCAAATAGGGGTTCAAGGATCATCTCAGAAAGCTATATGCCGCATGTTTCCCTCATCCTTTGAAATTGAAAATAGGTAGCATCAAATTCTTTGATCAATTGACCCTTGAATTCATTGCCCGGTTTCAGGGAGTGAAGCCTATGAAGGACCCCTCATTGTTACAATACATCCACCAAGATGAAAGAGAATCCCAGAAAGACTACATAGAAAGATACCATGCGAAAGTGATTGGAGTTTGCCAAGAGAAGGATACCTTGAACAACCTTTGGCAAAACCTGTAGACAGGATATCTATGGAATTCCTTTGTGGGGAGACGACCTCAGAGTTATAAGGAAGCCTACACACATGCTTTTAAGTAGATAGAGAGAGATGAGAAGTTCAAAATCAAGCGCTAGACAGAAGTGGCCACTTCTACGAGGAAGCTAGCAAACAAAAAACAGGACAAGGTAGCTCCGACGTCAAAAACTTTCCAACAAACCAAGCCATACTACATGCCACAACCATTGTGGGCAGTTCCTAAAAGACAACATGTTCAAGGAAATTTCCACATTAAGTGATCGTGCCTAAATTGTTGTATATTTCGGCCCTCATTCCTATTCCTTTTTCTCGTTCTTATGTGTATTTTCTTTATATTTTATGTCTAATAGGCTCGTTGGTGCTAATTGTACGCAATATATGTAATTCTGGTGTTAGAAGCTAATTGCGGTGGTTCCGGCAGAAAAAGGGTAAAAGGAAAGGCAAAGGATCATAAGCAGCTCTATAGTGCGGGTCAAGTGCGGGTCAAGTGCGGGTAGCAACCGCACTCCAACCGCACTCCTTCCCATAGCCGGGACCTGAATCATAAAGGAAATATAAAGTGCAGGTCAAGTGCGGGTCATCCAACCGCACTCCACCCGAACTGTTGCTCAAGACAGAGAGTTGGATTTGCACATGACGTTAAAGTGCGGGTAGAGTGCAGGTCATCCAACCGCACTCCACCCGTACTGTTGCCAAAATCAGAGAAGCTGATTCTTACCTGACAGATAAAGTGCGGGTCAAGTGCGGGTCAAGTGCAGGTCAAGTGCGGGTCAAGTGCAGGTCAAGACAGAGTTGGATTCATTAAAGTGCGGGTCAGCCAACGGTACTCCACCCGCACTACACCCGCACTCCACCAGCACTCTGCGCGCGACAGCTTCTGTTTTCAAGCTTAAGTGACCTATTTTTCCATCCCCTATAAATAGAAAAGCAGGGGAACGAACCAAAAAACTCCCATATCTCCCAACACTTGTAGTCTAAGCTAGAAACACATCTCCCTATCATCCAAACCATCTCTACTCAATCAAAGGCAACTAGGAGACTTGGATTCAAGCTTCAAGGAAGGAGATCAATCTTTAAGGGTTTACTCTCTACACTCTCTCTTAGTTTATTGGTTTGTAATAGAACATGAGTAGCTAAAATACCCCAATATGGGGTTGATGTTATTTGTTTGATGGATATTTGGGCTTTGTAAATAAACTCTATGTGTTATATTTATTCTATCTCTATGTTTTATTCCATTATTGATTTTCTTGGATACACCCTCTTTGCATGTTGATTTGGATTACTTGAGTAGGCAATTAGGTTGTCTAATGCTCCATTGAATTAAAGGATTTCCAAAAATCCGGCTCTACAACCATGCCCTTAATCTAATCTTGAATTAATGGATTTCACTATACACTCTAGGTTAGCCACTTGTGAGAGAATTAGAAGCCTCCACTATACACCCTAGGTTGGCTACTTTAGTGATTTTACGAGAACTAACCTTCGAGTAGAATTCGGTTGATAACCTCGAACCTTATCCAATCTCAAACGGGTGGCCTTCACTATACATCCTAGGTCGGCCACACGTGAGGGAATTGGAAGCCATCACTATACACCCTAGGATGGATACATTAGTAATAGGTTGAGCCATAGCTAGATAGATGAGCATTCATGGAACCAGTCCCGATTGAGTAACTAGCCATTGTTGGTTGCTTAGGAGGGATTAATCGCTAGTAGGAGGTCTTCGCTATACACCCTAGGTTGACCTCTTGCTAGAGATATATACCAACACTATACACCCTGGGTTGGTTACATTTGTCAATACGTGCTTAATTGAGAGTTTGTTGCAATTGCCTCAATATTCACTTACGAATCCATCAACTCCGTAGTTCCATCATCATTCATTCATCACTCCATTGTCATCCCATTTTATTTGCTTTCATAGTTTAGTTTATATTATATTTTCATTCACCATCACTTTTACTTTTATGTATACTAGTTATATTAATCCTAATCTTATCACCGCTACCCCGATCTCAGTGGACGACACCCGTGCTTACCACTTTACTCGTATTTATACTTGTGAACGCATCGCATAGGTTTTATAAATTGTTTTGACGGACGGTTTTCTAACGGCGAAAACCTTCTCATCATTAAGCAACTTCCCCTTTAGTAGGACTTAGAAGAAGTAGAACCGTAAAAACAAACGATGAAGTTTACATTGTTAAATGCTACCCCTAAAGAGATCTTTAAGGCTATAGAGGAAAAGAACCTCATTGGACAAGAAAATCCAATGAGAATTCCACCTGAGAAGAGAAGTCAGTTCCGATATTGTGATTTCTACCAGGATCTTGGGCATAATACTTCAAAATGTTATAGCTCGCGAAACCAAATTGAGGCCTTAATTGACCGAATTTATGCAAAAAGTCAGAGAAGGAATTAAAGCTAAGGTGAAGGATGTGACTCCGACCCTGATAAAGGAAGAAAAGGCCAAAGCATTGCCATCGGTCAACCAGGTAATCCATACAATTAATGGGGGACCTAACTTTGTAGGGAACTCCAACTATGCTAAAAAGAATTATGTCTGCATCCCGAGTTACAAACATCCAATTCATGAGGTGTTTCAAGCCAATTCAAGCAAGATCGAGCTTGATTCAACCCATATTACCTTCATGAAAGAAGATGGGCAAGGTATAATCTATCCCAATGAAGACCCCATGTTGGTCACTTTCCAAGTGGCCAACTGTACTGTAGCACAAGTGATGATCGATACAGGAAGTTTAGTGGACGTTCTCTTCAAGAATGCGTATGATCGTTTTGGGTTAGTAACTCCAACCCTTCAAAGTTGTTCCTCACATTTTTTATGGTTTTACAAGAGAGTCAATAATCCCAGTAGGGAGGAATACTCTTCTCGAAACAATAGGAAAGGAGCCTGACCAAGTCGGCACCATGATTAACTTGTAGTAAACGATCCTAATGCATACATTGAGATATTGGGAAGACCTTTGATAATAGCTAATATTGCTTCATTTTCCTTGTGATTAATATACATTATTGTACTTGTTTGAGGTTTATTTTCGCATTTAAGTATATATGTTGGTATTTCTATTATTATGAAGAAATTTATGATATTGGGAATACAAATAATATTTTAATGTGAATAAACTTGCATTTATTGGTTTCCTTATCATGTTAAAAGACTTGTTGTGTGTATCTTTTCATTCAGAAAACAACTTGCCCATTTTGAAGAAGGAAAAAGAACTATAATAGTCAAATTCAAGCTAGATTTCCTATTCTGCACAGTTTTGGAGTTTTGCCAATATTTTGTGAATCCGTTTGATACGATGCATTGGAAATAAGATTCAGAGATCTACAATTTTGTGTTTCAAATGGATTTCCAAATTTAAGTGTTTTCAAGGTCAAAACTGAGCTAGAAGTTGACAATATTTTAGGAATTCACTTTCCTATTTGAATTAGATTTCCTTTCTTTTCAAGAATTATCATCCTATAAAAAGGAAGCAATAGGCAGCTGTTAAACATCTAATCTTCAATCTCTATTATCCTTATTCTTTGTAGTTTTGTTTTTTCTCCTTCTCGGATAGTGGATGAAACCCTGTTTAATGGAATAGTTTTCTGATATTTTTATTAATTCCCAAAGGCATGTTTTTTAATGTTTATGGTTTTTGCTTCAATTTATTTTTAAATATGAAACCCTTACATCTCTAATATCAGGTATTTTTGATAGTTAGGTACGTATTTAATTAATCGATGCTTGATTTTATAAAGTTTATTATAATATTCTTTAATTCTTTGTTTTTCATTAATTTGGATACATATAATGTTTATAAATTATATTTTTAACCGAAAAAAAACATACAAAAGATTTTTGTTAAATGAGCTTATTGTTAAATTCATGAGATGACAATAAATTGAGTTTTGATTGTCATTTTAATTGGGAATTAATAGATTATTTGGAAATTGTAAAGTTTAACAGTGGTGGATTCCGACACATTGGTATGTTTTTTTTATTTGATTGTTATTTTATTTTTATAGTCTTAGTATGGTTATTTTTTTAGTTAACTACGGTAGGATTGAATTTATATTTAGAATTCGATTTGTTTTTCATCAAACCTCTTAGGATCGACCTCGTACTCACATTTCCTATTCTATAATAGACTCGTGCACTTGCGAGTATTTTAAAATTTATTACAACAAGTTTTTGGCGCCAATGTCAAAGATTGTTTGAAAAATTAGTTTAACCTAGATTAATTTGATTGTTCCACTAGTTGTAGTTTATATATTATATTTATTTTGGAGAAAAAAATTTAGGACAATAGCTTTTGTTAATAGCCTTTTTTGACAGGGGTCCAAAGAAGAATTTTCCATCGTACTGATACCTGGTAGGACCTTGAGAGGATTCGTTCCTAGCTCCCAGGTAGCCGGAAGCATCGGTACCGCGATCGGGGAAGGATCGATATCTAGCGAGGCCAGAATCGCGACTGCCTTGTCTACCTGTCTACCTAGATGAAACATTAGAACTATGACTCAACTACGATTCAAAAAGAACAGGTACCACACTGTGTCGTTACTCCTAATACCAAGTGAAACCAGTACCACGATACCACGTACCCAGTTGAAAATACTATACAGCATGTGTCTACTAACCTATATGGGGGGGGGGGGGGGGGGGGGAATAGGTTTTAGTTGATTTATTACCAACTTTTCGACTTAATCAATTTTAATAGTCCTACCCCATATTAGCAATCAACCAATCCAATATAAACATACGAAAAACAATAAAAACACAAGGATTGATTTACGTGAGAAACCCTCCAACTGGGCAAAACTCACGGGCTGTCCTTCTAGCCACATACGATCCTCAAATCCACTATTTGAATGAAAGTTCACAACCTAGGTTGACCTCAAGTCACACCTAATTGGTCACTAACCCTTTCACTCCACCCAACAGCCTTTAATAGTGATTCTAGACCACAAGCTTGTGCACTAATCCATTTAGTCACAAAACTTAACAATCAATGAAGAGGTTAAACAACCTATGTGAATATGTAAAAATATTCTAACATGCAATTAATGCTAGGCAACACTAAATGCTTATCTAAGGATTTAAAGATGTCAATGAGTGTAAATCCTAGATATCAATATCTAAATGCAAATGCATGAAGATTTAGCTAGAAGGGTAAAATCGTCCTAAATGCTAGCTATCAATGAACAAAGCTCTCAACCAACAAACATAATCACAAACATACTCAAATCATGCTAAACCAAATAAACATGCAATTAATTTAAAAATAATTGCTAACCCTAGGTAAACAAGAACATAGAGATGAAAATGAAGTTCTAAGACTTGTTTGATTACCTAGTCAAGAAGAGCATGAAAACCCATGAAGAATAGATGCAAGAAAGGAGCTTAGATACACATGGGTATGAGTTTGGTTGAGTAAAAAGGACTTCTTGGAGCTCTCTCTCTCTTGGATTTACTTTCTCTCACTTAGGGATATATTTTCAGAGCTCTAGGTCTAAAAGGTGGAGAAGAAGATGTATTTATAGGGACCAAAAAACGAGCTGGTGTGAAATACCTGAAATGCCCAGTTCGGGTGAAAAAGGCAACATGCAAGGCAACATGAACAAGTCGCCTTGGAAGTCGCCTAACACACTGTGAGAAAACACGTTGCTTGAGGCGACATGTAATGCGACATTACCAAGTCGCCTATGAAGTCGCCTTACACACTGAGGAAAAATCAAGATGTCAGAGGCGACATGTAAGGCGACATCCCCAAGTTGCCTATCTTACACACTGGAGGAAAAATACACGTCTAAGGCGACATTGGAGGCGACATGCACAAGTGACCTTGCATGTCGCCTAACACACTGTGGGAAAAACTTAAGTCTAAGGCGATTTGTCAGGCGACATGTACAAGTGGTCTTGCATGTCGCCTAACCCACTGTGCAGCCTATCAACTCCAAAATGCAAGAAGTGTGTGAGTGTGTGCAACCATACATGCATGTCAATACAAATGCATAGAATGTGAGTGTGTGCAACTAAAACCTCTTCAAAGAGAATCAAGCATGTAATATACCTTTGAAGTGCTCTTTAGAGAGATGATGTCCTTGAAGCTTGATCACACCCAATGATGCCTAATTTACCCTTACAAAATTAATCACCAATGTGGTTTGTCAACGAAATAAGCCAATCAAAATATGAGGAACTTACAATCTCCCCCTTTGGCTATTTCGTGACAAAACCACCACTCACAAATCATCCTCACAAAAAAACAATAAAAACTAGAGGTCAACAAAACGATATTCTACATTACAAATAGATACCTAGATTCTAGGTCTTCAAATCTTCAAGCTCTCTTAGAATAGCCACCATCCCTACAAAACAATGAGACTGCACTTTCCAAGACAAGTGTATGTGAGGTGATCAAAAGAGATAATAAATAAAAGCAATTTGCATAATAAAAGAAAACTACAACATGCAACAAGCAACCAATGCAAATGCTCCCCCTGAATAGGTTACTCCCCCTCAACGGGACAATCTCTCCAAATATCAAATATGCAACCCCTTTAAATAAACCACACTACTTCCCCTTTTTTTCACGAGATGGGCAAGGGAGCTTTCCCCAAACGGGTCACTTTAGCAAAGAGAGTTATTTGCAAGATAAGTGCATAATCATATACAACAACTTTATGCAACTTAATTAATTGAGAGAGAATCATTGAGGTTTTATTTTTAAGAAGAAAATGTGTGACTTAGTTGCTTTGGATGTAAGACATGTAACATCATAGTTCAAGCAAATGGTATTTGGCAAAGAGAATATCAAAAGGGTTCCAAAGGAATTCAAACCAATTTGCACCATTTTGCCATAATTAAACAAGATATAGCTTTTAAAAGTTTGAGCACACACAAGCAACCATGTCAATCCTTAATGGTAAGTCAAGACATGGATATAAAATCCTGATTAATTGAATGGATATAGAATCCTTATTGGTTGTTGTCTTGTTCAACCATTAAGAAAAGAGCCAAAGCTAAATTGGATGAGACATCCTTATTTATTGCATGGACACAAGGTCCTTATTGAGTTTAGCTTTGTCAAGGTGCTTCCATATACATTTTCACACACAATTCATGCATAATATTTTAGCATGTCAAAATCAAGTCACATGTCATGGAGATAAATTTTAGGTCATTCAAATGTACTTCCCAATCAATTCTCCTAATCCAAAAATGCATATTTGAACATATAGGTGACATGGACTACAAACCAAGCAAGGCAAACTTATTGAATAAAAAGCCATATAAGAGTATATAAAAGCACAACAAAAAATACTCAAGCAATTAATAAAGAAGCATAAGGTTGATCAAGTTTTTGCTTATTTCAACATGCAAGGTTGCTCTCTTTGCTTGAGCTCCCCATAAGGGTTGTTAATAGCCAAAATTGGCTAAGGACCAAAGGGAAATTTTTCACCCTCCAGGCCTGGCTCCATGCTCGAGATCATCCACCAGGAGACCATGTTACCCAAAGCCGAGCTACGGCGCCACTCCGTAGAAACAAGGACGGGCTCTAGAAACATCCGGAATAGAGCCAGGAATGATCAGATCAAGCCTGTGTCACCGAACCTAAAAACAAGAAATCCCCCCCTCCCCCCCGAAGTCGGGATTACCTCGTAATTTCTCCAGAAGCTCGCCAGTACCTCGCTGACATAGTAAGGTGTCCCTATGAGGCTGCACCTAGCTTCAAAAGGTCAAGAGAGGATAGACCTAGCTTCTAACTAGACGAAATTCCTTTATATCAGGACTAGAACACTGATCGACCTCACTACCTGATGTAACCCACCACATTACATGCCATATTCTATGATCCCTACGGGAAAACATGCTAGACCTGAAGATACACATGATCGCACCTAAAGACGTTACATACGTACAGAACAAGTAATAGAGTCTGAGTAGGAAACAAATTGATTTCCACCAAGATATCCTCAACTGAGCAATTAACTCAAAGTCAATGACATTTAAAGATAAAAATCACGTCTGATAAGGAGGGGAGGGATGAGAAAATCAATAGGGAATCAATGAGTTTAAACCTATGAAGACATTGTATAAAGGGAGGACTTCCTCCTTCTGAAAGAGGGGACTACTATTCGACAGGCATACAACAAGTACCCAACGACACCCTAGAGAAAAGTGAGAGCAATTTGAGAGAGAGAGAGAGAGACATGTATATCACATATTATCAATAGAGGAAGCCTTTTTTGATTCTTTTGAGTAGCTAATAATATCGTTGTTTCCTCGTCATTTCATTAGGCATTGTTATATATATATATACATATATATATATATATATGTTCTACCTTGGTCATCACCTACGTGGTAATGATCTCGAGGGTGCAAACTGAGATTTATTACCCCGAGCTAAATTTCCGTTAACAGGGGTCAATCACCAAAACACATCAAGGCATATGACAAATTCCAATAGACCTACTAAGTGACTTGAACCTAGTTGAGTCTAAGGGCTTTGTAAATAAGTCCGCTAGTTGATCATTCGTGCCAACATGCTCAAGTTCAATGCAATTGTTTTCAACTAGCTCTCTAATGAAATGATGCCTAATGTCTATATGCTTTGTCCTAGATTGCTGAACCGAATTCTTTGAAATGTTAATTGCACTCATGTTATCACAATAAAGGGTTAGAGTACTTTGATCAAAGCCATAATCCACAAGCATTTGCTTCATCCAAATGAGTTGTGTGCAAGCACTCCCAGTGGCTATGTATTCCGCTTCAGCTGTGGATAGAGAGATGAAATTTTACTTCTTGCAAAACCATGAGACCAAGTTGTTACCTAGGAAGAAGCAACCGCCCGATGTACTCTTCCTATCATCACAATTTCCTGCCCAATCTGCATCACTAAAGCCAACTAAGCTAGCATTAGTGTCAAAAGAGTATCATATCCCATAGTTGGATGTCCTATTCACATATCGAATGATTCTCTTCACGGAGGAGAGATGGGATTCCTTGGGATCCTCTTGGTACCTAGCACACACACCCACACTAAAGGCTATATCGGGCCTACTTGCGGTCAGGTAAAGCAAGCTACCAATCATGCCACGATAAAGACTTTGTTCCACACTTTTGCCACTAGCATTCTTGCTTAGTTTCAAGGTGGTACTCATGGGTGTGTCACAATGTTTAGCATTCTCAAGGCCAAACTTCTTCTCTAGGTTCTTAGCATACTTAGCTTGGGATATGAAAATCCCATCATGCAATTGCTTGATTTGCAAACCTAGGAAGTAATTGAGCTCCCCAACAAGACTTATCTCAAACTCATGAGACATGACATCAACAAATTGTTGGACTTTGGATTTTTTGGTGGAGCTAAAAACAATATCATCAACATATAATTGAGCTGTGAAAAGCTCATCTTTGTTGCCCTTGATGAACAAAGTCTTGTCAACACTACCTCTTGAGTAGCCATTTTCAACAAGATAGAGAGTGAGGGGCTCATACCAAGCCATCGGTGCTTGTTTCAACCCATATTAAGCCTTCTTGAGGCGATAGACATGGTTGGGGTGGTGTGGATCCACAAACCCCTTGGGTTGCTCAACAAACACTTCCTCATGCAAGAAACCATTGAGAAAGGCACTCTTAACATCCATTTGATGCAATTTGAACTTGTGCACACATGATATGGATAAAAGAAGCCTTATGGACTCAAGATAGGCAACCGGAGCAAAAGTCTCCTCAAAGTCAATACCCTCAATTTGAGAGTATCCTTGTGCCACAAGTCTAGCCTTATGCCACAAGTCTAGCCTTGTTGCGCACAATGTTGCCATCTTTGTCCGACTTGTTCCTATACACCCATTTGGTGCCAATTACATTAGTGTCCTTGGGTCTAGGAACTAGAGTCCAAACCTCATTTCTTTCAAATTGGTTTAGCTCTTCTTGCATGAAAAGAACCCAAAACTCATCATTCAAGGCTTCATCAACCTTTTTGGGTTCAATTTGAGAGGTGTAACAAGTATAGCTAATTTGATTAGCTATTTGACGCCTAGTCCTAACACCCTCATTCACATCTCCAAGAATGTCATTCTTGTTGTGGAGATGTCTAACCATGGAGCGGGTTCTTTAGAGTCCAAGGATGGATCCCTATCAAGAGGTTGAATGACCTCTTCATCAAGACTTGACTTCTCATCAATTGAAGTCTCACCATTCTTCTCCAAGGAAGAGTCATCAAGCACAATGACCTCCTCATCATGGTGTCTAATCTTAGGCCTACAATCATCTATGACAACATTAGATGATTCCATGACACTTCGAGTTTTTAAATTGAAAACTCTATAGGCCTTACTATTAAGGGCATAGCCAATGAAATCCCCTCATCACTCTTGGCATCAAACTTGCCAAGTTGATCTCGGTCATTTAGAATGTAGCATTTGCTCCGAAATGAGTGGAAGTAGCTAACATTTGGCTTCCTACCCTTCCATAATTCATAGGAGGTTTGCCTAGTACCGGGCCTTAGGAAGACTCTATTTCCTATGTAGCAAGCCGTATTGACGGCCTCGGCCCAAAGGTTCCTAGGGACATTGTTGCTAAGCAACATCACACGGGCCATCTCTTGAAGGACCCTATTCTTCCTCTCAACAACCCCATTTTGTTGAGGAGTTCTAGGAGCTGAAAACTCATGGGAAATGCCTAAGCTATTGCAATAGCTTTCAAAACAAGCATTTTCAAATTCCCTCCCATGGTCACTCATAATCCTTTTAATGCTTTTAATGTGTGAGTTCTTTTCATTTTGAATTTTAGTGCAAAGCATTTTAAAATTTTAAAATGTTTCAGATTTTTCTCTAAGAAAATATGTCCATGTAAATCTAGAGAAATCATCAACACAAACAAAAATATATCTCTTGCCACCGAGACTCTCGGTTTGCATGGGACCCATAAGGCCCTTATGTAGAAGCTCTAATGGCTCCTTGGTGGTGAGATACTTGCCTTTCTTGTGCATACTTTTGGTTTGTTTCCCTTGTTGTCAAGATCCACAAATGCCATCGACTTTCTTCCCAAGCTTAGGGAGGCCACGCACAACCTTGAACTTATCTAAGATCCTCAAATCTCGATAGTTCATGTGGCCAAGTCTTTGATGCCACAACTCAACTTCCTCACACTTGGACATATTGCAAGAGATAGCACTAGCTTCAAGACAGTAGCAATTGTCACTAGATCTCTTTCCTTTTAGCAAGGTTTTTCCATTTGGCATTAAAATAGAGCAATCTTTTTTTTTAAACAAGACGGAGAGTCCATCATCATTAAGATGAGAAATGCTTATAAGATTGGCTTGCAAGCCATCAACAAGTAAAGCATTGGACAATGAGGGTAAATCGGGAACGGAAATGGTTCCTTTCCCTATGACTTTCTTTCTACATCCATCACCAAAGGTGACAAATCCTCCATCCTCTAAGACAAGGGATTTAAAGAAACTCTTGTTCCCCGTCATATGCCTAGAACACCCACTATCCAAATACCAAGTGTTAGAGGCATTTGCCTTCAAGGCAATTTGAGCCACATAGCAAAAATAGTCATCTCTTCTAATCCACTTAGGTGAAATGTTCTCATTCCTAGCTGTATTAGTCACATTGGCTCTAGATTTCCTAGGAACATGCATTTTAGCTCTAGCTCTATTTCTTTCAATCATGCTCTTGATTCTACACATTTCAATGTATTTGAAGCAATTAGGTCTAATGTGACCATCAACACCATAAAAATGACAAGTGGGAATAAAATAAGAAGACATACCATGCCCTTGTGAATACAAAGGGACTTTTCCACGCATTTGAGCTTGCCTTTGGTGTTGGATTGGTTCTCTCCTTCTTTGTTTTTGAGCTGGAATGGATTGCTTCCTTGGTTGACCTTGCATGAATTGCTTCTTGGCTTGATGGTATTTGGGTTGAGGGAAACTTGCTTGATGAACTCTTGTTGATTGAGCTTGAGCTTGTTTCCCTTGTGCTACCTTGACTTGAGAATCCTTAGAGCACTCTCCTAGTTCAATCTTCTTCCTAGGATGTTGTGGGGGGTGGAGGCTCTTTGATGTCCAAGCTCTTGACAAACACAGTCTTGCTTGAGGATGAGGTCTCCTTGTCATCTTCATAGCCAAGACCCTTCTTATCACTTGGCCTTTTGCCAACTCCCAACATATGGTCGAGTTTCTTCGTACTTGAAGTCATCTTAGCAATGATCTCTCTTGAATCTTCAAGCTCCTTTTCCATCAATTCCTCATTTCTTTTTGCTATCTTTACTTCTCTATTTAGGTGAGTGACTTCGGTAGATAGCTTGAGATTCTCACCCTTTAGCCTTTGAATCTCTTTCTTCATCTTCAATCTTGAGCTTTGAAAATGCTCAATGAACCCTTCGAGATCCATTCCTCCTACATCCATATTTGTTGAATGGGATGAAGAGTCACCATAACTAGAGTCATTTTCACTTTGTTTCTCTTCCTCTTCATCATCTATTGCTTCCTTACTCTTGAGAGAAGATGCGAAAGCAATAAAGTTTGCCACATGATCCTCATCATCCGAGGATTCTCCTTCTTTTTCCAAGTCATCACCATCACTCCACGTGGCTACCATAGCCTTTCCTTTCTTCTTGTTCTTTAAATTGCCACAATCCGTGGAGATGTGTCCGAAACCTCCACATTCGAAGCATTGAATCTCTCTTCTTGTGGGTTTGTCTTTACTTGACTCAAACTTCTTGAAAGTAGTCTTCTTCTTCATTTCCTTTATTTTGGATCCAAATCCCTTCTTCTCAAAATTGATGAACTTATTGAATCTTTTCACTATGAAGGGCCATCTCCTCATCCGAGTCATCTTCCTCTTTCTCTACTTTGGAAGTTTTCAGAGTAATACTCTTTTGCTTCTTTGGAGGTGTAGGTGTAGGAGTTTACCTAGACTCATATGCTAGAAGTCTTCTAATAACTTCACTTGGCTTCATGTTCTTGTAATCACTGTTCTCCTCAAGAGCCGTCACTTTTGACTCAAATCTTGCTGGAAGAGACCTCATAATTTTTTGCTTGATTCTTCTATCCGAATAGGGGTCACCAAGTTGATGGCTTTGATTGACTATGTCTATCAGCTTCACTTGAAAGTCGTTGAAACACTCATCCTCCTCCATTCTAATTTGCTCGAATTGTGTTTGGAGGACTTGAAGCTTGGAGTCCTTGACCACCTCGGTTCCCTCATGGGCCGTCTCTAGAATCTCCCATGCCTATTTTGCAATTCTTGTTGTTTGGATCAATTTGTACTGATTGTCATCCATTGCACAAAGAATGGCATGCATAGCCTTGTTGTTCCACTTGGATGCTTCAAACTCTTGAGTTGACCATTCCGCCTTTGGCTTGGGAACTACACTTTCATCTGTAAGAGTCTTTTCCGAAAGAGTGTAGCCATCTTCAATTGCCATCCATGCTCGGTCATTTATTTGGCAAATGTAAGACTTCATCTTGCCTTTCCAAGAGGCATAGTTTACTCCGGTGATCAAAGGGGGTCTTGTGCTAGAGGCTCCCTCATTACCACTTCCGTTCCCACTCATAGTGTTTGGGTATGAATGAGATGAATGTTAATGATGCAACAAACACAAACAAAATGCAAGACACATAAAGAGTAAGGATCACCTAAGTGTATCTAGGAACCCGCTCTGATACCAATTGAAAATACTATATAGCGTGTGTCTACTAACCTAGAGGGTGAATAGGTTTTAGTTGATTTATTACCAACTTTTCGACTTAATCAATTTTAATTGTCCTACTCCATATTAGCAATCAGCCAATCCAACATAAACATGTGGAAAACAATAAAAACACAAGGATTGATTTACGTGAGAAACCCTCCAACTGGGCAAAACTCACGGGCTATCCTTCTAGCAACATAAGATCCTCAAATCCACTAATTGAATGAAAGTTTACAACCTAGGTTGACCTCAAGTCACACCTACTTGGTCACTAACCCTTTCACTCTACCCAACGAGCCTTTAATAGTGATTCTAGACCACAAGCTTGTGCACTAATCCACTTAGTCACAAAACTTAACAATCAATAAAGAGGTTAAGCAACCTATGT
Organism: Dipteronia sinensis; assembly: GCA_033220585.1. Taxonomy (NCBI): domain Eukaryota; kingdom Viridiplantae; phylum Streptophyta; class Magnoliopsida; order Sapindales; family Sapindaceae; genus Dipteronia; species Dipteronia sinensis. The sequence continues at coordinate 57,649,857 of CM065638.1, read as the reverse complement.
CAATATGTAAAAATATTCTAACATGCAATTAATGCTAGGAAACACTAAATGCTTATCTAAGGATTTAAATATGTCAATGAGTGCAAAGTCCTAGATATCAATATCTAAATGCAAATGCATGAAGATTTAGCTAGAAGGGTAAAATCGACCTAAATGCTAGCTATCAATGAACATACAATCTCAACCAACAAACATAATCACAAACATACTCAAATCATGCTAAACCAAATAAACATGCAATTAATTTACAAATAATTGCTAACCCTAGGTAAACAAGAACATAGAGATGAAAAGGAAGTTCTAAGACTTGTTTGATTACCTAGTCAAGAAGAGCATGAAGACCCATGAAGAATAGATGCAAGAAAGAAGTTTAGATGCACATGGGTATGAGTTTGGTTGAGTAAAAAGGACTTCTTGGAGCTCTCTCTCTCTTGGATTTACTTTCTCTCACTTAGGGATATATTTTCAGAGCTCTAGGTGTAAAAGGTGGAGAAGAAGATGTATTTATAGGGACCAAAAAATGAGTTGGTGTGAAATACCTGAAATGCCCAGTTCGGGTGAAAAAGGCGACATGCAAGGCGACATGAGCAAGTCTCCTTAGAAGTCGCCTAACACACTGTGAGAAAACACGTTGCCTGAGGCGACATGTAAGGCGACATTACCAAGTCGCCTATGAAGTCGCCTTACACACTGAGGAAAAATCAAGATGTCAGAGGCGACATGTAAGGCGACATCCCCAAGTCGCCTATGAAGTCGCCTTACACACTGGAGGAAAAATACACGTCTAAGGCGACATTGGAGGCGACATGCACAAGTGGCCTTGCATGTCACCTAACACACTGTGGGAAAAGCTTAAGTCTAAGGCGACTTGTCAGGCGACATGTACAAGTGGCCTTGCATGTCGCCTAACCCACTGTGCAGCCTATCAACTCCAAAATGCAAGAAGTGTGTGAGTGTGTGCAACCATACATGCATGTCAATACAAATGCATAGAATGTGAGCGTGTGCAACTAAAACCTCTTCAAAGAGAATTAAGCATGTGATATACCTTTGAAGTGCTCTTGAGAGAGATGATGTCCTTGAAGCTTGATCAAACCCAAAGAGGCCTAATTTACCCTTACAAAATTAATCCCCAATGTGGTTTGTCAACGAAATAAGCAAATCAAAATATGTGGAACTTACACCAGTACCTCACATATACTTGGTACCCCCTACCTAGCACCTAGGTACCCTGACATCTACCATGTTCCCAAGTACCTCGACATCAGCTTAAAATCCAACCAAGATAGGTACCTTAACGGCCAAGCAGAAAGAATATCGCAACGAAGACACTGGCATGCTAGAACAAGCGCCATGCCAGCAAGAGAAGAATGGTACATCAGTGTATCGCGTCATCGAGAGACGGAGTAAAACAAGCACCACTACAGCAGCAGACCGGCACACCAGTGTATCGCGCCATTAGGATACTGAGTAAGTATTCTCATCCAAACAAAGTAGGAGGAAAAAGTTAACTTCTTCGCCATTTAAAGTGCCATAAATGAGGCCAAGCGGTCAATTAAATCAGAGTTTAAATGCTACAGTAATTGGAGGGATCGAATCCCGCGCCTTTAGCCTCACTCAATGTCTTTCAACATCGAAAAAAGGACTCTAAATATTTCTCAACTAAAAGACCAAGATTCTCAGGAATAAAATGGGTCCATAAATATGGCTATGAGGGACGAAGGAAAGGAAGAGGTTTTTCTGGATCTTCGAAAAGCAGTGAGAGTTTTTGGACGATCACTGAGAGAATTCTAGCCACTTATAGACACACACGAGATTGCCATCGCCATTCTGTGTACTAAGAGATAGAAGAGTGATAGTTTTTATATTGTAATCAAAATCTTACTCTTTGTTATAGAACAACCTTGTGATTAATTAAACAACATCATCCTTATTATATCCTCGTATATCTTCTTTTTGCACCTTCCCTCACTAGGAATTTATCTTTCATTCTCCAGCAAAAACTTTCGGTACCCAAGGTACCTACCCCGTTGCCACCTACCGATAGCAGTTGAGGGTGTAGACTGTAATTTTACTCCATGAGTGAATTTTTGGTTAACACTTCTGGCGCCGTCTGTGGGAAAATTTCCATACCTCTTTCAAAGCCTGTGAATCTGACTTTTACAGCACATTAACATGTGTCTCCGATCCTCTCAGGGGTAGCCTAATCCGTCCGGGCACCAATCTATCGCTTCAACTCGGAAAGTTCAGAAGCAATGAAAGGGTTCAAAGAGTCGTAACCCCGCTCCAGCACCTCCAGCAGTCACGTCGGCTACACCCCAGGACCCCAGCTATCCCAGTAGCAAGCTAGGCTATCCTGGAACAACAGGCCGCAGCCTTCGCTAAGAGCATCTGCCTCCGATTGTTTAGGGGAGGTATTGCCCCCTAACCCGCGGTACCTGATGCTAGGGGTGATACTGGTCGACTTGGTACCAGGATACCAACCTTTGATAGGTTAGGACCGCTGCCTCCAGCACCGGTCCATGAGAGACTTGAGCCCATGCCCCAAATTCCTGATCGACCTGCAAAGTATCGACCCTATCGGGTAAAATCTACCTTTGACATCCCACCTTGGGCGGGTCATCACTCGGTCCGGCCGGCAGCTACAGGGGGGCAACCTCAATCAGCGGCAGGAGGTAGCACCAACAATAGAAGAAGCACCTGGAATAACCCTTTCCAGTGAGAGAACTGGGACGAAGCCTTAGTACCATCAGAGGGGTCTGACAATAAAGACTTTGAGACTGAGTCCAAAAACGACGGTAACAAGTGCCTCCGGGACCAGGTAGCCAGAATGGCAAATGAGATCCAGGAGTTGAAGAAATGCAGGGGCCGAGAAAACCGTAAGGATCCCTTGGGAAAGATGAATGCTCCGTTCGCCAGAAGAATCAGGGAGGCAAAGCTGCCCCCTAAGTTTAAAATGCCGACCGATAAGTACTTCAGACAGAGGATATCCTGAGTCACCTTGAGAGCTTCGTACAACAAATGGAAGTCTAGAATGCTACCAGGGCCACCATGTGCAGAATGTTCCCAACCATACTAACTGACTACGCCAATACGTGGTTCAGAAAGTTACCGACAGGTAGTGTTGACTCCTTTACCAAGTTAACCATTGATTTTTGTGCTCAATTCTAGGATATCAAGCCTTATCCCAAGGATCCTATCCACATACAATACGGGGTCCAAGAACGAGGTGAATTGCTCAGAGCCTGTGTGGAAAGGTTCCACAAAGAGGTTATCCAAATGGGGGTTTTTACGGACAAGGAGACTTTGGCCAATTTTAGGAGGAACTTGTGGGCTGGTAGACTGTTTCGATCCTTTGCAAAACACCCACCAGAGACGTACTAGGAGGCCTATGACATGGCCCTCTAACATGTGGAGATAGACGAATAACTTAGGGTCAAGATAGAGCAAGATGACTTAAGATCTGCCAAACACCTAAAGAAGGAGGCTCCCTAGCCCATGCTAATCCAGAAGGGTTAGAATAGACCTCCCAACTGATTTAAGTACCGGCCACCCCCTCACCAGCCTCAGCGGGAGCGATACCTTGCCAAACGTGCCCCTCTTAGAGCAATGCCTCCACCGAGGGAAGTAGCGCGGATAGCCAGGGAGGAGGAAGGATACATTCATTACAGCATTCTCAATGCTTCCCGTTAAACCATCTACCTCGCCATTTGTGATAAGGGGTTGCTCAAGAAGCCTAATCCAATCAAGATACCCGTTGATCTGTGGAACCGCTGTATATACTACGATTTCCATGAGGATATGGGACACAACACCTAAAAGTGCTGCAGAATACGTAACTAGATCGAGGCGTTGGTAAGGGGAGTTTACCTGGTAGAGTTTCTACAACAGGTGCGAGATATCATCTAGACAGGAAAGGAGGTATAGGAAGATATTAGAGCGTAGAGGAGAAGAGAAAAGTAAAAGGGAAGGATCTGATGGAGCAAATCCATAAAGTCCACACTATCAGAGGAGGTCCTACCCTAGCAGGAACCTTTAACAATTCCAGGAAGAATCACGGTAGGAAAGTGCCTAGGTTGGATGTAGGTCAGGATGTCCTCAGGATCGCCAGGGGATCACTGAGATTTCACCATTCATCTCAGATTATTTTCACTGAGGATGATGTGTACAACACGGTACAGCCTCATGATGACCCCATGGTTATCATTGTGCAGATAGCTAACTTTTTGGTCCACCGTGTCCTGATCGATACCAGTGGCAGCATCGACATCCTATTTAAGGGTGCTCTGGAATAGTTCAATCTAAAAAAACCCTTGCTACAATAGATGCACCACCCCGCTATATGGGTTTACTGGGACTCGTTGATACCAACGGGATCTATGATCCTACCTGTGATAATAGGGACATCGCCCCTCTATCAGAACCTCATGACAGACTTCGTCGTGGTCGACACCCCATCTACCTACAACGCCATCCATATGAGGCCTTTTCTCTCTGCTATCAAGGGAGTCATGTCAATCTACCACAACGTCCTGAAATTCACGATAGAGGATAGAGTAGGCGAGGTACGGGGAGACCAGTAAGCAGCACGTAAATGCTATGCGGTGTCTACCAACCCAGCCGCACTTGCCAAGCAATGTGCGTAGGTAACTGTCATGCAGGCCCAAAAATTACTAGAAGAGAACCATAAGGACCTAGATGCTGAAGAAAAGATGGAGGAAATATAGGAGGAATCAAAGGTAGAGGTTCCAGCTACAGAAGATGTGGAAAATGAAGATAGAGGATGGGCCAATGGCCGCCCTGTAGATGATTTAGAAGAAATACCAATCAGGGAGGATGATCCTTTAAAGGTGATTAAGGTAGGAGTAGTACTAGAAACATGAGTGAATGAGGGTCTGGTGAAACTCCTTCGGAAGTACATCGACATCTACGCTTAGAGCCAGGAGGAGATGCCGAGAATTTCTATCACCTTGGTGGCTCACAGATTGGCATTTGACCCCACCTTTAAACCAATCAAACAGAAGCGAAGGCATTTCAATCCGGAGAGGAATACCGCGGTAGAGGAGGAGGTTGACAAGCTTCTGAAGGCTAGGTTCATCAGGAAGTCCTGATACCCCGAGTGGATTGCCAACATGGTCATGGTGACCAAAACAAACGGGAAATGGTGCATGTGCGTTGATTACACAGACCTCAAATGTGCCTGCCCGAAGGACATTTTCCTGCTACCCAAGATCGACCAGCTGGTAGATTTAGCAGTGGGACAAAAGCTCATAAGCTTCATGGACCCATTCTCGAGGTACAATTAAATCATGATGCACCCCGCCGATCAAGACAAGACCAGTTTCATCACTGGACAGGGCATGTATTGTTACAAGGTAATGCACTTCGGTCTTAAGAATACAGGTGCTACTTATCAGTGTTTAGTCAACCGGCTGCTCAAAGAGCAAATAGGGAAGACAATGGAGGTGTACATTGACGACACGATTACCAAGTCCCAGGTAACCGAGCAGCACCAGGACCACCTCCCCAAACTTTCGAGGTAGTCAGAGAGAATCAGATGCGGTTAAACCCCGCCAAGTGCTCCTTCTGGGTAGCAGGTGGGAAATTCCTCTGATTTATTATCATGAGAGAGCAATAGAAGCCAATCCAAAAAATATCCTAGCCATTCTAGACCTTTACATCGCTTAAGCAGGTTCAAGGCCTGACCGGGCAGATAACAGCTCTTAACCGCTTTATATCGCGGTCCACTAACAAATGCATCCCATTCTTCAAAGCCATCAAATAGGGGAAAAATATGAAACGGAATCAAGACAGCGAGCTAGCCTTCCAATCTCTTAATGAGTACCTAGCCAGCCCACAACTACTGGTCAAATCGGTGCCAGGAAAGGAGCTACAATTGTACCTAGCCGTATCTAAGACTGCTGTAAGCGGGGCCCTGGTCAAGGAATATGGAGATGGGTTTCAGTGACCCGTCTACTATGTAAGCTGTGCCCTGACCAAACAAAGAAAAATCACACTCTCCTGGAGAAGCTCGCCTTTACATTGGTAACCACCGCTAGGAAGCTCTGTCCCTACTTCCAAGCCCATTCAATTGCGGTGGTCACAGATCAGCCTTTGCGTCAATTTCTCCAAAGACCGGACATATCACGGAGACTGGTACTTGACAGAACGTATTTCTTAGTGTTGTTTTAAAAAGATCAATCCGTCAACAATATTTGATAAAACCTCACAAGCCTAAATTAGTTTGAAAACATAAATATAGTGGCAAGTGGGGTGTCGTCCACATGGAGCGGAGTTAGCTAAATTAGTTATTGCTAAAGTAATGGTATGTATATATAATATCGAAACATGAGTTGGTGAAAATGTAGGTGGTGAATTACACTAAAAATAACACTAAATTAATTATGCAAACTAAATGAAGGGGGAAATGGAATGAGGGATATATATAGATGATGAAAACTAAGGAGTTAATGGATACGAAAGTAAATACTGGGCAATGCAACAAACTTGTCAATAACACGTCTATTCAAGGTAACCGACCTAGGATGTATAAAGTCGGTTATTTATCCCGAGAAGGTGGCCAACCTAGGATGTATGTGCAGACCACCTATTAGGGATTAATCCATCATAAGCTACCAACCTAGGATGTATAGAGTTGGTTGTTTATCGGATTCTAGAAATGAAGCTCGTCTACCTAACAATGACTCAACCGATTACAAATAGTCACCCTAGGATGTATAGTGCCGGAAACTCGATCGAGGTTAGATTAAAACCACGGTTTAAGAGTCGGAATTCATGACTTTTCGTCCATTCTTTAGAGTATTAAACAACTAAATAGGATGTATATCTAGATGCAATACTCATACATAATACAAAGACATCTTGCAAAGAGGATGTATCTACACAAGAAATCAATGATAAACATTCACAACAAGAATAGATCAATGAAAGATAGACATGAATATCAATATAATATCAAGTTTATGTACAAGCCCAATATTCAACTAACTACTCTATCAACCCCTTAGAGGGGATTTAGCTACTCATTACAACTAGGAAACTAAGAGAAAAGAAAGAGAAAGAACCCATTGGAGAACATCTCCTTCCTTGAAGTGGCTCCAATCTCCTAACTTCCTTGAAGTTGAGTAGAGAATGTAAGGATGAGAGAGAGAGAGAGAGAGAGAGATTCAAGGTCTAAAAGTGTTTAACCTCTGCAAAACGGAGTCAAAAGCTCCTTAAAACATTTATATACTTTTCTATTTATACAAGATACAAAAATAGGTCACTTAAGCTTTGAAAATCAAACTGGCGCGCTCGGAGTGCGGGTGGAGTGCGGGTGAATTACCCGCACTGTATGGGTTGCCTTCATCTTCAGATCTCGGATCAGGGCAATAGTGCGGGTGGAGTGCGGTTAAATTACCAGCACTTGACCCGCACTTGGAATCGCACTGTGATCGCACTTGAATCGCACTTCCCTGTCAGGTGCAAAACCTACCTTCTGTCTTGAGCAACAGTGCGGGTAGAGTGCGGTTGGATGACCCGCATAGTGCCCGCACTCTAATGTCAGGTACAACTCTGCTCTTCTGTTCTTGGTGACAGTGCGGGTGGAGTGCGGTTTGATGACCCGCACAGTACCCGCACTCTAACGTCAGGTGCATCTTCAACTTCTCTGGTTTGGCATTAGTGCGGGTAGAGTGCGGTTGGATGACCGCACAGTACCCTGCACTTTATCGTCATGTGCAACATCAGCTTCTCTAGTTTGGCATTAGTGCGGGTAGAGTGCGGTTGGATGACCCGCACAGTACCCGCACTTTATCGTCAGGTGCAACATCAGCTTCTTTGGTTTGGCATTAGTGCGAGTTAAGTACGGTTGGATGACCCGCATTGTACCCGCACTTTATCTTTTCACTTGCATCCTGTCCCGGCTATGAATATGAGTGCGGCTGGAGTGCGGTCAGAGTGCAGTTGCGACTCGCACTTGACCCGTACTGGACCCGCACTGTAGAGCTGTTTGTACTCCTTTGCCTTTACTTTCACCCCTTTTTCTGCTGGAATCACTTCAATATGCTTCCAAACCTGTCTTTGCATCATTTCCTACAAATACGCACAAAACAACCCATCAAAGATACAAAAACGCACGAAAACAGAGCATAAGGTAAGGATCTAAGGGCCTAAATATACTACATATTTGGCCCGATCAGTACTATGAGCCCTCGAGCTCACCCAGTATGATAACACGTATAAGGCCAGAACCACCATTATGGCCCAAGCTCTGGTAGATTTCGTGGTTGAGTTCAGCGTAATACCTGATCCTGGTAACTTTCTGAGCTTGGACCTGATCCCCCAAAAAGAACAAGAACCTGCAGACTTGCCCACTGATCCAGAATTCTGGATTTTATAAACAAATGGGGTGTCAGTCAAGCAGAGAGTGGGGCTGGAATCGTTTTGACCGATCCAGAGAAGGTTGAATGCTGTCATTGTTTCAAATTCGAGTTCAACACCACCAATAACAAAGTTGAGTATGAGACTTTGCTAGCATGAATGAAGGTGGTTGCAGAACTCGGAGATAATTAACTCCAAGTTAAGTGTGATTCGCAGCTGGTAGTTAACCAGATAACAGGTTTATACCAAGCAAAGGGAGACAACATGGCAGCTTACCTTGGAAATGTCCTTAAACTTATGGCTCGGTTTAAAGGATTCAGGATCGGGTAGGTACCTAGGCAGCAGAATCATCGGGCTGATGTCCTTGCTAAGATAGCTGCAAGCAGAGGATAGGCACTGCCAAAAGGGGTACCGCTCCAGATAATTTCACAATCAAGCATAGCAGAAGGAAATGAGGTTAGCCCTGTGGAGCGCCTCCCGTGCTGGATGGATCCAATAGTAGATTACCTCCAAGAAGAGAAGCTTCCTGAAAATCTTGATCAAGCTCGCAAACTCAAAAGGATATGAGCTTGATATTGCCTGATAGAAGGGCACCTTTTCCATAGGGGAAGATCCCTTCCCTTACTTAGATGTCTACACCCTGATGACTCGAGCTGGGCACTCAGAGAGGTGCATTCAAGGGAATGTGGACATCATACCGGAGGAGAAGAGCTAGCTTACATGGTACTTCGCATGGGAAATTATTGGCCAACCTTGCACCACGATGCTAGGCAGTTCGTGCAGTCTTGTGAACCGTGCCTAGAAGATAGCCAATCTGAATCACCTTCCACCAGAGCGGTTGTCCTCTATCAGCTCGCCGTATCCATTTGCCTTTTAGGGAGTAGATTTAATCGGACTGCTCCCAACCGCGCTTGGCCAAGTGAAACATGCTATAGTAGCCATCAACTATTTTACCAGGTGGGTGGAAGTAGAGCCCCTCTCTAAGATCAAGGAGAAAAACACAACTGAGTTCTTCAAAAAAAAATATGGTCTGCCGGTTCGGTACCCCGATGGTTATTATCACCGATTTGGGTAAGCAGTTCGACAACGCTCGATTTCAAGATTTCTGTGAGAACCTAGGAATCGAGCTCCGCTTCGCATCAATGGCACATCGTCAGACCAACTGCCTAGTAAAGGCCATGAACAAGACCATCAAGAAACTTCTAAAAAGAAACTCCAATAGAAGAAGGGTAGATGGGCGGAGGAGCTCCCCAATGTGCTATGGGCTTACCATACCACTAAAATGACTGTTACCAGAGAAACCCCGTATTTGCTAGTCTTCGGAGTAAAGGCGGTCTTGCCCATTGAGCACATGTTGACTTCTTTTAGGGTTCAACATTTCGAGTCTGAAGATAACGAGGGCAAGTAGAGGGCCAACCTGGACCTCTTGGAAGAGAAGCATGATAGAGTAGCAAGAGGGTAGCCGTCCACCAGAGCCAGATTGCCCGATACTTCAACAGGAAAGTTTGAAGCTGAAGCTTCAAAGAAGGAGACCTGGTCCTCAGGAAAATAACCTAGAACACCTGGAAGAGGTCAGACGGGGTACTAGTGTCAAATTGGGAGGGTCTCTAATTGGTTAGAATGGTAACCCGAGGTGAGTCCTAAAATTTAGAAGATACGGAGGGACATCCTATCGACCACACCTAGAATGCAGATCACCTGAAACAATTCTACCCGTAGAAGAGCTGGGATTTTGAGTAAAGATTTATCGGTACCCCCCCAGATAGGTACTACCGGATGCTTGTGCCCCCCTACAAATAATTGTACCACTATTTGATATCAATAAAGATTTTTTCTCCAATTTACACTTGTCTTCATTCTGTCGCCAGTATTTGCTACGAAAATCTGCCATGATCACCATAAACTAGAAAATCCATATGGCACTCCTGCTGCCCTGGCCGGGCACCACCCCCCACCAGGAAGGGTCTGGTTCATTTAACGCATAGTTTCCTGCCAGATCAAGGCCTTGGCTAGGCACCACCCCTTGCCAGGAAAGGATCTGATTCATTTAAGGAATAGTTGCCTGCCAGGCCAGGGTTGCGAAGTTGTGGCCTTGGTTGCTCACCGCTTCCTCAAGACCAGGACAAGCCAAATGACCCTCATACTGCCTTGGCCGGGCACCACCCCCCGTTAGGAAGGATCTAGATGGCATAGTTGCCTACCAGGATCATTATCGCCTAAGTATCAAGATTCCAGAAACATGAAGGCTAGGTGCCGTTATTCACCTAAGTACTGAGATTCATGAAACAAGAAGGCTAGGTACTGTGATTCGCCAGTATTATTGCCTAAGTATCGAGATTCCTGAAACAGGAAGGCTAGGTACCGTGATTCACCTAAGTTTTGAGATTCCTAAAACAGGAAGGCTAGGCACCGTGATTCTCCATTATTCTAGCCTAGGTACCGAGATTCTTGAAACAGAAAGGCTATATGTCTTCACTTAGGTACTGAGATTTTTAAAGAAAGAGTGTTGGACTATCAGCAGGAAGGCTGGGTTGATTAGTTTCAAGGGATTGATTCTCAAATCCCTCCAAGTACAAGCCTATGTATCTATTATAGTTAAGGAAAGAAAAAAAGTAATATCAGAGAACCATGACTAGAACAAATCAAGAATCCGACACGAAGAAAGAAAATGCTTCATTGATCAAGACATAGAGCCCATCCCCCGATCACAGGCTACAAAAATAAAATAAAATAAAATAAAAGGTAATTGATAAATGGTCGAGCTAGGTCATGTGTCCACCTATTCCTGGCTAGCCCCCTCCTACGCAACTCCCCTAGCTAAATCCCCATCTTCTGTACCAGCTGGGGACTCGCCAGCTACCTGGGCGACCACCTACAGTTGGGGCCTCCACCTGAGCCGGACCGGTCTAGAACCCTTTTGTCGTCGCCATGTCAGCATGTTCCCCCACATCCTTTGTGAAACCAGCTTGGTCTTCTATCTCTCTAGCAGAGCCAGAAGGGGGGAGGGGGGAGGGTTAGGTATGTATGAATCTCCATCCTTAGGAGTAGGCTATTTCTCCACCTCCTTGATGGATCAGGATGGAGGAATAGGCGGATCGATAGCTCCATCTCCAGCCTGGACCACCGCAGTACTAAGGAAATTTAAGGATCTGGCCTAGCATAGCCTGGTAGAAGAGAGAAGTTAGGCCACTAATCTTCATCATCCACCTCTTCATTTGCCCCTAAAGCCCGAAAGGGGCTAGCCTCAGTGGATACAGGTGCTGCCATCTCTATAGCTCTAGCCATGATCTCCTCCCGGCTCCATCCTACAATGACGCTTAGGTCAAATGGGGGAGGAAGAGCTTGGGCCATCTGGTAGCCTGCAAAGAAGTAGCCGTCACCAAATGAGGCGTTCACCTTAGCCTCCAAGCTAGCCATGCTAGCTCGCAGAGCCTGAATCTCTTTTTCTAGCTCTTATGCCTTTTCCTTTATGGCATCCCTTTGAGATCTGAGGCTTATGGACTTAATTAGCTCTGTTTCATAAGCACGCTACATCCACTCCTTGTTCGCCTGTGCCTAAACGGCGACCTTCTCCACTCTGGTCAAGGATTGGTTCAGAGCTACCACGCCCCTTGTAGCCTTGACTAACTTATCTTTGGCTTTCTCTATCTCAACGGTAGCATCTTCAATCTATTTCTAGAGAGAGCTGACCTGGTGGCTCATTGCCAAACTTAACTTGAAGGCCTACCAGATACAAAACACGAGTTAGAATATTACTGGTACCTAGTCAAGGTAGAAGACTTGTCGAAGTAACCTACCTCAGCCAGAAGGGAATACCCCCTAGTGATCAAGACATTGACCAGCATAGAGGTCATGGCCTGCAACCCCCAATCTGGACAGGAGGCAATGAACTGGACCAAGACCTTGTCTTGGCCGCTGTTCTTTGATTGCGACCACAACCTAGCATGAGAAGCAAACTGGGTGGCAATGATAGAATCAAGACCCTTTTCAACCCCGGTTGATTGTTTAGTGACCTTAACGAGAAGGGGAGAGGGAACTGGCTAAACTTTAGCAGTAGTAGAGACTATAGGAACTTGACCATGTACCTGGCTAGGATAACCCCTAACCCTGGCCAATCTGGCCTCCAACTCTGCCTAAGGCGGCCTAGATACAGGGAAGGAAGAGAGAGGTACTCTTGGTATCACAACCGGGATAGTTGTCTACATGTCTGATCTAGTAGAGGTACTGGCCCCCACAACGGATTCAATGTGAGGCGGAAGTCTGGGAGGGAAAGCTCTCTGAGAAGAGGATTGATCCTCAGGTGGAGTGGACACTCCTGAAATGATGGAAGCACTGAAGAAACTGCCAAGCCAATGGAGTTAGTACCTGTATAAAAAATATATATTATCTACTAAAGCGAGGTTGACAAGAATAAGAAACTACCAGGTAAAGCATTGGAGATGCGGAGAGAGAATTCCACCATTCCTTGCTCGAAGGCATTCGAGGTAGGATACTTCATGTTGAGATAAGACCGAGCCATGATATTTTTCAAAATTTTCTTTGACTCAGCGGAGATGCTGCATTTCTCCCACTCGGTTCGGCCACTGAACAGAGTAGGGACCTCGAACTCGGACCCTCCAATGTGAACTGAGATCCCCCAGTCGCCACCTACCACAATCCACTTCTCCTTCCAGGAAGAATCTTTCTTTCTAGCGCCGGGTATTGTGAAGTTTAGGGGATTCTTGGCCCGAGCATAAAATTTGACTTTTGGACCAGGAGAATTGGCAGCAATCTGGAATACGTACCTCAACTCATCCACCCCTGGTTCCCAGGTGAGTTTGTTTATCTTGCACTGCTCCCTCCATAGCATGAGGAATCCTATCAAATACCTCCAAAACCCAAGTGTCAGTTGCAGGGGGCAAGCTGCAGAGAGTGAAGTGTCCAGCGGAGAGTGGGGTGAAGAGGTAGCCTAACCCCACATTCCAAGGCCGCCGTATGGATCAGGAAGTTGGCCAGTAGGAGGGGAGTACATGTCGTACCCCTGGTACGATATGGTGAGAGTGATATCAGCCAGGATCATAAAATCCCTCCTCAAGCGCTCTATCGTCTCGGTCGTGCAGATAGAGTCGGGAATGCAATGAAATTCACTGAGAAGGGTGAGCACCCCTCCAGCCGAAGTCACTGTGTCTCTAATTAGGTATCCACCTCTTCTGGCACTGCCAGACTCCTCACTCGATTCTACATATATGTTGACTGGGGTATCAGAGTTGTTAGCTAAGCCCGACCCGATGGCAAAGTTTCGATTTGACCGACTGTGTTAGGAAGCCGGAATGCCTTCTCCATCATTGCTCGCCTTACTGGTCATCTTTCAAGGGACGAGGCTCCCACTGGCGGTGGCATCGTCACCAAAGATTTGCTCCAAACTGTTAGAGGAAGACATGACAGATTGAAATTTTGGTTTCTGAGTTTGGGATCTAATGAAGTTAAAGATTGAAGAAGAAAAAAACTAGGGCTTGCAAGAATTTAGGGGCTACGGGAGAACAGGAAAAATAACTTGAGTAAAAAGTGCCAGAAAGGGAGATGGGTGAAGTATTTATAAGAAAAGAATATAACCGTAACAGGTAAGATAATTAGTGCACATGATAATCAAAGATGTGGGAGAAACGGTTTCGAGAAACGCACGCCTCCAAATCTTTCCTTTTTTGAAATTGGCCTATCCTAGCAGGACACGTGGAAGGCCTATTAAATCAGTGTGACGAAAGAAGAATCTTCCCAGATTACGTCCCAGATATTGGTAATTGGCAATGAGAGATAATAAAAATTCTTTAAGCATTATAAGATCCTGACTCAAAACCCAACTTGGAACTAGTGTTCAAGTCAGGGGGGACTTCTGTTAATAGCCTTTTTTGACAGGGGTCCAAAGAAGAATTTTCCATAGTACTGATACCTGGTAGGACCTTGAGGGGAACCTTTCTCAGCATCTAGGTACCCTGAAGCATCGGTACAGCGATCTGGGAAGGATCGATATCTAGTAAGGCCAAAACCGCGACTGCCTTGTCTAGTTGTCTAAAGCATCAGAACTACGACTCAGCTATGACTTAAAAGGAACATGTACCACGATGTGTCATTACTCTTGATACCAACTGAAGCTAGTACTGTGATATCATGTACCCAGTACCTCGCATATAACGGTACCCCATAACTGGTACCTAGGTACCGCGACATTTACTCGGTACCCAAGGACCTCGACATCAGCTTAGAATCCAACCAAGATAGGTACCTTGCCCGCCAAGCAGAAAGAATATCACCACGAAGACACCGACATGCTAGAATAAGCCCTACACCAACAAGAGAAAACTGGTACATCAGTGTACCGCGCCATCGAGAGACAGAATAGAACAAGCGCCACAGTAGTAGTAGGCCGGCACACCAGTGTATCGCGCCATCAGGATACAGAGTCAGTATTCTCTTCCAAAAAAAGTAGGAGAAAAGAGTTGACTTCTTCGCCATTTAAAGTGCCATAAATGAGGCAAAACTGTCAACTGAATCAGAGTTTAAATGCTACAATAATTGGAATGATCAAATCCAGCACCTTTAGCCTCACTCAACATCTTTCAACGCCTAAAAAAAGGACTCTAAATATTTCTCAATTAAAAGACCAAGATTCTCAGGAATAAAATGGGTCCATAAATACGGCCATGAGGGATGAAGAAAAGGAAGAGGTTTTTCTGGATCTTCAAAAAACAGTGAGAGTTTTTTGACGATCACTGAGAGAATTCTAGCCACTTATCGACACATACGAGATCGCCAACGCCAATCTGTGTAGTAAGAGAAGAAGAGTGATAGTTTTTATATTGTAATCAAAACCTTACTCTTTGTTATAGAACAACCAAGTGATTAATAAAATAACATCATCCTTATTATATCCTCGGACATCTCCTTTTTGCACTTTCCCTCACTACGAATTTATCTCTCATTCTCCAGCAAAAAATCCCGATATCGAATGTACCTACCCCTGCCACCTACCGGTAGCAGTTGAGGGTGTAGACTGAAATTTTACTCCCCCAGTGAATTTTAGGTTAATATCATTTTCTTTATTTTTGAGTTTTTTGTCAGGTTTGTTTGTTTAGAGTTACTGTTTTTTTATTACTATTTTTCTTTCTTTTTGCTTTGTTTGTGTCAAGTTGTAGAAGTGTATTTTAATTTCTTTCTTTTATTTTCCATTTGTGTTAGAGTCACTGTTTATTTATTTTATTTGTGTTATTTTTCGGAATTTTTTTCTTTTCTTGTTTTGTTTTTTGTTTTGTTTATGTAGCTTCTATTTATTTTTCTATTTGAAATGCTAATTTTATTTGTAAGGTCCTCTATTTAGTGATTTGCTTATTTCTATTACAAAACCACATTGTGATGCTTTTTGTAATGGGTAGATTAGGATCTTCACGTGCTCAACAGTGTAAATGTGATCGGCAATTTTCCCAGTATCTTAAAGCTTCAGGAACAAGAGCTTCAGGCCCCGTTTGGTGCACGGGTGAACTCATTTTTTCGGTCGTTACGGAATTGCGATTCAAAAGATATTTACAAAGTTCCTAGCAATGTGCTCTAAAGTTTGAAAAACAAGTAAAGCGGCAAGCGAGAGTATCGCCTATAGGGAGATGTCATCCATCAACCATTTCATGTTCTAGAGTTAATTGAAAGCATGTAAATAGAATGCAAAAGTTATGAGAATGGTGTGTGTGAGGTGTATGCATATTGCGGTGTTATGTGTGTGGAAAATGTAAATGAAAAGAATGTAAGTAAAAACAAAGGGAATATGGAGGGGTGGGAATGGTGTTTAAAGTGACAAATAATAAAAGGGTGGATAGGAGAGATGTAGGATTATGGTTACACAAGGTAAATATGTTCACCATACATAAGTGCACATAAAGTGGATTGTTAGGCATTAAGTTCATCCAATTCAAGTTAAGGCTTGTTCTCTCTATTAAGGGATTTGAATACATAAATCACTCCCCAAAGGTCATGGATAGAGCAATTGTGTCTCTTGTCTCAACCATTAAGCACATGAATATTTAGCCAAAAGATACTCTAGCAAAGGTGAAAATACACTCTTAACGTGTGTCTACAACCTAGAGGGGGGGTGAATGGGTTGTTAATCGATTATTACCAACTTTTTCGATTAGTCAATATTAAACAAATAACCCAATTAAATCAAACATACAAAATCAAGTGTAAAGTGCGGAATAATAAATAACACTTGATTTTTACGTGGAAACCCTTAAACAAAGGGAAAAACCACGGGCTATCCTCCTAGCCACACACGATCCTCAAATCCACTATATGAGTAAAACGTTACACCCTCAAGTGATACTCGGACTCTCACTCTAGACAACCTCAGGCTATGGACACTACCACTCGCCACTCTTGGTTCAATCCCTGGTGATATCCACTGATACACTTCTATCGGCGTGAGCACCTCCTACTCTACCCGCAGGCCTTTTACAATGGATTCTTGACCAATGCTTGCCAACCACAACTTGGTTGCAAGACTACAATGCTTGTGCAACTTCACCCCGAAGCCACAAGACTTTGACTCAATGAAGAGTGGGTCTAAGTGAACAATCAATGAATGCTCAACACAATATATGTTAGACCAAACATACAATGCTTAACTAGATGTAGATAATGCAATACAACATCCTAGTTATCAAATAATGCCTACATGTACACACATGAGGTCTCAATTAGTTGTAGAGAAATTCTAACAAACTAATTGTCAATTAAATTCAAATAAACATTCATAAACTTGACTAGATGCACAAAGTCAACCTAATCATCAATTAAGCATACATGAATATTTATGGATTAGCTATTTAGGCATATATGACCTAATAATGCAAGCTATCACAAACAAACACAATCAAATATTCATGAACATTAACTAGTTGATTAAAACACAATTTCTCAACCTAGTTGTCAATTAATCACACATGAATATTTATGACCTAGCTTTTAGGCAAAAATGACCTAATCAATTAAGCTATCACAAACAAACCCAATCATGTTATAAAGACTCATAAATATATGCAATAAGTAGAGTCTAGGTATTTAATCATGCAATAAATACATAACCTAGAGTAAGAAGAACAATAAATGATATTCAAAGAAGTTCTTGCTTACCTAGTCATGAAACAATGAAGACCCATGCTCAAATGATGTTGAATGATGCAATATGGAGATGTGTTTTGGGTTTGGAGAGTCAAAGATGCTTTCTTGAAGCTTTCTCTCTCTAGGAGCTCTAACCTCTCTCTAAATATGAATTTTTGAGCTCTTGTTCGGCCAAGAAGAGAAGAGGAAGAATATATATGAAGCCCTAGTTAAAACTACGTCGTTTTGAACTTGGGAAACAGAATCCCGTCAAAATCGCTTGCTAGACCGCGGCACAGGTAATTGTCCAGACCGCGGTACATACAGCAGTGCACCGTCTGGACTACACCGCGGTTGGGACCGCTGTTCGTGCAAGTGGTACATACAGTAATTGTCCAGACCGCTGTCCACACCGCGGTACATACAGTAATTGTCCAGACCGCTGTCCAGACCGCGGTACATACAGCGGTCCACGTCGCGCATGGCGCTACTGGAGAATACCGCTCCGTGAGCCGCGGTGCAAGCAAAGCCTGCCGAGCGGTCTAGGCCGCGCCAAAGGGAAAAATCCCTTTTTAACACTCCAGACAAAAGTCAATCTTGCATGAATGTTGTGCAAGTGTGAAGTGAGTGAGATGCACACAATGAAGCACAATTAACATGTCAAACATGTTATCAACTAAGATATAATGCAAGATATGATATCTAATGTAAGCTAGTGAGTGTTTTAGAAAAGGATGCACACTTATACAAACAATAAAGAACACAAATGCAAGATAAACAAAACATGCATGAAGTGTGTGTGTGCACCTAAACTCTTCAAGAGACAAAGTCAAGTGAATATACCTTTTGCTCTTGAAGTCATGGAGATGCTTGGAAGCTTGCCAATACGGACCTAAGCTACCCATTACACAATCATCCCCAATGTGGTGGTTTGTCATGAAATAAGCCAATCATAAAATCGAGGTCCTTACAAAAGGTCATGCATAGAACAAGTTTCACCCATTCTTTTAGAGCTAAATGGTCAAGGTCATACCCAGATTAGTCCTTCATAGGTATAACCCGAACCCACATACACTCAAACCTATCTAAACAAGGTATTTTGACCATTTTTAATCAACATACACACACAAATGAGATATTTGATTACAACTACTCTTACATTTACGTTAATCTACTCCTAATCCCATCTATGAACACATATCAATTTCCAATCTCCACTCATATGCATATCAAGATAAGAGATTATTCTATAACAACAAGAATGAATCAAAACCGGATTTAAGAACAAACATCACATAAATGAGCACAATATAGGTTTACAAATATTCTCAAGTGGGGTTACACATCAAAGAAAACAAGATATACAAAGAGAAGAGTAAAAAGGAGAAAATCCTTTAAGGTGACCTCCCTCAAGAGCTCCATGAATTCCTAGGTCGAAATTGGTCCAAGACCACTCCTTTCTCCATGCAATCTACTCTAAGTTAAGGTGAATGATGTGTAGAAGGTGGATGTGGTGAGCTTCTCGTGGAGGAGAACGTACATGGGAGCTTGAAAGCCTCTCTCTCTCTTCTTTTATTGTGGTGAAGGATATGAAGTGCGGGCTGCTGTTTTTGGTATGAAGAGAAGAGAGGAAATATGTGAATTTAGATTGTGGGAAGATTAGGGCTCGAATTGGGTGTGAAAAGACTAATTTTCCCCTTACAAATGGCTTATCACAGTCTGGTTTGAAGGTCTGCCGCTGTCTGGGTCGACGTGGCACAACCGCGACAGCAATTTTAGCGGTTTAAGTGCCACTGTCGTCGCAGCCGCGACACCATTTCCAATCTCACTCACCGTTACGAAATTAAGCATAACTCCTTCTAAAAACCCAGAATCGTGATCCGTAAAAATCATTGGAAAGTAAACTTCTGGGGCTTTCCAAATATATGTGGAGCTTAACTTGTTTTGATTTGAAGAGAGAGATATGGGCCCCAAAAGTTAAGTACTACGCATGAATATTTTACAATTTCAGCCCATTAACCTTTGGAAAACAGAGTTGACCTGTGCCGCTTTCTCAATGTTGAATTCTGGCTCAGCGACGGATTGACCCGCGAAAACAATGGTTTTGCTTGCCACAGTTGACCTCGAATCACACCGTGATTTAGGTCAACGGTAAGGCTGTGACAACTCCGCAAGGCTTCCATTCTTGACTTCCTTTTGCTCATTTTTGCCTCCCAATCTTGGCTTAATTACTAATTGTAGGGGATATGTACCTACACATGGCTCACAACACACATTATATACAAAACACGCTTGAAATAAGAACAAACGATAGAAAATGGGGACTTCAAATATGTATATAAATCGTTAAATCAGCGGGATTGGATTAGACATGATTAAATATAACACTGCCTATTGTTTGGTGTAACATGGGATATGGCTAAAATAGTCCAATATTATGTTTGGAATGACCTGAGATTGGATTAATTTATTTTTTTTATGAATCATTTATTATATGTTTAAACTATAATTAAATGAAATAATTTTTAAATATTAGTACTCCCTCAAATCGGTTTGAGCAGACAAATAAAAAAACAACAATTGTTTTCCCTACATATTGGATTTTTTTTTTAAAATCAGATTTTATTCCAAAAATGAAGAAAGAAACAAGCCAAGCAAAAAACAAGAGATCAACAGGACAACAGCTCAAAGACGCCTGAAACAAAACAACAAACGGTCAACAAGAACAAGACAAAACGAAAAACCACCAGCAAACAAAAACAACTAAAACAAAGAACAAAAAGAAAAAGTAAGAGGCGCCCGCCACCACACTAAGCCAACAGAAAGAGAATAACAACCCTGCAACAGACAACCATAAAGTATAGCCCACCATATCGAGTGCAAAACAGAGACACCCAAAGAGGAGATAGTTGAAAAGTGATGAAATGGGTTGGTGTGGGTTGGTGGGATGAATTAAATGAGTAAGGTTAGGTGTAAAAATAGTCTTAGGATGAATAAAGGTAGAGGGTGTGTTGGGTTTATTTTATCTCATGATCATGGGACTAATTTTGCTTTTAGGATTAGTAATCACATGTCCAAAACAACACCAAACACCAGATTAAGACTAAAACTGTCAATTCCTAGTCCAATTCGGTGTGCCAAACATGGCCTAAAGGTATATCACTTGACTTGTTCCCTTGAAGAGATTAGTTGCACACATACACACAATACATTCATTTGTGTTTTTGTTATCATTTTAGTGTGCATAACACTAACTTCACACTTGCATATCATGCATATAAGTTAAAGTGTTAGATTGCTTGAGAAGGTATCTTCTTCTCTGATTCGCGATCTTTGTGTCATCGTGGTGAACCGTGAAAATCATTCCAGTAGTTTTCACGGTACAAGTGTCGTTTTGGTGCACCGTGAAAAGTCACCGCTAAAATCCTTGCAGTGGATTTCATAGTCCTGGTGTCCTTATGGTGAACTGCCAATTTCCCTCCATTGGATTTCGTGGTCTATATGTCATTTTGTTCAACTGTAAAAAATCTTTCAGAGGTTTTCGCTGTCTTGGTCTCATCCCAGTGAACCGCGAAAAACAGGCGCGAAGTTCCCTCTATTGATTTTCTCAGTCATGCCTTCGTCATAAAAGGACCACAAAAAAGAACTGTGAAATATTGGCAACTCTTGATTTGCCATTTGCACGGTTGTTTTTCATCTTAGTCAACCTTTAAAAACAATTCTTCTCAAAACACTGTAGTTTAATGAGAATCCTATAAATAGTCCAAGATACCATCTTGTTTGATAAGAATTCTGATTTTCAAATATAATATGATTTACATTACTACAAAAAAGCTGAAAGACATCGGTTAATTTTTTATGCTAGACATTGGTTTTTTCTCAATTATACAACCATTGTCTATTTGAGTGATGTAGAAAAAAATATGACAAAGATATCGGTAAACCGATATGTGGTAAACCGATATGTATTATTTTAGAACATATCATTTACATAGAAAAATTATGTTGTATATGAGATTACTGATATCAGTTTTATGCTGAAACCTATGTTTTTCATTTAAATAAAAGAAATCAAAAGAACAATTTGTTTTTTCAATTTGTTTATTTATTTATTTTTGGATGTTGCAGATAGTTTTTATAATTAGTAAAAGTTCTCATTTATTTTTACTATTAATCACAAATATTCAAACATTTAAACTAATATAACAATAATATGTTAATTTTCATTTGAACAATACTAGAACCTAGTTTCTTTAAAAAAAAAAAAAAAACTAGTACATAATTCCACACATAGTGATTTTCAAAACAAGTCAAATTTTACTATTCATAAATACAAACATATCTAATTTACAAAATTTCATCAACTGACCAACCAATTACCCTACACTAAATTACCTTACACTAAATCTTTGTCTTCTTAATGAGTATCCTTCTTATCTACCATCTGCATAAAAAAAACCATTAACAAAATTTTATTTAATTTGTGAAACATTGTCAAATAATCAAAAAACAATTATATAAAACCTACACAATAAATGGTAAATTCAAATAATCAAAATACAAGTACCAAATACAGAAAAAAAAACTTAACTATGTTGGCTTTTTGAAATATTTTTAATTTAAAGTAATACTACCTAATTATGAACTTGAAAATAAGAAAGTCACATGTAAGCATGCTAAATAATTAGTATGAACCAAAAAGACATAAGAAATGGAAACATTATTATTCCCGGATTACCTTTTTTCCATTTGTAGATGGCAAGCCAATCTCATTAGCATTGCTCATCTTAGTGATGAGGGTCACTCCGTCCTTTTTGGCTTAGATGGATGCTTTATAATGAAGTTTAATGGTCAAGTTATCATGAAAGGCACTAGATCCTCTGATAATTATTATTGCCTTTATATTGAAATTGTTTCTTGTGAGTTGACCAAACATGAGCAGGTTGGGTTATGGAACCAAAGACTTGGTCATATAAATTACCGAGACTTGAGGATCTTGGAGAAATACCAAGTGGTGGTGGGCTTCCTAAACTTGAGAAAAATATTGAAGGGGTTTGCGGTCCAAGCCACCAAGGCAAGCAAACCAAAGGAACACACAAGAAGGGAAAGCACATTGCCACCAAAGAATCACTAGAGCTTCTTCACATGAATCTCATGGGTCCAATGAAAATGAAAAGCTTAGGGGGTAAGAAATATATGTTTGTGTGTGTTGATAATATTTCTAGATATACATGGGTTTATTTTCTTAGAGAAAAATCTGAAACTTTTGATAAATTCAAAATGCTTTGCATTAAAAGTCAAAATGAGAAGAATTCTCACATTCAAGCACAAGTCATCTTGAACCACATATGCAACTAATCATTAGAAACAAAGAGAGTTTTGATACAGAATCAAGCCAACACAAAATCTAAACCTAATGGAGAATAATAACAAGACCAAAAGAAAAATAAGTCTTGAAAAAAAAGGAAATGATGATTTCGTAACACTTTTCACACACACTGCTCGCATGAATCTATATCATCCTTTTATGGTAATATGATCATAAATTGGTTTGACTTCTTGTGGAATTATTTTTAATATATTCCTTATATGGTCTCATTCCTATTCTGAGTTACGTCATGTATTATACTCAAGGCAACCTTCACACACACAAAATTTTGAACATCTCCGTGAATCCCTCGTTTTAATTGCTTAAGTTGCAAGTTTAATTTGATTCTATTGGAGTTGAAACATATTTGTGAGAAACTTTCTTTGCCGAAGCAACCCAAAAGGGGGAGCTTCTTTATCTATCTCATGACAAAAATGGGGTGTAGTTTTGGGTGATATGGGGCATTTCAATTATTGTTTCATGTATAAAGGGGAGTTAGCTACATAGGGGCCGTAATCTATTTTAGAAAACCAATGCAATACATATCACACATTGTTTTAAATTTCTCACATGTGCTTGTTGCTTGGAAAAGATTCATGCTATTATATCTCACAGGTGTCTCACAAGTGTGTTTAAGAGGCTGAAGACCTTGAAGATCAGTTTTTAGGTATCTCTTTGTAATAGTGAGAATGTATTCAAATGTTGATATTAGCTTCTTTTCCGTATTTTTTTTTGTGTGTGAGAGTAGTTTTGTCACGAAATAGTGGAAGTAGGAGATTGTAAGGTTCTCCATTTTGTGATTGGTTTATTTCTGTGACAAACCACATTGGGATGTTTTTGTAATAGGTAAATTAGGTTCTTCGTGTGCTCATCATTGTGATCCTGGTTGACAATTTTCCTGGCATCTCAAGACTTCAAAAGCAAGAGCTTCAAAGGTATAATCCACTTGACTTGTCCTCTTGAAGAGATTAGGTGCACACACACACAATTCATTCATTTGTGTTTTTTTTATTTTAGTGTGCATCACACTAGCACATTATGCATATAAAATTAGTGTGTTAGATCGGTTGAGAATGCCTCTTTCTTTTCTTTTTCACAGTCAAGGTGTCGTCGTGGTGAACCGTGAAAATCCCTCCAATGGTTTTTGCAGTCCAAGTGTCGTCTTAGTGAACTGTGAAAGTTCACCCCGAAATCTCTCCAAAGATTTTTGCAGTCCAATTCTTGTCTTAATGAACTGTAAATTATTGGATGCAAACTTCTTCCAGAGGTTCTCACTATCTTATTTTTCATCTTGGTGAACCACAGAGAGTCACCGCGGAACACTGTAGTGATTTTTCACGGTCCTGGTTTTGTCCTGGTTGACCACGCAAATTGAGCGTGAAGTTTGCACAAAGATTTTCACGGTCGAGTCCTCGTATTGTTTGACCGCAAGGTATTTATGACGTTTTGTTTACTATTTTCATGATCGGTTCTTGTCATGGTGGACCATGAACCTTTGACCGCAAAATGCTGTATTTTCTCAAAATGACACAGTTTCGTGAGAAAGCTATATATACTCCAAGGCATCATCTTTTTCAATAAGAACCCGATTTCCAGATATTTGGAGAGAGGTTAGAGTTCTAAAAGAGAGAAAGGTCCAAGAAACCATTTTTAACTCTCCATCGCCCATTCCATGAGTATTTAAAGCATCATCAAGCATGGGTCTTTAATCCATCTTCACTTGATAGGTAAGAACAAACGTCCCATCTCATTTATTGTTCTTTTAGTGCCAAGACTTCATCTCTATTTCATATTCTTTGAAGTTATGTAGATTGTTGGGGTTAGCTAATAACTAAGATTGTTGGGTATTTATATTCACATCTAGTTAAACATTTTGTGTTAGTCTAGTATAAATTTGTATTGAAAATTCATACATGTTCACTTAGACATTTTCTCTCTTTATTGAGTTCAAGTCTTATGGCCACAAGTGGTGATTGGACAAGCAAGTGTCAGTATTCACTATAAAAGGCCTACGGGTAGATAGGTTTAAGTTACCATCCTTGAGAAAGTGATTAGTTTGTCAACTAAGATTGTAATTAAACTATCATATAGATGATTTTTGTGGCTAAATGGCTAGTGATGCTAGTCCCGTAGGTTCTTCTCAATTGAAGGGTTTCCCACGTAAAAATCAAGTGTTGTTATGTTCTACATTTATTACTTGATTTTATTGTTGGTTGTGTTTTAATATTGACCGCTCAAAATTTTGGTAACTTAATCGATTAACAACCCATTCACCCCTTTTTAGGTTGTTTAGACAGATTTCACCACCATTGCCATACCATTGCCATCCATTACAATCTGGCGTCCATTTCCCCCATCGGATTTTGACAAAAGCTGAAGTTTCCAGTCAACACCATTGTTATAGGCTTATAGCAGACAACCGAAAAAAAATTTCGTTGGTATCCTAACCACAACCGAGTATTCCACCAACCAAGTCACCATTGATAGAGCAGACGATCAGAAGAAACTTTCGTTGGTGTCGGATTTAAAATTTGATGTGAACGCATCTTCTAATTTGACCAAATCATTATGGTTATGGTGGTCGCAGTGTTCACGGTGGTTATGGTGGTCGTGGATCTCACGATGGTTGAAATTGTGAAATTTGCATCGTTTTACTGTGAGGGAAGAGGAAACAAGCTTCTCAACAATTAGACTCATAATGTGAAGTAAAAAACAGACTCGTAAAAAAAAATATTGTTAGAGGTAATTCATTGGTCTTTTTAATTGAAAAATATTCAATTGGAAGTTGGGCTTTTAAGATTAGGCATTGAACGTTGTATTTACAACTTTCATCTTTTTGGCCCAAGTTGTTATCGAATTCATAAATTTGAGAATAACAACTTCACAAATTTGAAAGTTTTTATTGAGTCAATTTAACAACATTCATTCTTGCAAGGTGTTTTTTTTTAATTGTTGAAGATATGTTTTGGTATAGTGAGTGGTACTCATCGATCATCATTATCATGATCAAAATAACTTCAGGAAAAAGCTAGTGTACAACTACTTGAAGGTTCACAAATCCGAGTTAGCAAAATTTTGTTAAAATTAAACAGCTTCTGTTGTATTTATTTTCTATATATCGTGGACTAGCCTAATCATTCTTATTATTTTTGTGGACATCTGGATAATACGTATGCTTAATATTAAATATTCTAGAGAATTTTGTGTAGGTCCATTTGATTTATGACCATATCTGTTAATGGATCATTTTAAAGTACCCGAATTCAGTACTATGATTTTGTATTAATGTGACTTTTTGTGTTTTATGTTATTGAATCCATAATAAGATAAGTCAATATTTGTTTAACCTGAGGAGGTCCTTACACTCAGTAGGTTTTATCTATATGGGGTTAGCCCATTGGGTTCCATAACTTTCGGAAACCGAAAATAGTGTAGTCCCATTTTTCTTTCACTCTTCCTCTCATGGCAGACCTAACATCATCACCTCAGATTTTGTTTCCAGTCGCATCTCCGACGAGCAGTAATTTCGGCGTCGATGACACCTTTCTGTTTTCATTTTCGTTTCAAACACATCCAGGTCAGTGTTTTCAAGCTTTGAGATGTGTATGTTAATGAAATTTCAAGAACCTAAGGCCTTAGTACTTTTGTTAATCTTTTCTAACAGCTTCAAGCCGGTGAAATTAGTTAGGATTCCTAAGAATTTAGGATGATGGAGTTGGTTAATTAATGAAAGTGATTTTCTCTATTCGAGCTCCATTAATGGAGTCATCTTTCTCTCTAGCTTTTCTGTTAGCATTCTTAAGCTATGTTTAGGGTTACTTTTACTTGAAAAATAATCACTTATTTATCAAGTTTTAAGCAAATAAGTGTTTGTTAAATTTCACAAAAACAGCTTATTTTAACATCTACTCCTCTAGTAATCAACTTTTGAAAAGTTAGTTAGGGTTTGCTTTTCAAAGCTGATTATTTAAGAAACTAATTTATTACTTATGTAAGTCAATAATACCCTCACTAATTTAAGAAAAAGACGATAATGCCCTCATGTTTAGTAATTTTTTTTTAAAAAAACTAAAATTGTGAGTGATTAAAATTTAAAAGACAAAAGTGTCATTTTCATTTTGTTTTGAAATGTCTTGATTTTCAATTTGCTAATTTCGAAACCCTAGCTTTTTTCACAACCATGGATGAGAGCACAAACCCTAGCTTTTTCATAGTCGACAGTGGTTTTCTTTAAATATCATGAAACTCGTCGTTGTCGTCTCTTCTACAACTCTTCCTCGTCAGTTTCTTCTATTCGATCAGATATTCCTTCGATCGATTTTGGGTATTCCTTTGATTTTGGGTATTTCTTCTGCAACGATATGTGTTTGATAGATGTTGATGCTCTATATCAGTTTTATATTTATTATTCATAACATTTATTAATTTTATATTTATTTACATTGCTTTAGATGGAGAAAAGTATGAACAAATTCACCTCAAGTGAAAATGTTAGCAGTGGTTCTTGGGGTAGTAAGGCTACATGGGATAGTAAGAGTGTAGAAATGTTTTGTGATTTGTATATCAAAGAGGTGAAGCAGGGTCATCATTCAGGAACTCATTTAACTAAAGTGAGTTGGGATAATTTGATTAACAATTTCAGCAAGGTAACGGGAAAATAGTACAACAAAGTACAATTGCAAAATAGGTAGGATACACTTAAAAGTGATTGGAAGTTGTGGAGATATCTTGTTGGAAAAGGAAACCGGCCTAGGTTAGAATGTTAAATTGAAGAACATTGATGCATCTGAAGAGTGGTGGCATAGGAAGTTGCATGTGTGTATGGTAGTTACTACTAGTTAGTAATTTGTATTTATTTACTCATGCAAATACAAATAATTTTTTATATAATTTCATTGTATGTAAGTGCATCATAATGCAGCAAAATTTCGTAAAGAGGGTATTGACCTAGCAATGATGGAGAAATTAGATAGAATGTTCATGAACACCACAACCAATGTGGATCATGCTTAGGCACCCTTATTTGGTGTTCTTCCATCAGATAGTTCTAATACCGACACCATTCAAGTAGAAAGTAGAGTTGATTCAGATGAGTCGATACCATTCAATGTCACCTAAGATATAGAAAGTGTTGAAAATGGAGGGAACAAGAGAATGGTTAACAAGTAAACACATTGGGTGTGAGGGATATGAAGGGTAAGAACGTTGTTACAAGAGGAGGGGGAAAGGTGAAAACCTCTGCAAACAGTTGGAACATATTGATGTAATGCTTGATGCAATTAATACTAAAAGTATTGTAGCATTACAAGTGCAAAATGATATAGTTTATAGTATCACAGAAGCGATGCAAACACTTATATCAAAAACTGGGTTAAAGCCTTC